>CM032448.1:120360701-120650701 GCA_019049505.1 Pachyrhynchus sulphureomaculatus | reverse complement strand
TTTTCGCCTGCCAGTTAATAGTTTGGTGTTCCACAAGAATTTCCGTTAACAAGTTAGCTTTCTCAACAGGTATCGTAATATAACCTGACATTACAAATAGATTTAGCAACCGATCAGAAATATCCGACAGGCAAGAACATTGTTTTTAATTCTTTGATTGTTACGATCATAGTTTCGTCGATTATTTTTTTGGACTAACAAAGATTTTACAATGTCTGATTAAGATTTTTACGCCATTGTTGGTAGGCAAAATGTTTAAAACAATAGCTTCTTTGTATTTTCAATCGTACCATTAAACCTTTTTTCGAAAACAGGATGTCAGCTTCCATGCCTGCAAAAATTACTTCGGAAACCTCTTTAGCTCAGTCAGATAGATCGTCGGATCTGAAACGAACCAGAGCCTGAACTAACCTAAACTAACCAAGAGAAAATTCGAAAATATTTCATAAGTTCTTCCCACTTAGCACATTTGTAGAGCAAAATTTTGCGCGGGTTTGGTGCATCTCTATCTCTGATTGGTAGAATATTGATGTAAAAAATTGTAAAAATGTTATCATAGACGAAAGAATTGTTCCTACTACGCTATATGACGTGTAATCTTTAGGCAACCAAGAGTGGGAGGCAAACTCCTAACAGTATGTCAGACAACACGGGCCCGAGTTGTAAATTCTTATTTTAATATCATGTAGAGTTCGTTACAAAATGTTCTAACAAAATAAACGCCTTCGTAGTGCTTATGCCTTCCAGGGATTTTTATTTTCAGCTCCTGAGATCTTTCTTCAGATATTTAAACAAGACGAAGTCACAAGGCGCTAAATCAGTTGCCATGTAATAGAACATTCTGGGTCTCCTAGAATTTGGACATGTTCTTTAATAGACCGTTTCAGATTTTGGATCCTCCTTCCATCAACCTTCCCATTACTTATAAACTTTTTCGCTTAATAAGCAAAATTTGTTCTCAGTCCTCAAAAATAGATACACACTTTCCAGAAGAAAGTCCAGTTTACGATTTCTTTTGAGATAGAGCTCTGAAAAATCCATTGTATGGGCGGATTATATAACGAAAAATACAGCTTTGAATAACACAGGTCAACATTTGACTAAAAAAAACACTCGGAGCGGTATGGTCCTTATGGGATTTTGGGGTCGCTGATTACGATGAGCGGGTTGGTTAACCTTCATCACATCAGATTCAAGGTCATTTGAAGGTCAAATAGAGAAAAAACCGTAGGAAAAAATCTGAAAAATTTCGTGCGTATGTTTTTGAGGTCCCTGAGTCCGAATCCGTAGTTTGTTTGACCTTACGCCTTTTCCCAGAGGTCATTTAAAGGTCAAATAGAGAAAAAATCGTGGAAAAAAAAATCTGAAAAAATTCATGCGTATGTTTTTGAGGTCCCTGAGTCCGAACCCGTAGTTTATTTGACTCAAGCCGCCTTTCAGAGGTCATTATAGGTCATTTCATCATCAATTTATGTTTATTTGAAAAATATGTATGGTCATTTTGCGTTGTTAAATTTAATTTTGTTTTTATCGTACACTTGCGAAGCATACAGAGGTTAATTTACGGTACATTTGTATTGATTATATCTTATACATATCATTTTACATTTACGTTAATATATCACAATCAAAAATGTCTTTTATGCTGCTCAGTCATTACAAGGGAATTAATATGTGAAATATAAGCTAAATAATGGCAGGTAGACTGATGCAAGCAAATGTTTTAATACTGTTTAAAGGTACTTATTAGTAAAACTTAAAATATTGTTCATATCAAAAATAGACTATACAAATATTTTGACTAGTTTTGTGACTGTGAAATAGACTTTTAAAATCTAAAAAAAAATTTTGACCTAATTTTACTTTCGATATTCGTTCCATATATCTAGTAAATTTAAAGTCCAGCCCGACTGTGTTTCTTGAGGTATAAATGAAACATTGTGCGCTATGTTATGTTTAAATTTCGTTTCATAACTCAATTCCCAATACATTTCAAATTAATAATTCTAATGTCGAACAGCCTTGTTATCAAGTAACCCTTAATCTGTATACTTCAATACTTAATCCTTGTCGACAAAGAAACTCTAATACCCAATACCTTTGAACCCAATAACTTACTTGTACAGTAATCCTTATATCTACTTATACTCTCATATTGTCTTATATAATACCTCAATGCGTAAGTTAACTACTAAAAATGATTCGGCTCATACTTCGTAAAGAGTCTCGAGTGTCCAAGTAGATTTTCGAAATCGCGCAGTCATTATTTAATATGAATTAAGCATAAGAGTTTGCTTCTTTTAGTATTTATCAAAGCATGTTTGAAGTACTACTCTAAACGAGAACGCTTTCGTTTCTCGTGAAATGATCTTCGACTTGCTTTTCTTTTATGAGATTTATTTGATTCTCGCTTCAGGCTCCAGCAATAATCTGCCAACATGTTTATCCCCAAATTCACTCAAGTCTTGGTGCATCCTTTCTCCATGTTCTTCGCTAAAATCTCCGAGATTTTCAGGGAACCAATCAAGGTGTGAATGGAGAAAATGCAATTTCAGACTCATTAAACACCCCATTTCTTTATAATTTTGTACTAAATTTCCAACAATATTTTTGTAATTAGGTTCTTTATGATTTCCAAGAAATTTAGTCGTCACCTCTTTAAAACTTTGCCATGCTGCTTTTTCTTTGGCATTCATTTTCCTCTCAAATGCATCATTTTTTAGGAGGTCTCTTATTTGTGGTCCAGTAAATATGCCCTCTTTTATTTTAGCTTCAGAAAGCATTAAAAATATGCACGGTAGCAGGACTTTCGTTTCGGCTCATGGCTTTGACAAGTTGCTTTGCAATACCTAGTTTGATATGCAAAGGTGGAAGTAGGACCTTATTGGTTGATATCAAACTTGGACCTATAATGTTTGTTTCACCTTGTCTCAACGGCCAGTCTTTCCTCACATAATGCTCATCTCGAGCCCGACTATTCCACTCACAAATAAAGCACGGATAAGAAGTGTTTCCCGATTGCTGTCCCAGTAATATTGTAAATATCTTTAAGTCCCCACAAAGTTCCCACTGGTTTTGATCGTAATTCAATTTTTGCAATAGCAACTCAAAATTATGGTATTCTTCATCCAATACAACAGAATGAGCGACTGGTAAAGGTGCATAAATATTTCCATTATGTAATAAAATAGCTTTTAAGCTTCTTTTTGAAGAATCTTTAAACAGTCGCCAATCACTTACTGTGTATTCTATACCGTATTCTTGCACTAATCCTTCAATATTATGGCAGTAGACTAGATTATTCATTTTAGTAAAATATTTTCAGAATGGACGTTCTCTCGAACGATAGACAGAAATTTTTGTTCCTGTGGATAGACAATTTTTTTCTTTTAGCCTAGATGCTAAAAGCTCTGATCTATCTTTCGAGAGTTCCAAGTCTCTGCACAGATCACTTAATTCGTTTTGATTAAATGTTTCGGCTTCCGATATATAATTTTCCTCAACATCTGATTCTTCTGTGCTGAAATTTTCTCTTTCTTCGTGTTTCAATGTTTCATCTGGCATATCTTCATCAGTTACCACGTCTTGTCCCAATTCATTAATTTCCATGATATGATCAGAATTTGTTTCAATAAGAACTGGTAAAGTTACAGATGTTACACGTGCATATGAAATAGAATCCTTATTCTTTCGGTTGTACCCTTTCAAGTTTGGTAAGCAGAAGTAACAGTCGCTGGTATGGACTGTTGGGGGTGTCCATATCATTGGCCGAGAAAATACCTGGTTGTTAATTCTATATAGAACATTGCGGCATTTATGACATATAGATTTTGGTGTGTAAGAGTTATCCAATGAGCTTGTATCAATATGATAAATTTGGTGATATTTTACTTTTAACGAATCTGAAAACATGAATTTCTTTTGTGGAATATACTCCCCACAAACAACACAAAAATTGTCGAGTTTAATGGAACATGACGAATTTCTTGTAGCATTTGACTCTACAGAGGCCAAGTTTCCTACCAATGTAGAGCTACGGTCGCATGATGACGACGCTTGCGGGCCCGCTTTCCCACCCTGACCAGCCGCCGATTCTGGGTTTCCGGGACCCTGTCTCGTAATTTTTTTAGGAGTAGTTGCCATGACGGCATAAACGCCGTAACCCAGGGACTTCGCCGGATAGTAAGACAACTCCGTTGCCCACCGTCACCACGTGGAGGGGATGCAACTACACCTTAATACTGGAGTTTAAAGCGAGACTGAGCTAAATTTATAAAAAAAAAGAGAATAAATAATTTCGCGAGGAATGAAAAAGCATTTTATTGTCAAAGTAAAACTCCAAATATATATACAAAGATACTTAAAATGACCACCGTATATCTTTTGAGCATAAGATCATGCAGGATTTGAACTGAATGATCTGAAAAAATAATAGATGAATTTTTCAGATTTTTTCCACGATTTTTTGTCTATTTGGCCTTCAAATGACCTTCAAATGACCTCTGGGAAAAGGTGTAAGTCAAACAAACTACGGATTCGGACTCAGGGACCTCAAAAACATACGCATGAATTTTTTCAGATTTTTCCTACGGTTTTTTCTCTATTTGACCTTCAAATGACCTTGAATCTGATGTGATGAAGGTTAACCAACCCGCTCATTCTAATCAGCGACCCCAAAAACCCCATAAGGATCATACCGCTCCGAGTGTTTTTTTTTAGATCAAATGTTGACCTGTGTAATAGAGAGGCGTAACCGACAAGCTGAAGAGTACTTTAACTAAACCCTTTTTTACTATATCTCTATTCGCATATATCAACGGAGAGTACTTTAGTGTAGCGACATACATTTGTATTTCAAGTTACTTTTAGACAAATGTGTAATACTACCACGGGCGTTATTCTGTCGTTACATTAACTACTATCTATAAACTCACATACCTACAGATCATAATTTGCTGCTTACAGCTATCAAGATTAGACTAAAAAAGTTAAAACGTGAACAAACAACAACAAATGTTAACATCTACAAACTCAAAGAAGGAGTCATAAAGAAGAGGATTCATGAGGCGATTGGTATACGTCTGCATACAAACAAGCTGAGAACACTGAAAGAAGTAATGGAAAAGCACCTGAAACGAAATACTACCAAAAAGAAACAATCATGGATGACGGAAGAAATATTAGATATGATGGAAGTAAGAAGAAAGTATAGGAACAACAATAATATAAAATACAAATGAAACTCAACCTAATAAAAAGAAAGATAAATGAGAATAAAGACATGTGGCTAAATGAACAATTCACAGAAATAAAAGCATTAGAAAGGAATTACAATACATTTAATTTACATAAGAAAATCTGCTGGACTAAGGTTACAAAGGCAACCACAAGTAATAAAGGATAAAAAAGATAAACTACTATCGAATATGCAAAAAAAAAATAGATAGATGGAAAGAATAGATAGGGGAAATGTATAGTGACACAATTAGACAACATAATACAATTAAGCTTAATACAACGGATCCCCCATAAATAAAGACGAAATATTAGCAGCAGCAAATCAGCTTAAAAACAAGAAGGCAGTAGTAGAAGATAATATACCTACGGAAATCATTAAAATATTTCTTGAAAAACATATGGACATTATACAGGACCTCTTCAACAACGTATATAACACAGGTGATGTACCTCATGATTGGTTGACATCAATTTTTATACCAATGCCAAAAAAGAATAACCCTAGAACAGGGGTGCTCAAACTTGAACTGCTGGCGAGCTACCTCAATATTGTTAGACTACGATCGATCGACTCTGAGAGGCTGCAAGTAAGTGTGATGCAGGATTGTCGTCTAGGTAGGGTGTATCGTGGCATAGATATTAGTTTACCACACAATATGCATTTTCTTGCTCAAGGTAAGTGTAGGTCTGCTCTAAAATGTCAATGAAAAAACTCATAATTATTCAAAATTGCGAGTTTATTGGTTCTTACAAAACACACGAGTTCTAGTGTCTAAACTTAACTAAAAAGTGACTTTGGATGTTGAAGCGTGGCACTGCATGTCCTCAGAATACTTTTCATAAGATGGTACGTAATTACAGAGTGCTAATCGCAAGCATGATGACATATGTTCGTCAGTTAGTCGATTGCGATATTTTGACTTAATTATCTTCATTTCAGAAAATGCAGACTCGCACAAGTAAGTTGACCCAAACATTGCCGTCAGTTGAAGGGCGATTTGAATTAGATTCGAATATTTATCTTCAGGTATAAAACACCAGAATTTTATATCAGATGCTGTGGCTTTGAGATGTATATCTGATATAATCTGCACTAACTCATTTTCAACGGAACATGAGTCCATGTTAAACTGACTTGTTATTTCAGTAGCTAATTTCTCAATGGTTTTACACGAAAAAGGATAACTCATAAATGATGCGATATTTGCCAATTTACTGAAATCATAAAAACGTATTTCGAATTGGCCCAAAATATTTGATAATTCTGCCTAATAAATATCATAATTCAACTGAGGAATCCTTGCTTTCAAAGACGGAAAATTTTTCAGATCCTTTCTTTTCAGTTGATCTATCATAAGTTGCAATTTACTTTTTAATGCGTTTATTGCGCTAATCATCTCAGTAATAGTTTTTCCTTTACCTTGAAGCTCCAAATCAATGGTATTTAAATGCATTGTGATGTCTGTCAAAAATGCCAAATCAGTCAGCCATTTTCCGTTTTTCAGCATCTGAGTGTCATCACCTCTTTCGTCCAGAAAAGCTGTTATTTCGGGCAATAATTCTTGAAACCTTTCCGCGACTCAACCACCTGACGTCCGTGTGAAGAACTAAATCAGTGTGTTCAGCTGACTCACTATCTTCCAACTGCAATTTAAAGAGCCGTCGTTGCAAGCTACGTGCACGGATAGAATTCACAATTTTTATTGCAATGCCCATAATCTCCTCCATGTTTAGAACTTTTGAACACAAAACTTGTTGATGTTTAATGCAATGGAAGGAGAAAAATAAAGGGAAATCATCATTAGCTCGACACAATGCCACAAAACCGTTTTTGTTTCCAGTCATTGCTGGTGTTCTATCGGTTGTAATGCACATTAGTTTATATATTTTGGTAGCTTGTAGTTTGTTACAAAATTGAAGAAAACGTCATATATATCTTCGCCACGGGTCTTTCCTTTCAGAGGAATCATTGTCAAAAACTCTTCCTTAGCCGACATGTCATTGAATACCATTCGAATAAAAATACACAGCTGGGCAGTGTCTGTCATATCGGTGGATTCGTCGAACTGTAAAGAAGAGTATGTGCATTCCATGATATCATGTTTTAGTTTATCTGCCTTGTCCTGACTCATGACTTCAGCACGCCTTGTGACAGTCGGACGAGATAACTAAAGTTCTCTAATAGCAGACATAATCTCTGTTTTATTTTTAAAATCTCCAAATAAAGTCTCACCCACTTCAATAAATGCTTCCTTCACAACCAATCCATCATCAAATGGTTTCTTGTGTTTCGCCAATATATGAGATATTTTAAATGACGCGATCGTTGCAGCTTTTGATTGTTTGGCTTGTCTTGTGAACATGGTTTGTTCTTTTTTCAAACAAGTTATCAAATCACGTGCCTTTTGTTTTCTTAATTCACTCTGTGACGGAAAATCTTTTTCATAGTTTTTATGAACCGTTTTATGATGCCCCTCTAAGTTCCCACGCTTAGGTATTGCAACTGACGCACGGCAAATGAGACAAATGCACTTATCCTTTACCATACAAAAGAAAAATTCTTCCTCCCAATCGTTATTAAAATGATAAGTTTTACTTTTCTTCGCCGCACTCATTTTGGACTATTTATTAATAAACTTTGTATCGATGTATCGCCTTCAAGTTACAACTCAGACTGACTCCTATTCCTGCAGACGCAACATTTATATCGGCGCGAACGAAGTCTCGAATGTTCCCGTCAAACACGCCGCCCGAAGTTTCTAGAAAAATCGGCGGGAATCAAAAAACGCGGCTTTCCTTTGACAAGAACCGCGCGTTCCTTTGATAAAGCCGCCTTTTGCCGCTAGCCGGGGTTTATTACGATAAAAGAAAGTGATGAGGGGGTTATTCTGGCCTAATTGTGGATCGTATAAATTTTAGTAGTTTATTCATTACATTTTGTTTTAGTTACCTAAAACAAAATCTGTGAATAGTTCCATATCGGAATTTTTTTTCTCGAGTTCGACTCAAAAAGCACTCGCGATCGACCGTTTGAGCACCCCTGCCCTAGAAAGTGCGAGGAATATCGGAATATGTCCAATGACACATCCACATCTTGAACCTCTTCGTTAAAATAATCCACCAGAGAGTATATATAAAAACTAGATGAACGTGCTGGACAAACACAGTTCGGCTTTAAGAATGAACTAGAAACGAGGCACGCACTATTCTCTATCCGCGTTCTGATTGAAAGATGTAGGGATGTCAACTCTAATGTTTATTTATACTTCATAGATTTCCAAAAAGCCTTTGATATGATAAATCATCGGAAAATGATGGAAATACTACAATCGTGTAACACTGATGACAAAGACTTACAAATAATATCAAGTTTATACTGGAACCAGTCTGCCAAACTAAAAGTGGAGAATCGGATGTCCAAAGAAATAAAAATAAAGAAAGGCGTACATCTGGATTGTATTTTGTCACCCCTGTTATTCAATGTCTATTCGAAGGAAACCTTCAATAAAGCACTTTCTAATAAAAAGATGGAAATACAATTAATGGGTGTGTCAATAACCTCCGCTACGCTTATGATACTGTCATTCTAGCGGACGGTGAAGACGGCCTATAAAGACTCATGAATTGAAAAATTGAATTGTTGATGCATGTGTGGAATGTGGAATGAAACTGAATACTAACAAAACAAAAACAACTGAGGTCAGTAAGAATCCTAATACAAACATAAATATTAAAGTACATCAACAAACACTTGAAAGAGGAACAAAAATAAAGTACTTAGGAAGCGTAATTAGTGATGATTGGGACCACTCTATTGAAATACGCTCAAGAATTCATGAAGCACGAAAATGCGCAGAATTTTTTTTATGGGTCTAGCACACGTGCTGCAGGGAAGTCTCTAAAGCGCTTCAGGAGCGGCATGTGTGCGGAAAAAAAAGCGATTCACGTTGTTCTTGAATCGCTGTAAATTGCACTCGGTGGGAAACACAGCGCTGGGCAAATTATTCCAAAGGGATGATGTTCTCCATATCAATGACTGCTTGAAAAGCGTTGTACGCGGAGTAACAAGCTGAACCTCATACGGATGTGAAGCAACAGCACGACGTGTATTCCTAACATGCACCGCTTAGGAGGAATTAAGCGGGCTACATCCTTCGAACACTTTCCATGAAAATACTTGTAGAACAGACTCCAGTCGCCAACCGTTCTTCGATGTTCCAGCGAATCAAGGCCGCCGCACATTGGGGCGACGGCGTAAAAAATCGGATATTGGATGAAAAAATTAAAGATGTATTTTTTGAATATCGACGATTTTTTCCTTTAATATATATCATAAACCATACATAAATATGTTTATAACTAATTTATTCCTTCTGCCTTCCTTAAAATTATCCATTGAAGTGTGACATTTTCGTCAATGTTGGAATTTCTGTAATTCGAGAAATTACATTCTAAATTCTCTGTGGACATGCATAACTACGAATATGAGTTAAACGCTTACTAAAACTTGTTTATTAGGTTTCAAACAACAAATTAATCCTAGTGTAACGTCATTAGAGTGCTACAATATATTAATAAACATTTGACATATTCGACACAAAAAATTATTCTTACTTCAATATTCAAAGATGTATAAAGTTTCTGGAATGAGGTGGAATGAGATGGCGCTTTCACCATCTGATAGGGCAAAGTCTCTAGTTTCCGGAGATTTTTATCCCCCTTTGTCCCCCTTTGGTAAAAAAATCGACATTAAAGTTCCCCCAACTTGATCTAACGTTCTCCACTCAGCCATTCTCTCGGGCAATATTCCAATGAAATGAAAAAATGACGATATACTCCTCATTTCTTATGAAGTATACACTTCTAAAAAAAGGGCAATTAAACTCTTGTTGCCTCTTTTCGGCAACGCGGCTTGACTACTTTGAAATTTTGATCTCAATGCGAGTGTTTGCTTACATCACGCGCCATGGTGAGACAAATGCGACTTTTTTCGGTCATTTGCTCATAACTTCGACATTTGTCAATGGAATGACTTCAATTCAATATACATAATGTACGATTTATATATTTTCAGAAACATGAGATCAAAATCATACAATTTATTATCACGAGCACGATAAAGCGTAAAGATAATTCATGTAAAGATAATTATTCACAGAATCAAAACTATTCAGCAGATTATAAACGATGCATCGGATGTTCGCGACTAAAAGCGATTGTGACGTTCGAGCAGAAATACCCGAACTGCCGAAATATTTGTATCACTATACCCATGGTACTACATGCCAGTGTCAATCCACAAGTTATTGATTCGTGGCAGCGATATTATAACAAATGCTATCGTGCCAATAGGGCAATTATCTGAAGATGCTCAGGAAATAAATCACAAATATTTCAGAAAATATAGAGAAAACCATTTGCGAAGAATGTCTCGAATATATAATGATAATGAATAATAATGAATATGAAGATATTTTTAATAATTTGATGATTGCTTCAGATCCGATAATATCTAATTCGCGAAAATTGATGGAACGTTAGAAGAAAGAATTGTCCGAAGATGTAAAACATCTATTACATTTCAGTGATGATGATACAGATTACGATGATTAAAACAAGAAGTACAAATGTGAGAGGCAAGGGGTCTCACAAAAATCAAGCACCCCGAGGGATCAAATATCTGTCACATCCACGTCGTTGATCCTGGGTAACGCTAAGAGCAGATATTTGATATTCGAAATATTATTCGCTTCATGAGTGTATTTTGATGGGTTAATGTTCCGTTACATGTCGCATGCGTAGGGCAATCGTAACACGGGACAATGATATTAATGCTGCGTAAGCGCAACCAGTGTTTCTAATTTTAGCTATACCTCGAAAATAAAAAAATGTACCAAAACGAAACAAAGGCATTTTAAAGCTAAATGTTGATACTTACGCGTAATATTAACGAAATTTATGAGAAAAATATTTGTGCCTGTGTTATGTCATGAAAATCCTTGAAACCGTCGTTTTTTGCAAATTTCCGTCATTTTTCTCAAAATTACGACGCGGAAGCAAAATTTGGACAACGGATTCGTATTCAGCAGGCAAAAATACATTGAAAATGACTATTCGCACTCATGATATCGAAGAATTTTTCAATTTGTTGTCTAGTATTTTGAAATAATCATCTTTACGCTTTATCGCGCACGCGATAACAGTATATAGTATGATTTTTATTTCATATACTGAACATATATTAATCGTACATTATGTGTATTAAGTTTGAAGTCATTCCAATAACAAATGTGGAAGTTATAAGCAAATGACCGAAAAATAACGCATTCGCCCCATTGTGCGCCGGTCAGTTCCGGGTCTCCAATCAGACGAACAGCATACTCTGTAACTGCCAACTAAAGTTAAAAACAAGAACAAGAGTGCTAAGATGCTACGTACTCTAGGTCATGTTATACGGTATAGAAGCTGCAACAATCACAGAGACAACACAATGAATGTCGAGAGATGTAGTGCTCTCGCCGAATGCTGCATCTTCCTTGGACAGCGCATACCACCAACGTGGAAATACTTGTTCGGATGGGAAACGAACGAGAGTTGATTCCAGCTGTTAAAGAAAAAAAACCCTTACTTTGGCTATATTACGTGAAGGCAAAAGTATGAGCTCCTGCAACTTATAATTGAAGAAAAAATAATCGGCACGCGTGGACCAAGAAGGTGCCGAAAATCCTGGTCGAAAAACTTACGACATTGGACAACCATGACATCTACTGAACTGTTTAGAGCGGAAATAGACAAAATCAGATGGGCAAATGTGATCGCCAACTCCTTAGAAGATAAGACACACTAAGAAGGAGAAGATAAACTCACAACACCTAACAGAGGGCCGGACTGGAATCAGTGGTTTACTAAGCAGGCTTTTAACTACCTATGCCATCGATACCGATAAAGAACATGTCCTTCCCTGTTGCCGAAAGAAAATATTTTGTAGTTAATAACCTTGATTTGTAGAAAAAAAAAAACAATGACCGTACCAATCACAATTCTTAGAGTGATTTTCACTTTGTATGTCACATCACGAATTGATATAACTCATTTACGTGTGATGGTATTCACAATCGTCTTATGAACCTTCGGATCATGAAGACCACGTTGTACAGGAGCCCAGCATTTCCGTGTAGTTGTTATAGTGTGTATCTAACAAATAATAATGGACTCAGTAGTAGATCTTAAAATATTTAACTCCTTTGCAATCAATCAATATTGACATATGTGAATTTTCAAGTCAAGATTGCCAATAAATATTTTTTTATCTCTTCTTGGCACATCGATAAACTATTTTGACATCAAGAGTCAAAGTTTATAGTGATTTCCAGAAAATTTTCACATGCATTTCAATTTTACGATTAGATTGTTATAAAAAAGATTCTTGTTCTGCCACACTACATGTAAAGTAATTATTTTTATTATTATCACTACGCTCACCTGGAAAAATAATAACTTTTGGTAAATTTTCAACCTTTTCTTCAGTATTTCTTATTCTCGGTCTATATATTACAGATTCCGTATCTTCCATGCTTTTCATTTTTATTATATTTGATGCTAAGTCAAATATATTCTCCTGAGGAGGTTCTACGCTTGCAGGTTCTGTGGACAACTCCTCTCCTAATTCTTTTATTCTAGAAGATAAAAAATTTAATATTATTTTTAAATTAAATAAATATTTTTAATGAATATGATTGTCTCTTATCAGCCAGATGTAGCCTCGCAAGATCGTGCCCCCTGCAGCGAGTACAAGGCAACATTGAAGCGTGATGCTTTGGGATGTCGTAAGCTTTTAATAGCTTTTCCTCGAGAATGTGGTGCGTTATCACTCCTTTTACAGTTAAAAAAGAGAAACCAGACAAGAAATAAATCTAATGCAACTAGACAGAAGCTATTCTTCTCCGTATAACTGGGGCATAAACTGTTACATACGATTAAGTGATATATAACATTTTGTTCAGCAAATGGTTGCAGTCGTTGACATATGTTACACGGTGTCCCAGTGTTCCGTGTACATAGAGTTACTGTGGATTTCTGGGATGAAAATATGCCCAACTTATCTTAGGCCAAAAATTCGTAATTTTTGTGATACAGGGTGTCAAAGTTATACTTTTATTTTAGTTTTTCTTCAGTGGCTTTCTTATTAATTGTACTATTTGTACAAGATTCGATACTAAGGGGTTTTCTGAGATGAGAAATCGAAATCAACTCACAGTTTTGTCACAGTAAACACACTATACAGTAGCGAAACTCAAGAATAATCGCATAGGAAAATCAGGTTGGTTTTCAGAAGGTCACGTGGCAATCCGCCATGTTAAAAGTGGACCAGCGCGAGATTTGAAATACAAATAAAGTTGTGCTAAGTTTTATCATTCAAAATCATAGATATAGAAATGTTTGAAAATTTTTGATTTGTTATTTAATACAGCATGAGTAATATAAAAGTTAATGCAGCATGAGTAATATAAAAAAAAAAACAAAAAGAATGGAGCACTTTGTTAGAAAAGAAATGAATACAAGTGAAAAACTTGATAGGAAGGTATTTGATGGAATTCTTCATATTCAACTTCAGTTTTTAATAACCTTATCCAAAAATTCAAAAGTCTATCAAAGTTAAACGTCACTGTTCGAGGTTAAAGTTTTATTTACATCATTTTTCAAGTAAATTTGTGATTAAAGATGTTTTTTAAGGACTAAATTAATTTAAGTTTAATTGTCATTACTAAGATTTCAACATCTTCTAAAATAAGAGCATTTTTTCTAAGCAGTGTTGTGTTGTTTGGTGTGATACATTTCTCGTTAATTAAAAAACACTGTATCTACTTTTTTGGTACTTATTTTTTCTTAAACTACAAAACTATATTGTGTAACTTCGAGAAAGGTTAATATAATATTATTAATGAATTATAAACGTATATGTATAGACCTCTATTTTCTATGTGAATGATTCTTAGAGGTTCTATACCTTTTTGTGTTCTGTTATCTGTATTGCTTTTTAATAATGTAATTAACGCTTGCTTTTATTTACAATGAATTAATATTTAGATCAAAGAGTCAATACAGTAATTCCCTAATTATACTTACATACAATACTTAGGTATGACCAAGCTGACTTGTCGATTACAACTATATTGGGAATGTGGAATCTTTGGCACAATGACACTACTCAGTATATATCACCACTACACCAAACACTTTATTTTTGCACTCGACGCGCGTTTCGCTAACCATATTAGCTTCATTAGGAGAAATGATTGACTCATATATACTGAGTATTGTCAATTACAGTTTAAAAGGAAAATAACTATATTTAATTTATAGTATAGGTATACAACAATAGAAATAAGTTCTTTATAGGAGGAATATTAATAACAGGTAACTAAATCTTCAAAATTTTAATAGTAACCATAATTACCATCAACATAGACTTCGATTAGGTGTACTGTCCATTACAAAAACAAACACATTTTCTGAATATTTTACCCTCTGGCACACATCGTCTGACAAAATCATATTACAAAAATTTCTTTGGAATCATATTAAAATTTTTCTTATTTTAATAGCATATTTGATTCAATAATCCATTTATATCAGTTATTTCAATAATCCCATTCCCCAGTGGTTTTGTAATCTCAACACGACACTTAATATTTAAACTTTCAAACCCAGCTTATAAGAAAATAAAATATACTGTCTAAAATTTGAAAATAATAAATATGTTGTTATAGGTTCTGTATTCCTTACAATATATTTACAGAAACTTTTGAAAGATTGGCATGAAAAAGGAGCCATATAATTTATAGAGAAAAATAGAAAAAAAAAGTCACTTTCAGAGTATTAATTGTACTTGCAATTAAACAGTGTTAAATTTATCAGGTTTATTATTAGAAAAGGTGTGTCAAACAATTAATTCATATGAAGTTATTGAAAACTAGAAGCCTCTTGAGAATACACCTTTTAGAAAAAAATATGTTTTATTTATAATTTATCAAATATAAATAGTTTTAAATAACTGAATACTAGTTTACACAAAAATAAATCTTTCTAAAAACCAGAATTTGGAGGATTATTTATTAATCATAAAAAAATTACACAGGCATACAAAAAAAGTTTTTCACTACCGAACAGATCGCTATACCTATATGTATTTTTGGGCGCTGAAACCGAATCCGAGGTCAGAATTGAGCAATCACGTCAGGATTTTAAATCAATCAAGGTTCCCTGGAAGGCCGTCTCTTGAGCAAATACGCCTAAACAAAATGTACATTAGTAATGATAATATTGTTTCATGCATATGTATTTTTCAAAAATGCATTTAAGATAGTGAAAAGTTGTCTTGTGAAAGCAAGCAATAGAGATTTATTAAAATAATCAACAACTCCAACAACTTTAATCGCATACCATGATTTCTATGGAATCATTGTTTCAACTAAAAACAGAGGAACTCCAAAAAAAAATCATTAATGCAGCAACTTAAACTTTGACGGATAATACTGTGGATGATTACATGTGATATAAATAAAGCATGATTTAGAATAATAGTCTTAGCGCGCCCTGATTGAGTTAGAAATTTCTTATTTGCAAATTTCAGAGCATAAAAAAGTGTGACTCGAGCAAATAATTTGCGAAAATAATTATATGGAATATTGCAATTCTCAACGGCACAACAATAACCTTCTTTCCCCATAATTATATAAATTGTTTCTCAACCTTTTCGATTCTCTTCACTTACAAACGTTTTTAATTCTCTTTTTCTACCAACTCTCTTTTTCTTCTGTCTTTATATTCATATGAACTGCAATCACATCAAGAAACGATGGACAATACATTTCCAAAGACACATTCCGAGTTCGGATGTAAACACTAAGCAGCCATTTTGAAAAAGGACTCGTCGACGCACGCGCCGTCAAAATTTCGTCACCAAATTGGAGCTCAGTTTCGCTACTGTAGTATGTTTACTGTGGTTTTGTTGTAAATTGTAGTGAACGCTACTTATTGCACATTTAAATTGTCATAACTTTTTTATACCACTCTGTATGATATTTTTAATTAAATATTCCTATTCTCCGCCTTCTTCTATTTAAAAAAAGCTTCCTTGGTAACTGTTGCTCCGAACAACAGTTTCTGAGATAATGGGATGTTTGTTTCCATTTTTGAATTCCATTGTCAAATTGGCAAATGCGTTCCTTCACACTTCATCCAGGCTTAGGACAGGCCCAAAAGAATAGCCTTTGCAATTTGGAGTATGGAATATACCCACAAATTGACAAATTCGAAAAAAAGTTTAATCGCTCAACTGAGAAGGTATTCGTTTCACAATAAATGTTCAATATGGCCGTCACCTTCGTTAGTGCATAAATTAATAAGTCGCAGGAAATTTAAAATTGCTCAATATTGTCGAATTGAAGTTGATAAACTTACGATTTCGACGCACCCCAAAGGAAAAAATCGCATGGATTTAAGTCTGGGGAACAAGTAGGCCAGAGAATAGGAGCATCTTCACCTCTTCCGATCTATTTATCTGGATAACTTTGGTTCAAAAAATTCTCACATTACGCGCAAAATGGGCTGGTGCCCCATCGTGCATGAAAAACATGTCGCGAAGGAAGTTAATGGGTAAGGTTTCCAATAATTCAGAAATAGTTTCATGGATGAAATTTAAGTAAATGTCGCCATCAAGTCGATCTGCAAGTCTCTTATCCAAAGATTAATAATGAATTAGAGTTAAAACTGTCTTTGTTGCGTAAACATGTTTATTATGCATATTTGTTATACCACGTCGAGTGAAGCGTGCTTCGTCTGTAAACAGGATTTTAGTGTGAAAAGCCTGAACAGTCGCTATGCGTGCTCGAATAATTTGTGAAAAATGCCAACCTGATCCAAGGTCTGGAGGTAAGGGTTCCTGGACGGACTGTATATGAAAGGGGTCAATAATTTGTTGTCTAATAATCCGGTTAGTTGTACTTTTTAATATTCCCGTTTGACGATCAATTAAACGAGTGCTGGTTCCAAGATTATCGTATACAATTTCAAGAATTTCTTCTTCAATATCGGGTGCTTTAGCTTGTGAAGGCCGCCCAACATTTTTTCTGATCGGCTTAAACTGTCCAATTTCTCAAAATCGCCTCTCAACATTAGCATAAGTCTGATGGTTACGAGTCCGATGATGCGGAAATCTTTCGTGATATACCCGACAACTTTTGCAACCGTTGCCGTTCCAAAAACCAACCACTAAAATCATATCAGTTTGCTCACCTAAAGTGTACTCCATAATAATCTAGATTTAAAACACTGCTGAGCTTGAGAAGGGATTAATTCTCGTTAATACCAGTAAAACTTGTTCCATTTCTGTCAAAAATTACTTTCTGTCAGTATTACTACAAGGCAGTTAAGTCACAGAATATATTACAACATTGCCAGAGTGATTTTTGAGCGTTGCCAAGTAACTATACAATGTGAAGAAACGTGTGAAGGAACACGCGAATTTGACAATGGGATTAAAAAATGGAAACAAACATCCCACTATCTCAGAAATTGTTACTCCAAGAGGGCTTTTTTAGGTAGGAGAAGGCGGAGAATACGAATATTTGATTAAAAATATCATACAGAATGGTATTAAAAATTTATTACGATTTAAAAGTATACACAGTAAAATATCACTTCTTTTACCGTTAAAAACAGTTAAAAAAGCGGTTTAAAAGTATACACAGTACAATAAGTGGCGTCCTCTGTAATTTATAACTAAACTGTGAGCTGATTTCGATTTCTTATCTCAGAAAACCCCTTAACACCGAATCTTGTACAAATAGTGCAATTATTAAGAAAGCTACTTAAGAAAAACTAAATTAAAAGTATAACTTTGACACCCTGTATTTCAAAAATTATGAATTTTTGGACTAAGGTAAGTTGGGTGCAGTGGACATCTTTTCATCTCCGAAATCCACAGTAACTCTATGTACACGGAATACACCCTGTATAGTTTATTAATACTTTTTAAAATTAGAACACTGAAAATTAAGTATTTATACCTGATCTGGTGTCACCAAACCATGACCCAGTGTAATAACCGCTTTCCACATCTGATGCAGACAGTATCCCGAGGCTCTATTAATATTGTTAGTGTTTCCCTAAACTTTCGTTTATAAAAATTGGAAACGAAAACAAGAATTTTGGATTCTCCTACATTGGTTTGGTTTCTATATCAATAGCATTGATTCATTTTTGGTAATTTTAATAGAAATATGTCTAGATATTTTATTTTCCAAGAACATTTTATGCATAAACTTCAGCTCTTTCAATCTTCATTAAATCTAACTTATCTTCATCTTTCTCGTACTATATCGCTATCATCCAACTCCATTTCTTCCAGGCTCAAACACCTTTTGACTCTACACAATTTCACCCCTCCCCGATTTGAATACCCTCTTACCACATCTTTTCCTCCTTGGCAATCTTCTAGCCCCCATATAGACTTCTCCATGTACGCACTGGATAGAGTGATTACTCCGAATAAAATTATCAACTCCATATTCAATGATAAATTAAAAAACCAATATTCTGATTACTTCGCTATCTATACAGATGGCTCCAAGTCATGTTCAGGGGTTGGCGCCGCCTTTATCGCTCAAAATATTCAGAAAACTTTCAAATTACCTCTTCACTCATCTATTTTCTCAGCTGAGCTTCTTGCCATCAGGGAGAGCATAAGATATACGATTACTACTCTTCCTAATTTCAAATTCCTAATTGCTTCGGATTCTCAGAGCGCTCTTAAATCCATTCAACATGCGAATCTTGATGACGCATACATCAGACAAATAAAGGATTTCTTATATGTTGCTAGACTAAAAAACAAATCCTTTACACTCATTTGGATAAAAGGACACTGTGACATTGAGGGAAATGACAAAGCTGATACTTTTGCGAAAGAGCCCTCGCTCTCTGGTGCTCCTGTTCTGAGCAAAAATCATCCCAGAGATTACATAAAACATCTATCTCAGGAAAATTATTCCAATTACAGTGGGATCGTGAGGACACCAGTAATAAACTCTGGGACCTCAAAACTGACGTCCATTACATCATCAAATACTGAATAGAAAGGAAAACACCACGGTCAGAAGACTGGCCATTGGACATACATATCAGACCCATTCTTTCCTTTTAAACAAAGAGGATCTCCCCAATTGTCCATCATGTCATCTACCACTTACTGTCAAACACATATTTGAATCATAACATTTATCTGATACCCGTGAAAAGTATCACATTCCTCCCAACCTAAAATCGGTCATCCAATCCTACAACATCATTCACAGACAAATTGGTGAATACTTAAAGGAAATAAATTCAATACATTCGGGCGCTAAATGACCGTTGCAGTCGACGCGCCTTAACCCCTTAAATTCTCTCTCTCTCTCTCTCTAAACTTCAGGATAAGCTACAGGTTCTCCATTGTGTCCTGTACTGAAAAACATTTTTATAGAAGCCTTTGAAGACAGTGCCTAGAGCTCAGGTCCTCTAAAATCAAAACTTACAGATATGTTGATTTTTTCTGGCCACATGGTGAAGAAAGCTTGGTGAATTTGCTCAACTAACATTTAAATATAAAATTTACAATGGAAACTAAATTACAAAGTACGCGTCCTGTCCTAGATGAACTGGTACAAAGGAAAGGTAACAGCATCTTACGATATTCCATCTGTTCATACCAATCCATAGTTGAATGCTGATTTACACCGTCATCCTTCTCAAAAACTACACAACATTCGTACAATTTTCAACAATTGTAAGAAGATTGAACAATGCTTGAGATCACCAAAAGACAGAATTCGTGTACAAACACAAAATTCCAACTGACAACTATTCACCCTTCCCCCGTTTCTAGAAGTGTTTTTAATGAAAGATAAGTTTTTTCGTTTTAATCATATTATTGTAGAATAAAAGAGGGCATATTCTTTAAACAATTACCAAATCATTTCTGTTATAATAAGTAATTTTTGATTTATACCCATTAGTATCCACCGTGCTGATGAATGCAAGGTTTGTACGTTTGATTTTTCGTTTGTATACCATTCCTCTCATTATTGACAAGTTGCACGCTTGCGATTTTGAATATTAGGAAACCGCAGTAGAGTAAATTTTAGGACGCACTGTATAAATTTTATAATGGGATTGAAAAGAGGGTTTCCAATTTTAAGATATATAAATTCAAGTTGGCATATTTAAAATTACTAATACTAATGTACCTACGTTTTACACGGACCCTTAAGAAGAAACAGGATCACAACTGTAACAGTTAAAACAAAGATACCAATCACGAAATTAGTTCGTCATATTAGTCTATAACTGACACCCGACAACTATAAAATGCTTCAGAATGCGTGGAAGTAACTGCCTCCGTGGCTAAATCTTCTCCAGCAACTTTACAGCTAACGATGGAGAACAAGGAAAAGTTGTTAAACGATCCGTGGGCTCCGATCGAGAACTGCAAGTTTGAGGCTTTTACAGGCCTTTTTACATTCGGGAAATTACAGCTATCTACTAACTTGCGGTTTTAAAATGAAATTCAAGAGAATGGCTGAAAAGAATTCATAGGTTTTGTGGTTCTCAAAAGCACAAAATACCTCAATAATCGCAGAAGCGAATGACAGTTCCATCCGCGCTTACGAATCATCGTTCATTGTTGCCCTGACTACAATAGCAAAATACTCGGACGGTAGCGGAACTGTTGGTTAATGGCCTACTGTTCCATAATTATACCATATCTTGTATCATGGACATCACAGGTAAATATTTAATTATCCCAAAAACATACTCCTTCATTTACCTTAACAAAACTACCCCCTTTGTACATGCTAAAAATGAGTATTAGTGATCTCAAAAAATTACAGGATTTTTTATAAAGTTTGATTAATTGAGTGATATGGACTTGTGTATACTTTTAACCGAGGACAAACTGAATTATGTTAAACGTATGGTTTTTTTAAACGATACCGATGTTATTTCCGATCACGAAGAGTACATTCTCGACTTTGAGCACAATTCCAGTCACTACGCCAACCCTATTCCGACCCCGAGATTATTTCTTCAGTAAGCTTCGAACAGAGACCACCTGGCTGACGAGTATTATCAAAGAGAAACAACTAAGTGTATTTTGCCCGATATATATCAAAATTTTCCTAAACAAAATCGGTAGGAACTTGAGAATAAAGTTTTAGAAAAGATTGTAGCCAATCCAAGAAATCTGTTACTAACCTAAAAATTAAATAACCGGTCAAGTGCAAGTTGAACTGGTGCAATTAGTTTTCCGTACGTTGATTGCTTTTAGAATAAAAATTTTTGGTAAGAAAGTATAAAATAATCAATGACTTCACAAAACACACCCCAAAGGAGTTTTCAACAAAGCTTTTTTCCGATCTTTACTGAAAACTGTTAACCTTGTAATTTATGTTTTTTTATATACCCGATAAATTATTAAAGGTAATGCACTCGTGATAATTTTCTTTCAATCTACACCCAGTGGAGAACATTCCAGAATTTTTAAATTTTTTTTTGATCAGTACTTTTCGAGATAAGGGGGAGACAGCAATTTTTCGCGAATTTTTAACAATAATACAAGGAAGGTGTGCGCAACTATTACATTCTATATATTTTTGAACTCGTATTTTTACACGCTTTTATTTGTCACTCCACTCGATGACCTGGTAAAAATTTTTTTTTTTACTTCCGATTTCACTCCCCACCCCTTAAGACAAAATTGAACTTTCAGAACTACACGTCTTTGATGAGGCCCTCAATTCCTATATTAGTACCAAATTTCAACTTTCTATGTCAAATAGTTTCCGAGAAAATCGGGTGTGACAGACAAGCAGACAGACGAACAGACGGACGGACAAACGGGAAGATACCGAAGTGATCTTATAAGTGTTCCATACGGAACACTAAAAATAACAATAATGAGACGATAATAGTAATTAATATTAAAGCAACAGTGTTTAACTGTTTATAGAAACTAATAAAACGATTTTTTCTAGTCCTGTTTTTATTGTATACCAAGTTCAGGTAGCCGTGATATATCCTACAGCAACCGCGGTACGTCTTTGTTGGAATCCAGTCTTTATGATAGTTTCCTTGTAGTCGGTCTCGATACTTCTGCTTATCGAAGTTTCAATATTCCAGACTTCTATAACACTTCATATATTTTTGTACGTGTTTGTTGTTTCAAACGACAATTCTTTTATCCAACTATAAGCTATATATAAACAATATTTTACTAAAGTAAAGTCTGACCTGTATAATGTTAAACTCCTTAGTTCAGATGGTGATAAAAATCTATTATATTCCCTTTCCAATATTTGTTTTATTTCAACACCATTCATAGAATCCATACCCAACTCTGCTAAAGTTGAATGCATACTTACTGTTTTCATATCTCCAATTCCTGAAAATTAAAAAACAAAAAATAAATGAAAGTCTTTCCTCGCTAACTTTGTATGTTTCTTGGGCGACAAGAGCGATTAAGGCAATGCATTTGTACGGATGAGTGCTACGTAGTAGCGATCAAATATTTTTTGGATATAAACCACAGAAACTACAAATTCTTCAAAATTAACATTACCTGTATGTCTATATTAAACTGTGTGATTGTAATTTTACCCAGTATAGACCTAAAGTTGGCAAACATGGATCACATGCTTTAATCTCGACTAATAATTTCCACAGTCCATAAAAACATATATGTGCATTTATACATAATAAAACTATATTATTGTCCCATAGATACAAGAATAAAAAAAATCATTATTAAAATACGTCTGCATTATTTGTACCTTTTTTTTTAAATATTATCAACAACCTTTAAAAAAACAGATTTTTTTTAAGGCTCTCTCCAACTTGTTCTCGGTCTACCTCAGTTTTTCTTGCCTTCTGGTTGCCATTTTAGTATTTATTTTGAGATTCGATCATCGTCCATTCTTTGAATGTTCCCAAACAAGACAATTTGTTTGGTTATAATGTCGTCTCTAATACTGTTTGATTCCCATGATTTCTTTAATACGGTCGTTGGTGACTCTTTCTCTTGTGGTTATTCCTGCTGCTCTTCTCCAAAAGTCTAGTTCCGTTGGAGTATACTCTTTCCTTCAGAGGCCGTACTTCACAGGCCAGGTATATGTGATGTGATACTTTTCACTATGATTTCATATATCCTCATTTTATTGGTTTTATTTATAAATTTATCCCATAAAATGCTGTTTAGCAGTTAAATGGCCCTCTTCTTGCCATATTTCTCTCCCTTATTGCCCCGTCCAGTTTTCCATCCTCCGAAATTTGTATACCCAGATATTTGTAGTCGCCACAGTATTTTATCGGGGTTCTTCAATCTTTGTATTCTTCAATAAGTTTTCTCGTCATATAGTTCAGGTCGTGACGATCGTGGGCCCTTACTATTTGGTCATCCGCGAAGCATAGCGTGTACAACATGATGTTAATTGATGGTCTACATTTCTACTACTATCTCTTTAGTATACTGTCCAGATAAATCTTAAAAAAAGTAGATGATAAACAGCATCATTGCTTCAGACATTTCGACGTAATAAATCCTAGTGTTATTTGTATTCTTGTTTTAATTTTTGTTGTATAATGTTTTGACATTCCAATTTATGCAGAAGAACGGTGTCATATGCTTTTCTTAAGTCAACGAAGAGCAAGTGGACTTTTTGGTTTCGTACCATCTTTTTTTCTGTTAATTGAGTTAAGGAGAAAAGGTGATGTATTGTGGATCGTACCGCGAAATCCTGCTTGTTTTTCTGCTTCGAAATCTTAATATTCCTTTTCCATTTTGTTTTTTAAAAGCTTTTGATAGATTCTACTCATGGATGCCGTAGCTGCTATTCCTCAGTGATTACCGAATTGTTTTTGTAAGTATACCTAAATTCTGTAACTAGCCTTCTTTCTTATTAATACCTTTACCATAAAGTACAAATTATTTAAAATACAGAGCTGCTTGGATTACGTTATTCTTTAATATTGAAAACCGAAATTCAGTTTTTACTTTAAAACTACTTGTTTGCAAAAGAAGTACTAGGTCAACTACTAACAATACACATTTTTTTACCTAAAATCGAGCAAACGATTTCTTCGATTTTTCCAGAAATTGCAGCTATTCTTTTTTCAGCTACTACCATACTTGATACTGTACAAGCTTCCCTTTGTCTAAGTAATACGTCCATGACTTGCAGACAATTTGCTATGCTTTGTTGAAGAGTACCACCCACTTCACGTTCTATATGATCTTCTTGCATCTCAGCTACTAATCCAACCTAAAATGAAATATTTCTTGTTAAATATACCTTAAACAAATTATCTTTCTTGTAAATCTTGTCATCCGATTTAGTTATTATTTTTTCGTAACTTTTAATATCCCTTTCTATTGGTTCTAATTTTTGTCTTTTTTTATTAATTATTCTTCATATTTATTACTTCTTTACTTTTAAAATTTTAATTTTATATATATTTACATCTCCAATGGCACCCCACTGAATAGCTAACGCAGGATACCCTTCATTTCTTCTCTTTTCACATATTCTTTCCATAACTGAATTTGACATACCATAATTGCTTTGTCCTGCATTGCCTCTTCCACATGATACAGACGAAAACACAACAAAGTCTCTAAAAAAATTAAGAGAAACTATTTTAAGGTATAAATAATGACAATTAACTTCTATTGCCTTACTCATTAAAAAGATCTAATCTTAAAACTGGTCTAGTATGGCAAAAAGATGTTTAAATTGACAAAAGCCCCAGTAAGTTAATCGAAGGTGCAGTGTTGTGCAGTACAAAAAGAGAACATTCATTTTTATTTTTGTTTAAACCGACATAAACGGAATATTCTGTTAAACTGTTATATTGTTGTTCCAAGGCTTGTCTGCTGATTTACGTCAAATTTTCTCATAAAAACGTTTACTTGGTAATATTTACAATACAAAATATTCCATTGTAAAAAATAGTCAATTGGACAGCTAGAGTACTACCAAGAACTTAATATCAGTCTGAAAAAACTATATTTTTACCTTAAATCCGGACACATTTTTCTAGTAATATCATCCAAATACTCAGTAGCGTAGGCTTTCGGATCGAAAGATGTCTTAAAAGACTGCTCGGTCTGATTTTCGAATACAGCATCTTTCAATACAACAGCAAGATTAAAGATGGCATCGACAGGTGCTAGTTCATTTGCTTCCTGTACTAATTTCGCACAGCCCGATTTCGAGGTTATGTCTTGAGTAGAAATTTTGATGTTACAACAATAGCTTTTCCAAATTCTGCCAACATAGAAAAAAAATAGTCAATATTAAACTTTTTTCAACTTATAAGATTGTTTTATGAATGCTACAAAAATCAATATCCTTACGAGATTCTATAACTTTGGTATCCATTAGTTATGCCTTTCCTAGTCGTTAATATTACATTTTTTGCCCCTCTAAGTACTAACCAATCAGCCAACTCTAAACCAAATCCACCTAAACCTCCACAGATTATGTAGGACTTTTGTGGATTACAGTAATATCTTAAAAATAAAAATGGGAACACAATAACATAAATTTAAATAACTCTTAACAAAATTAATCCCTAATATGGGTCACAATTTCCACTTTATTATTTTTCCCGTTACAATTGTTTCAACATAATAGTATTTTCATCAGACGGATGAATGTTGTGTTGAAACAATTGTAACGGAAAAAATAATAAAGTGGAAATGGTAAAACATATTAGTGATATCAGTTGATATTAAGTAACTCTGTTTTGACCCACCTAGGTAATCCTTTAAACCTAAATTCAGATCTCATAACCAATTCATCTGGTTTCCTTATTTCAACTAAAACTTTTCCCATATGCTTACCAGCAGCCATAAACCTAAATGCTTGCTCAACTTCATTTTCCTCAAAAACCGTCCTTATTAACGGTTTTATTGCTCCTAAAAATAGATTTTCCGTTTTATCAAAATTCAATTATCGTAAGGACATGAGAAGCACTTCAAGTAATCTACAGACTTCATAAACTGCTTTAAAATTATCCCGCCGTTCCCTTGAACGTTTGACTGGTGGCGGCTGTTAGAATGGGTTTATAGACCATCTTTAATCAGACTCTCTTGACACGATACTAGACCACTTGAGTCATCTTAATTATATTCTAAGAATGTTTGTATTTTGTTTTATTTCTAATTTCATCCCCTTATTGTTTTTGAGATATAAGTGCTTTTTCGGAGATAGTTTATTTCGTGCCTTCTTATCTTTCATTATTATCAATATATTTGTTTAAATATATATATATATATATATATATGTATATATCATGTGAATTTGATTTCATTGGTGTGTCTGAGACGTGGCTTCAACCTAATATTGTGGACTCCGCACTATTTCCTCAGTCATATACAGTCTACCGTGCAGATAGGCAGTGCGATATTCTCAACGCTTCTAGAGGTGGTGGAGTACTATTGAGTATAACCAACAAGTTTGCTTCAGGGAAATTGAACCTTTCGCTAATTACTGAAAGTGTCCCATTTATAGACATTGTAGGCTGTAGGATTATTATTCATTTTACTGCATTATGTATTTTTGTTCTTTATATACCTCCATCTCTGGACATTGAGCAATTAGAGTTGTTCTTTGAGCTTTTTTCTACCCTGGACTATGTACAAAATAAGCGAGTCTTGATCATGGGTGACTTTAACGTTCCTACCTACAATAGTGATGTTCCATCTGGCAGTCGGCATAGGATTTTAAATGAATTCACTGAGATCCTCAATTATAGACAATATAATAACTTACCCAATGCCTATGGGCGTTACTTGGACCTCGTTTTTGCCAATTTTGGTACTGCTGTGTTACGCAGCGATATTCCACTTGTGACTGAGGATCTGTATCATCCTTCACTATTAATTAATTTCCATACGTGCCTCACGCGTGTTAATATAATTCCCACTAACAATGATCACGCTGAGTTAAACTTTAACTTTAGAAGAACTAATTTCCCACTTATGTATAACTTAATACTAAATGCGGACTGATCCCCTGTTACTGACTGTCTGTCTCTAAAGGACGCTTGTCAGATCCTGTATGACACACTAAATAACATCTTTGTTGCAAGCGTGCCTCAGAAGTCACAACGTAGAAGGCACTTCCCTCTTTGGTACACCAAGGAGATCATAGATAACATTTATACAAAGGAAAATGCTTATCGTAATTATAAGGTGTTCACACTCAAATTTTACTATCAGAAATTCACTTCTCTCCGTAAGTTAATCAAGCAGCAATCTAGTGTTGCCTATAGAGAATATATCCGCAGCACTGAAAATAACATCTCTAACGATCCCTCCAGCTTCTGGGCGTTTATTCAGAGTAAACGCTCTCAATCTGGCATTCCTAATAACATAAGAAATAATGATCATGTCTATAACGACCCACCTAGCATAGTCACTGCCTTTGGTGATTGCTTTTACAGGGTCTTTATTAAGTTGGCTAGGCTTGAGGAGTATAGTTATTGGGGAGCTCCCCCTTTCTTTGTTGAAGTTCCCGAAATTTCCGAGAGGGATATTGTAACTGCGGCTAGGTCTCTCAAGAATAAACTGACCTCCGGTTCCGACGGCATTCCCAGTTTTGTTGTCAAGGATTGCGTGTCCGCTCTATCCGGTCCTTTACTCCATATCTTTAATCTAGTGTTGACGACTCATACGTTTCCTGCAACTTGGAAGATGGCCAAAGTCCGACCTCTCTTGAAGTCTGGGGATCCAGGTGTGGTTGATAATTATCAACCCATATCTATTTTATGTAATTTCTCTAAAATTCTTGAAATTATTTTGCATAAATATATTTTCTCAAAAGTGAGTAATACGCTTTCTACTGACCAACACGGTTTTATGCCTGGCAGATCTACCACCACAAATCTTGCCTCATTCTCGAAGTTTGTGTGCGACGGTATCAATGATGGGAGCCAGATTGACGTGGTCTCTAAGGATTTTCGCAAAGCCTTTGATCGACTTGATCACTACTTACTGTTGGATAAGGTCGGATCTCGTTTCGGGCTCTTAAATAATCTGATTAATCTTTTAAATTCATACCTCTTGGATCGCAGGTTTTTTGTAGAAATCAATGGGTTTATATCGCCTCTCCATGTTCCCCCTTCAGGTGTTCCCCAGGGTTCCAATCTGGGACCTGTTCTTTTCAATATGTTTGTTGACGACTTGCTGAGTGAGATAGGTTGCCGGAAGCTTACTTATGCCGATGACCTTAAGATTTTTAAACGCATAGACTCGGTTTCTGATTGCCATGAATTACAGAGCAGCATTAATGCTCTCACCAACTGGTGCTCTACTAACAGGCTCACCTTAAACGTTTCCAAATGCAATGTCGTCAGATATTCCTATCGTAACAACCCTATAATTTTCAATTATTCCGTAGGTGATACCGTTCTACAGAATCTTCGTTCAGTTAGAGATTTGGGTATCATCTTTGACGATAAATTCTCTTTTGCTGACCATATTGAACAAATGGTTGCTGGTGTATCAAGGATGCTGGGTTTCCTGATTAGAAATTGAAGAGACTTTACTAACATATCTGCAATCAAGCTTCTCTATTATTCCTTCGTTAGGTCTAAGTTTGACTATGATTCTATTGTTTGGTATCCAATACACAATTGCCATAACAACTCAATCGAATCGATACAGAGGCGCTTCATTAATCTTATTTTCAAGAGGGATGGTGTCTATCCAGACCGCGGTGTTGATCACGGACTAATCTTGTCAAGGTTTAATGAGTTGCCTCTTGCAAAGAGAAGGGACATTCACTCCATCAAATTCTTATATGAGCTGTTAAATCACCATATTGATTGCCCATTCCTATTAAGTAATGTGTCTTTCCATGTACCACGCCTTGGGACAAGGCGCTCACCTATTTTTAGCCTCGGCCGGGCTAGGTCAAATATATTATTCCACAGCCCTATTTATATAATGTGCAAGAAGGGCAATGTCATTAGAAACTCTGGTGATTTCCATTACAGTAGGCTGTCGGTACTTATTGGTTCTCTGCTCAGTGTTTAGAGGTTGCTTAAATTTGTAGTTTTTTATTATTATTATTTTTATTTTATTTTAATTTCGAGATTGTTAAAACATTTTAATTTTATTTTAATTATATCATGTTCTTCTTTTATATGTAGCTCATTAGTATAAAGGTTATTCCTGTAATTCTGCCCTGGCCTGTTGGAATTGAATGTATAAATAAATAAATAAATAAATAATAAATAAATAAATAAATAAATAAAATAAATATATATATATATATATATATATATATATATATAGATATATAGATATATAGATATATAGATATATAGATATATAGATATATAGATATATAGATATATAGATATATATATATATATATATATATATATATATATATATATATATATATATATATATATATATATATATATATTAATTTTAGTACATGGAAAAAATTTATTATTCCAAACCTTTTGGGGATTTTTAAATCAATTTGTATTACTATTATCTTTTTAATTTGGTTCAAAATAATAACAAAAAATGAATCACATATTTATAATTTAGGATCTGGGATGTTGAGACTACGAATTTTGATAAAAATAGTTTGAAACCAGAAATCATTCAACTTTTAGCTGGTCGTTTCTGACTCAGTATTTTGAATTTAAGCGAATAAATCATAAATTGGTACTCCTTTCCCTCATAATTTACAATTAGAACTCCAGAAAACCCCAAGAATATTTTTTATTCATTTTTATTTTAGCTTGGGCAATACTGCCAGCCACGAATACGGCGATAGTGATTTTTGTCAGCATTATCGTTTTTGAACAATACTGAATATAACAAAATAATATTATTAGATCTGCTATTTTAAATTTATGAAAATGAAAAATATTAGCAATTTATGACCTCAAGGCCCTCCGTATACCAGTCTTGGTTGAAATTTGAAATTATTACTTTTAAACCATAAATACATAAATCATCTCCTTTCTTAAAGTTAGTTAACATTCAATTTAAAATTTTACCTGATTCAATATATTTCTGTAACAAAATATGTAGCTGTTCTTTAACTGAGGCACTCTCCTTAAACACTGCATCCAACATAATGCCATGATAGCTAGCTCCTTTTCTAAATAAGAATAGACTCAAACGATTGTCATTTAAAAGATCGTACTTTCCAATCTCTAAAAATCTGCCATCGTCAGCAAGACATCGTACTGAAGCAATTAATTTTTCTTCTGCTAAAGCATTTAATACGATATTAACACCTCGACCTTTAGTTTCTTTCATAATCATTTGCTCGAAGCTCAAATCCCTTGAGTTGCCAATATGCCTTTCTAAAAAGTAAGAAGGGAATTGAAACATAAGACACTTAACAGAGGCTGATAACAAGAAAAAATATATTTCCGGGGATTGCAACTGAACATTATTTTTGCTTATAATAGTTTTTTCATTATTTGCTAAGCGCACATCACGAAAACATTTTGGAAGAAACTAATAGCTAGTAATAAAAAATTTCATTGACAAGTTTCTATTCATACTACTTATGGATTATCACAAAATCAATTTCATAACAAGAGCTCATTATTTTCCACCTTCGCATTATCTTACAGCCCATTTATGTAAATAAAATGGAATATAAAGCACACCACAACACCAGCGTATACCCATCTTTTAAATACCTAAGTTATCTAACAATAAGATAATTGTCTCTCACCGTTGATTTTCGGAAAATTTTTTTGTATAAATTCCCTTTTTTCGTCTGTTCCTACTGTAATGAATATAGTACAACCAATATTTAAACATAAGGTTATTGCAGCCTGCCCTATACCACCTGTACCCGAATGAATGAGAATTGCATCTGATGCTTTCATTTTTCCCACCTAAAAGAAACTAAAATATTAAAATCACTGCTGGCATTCTATAATATTGGAAAGTTTTTTTTTTAAATATACTATATTTTGTAATTAACATATGCTTTTAACAGATTAAATGAAATTTCTTTTTGCGTACCACTACTAAAGCATAAAGACAAGTTGCATATACTACAGGCACTGTTGCTGCTTCTTGCAACGACCAATTTTTAGGTACTTCCCATAATAAACAGTTATCAGCTTTGACTACTGTTGCCATTGCTCCTTGGGAAACGATACCCATAACTCTTTTACCACTACAAAATGTATAACCAGCAAATAAAACTTACAGAGAAAGAGACATATAACAATAAAAAAAGAAAATCATCGATCTAAAAGTACTTAAAAATACACGTATATAAAATAACACAATAAATAAAAAAAAAATAAAATAGTAACCATGATTGTATACAATTATTTTTTATGATATCTCCCATCACATTTAATAAACTTATTTAAATATCAAATACCTTTTAGTTTTGCCAGAAAACTCCATTCCTTGGCAACATTCTTGTTCTCTCCTATCTACTGAGTCCAAATTTATTTTGCCAGTAGCTAACATTATATCTCTGAAGTTCAATGCTGAATAACAAACCTAAAATGCAGAATTTTGAAAATATATTTGTTTTCCTTTTCTACTGACAGATCTGTTACAAGACAAGACAAGAGATGTAAGAAAAGGAACAAAAATTAAAACAAGAATATTTCCCTTAGTGATGGAGTTAAAAATTGATGCGTTTCACCACACCCATAGTTATTTAATTTACAAATATTCTATATTAATCTTACATCCACTAAAGATTCATCGTGAGACAATTGTGTATCTTGGGATAATGGTCCTTCAATCCATTTAATGCTAGATAAATCACCTTTAACTGTAGTGTTCGCGTAGCAATGTTCACTTTCCACTTTCTGGAGAGTATCTAAAATTATTAATATTTAGTTTAGGAAACATGGATGCCACCTCATGTTATATACGAATAATAATTATTTCATGAAATATATTACTTTTATATGCTCTCGTGACGTTTTTCTAAATGCAATGCAACAAAACTTTTTGAATTAAGTTTATCATTTTACCCAAAAGGAGATGTCTGTACGATCCCCATTTACCATCAAGATATACGTTAACCCCTAAATTTTTCTCCAATTGTTTCTTGTAAAAAGTATTGTCAGGGTCGAAATCAGGTGCTTGATCTACTATAAAAAGACTTTGGACATTTTGACAGCCAGGTTCCCTTCTTATACAATTAACCAGACCTTAAAAACACGTACCTATAAAATTTTAATTACAGAGATTACATTTGGTCATTTTGATTCCCAATTATAGTTTTATTTATTAGTGTATGGCTAATAATACAGCCCAAGGACAATATTTGTTACGTCATCTGCTTGTAATGAGCTGCTGAAGAGACTTAGGCTTGTTATTGATTATCGCAAATTGAATTTGGTAACCAGAGCTTAATATTTTCCACTCTCTCATTATTTTATGATCCAATTATCTATATGAGTTAACAACTAAGGGCAATTTTAAGCATAACAACAATAGAGTGTAATGGTTCTCTGAAGTAAATGGTTTGTCTAACAACAAAACAAGTTTTCTGTAGAAAGTAATAGCATTTTCTCTCTCAATGTATCCCTCTTCTAAGACCTTTTTAATTTCTTACCTATAACGCCATTAAGTTGCTCATCTTGACACCACGCAATGACGTCACTACCTTTACTGACAGCATCTTTTATTTTATTTAACCAACCAAATTCTTTCCCTTTGTTACTAACATTTACATATACTTTAGTTTTGGAAATATATTTTTTTAATTTTTTTCTTAAAAAGACCAATCTTTCATCATCGGTTTCTGAGATATTTAGGACAGTCAGGTCAGATGAAGTTAGTGTGCTGATATTTGCTTTCAGTTGTTCACGAGATAATATGTAACCAGAATCGACGGTTGCTGTAATGGCTTCTTCAAGAACCTATGAACAGAAATAAGGAAATATGCAACTCAATTATTATTTAACAATCTCGGCTTTGAAAACAAGTTTATTTTCTCTTATTTACCGTTTTTCTACTTAGTAGCTCGCTTCCAACAACTATTGTATATTCAGAATCGCTACTCAGCTTTTTGTTCTCAACTTGTATTCCCAAATCTAAATTTTGACTACTAAGTAATGTGATGTCGCTATGAACAAGTGGCTGGTCCCCCAAAACGTCTTGGATAAAGGGCCCTAAAAAAATATAGAATACTGCTTTTCAAGGCAAATGGAATATTTTTACATTTTATCTTATTATTAAATTGTCAAATCTACAAGGCGGAATATGTAAAAAGGATGGAAGACCAAAAGTGACAATAAAAGGTAAATGGTTCGACCAGGATGCACTATTGTTTAGTTTCAGTAATTTTCAATCAAGAGACAGCTGTTGGTAAACTCCACAATCACAGGCTTTTGATAACTACCGCTCTGTTAATTAACGATATGGGCACACATTCGATTGTTACGTTTGAAAAATCGTGATTTATAAACAGACCTTCCGATTTTTTGAAGGATCAGTTTTTAAATATCAACAACCAATTTCAGAGTTCAACTGGTCGAAAACTAGTAGATATTCAAAATAAGACTTAAAATAAAATTATACTATCCCAGAAAAAAAATTAACATAAAAAAGAAATTAAAAACCTGCAGATTCTAATCAGTAGAGAACACACACTGATAGTTTATTATAAAGAAATGTCATTCTGCATATGCAACAGTTTTGGAGAGGGTGGTAGATGAACTTCAAATGAACACACTAAGATGGTCTAGAAGAAATTAGGCAGGCTACAACACTTATTACAAAATAATCTATCAAAGAGGTTAAAATCACCAACTCATCTTCAATGTTAATTCGGTAGACTATATAGAACCCCACAATTGAAGTTTCCCTTGCTTGTTCGAGCTCCATGAATAGTTTTCATAAAATGTCGAATTTGAATTCTGTATAACATTAAGAAATATTGTAAAGGATAATATTTTATGTAAGAAAACAAAATTAATAATAAATACTATGCTAACCTAAAGCTATCACATTATTTTTGCTAAATTCATCAACTAGCTCCCCAACTTTAATTTTTAATCCACAGTTGTTCTCCAAGGCCACTTGCATAAAAACTCTGATTGATTGTTTCAATGATAATTTTGCATTGTCTGACACAAACTGATACTTTTCCAATACTGGTAATGCTGTATGTTTTTTTCTGGAGATCGGGGATGCGATTAAGCCACGAATTTCTATACCACCAGCTCTGAAATTAAACACACTTTACTATTACTACTTTTCTGTATATGAAAGTTACCTCATTTTAACAATATATTCCGATCTACGATATTAAAAGATCTTTAACAAATGTTGAAAACATTTAAGAAAAATATATATAAGGTGTATAAATAATACATAAATATTAAATAATCAATTAATTAATAATAATGCTGGTTAAGTAAAAATATCTTAAGCCTAAATGTATCGAAAACATTCTATTATATTTTTGTAACAATTGTTGATCGACAATTAATTGAAACTATTTAGACTCATCATAAATATTGTCAAAACAAAACTCAAAATTGTAACAGCTCAGCTATAACGTAAATAGATATAATTAAGCATTTAGGTATAATGATTGGTCAACAATTAATCTGAAACCATTATATTTTAAATTTAAGAAAAATTTTTCAAAAATTTCAACAAATCGTAGATGTACGAATGCTGAATTCAGCTAATGTAGGTAGCGATCACAAGTTATTCCTATTTAAACTTAGAGTCGAAATAAAAATCCCACAAAAAACCAAAACCTGTATACGTTAGCAAATATAACACCGAATCTTTCGACAACGAAAGCACAAAACAATATGTGACACGCTTGAGGCAAAAAATAACTTTATACCCAATCGACGAACAAGAAAGCATAGACCAACAGTTGGCACCAATAAAACAAAACATTATTAACGCAGCAAAGGAAGCCTTAAACCAGAGAGAAATAAAACACAATGGTTTATACCAGAAATAAAGGCACAAAGAAGAAAAAGGAGGCATATATACATTACATACACAACAAAACCTAAAACAACTGGAACGTATATATCGCAGAAAAAAACTTTATTGACTAGAAGAAGAAAACAAATTAAAGGAGAGAATTGGGAGACATTTATCAAAGGGTGTTCAGAAAAGTCTGGGAAATGTTAAAACAGAACAAACTTGATATAAAAGATACCACACAAACCAATAAAATTACAATTCAAGAATGGCAAATATACTATGAGAAATTATATAAAGAATAGGCAGTAACGAAGTCATACTTGAAAAAGTGGAAAAAGTAAATCTAGAAGTAACTTTAAAACAGACACAAAGAATCGTAAAAAGTCTTAAAACTAGAAAAAGCTTAGGACGAGGCGCCATTACTAATGAGATGATAAAATATGGAGGTGAAAACCTACATCAACAACTAACACAGCTCTTTACAAACATGTTATACTAATGGACAAATACCTACAGATTGGAGAACTAGCATAACAATCCCAATACTCAAAAAAGAGCAAAAGTCACCTGAAAATTACTGCGGAAGGACGCTCTTAAATACTACCTTAAAAATATTATCAAAGATCATACTGTAACAAAGGAGCAACGATATTCAAATAAAAGAGGAACAACAGGGATTCCGTAAGAATCGATCGACCATAGATGCCACATTTATAATGAGGCAGATAATGGAGAAAGCTAAAAAATTTAACAAACATATGTGTTTCGTTGCTATGATTCAAGCCTTCGATAGAGTGCAATTAACAGATATTTTAAAAATATTACAAGAAAGCACACACACCAGAACCTTACAAAATTAAATACGACATTAACACAGGATGCAAAACAAATACCAAAGTGAGACACCTACTGAGCAAGGAAGTAAAAATAAATGGCCGAATCAGACAAGGCGACGCACTTAGTTACTTTATCTTCAACGATATCATGGACAGCACAGTAGAGAATCTTCCAAAAACTAGAGGATACAAAATGAGCAACGCACAGTTCCATATAATCTGCTATGCCGATGAAGCGGTCCTCATTTCCGATTCTGAGGGCAACCTTCAGAAACAATGATTACAAGTTACGGAGAATTAAACAGGGAAATAAAACAATAATCTATGAAGGCATCACTCACAGCAAGTTACTTAAAGGATATAATCTGGAAAAATAAATACCTCAAAATGGAAAGCAAAACAAGGATATACAAGACCGATCCTCACATATGCTGTAGAAACAAGAGCTGACACATGTAAAAGAGCGCAAACGATCAAGACAGCAGAAACGTAGGGGATTAGAGACATACATGGAAAAACAATCTACGACAACATCCGCAGCAAAGATCTACAAGAACTAAATAAGATCCAAGACATATCCAAATGAACCAGAACCAGAAAAAAACAATGAAATAAACACGTAGATCGGATGAATGATAATAGACTGGCAAAAAGGACCAAACTCAATAAACCTTGCGATAGGAGAACTAGGGACAGACCTCCGAAAAGGTGGAAAGAATACTGGTCGTCCACATCGGAAAAGACCTAATGGGGATAAAACAGGCATTATGCCTACTTATATGACACAGCATATAGGAAAGAAGAAGAAGAGAAATTCTTAATTAAAAATTAATGATTAGTATAAAAATAAATTGAGTGAAATATTGAATTATAAAAAAAACTTTTGAAATTAAAAAATATTTATTGATTGCAATTTCTTTCTACCAAATTTTCTTAAGAATTTTTCACAGATTTTTATTATACCATTTCAGCCAGAAATCGAAAACAAGAGAACTGAACTCTGAGCTATAATATACAGGGTGCTACATATATATGGAATAATGATTCCACAGCATTTATTAATCAGTGCATCAAAAAAATGTTTAAATAAAAATTATAGGGTGTTATAGGGCGCACATGCTGACGTTGCCAATAAAATGTTTTGAACAGTCATTTCGAAGAAATTACGCCATCTTAAATTCTTTTAAATGAAAAGCCCGGTATATTGTTTTATTTTGGAGTTCTTTTTTTATGAGCCTAGCACACGCGCTGCAGGGAAGTCCCTAAAGCGGTACAGGAGCGACATATGTGCGAAAAAAGCGATTCACAATGTTCTTAAATCGCTGTAAATTGTACTCGGTGGGAAACACAGTCCTGGGCAAATCATTCCAAAGGGATGATGTTCTCCATATAAAAGACTGCTTGAAAAGCGTCGTACGAAGAGTAACAAGCTGAACTTCATACGGATGTGAAGTATTAGCGCGACGCGTATTTCTAACATGCACCGCTCTGGGAGGAATTAAGCGGGCTACATCCTTCGGGGGCTTTCCATAAAAATATTTGTAGAATAGCGAATCAAGGCCGCCGGTCAGTTTCGGGTCTCCAATCAGGCGAACAGCTCTTCTCTGAATAGATGCAGTGTATGTTTGGGACCGGAGCCCCAAACATGGGAGCAGTATTCCATAGTTGGTCGAATATGAGCTTTGTAAAGAATTAACAGTTGTTGTGGAGTGTAAAGCTTTCTGGTTCGAAATAATATTCCCAACTTTTGGGAAGCTCCCCTTACTATGGCTGCAACATGTTCATACCAGGACATATTTGCTCCCAAATTAACGCCCAACAAATGAGTGACGATGTTAGAGGAACAGAGTCCCCGACATAACTATGTCGGGTTCAGCAACGTTAACTTTTTTAGAAAAAACTGCCGCCTGGGTTTTTGTAGCGTTAAATTCCACTTGGTTACTGTCACCCCTAGTTAGAATTTCTTCCAGGTCTTTGTTAAGTTGAATGACTTTCTGCTGTCTGCGAATATTCGTCTGAGTAGCTGATGTCCGAGCGTTCAAAGTGAATAAAGAGATAAGCGTACTGTCAGCTAAAAAGCTGTAGATTCGATTCCCGGTCTTTTCCAGCAGATCGTTAATGTAAATGAGGAAGAGAGTAAGAGACAATATGGAGCCCTGGAGCACACCGACGTTGATACTGAAGGTGTTAGAAAGAAATCTGCTGACTGCCACTTTTCAGACATACCATAAGAGCGTAGCTTAACCAATAGTCCATCGTGCCAAAGACAGTTGAAAGCCTTGGATATGTCGAGATTCTCCAGAGTGTTCAATTGTGTTGTTCCAAACATGTGTTACATAAGTTAGAGGATCTCCTGTTGATCTATGTTTACGAGAGCCATATTGGTGATCGCTAATAGTGTTGAATCCTTCAAGATATTTTAGAAGATGATGATAGACAACCTTTCCAATGACTTTCGATATTATTGAAAGTAGTGTGACTGGTCGGTAGTTATTTGGCAAGGTCTTTTTGCCATTTTTAGGTATCGGCTGAACTGGGGCACATTTCCAGCAGGAAGGAAATATTCCCTTTCTGTAGGATAGGTTGAAAAGTCTACAGAAAACTGGTGTTGGTTCCCTCGCATAGTTTTTAAGATCTATGGCAGGTATTCCATCAGCGCCAGAAGCTTTTTTGGTGTCTAACTTCATTAAAATACGTTTTATGATGCGCTGTCTGAAGACAATATCGGGCATCCTTAAGTGCACTATGGGAATAGTAGGTGGTGTTTTTCATTGGAAGTCGACAGTAGAATATGAAGCAAAGAGTTCAGCCAACAAGTTCGCTTTCTCAACAGGTGTCGTTGCAATAGAATTATCTGGCCGTGTGAGTGGTGGTATGGTGGATTTGGTGAAATTTTGACTAACTGTCTTAGCGGCTGACCAAAGAGACCTGGAATTGTTGGGACAAGTGAGAAATTTGTTTCTATTTCGTTGATTGTGTGCCTCCTTAGTTTCGTCGATAATTTCTTTGCATCTGTTCCGGGCACGAACAAAGGTGTTTCGATTTATGGTGTTAGGATTTTCACGCCATTGTCGGTAGGCAAAATTTTTAGAAGCAACAGCTTCTTTGCATTTTCGGTCAAACCAAGACTTGCCGTTGAAAGGGCATTTCTTCCAAAAAGAGATGTGCGCTTCCATACCAGCCAAAATAACATCGGAAACTCCTCTCTCAGATAGATCGTCGGATCGAAAACAAACATCTAACCAAGGTTCGAAAATATTCCATGAGATCTTCGCATTTAGTAGATTTGTAGTGCCGAATCAATTATGATCCCAACCTAATTCATAATATTGCTTTTTCTGATGAGGCCACATTTTCTCTTAACGGAAGAGTTAACAAGCATAACTGCCGGTGCTGGTCTACTAAGAATCCTCACTGGATAATCGACAGTCATTCTCAAAGACCACAAAAGATAAACGTATGGGCAGAAATTTATGGACGTGATATCACTGGTCCCTTTTTTATCGATGGAAATCTTATAAGACAGCGGTATTTACAATTACTCCAAGAGCAAGTTATTCCAACTTGTGCAGGTCCTTTTCCCGATGAAAATAATTTAGATACCCCTAACAGGAATCTGTGGTATCAACAGAACGGAGCGCCTCCGCACAATGAATTTCCTAATCGATGGATAGGCAGAAGGGGTACTGTAGAATGCCTTGCAAGGAGTGCCGACCTTACGCCGCCCGATTTTTTTTTATGGGGTTATTTAGAAAGCAAAGTTTACCGAAGTCGACCTGAAACTGAAGAAGATGTGCAACAAATGATTCAATACCAAGTAGCACAGATCACCCCGGATTCTCTGCAAAAGTCTGTTCAGGCTGTTTATGACAAATTGTGTCATTGCCTCGCTGTTAACGGTAAACATTTTGAGCAATTGTTACCTTAAAAATAAACCTAGAGTATTTATTAATAGTTTTTTTGTCTTTTTTTATTTTAAATTTCAAATAATTCTAAAACAGTTCAATTTAGGCATATAGTATGTTAGACAAATAATATCTAAAATTGTTAGTAGGACTCAAAAATAAAATAATGTACAGGGCGTTCCATTTAAAAAAATGTAAGATGGCGTAATTTCTTCGAACTGACGGTTTTTAAAACATTTTATTGTCAACGTCAGCCTGTGCGCCGTATAACACCCTATAACGTTATTGCTTACAGAAGATTTTTCGTAATTATGAGTTGTATAGATATCGAATCATTAATGTATTGCATTTTATATTGATTAAGTAGAAAACTTAATAATGCTTACTTTTTGTAATCGCTACTTAATTGAAACTTTGAACGACTGCAAAACCGAAACAGTTTAGCATAGAGAAATACAGCTTAAACACATATTTTTCAATTTTTTTAGTACTGCCTTTATTTGTGTATAACAGTCTTTACTATTTTCCTGAAAATACTAAGAAGACATCGGTCCTATGTGAAAATCCGTTCCGCCGTTTGCCAAAGACAAAACTGAATTGCTATAAAGGTTTAACGATAGTAACTCTAGAACCTTATTTCATAGAAAAAAGTAATAATAATATTACTACCTGATAATACCACTTTCAGGACAGCATTTTTACGGGAATATCCACCATTTTACCTTTATTTTTAGATTGTAGAATCTCTACAATCTTCATATGATAATTAGGATCGATTGTAAGCCTAGCAATGCTCGTAGGTACATAAAGCAGCCTGCTATCAGCTGCTAAAATTTTTAATTGAAGCATATTATCCATAAACGCTATCCAATTATTTGCCCACCGAATTTTTCCTAAAGTTGCGGTTTTATTGCATTCTGTCAGGTTTTTGAACATTCCTCTGAAAAAAAAACAATAAAAATACATTTGTTGATTTATATACCGATACTGGCTTTAATATTACGCCCTACCCCTTAAGAAATAATATATGGGTAATCTTGGATTTATTTATAGCCCCCAACCATTCATTGTTGCTATACTAAATCCACGTAAGCTCCCAACGTCTTATGTAAATTTACATAAAAAGCATGTCAACAACATTATATAAGTATGAGGAACATGCTACACCTAAATACGAGGGTTGTGTAAAAAATAAGGTTCCCACATTTTTTTCAGGTGTAAGGCATTTTTTATTTGAACTGAAAAATACATCATTGGAAAGCTTAATTTCTTAGCTATTTTTCAACATAATCTCCAGATTTTTCCACGCATTTTTGTTGACGACTAATCCACTTTTGGAATCCCGCTTCAAAGAAGTCCGCCGCCAGTCCGTGGAGGAATTTGGTGACCGCTTCCTGCACTTCTTCATCAGTGTCGAAACGTTGTCCACCCAAGTCTTGCTATAATTTTGGAAACAAGTGGAAGTCACTCGGTGCAAGATCAGGGCTGTAGGGAGCATGTTCAACGAGATCCCAGCCAAAATTGTCGATTAAATCCTTGGTTTGGCGAGAGACGTGCGGGCGCGCATTGTCGTGGTGCAGTCTAACGCCTTTTGTCAGTGTTCCTCTCCGGCGATTTTGGATGGCTCTTCTGCGTTTTTTCAAGCTCTCACAATAATTTTCCGAATTTATTGTGATCCCTCGAGGCATAAACTCAACAAACAGGACACCCTTACGGTCCCAAAAGACCGTAACCATCACTTTCCCTGCGGACAGCGTCTGCTTGAACTACTTCGGTTTAGGCGATCCGGTATGGCGCCATTGTCGCGATTGTTGTTTTGTTTCCGGGGTGACGTAATGACACCACGTTTCATCCCCGGTAACAATGGGGTCGTAAGAAATCTTCGGTATTCTCGGCGCATTCTCGAAGAAACTCCTGGGCACACTTGACGCGATCGGCTTTGTGGGTTTCTGAAAGCATGTGCGGGACCCACCGCGCACACACCTTGTGATAACGTAACCTTTCAGTCAAAAGCGTGTGGATTGTTTTTTCACAAACCTCAGGAACCCGAGCAGCCAGTTCCCGAATCGTTATCCTCCTATCCTCGAGCAGAATTCGCTCAATCTTCGTCGGAGATCGATGGCCTTCCGCTTCTTTGCTCATCGTGGATGTCTGTGCGTCCTTCGGAGAACTCCCTACACCATTTGCGGACGTGTTGAATGCTGATACAAGCTTCCCCATAAACTTCACACAACTGCCTATGAATATCAACCGGTGGTAACTTTTTAGCGTGCAAAAATCGGATTACCGCACGAACTTCGCACCTGGCGGTGACGGCGATCGGGGGTTCCATCGCGAATGGCTGTCAGGCCGGCACTGAACGTCGCAGCGAGTTCTACTAAGGCGGGATCTAGAGTGGGGGAATCAGCGCACACGGCGGTGTTGTCGGATTTCGCCTAGCATCTCGCGCGGCGAGTTTACAGCGTTGGGAACCTTATTTCTTACACAACCCTCGTATATAATAAAATCAGTATATTTATTAGACATATTTGAAAGGTGAGTTTATTCGGTTACCTAACAATGAGAAGATTAAAATGACACAGTTGGCATAAAATTTTATGCAAAATTGAGAAACACATAATTTGTAAAATTAACGTATTTCAGTAATGGATGGCAGTCAATTAAATATTCAAACTAAGCATTATAAAATCTGGACAACTAATCTTAAATTCATATTATTAGTAGCAATAAGGATGGGGAGGCTTACATCCAAGCAAGCAAACCAGAGGTATCCATTTTGCCAACCCCGATTCACATCTAGGTAATATCAACTAGACGAGACCTACAATTTAATGTGGGATCCGAACCACAATATTGAAAGATGGTAACCTCTGTGCCAGGTGTTTTACGGTTTTGTTATTTAAACTCTTCGGTAGCCGCCAACTTCAACGGCGGTTTCCAAACCTCTATCGCATGCGGCAACGTATGTACGTTAGCGACTGCTTTTCAAACTGTCAGCTCAGCTTCAAACTTGCGTCTCATTTAAGAAAGAGCTATCTAACTCGTCCATCTTCTGACTGAAGTAATGCGCCAACAAGATGCCGTGGACAGTTTTTTTCTATCGCAGTAGGCTTCTAGTTCTTCCTTTTTGAGACTTTGCCAATATTTGCTGCCAAGCAACAGGACGTGGAATGTAGCCTAACCAGACACACTTTAAAACAGAAGTATACTGATCTACCATGGATCAAACTAGAATCCAATAGTTTTTAAGAAATAAAATATAAAACTTATCATATTAAATATAACTGTGTGTGTATGTCTACAAATATTTTAAGAGGCCACTATCAATCAACTCCTAGCAGCACCAGCAAGATTAAAGATTACGTTACACTTAAATTCCTTCAAAGGCTGCCGAAAAGGAAGACACTGTACTAGCATAAATACGAAGTGCGCTTAATTAAATATTCCACTAGTCTGCATTTAAATTTCTCAAAACGTCAATATTACATATGTTATTACACGGACAGCATTAAATTTTAAACACTTTGAAGTGTAGTGTTGCTACCACCTAAATCAGATTATTTTTGATAAAACTTAAAATTTATGTGAAAAATATAGCATATATTACCCACGATTTTCTATGTAGTTATATATATATATATATATATATATATATATATATATATATATATATATATATATATATATATATATATATATCTTTTATACTATATATTACTGGAGAGATGTTTCGACGTTTTTCTGACTACTATATGGGACATCTTCAGATCTCTAATATTCAAGATTAGAACTCTAAATGATTCCTAAAGATCACTAGTGTGGATGTATGCAAAACGCATTCTAATTTGACACGATATATATATATATATATATATATATATATATATATATATATATATATATATATATATATATATATATATATAAATATATATATATATATATATATATATATATATATATATATATATATATATATATATATATATATATATATATATATATATATATATATATATATATATATATATATATATATATATATATATATATTTCATACTATAAGGTTTACTGAGTTATCTACCTATTTATGACAGAAAACTTATCGTCTATGCTAATTAAAACAATCTAGGGCATCCCGAGTTGTTTCATTTCATCCAAAAATAAATTATTTGTTTCCCAATTAAAAACGACACTACAACGGTTTTCAACTTATCATCTAAGGAAAATTTTCCAGCCACTGAGGTCTATCTTCACGAGAAGTCGCCGAGTCCTAAATCAGGGCTGTATGGTTGACGTTGTAATGACCTGAACTGTGCGGGCCCTTACAGTTGTTAAGCTGTTTTCGTTCTCCATGAAATCGGACATGTGTCTTTAATGACGTGCTCCAGGTTTTGGAACATCTTTCTGTAAACCTCTTTCCATATATTAAATAGGAAAAAAAATTTCGCGGTTCAAGGAAATGGTCGCCATCAACTTTCCGGCAGACGGCTAGGTTTTCGCCTTCTTTGGAGGTACAGAGCCCTCATGAACATCTAAGTCTTGTCATCTGTGATAATTCGCGAAAAAGATTTCTTATCGTTCTATAAAACGGACAAGTGTTCTAGAATATATTAGTTTCAACTAATCCAGCTTTATTAGCCAGCACTACGATCTTCATTCATCGATCTATTAGAAAGAAATACTTAATAAGGTTTCTTCAGTTTTGTCTGCTGTTTTTGGTCTGGGCTCGTCTTGAATGGAGTCTCGGTCTCATCCCCTAAGACCAAAATTTTAGTTGAAGACAAGATGGGCCGTCATTGCAATACATGTGGGGCATTCTTTCATGAATAACTTTTGGTCCACTACCAAAATTTTGCCAAAGTACTTAAAAGAGCGACGGTAATTTAACGTTGACAGGCAGATAACTTAAAAAACATGTACTTAATGCGATGATTAATAAACACCGAAAAATCACTATATTATACATCTGTGCCAGTGGAGTAACCAGATTCAAAGGGCAGGTACGAGCGCATTAATACAAAAGATGTTTCTTTAAAAAGGAAAAGAGAACAGTAAAGACGAAACTATTTCTAGAGGCTGGGAGTCAGTCGATAAATAGAGACTCTAATCGCTGCATGCACATTCCCCCCCTTGGCTCCACCACACTGGTCTGTATACTGTAACTGAAACATACGTATAATGGTATCCTCGTAATCTAAGTTCTTTGTAAATATCCTTTGTATTCAACTTATCCTTGCCACATGTCAGATCTGTTTGAGAGTCTGTATTCAACTTCAAAAAATCGTCGGTTACTCTAACTTGTCCTGTTACAACCGTTTCATCACTCTCTAAAATGAAATGAAGAAAGAAAAATAAACGTTAAAAAAATTCTGTTTTATTTGTTTCATTATCATCGAGATTATGGTCTAAACAAAAAAAAAACAGCGGCAGAGTAATCATAGTTTACACAAACATCGATATTTAAAAGTTATTTATATTTTTCTTACCAGAAATCTCAAAGTTTCCACTTGCCACTTGAACCATAACTTGAAGTTTCAATGTATACGTCGAAGTTTTTTTTGGTAAATTACAAGCTCTTTTAAACTTACAACTTAGAAATTCTATTGTCAAAAGATTTAAATCGATGCTCGAAACTTCACCCATAAGAAGCCATACTAGGTACAAATACCCTGTGGCTGGAAATAAGTTTCTACCTAAAAATATATAACAAATTTTACGTGATATTCTTTACCAAGACAAAAATGTAAAATATTCGTCGTCATTAAATCGTTATGGACTATTTCCTTGATTATTATAAAAATATATTCATATTGAAAGAAATGTATGTTTAATTCACGGAACACTGGTAATTCTAATACTTACCATCTACAACATGGCCATCTAGATATGCCCATTGTTCATCATTAAGCATTATTGAAAATTGTATTACAGCATCAGTGGTAGATGCAAGAAAGTCAAACCTGGGAACATAATATTCGTGCTTGTGTTGCCATTTTATTTTTGGGGATATCATCGGCGTACCTCGGCTTACAGGAAAATCTATTTTGGGATAGAACTTTTGTAATTGCGGATGTACACCATATTCATACAAACTGAAAAAGAAACATGAAAGTCGGAAATTGGATGTCATTACAATTTTCCCATCAGAAATGATTAAGTGTGGAACAGTTTGCCCCCTCGCCAAATAAAGTGAAAAACTGTTTTAAGGTAAACTGAGCCAAATATTTTGATGTATCATAATAGAAACTTCCACAGTTTACAGACCTTATAGGTACATTTCTTCTAAATTTCTCCAAAGTTGATTGAAAAAGTGATGCTTCCTGGTTCATAGGGTCCTATCTCTCTCTCAGCCACAATCTCTTCAATCAGAACTAAAACAATTTATTGAAGAACATCCATCTACCCTGCCGCCTCCGAAGACTATAAAACTATATAAAATTCCACGAAAACATAAAATAAAAACAAGATTGTCTACGTACTTTAAACTCTCATACCTTCTTGGATATGTCAAAAATAAAAAACCCCTAGAAAATTCAAGGGTCTACAGTAACTATTGTAGCTGTAGTAAAACCCATATCAGTGAAACGAGCATAAAAATATATAATAGAATTAAAGAAAATTAAACGACGGTCCGCCCTCATAACATTTTCACTTCAGCACGTACAAAACATCAGTATGAAACACCACAACAGATTCTCCTTGAATAACCAAAGACCCTTAAAACAAATTCCTCCCTCTATCCTAGAAAAATTAGGGAGTCCATCGGGGTACCTCAATATCCGAACAACATGAATCGTGATACGAGTCTTTACCTCTAACCAATTTGTGAACATCAATAAACCCCGCCCCACGCCTTCACTGATTCAAAAATATAAAAATCCCTCTGCAGGCAGAATTTCCTGTAAGATTTCGAAGAAGTTAGTTCTCGGATCAAACTATAAAGAAGCCGGCAGGATGATCGGCGAGTTGTCAGCACCACAATCGACTCAGGAAAAAATTAGGTGAATAGCACCTATATGTTGCTAATCCGTTAAGTTTTCGAATCGCGGTTCTTATTATTGTTTTTTTTTCATAGATTTACATCGAAATTAGAGCAAAAGTATTCTGAAAAAAACAAGTCTCAGGGTACCAAAGTTTCATATTCCCATAACTTATTTCATATATATATATATATATATATATATATATATATATATATATATATATATATATATATATATATATATATATATATATATATATATATATATATATATATATATATATATATATATATATATATATATATATATATATATATATATATACATATATATATGTAGATATACATATGCATATATATATATATATATATATATATATATATATATATATATATATATATATATATATATATATATATACGTATAGATATATATTGTTCTTTAACATGCTACCTGCTTAAATAAGTTATGGGAATATGAAACTATGTTACCCTGAGACTATTGTTTTTTTCAGAATACTTTTGCTCTAATTTAGATGTAAGTCTATGAAAAACAATAATAATAAATATGATATAAAACTTTCTGAGATTGTAAGTACGGCAATGTTCGCGAGGGTACCGGGATTCGAAAATTCGCACGGATTAATTATATATAGGTACTATTCTTCAAAATTTTTCATATATATTATACATATATATATATATATATATATATATATATATATATATATATATATATATATATATATATATATATATATATATATATATATATGTGTGTATGTGTGTGTGTATACTGTGTATACTGTAATCAAAAAATAGTAAGACTTTTAAATTTAAATCGCCCGGGCATTTCCAAATCAGTTTAATTTTATGTTGATAGGACTTTAACTGCCATCTGTGTCAAATTTTAAGACCATAGCGTCAGTAGTTAATAAGATTCGGTCGCATTCGTTCAACAACAAAACTGCGTTATTCGATTTTTAACATGAGTGAAAAAAATCAAAGAAGTTGCATGAAATTTTGTTTTAAAAATGGTTTTTTTTTTTTTTTTTTTTTTTCGGCTTCCCAAACGTTCGAAATGATAAAAAAGTCATTGGGTGATGATGCTCTACCCAGAGTAAATGTTTTTGATTGCTATAAATTGTTTAAAGAAGGCAGAGAACGTGTAGGGGACGATGAATGTCCTGGTCGTCCTTCAACATCTACCGATGAGAACCACGTCAAGCAAATCAAGGATTTGGTGCTCAGACATCGTCGAGTGACAATTAGAGACCTTGTTGACATCACCAGCTTATCTTTGGGTTAATTCAATCAATTTTAAAAGATAACTTGGGCCTGAAGCGCGTCTCCTCTCATTTAGTACCAAAAACACTCAATGTTTTCGATAAAAAGCATTGTGTAATGTCTGTGAAACCATAATTTCTGACTATCAAAACGTCATCAAGCGCATCATTACTGGAGATGAGACATGGATTTACGCATACGATCCGGAAACTGCCGACCAATCAAGCGAATATCGTGGTAGAGGTGAGCCCAGACCGAAGAAACCACGCCAAAACAAGTCGAAAATCAAGGTGATGTTAACAGTTTTCTTCGATTATCGTGGTGTTGTTCATTATGAATTCCTTCCGCCGGGCCAAACTGTCAACAAGGAATATGTTGTTACGCGTCGTTTGCGTGAAGCTATTCATCTCAAGAGGCCGGAATTATGGGCTTATAACTCTTGATTTTTTCATCACGATAATGCGCCTTCTCATATAGCAATGGTTCTTCGCGACTTTTTCATCAAAAATTGAACTCATATCATTCCGCAATCGCCCTATTCGCCTGATTTAGCTTCGTCGGACTTCTGGCTATGCCCTAAACTCAAAAAACCGCTGCGAGGACATCGTTTTAAATCGATTGAAGAGTTTAAATCCGAATCAACAACAGTTTCGAAGACTGGAAAAAATGTTGGCATAAATGCATTGTATCCAATTGCTTTGAAGGGGAAAAAATAAATTTGGAAAAATTAATAACCCGTTTGCGTTTTATTTCAAAAGTCTTACTATTTTTTGATCATATATATACCTTCCAAGAACTTCTAGTACTCCTTGAAGTCCACCATCCCCATCGAAACTTACAATACTGAACCTTTTTGTCTTAATTGAACGTAAACTTTGACCAATTTCCAAAATTACAGAATTCTTCGGTAAATTTACGGAAATATTTTGAGCATTTTTAAATATCGCCTTCACAATATCTTCAGGCGATAGGGTGTTTAATTTAGTACTATTGTAGTCGTTATATTTCTGTGAACATTTGAGAATTTCCTTGAATTCCGTTAAAATGTTGGTTTCTGAAAAAGTAATAAAAATTGCTATTCCATATTCCAAGGTCAATGATTCTAAGAGTATGTGGCAGGCAATCTAACATTAATATTTATATTATTCTTCCATAAAAACAATTCAAAACATGACTGTAAAAAATTTATTGAGAATCAGAAGACTAGGCTAGAATTTATACTGGGAGATAATTTCCTGAATAAAAAATATCTGGAAGAAGGGTTTCTATTTAGACTAGTCATTGACTAGCGCGAATTGAATTCCCTAACAATTACCTATTATTTTTGTTTTTCTCGTTATTTTAAAGCCAATCTATCTATACTATGATGTGATATATATGATGATAAACACGATCTTATTTAAATTAACTAAATAAATCAAGGTTGTTTTGAAAACTTCCTTCTGCTTTTGCATTTAATAATTTTATACAATTCATTATTTACTTACTGTATTTAGAAAAAGTATTATTATTTATCGCATTTCCACATCTGATGCTTGCAATATCATAAGCTATCTCATCAACAACATATACACATTCTAAAACGTCTTCTAAACTCAAAGAATTTTCAAAATAAGCGTAAATAAGTTTACCAAAAGAATTACTTGATGCCCCATTAAATTCTACTTCCAATAGTTTCAGTAGCTCAGTTAAGAATAACTGAGGAATAAGCTCAGATAATAGTTGTAGGTTAGAAGAGTATGAGTTAGAAAACATAACATTTGGATCCAGTTGTTTTTTAGTTAAAAATTGTTCTATCCTGAAAATATGCAAATTATTTGCAAACTTCAATTATACTCTGTTGAATATGACAGTGTTTTGTCACTTACCTGTTTTTAATATTAGATAATAAAGGTAAATTTGACAACTCTTGTGCTAAGTTCCCGGCCTTTTCGGATAGTCCTCCGAAATATACATGAAGGTTATTTTTATTTGGATTAAATGGTGTAACCGACTGTTTCAAGACTCCTTGCTTAGATACTATAGCAAAACCTCTGAATAAATGATTTTCAATGGATTTCCTAAAAAATATAAAGCAATATTTATTAAAAACATGTCCAAAAAAGTCATATAAAAGTAAACACGTCTCAACTTTCCTTCAACAAGGATTGCTCAGAGAATTACACCATTTTCCGATGTTATCGGCCAAAATAAGATTAAGGTTATATCTGTACAGGGTCTTTTTAGGTTGGGGTATTATCTTTAACTAGTATAGCACTCACAAAATACAGTCGGTTGTGGTTGATTCAAGCTCTGTCACTATTTAATGAAACAAAAACTTTGCTTTTAGCACCCAAAACCTAGGTACTTGCGGAAAAAATGAAAGGATGTTCCCAAACTATCTGTGGCGCGTTTTATACATATTCGCACAGTTTTTTTCTTCACTGATTACTAAACTCTGTTAAAAATGCTCTAACTTAGAGAATCTCCTACATACCAGTTTAAATACATGTAACAAATTATCATATTATAAACTTTAACTTAAAATTAAGTAAACTTGTAGCGATATTTTACTGTTCAAATTGAAATGTAAACATTATACATTTACCTAAAACAATTATGTATCAAGGCAATGTGCTCTGCATCAAATTTCTCAGCTACATCACTGAGTAAACAGGTCACAGCATCTCTAGTGCGTCCACTAACACATACTAATCTAGGTAAATCATCTGATGGCCTGCCATCAGCATTTTTTTTTTTTAGGGTTCCATTTCAGAATAGTATGGGCATTAGCACCACCAAATCCAAAACTATTTATCGCTAAAAAATCAATACCAGAACAACATAAACACAAATATTCATTGCTATCTGAACGGAAATAACAATAAACAGTACATCTATCGATAGGGGTATCTATATAGAGCAGAGGTTCCCAAACTTTTTTTTCTCGTAGACCACTTTCAAAATTTTACTGGTTTCGGTGGACCCCCTGCTGCTACATTTCTACCATATTCCCAAAACTCATCAAAAAATGTGAAGATTAGATCTAACGATGGAAATTTGCGTCGTGGCTGAGTTCCAACCCTAAATTCGGAGTGGTAAAAATAAAAAGAAAAATAATATATTTTCTTGTGTTCTATTTATTAAAATAATATGATTACAGACTTAATAGAATTAAAATTAAAAATTAATAACGTACCGTAACTTCAACAATGCAAATCAACAATTAAAAAAAAATAGTCATGATTTTAATGGGAGGGATGTACTTGATGGACTGACAGCAAATTATCAATATTTGGCTTCAGTTTTGTTAGGAATAACCACAAATCTCCCCGTTCTGTGATGTTCAATCTGCTCCTTTTTTTGTTAATAGGTTTGTAACGACACTAAAACTTTTTTCGACAAGGTATGACGAGCGAAACGCTATCAAAAGTTTTCTCGCAATTTCCCACAGCCCAGGATATTTTTCGGGTATTTCTGCCTGCAGCCAAAATGTTTGATAGCCTTTTTTAAATTTCACCTTCAGCTCCTCATTGGTGCTAAGCTCGAGTAGCTCCTCTTGTAATACCACATTCGCCACTTCCGTTTCATCAAATGGATTTATGATCCATGGTGGTATTTCCATCGTCAGAATATCTTCAAATCTATTTTTGAAGTCATCATGCAGGGCATTTAAATGTTGAACGTATGTCTGAATATCCTCATCAAGACATTCTGCCTGTGACAAGTTTGGAAACTGGGGAGAATTCGCGCCGACTAATATTTTGCTTCATAAATTTCAATTTTCCAAGAAAAGCCGAAATTACACCCTTTGTTTTTATTAAATTTAGGCTGTCCCCTTGTAACTGTAAGTTAATGTCATTAAATTTTTCGAACAAATCTGTCAAATACGCAATGTCTGCTTTCAATTTGATCAGGTTTTCTTTTAAATCTGGATCTTTACTTTCCAGAAACTCTAAAACTGATTCAAAAAGTGAGTAAAATCTTGTTAAATATGCACCTTTCGACAACCAGCGTACTTCAGTATGTAAGAGCAATCGTTGGAAGTCTTGATGATTTTCGTCGCACAATTATGCAAATAAACGGGTATTCAACGCATTGCTTCTTATTTTGTTAACTGCTTTAATCACAAATTGAAGCGATTGGTGCAATCTATCACTCAAATTTTTCGCTACCAAGTGTTTTCGGTGGATGACACAGTGAATTGCAGTTACTCCTGGTATAATTCTTTTAAGATGGCTTATAAACCCACGATAAGGCAGATGCTCCATCTGCTGCCACCGAAATAATGTTTGTAAATGGAATCGATTTTTCCTTAAAAAAATCACTCAGGACATTAAATATTGATTCGCCTTTAGTGTCCGTCTCCAAAGTTTTCGCGAATAACAGCTCTTCATGGATTTCTTCGTCCATAACAAATCGAACATATGCCAATAATAATGCTTCATTACCAGGTAAAGTTGACTCGTCCAGTTGAATAGAAAAATGAGTTGTTTGCAGATAATTACACAAGAAGCTTTCAATATCAGAGCTCATTTCATCAATACGTCTTTGTACAGTGTTGTTACTCGAAGAAATTCTTTTGAGTACGTCAAATGGAGGTTTGTGCAGAACAGTTTTTAAAACCTCTTCGACAGCGGGTAAAATTAACTGTTCTCCGATGGTGTGCGGTTTTCGAGATTTCGCTATAAGCAATGAGATATTGTAAGATGCCCGCAAGCCATCATCGTTATTTTGAGACGTTGAAGCGAACATACTGTGCACGGTGGGTCTCTTTTCATATTTTTCCTTCAATGTTTGAAAATATTTACCTATTTTATCAGGATGACACCTTCTTAGATGATCTTCGAGCTTCGATGGTTTCATAGAGTCATTGCTCAAAACTTTGTTGCATAAAAGACATATAGACAATCGTTTGTCTGCCTTTGATGGAAGAAAACCAAATTTTAAATAATCAACACTGTAGTGTCGACATTTCTTCTTAGATTCAACCATGTTTCGCATCAGTTACCTACCTGTAAAGAAAAAAATGTTTGTTTTAGTAATCATAAGGCGACTTTAACAGGATATGGCTATTTTAACAGAATAAAATAGGATTAATTATTGCAATGAAAAAACCAAAATGCCAGCGGCAAAACTGATTTTAATTATTAAAAGCAATAAACTGCTAAGATCCATATAGAGGTTTTCACAAAACGGCTGAACCTATTTTAATGTAATATAAAATATTTTTTGATTAATTATATTTTGATACATTTCTGTAAATTCGAGAGAAAATACTTTTAAAGAGTATTTTGACATCAAAACTCCGCGATTTTAATGATTTATTTATTACTTTGATGTACGTTACGAGTGGTACATAAAGACACGTACAATTTATGAAATATTTTTAGTCATTTAGCATTAGCAACTACGAGGGCACTGAAATATGTACAAACATGCAGGTCAATCATATATCTCTTCTTTAGTGAATCACCACAGTCGGGTAAATAAATAATTTTATAATAAAAAGTACTAAAAGTTCAATCTTTTTCGGCTTTCTGTTCTTTTATAGAAGTATCGAATAATGGCCCTGTTCAGTATTTAATTTTTATTACGTACTTACTACACGCAAACATAACAAATATAATATTATTACAATATAAAATAAAAGTATGAATAACAAATAGGCAGGTACTTACTTTTTCCGGCACTGGCAAACACTGACATCGATTCACTCACACTTTTCTTTTCAAAATTCCGGAAACAAATGAGTAACGTTTGTCCTTGGCATTCGTATTTATATTGGTGAAGAATCAAACAAGTTCATGCAAGATTGCAAGCACAGCACAAGTCGTATTTCGTCCCTTTGCACGTCTGAACGGGTTGCGTTGCGGGCGGGCGGGCGGCGCTTTGCAAGTCTCGACGACCGTTGTACTGAATATCGAATATGCAAGTTTTTACAAGTAACAGTCGCTGACCTTCTTAAAATACACTACTCAAAAAAATTAAGGGAGGTTTTAAAACAAGGAAATTAATGCTAAATAAACAGACTATCTGATTCATATGCCGGCCTAACTGACAAGATTTTTTTCAAGCCCGTGGACCAAAAAAAAAGCAAAATATTTGCAATATTATTTTTTCTCGCTATCTGTTAGGATTGCATGAGAACCGTAGCTCCTAAAAAATTTTAGCCAAAAAATCTGAAAATTAGAATCTTAAAGCTTCAAAATGCTTTTTTTTAAGTCCCAATACGACCATTTTTCACCGAAATACAGCCTATCAAAAATCACCGAAAAATTTGCTTCCTTAATTTTTTTGAGTAGTGTATTATCTGCCTACATTGATAGGTAAAGCCAAGCCAACATTTTTGTTCTTTACTATCGAAACCAGATAAATTTTCGTGGACCCCTACAACTTGTGAACCCCCATTTTTTTTTTCACTCCAACGTAGACCCCCGTCTAGTCTCCCGTGGACCCCCGGAGGTCCACCTGAACCACTTTGGGAATCACTGACATAGAGCATGAAAATAACATTTTTATTGTCTTCATTTACAGACAACTACATACCTATTAGTCCATTTGCATTTGGAAAAATCGTATTTTCTGTAACAACCTTCAATCTTTTCTCTAGAAAGCCTGGTATAGTTCTGGGTTTATTGAAGTTTATATTTGGTGAAATAAGATTGGTTTCAAAAGTCAAAATTGCCTAAAAAGAAATTCAGGTTTTTACGTATAGCGAAGAAGCTGCTAGTAGGCAGTTCATTCAACATTAAGTTTTAGGAATATAGGTGGACATGAACTGCTTAAACCAAAGCACACGTCTCGATTAAATACCAAGAATATAGCCGTAATGAACACATTAGACTGAAATTTTGTTGTACACCAACGTCCCAAAAAGTTTGGTTGACTGGTCACTTATTAAAAAACAGAAAAAAAAATTGTTCACAAATTAAATAAGGAAAATCAGAAACAAATTTGAGAATACGTCTACAAATTTAAGTTATTTAACTATCTCCACATGCGATGTTGTCTAGGTATGATATTATCGGCTTTAACATTCTGATTCTAATTCCTGTCCACCTTTGGAACTCCGCAATGAACAATAATTGAAAGCGATTGTATATCTAAATTAAAACTTACTTTCACTATTGAACACAGCCCTGCTACTGCCTCACTGTGTCCTATGCTAGATTTGACCGATCCTACTAGCAAGGGTGCATCCCTCCCTTTGGCAAAAAATTCATCTATTCCATTTAATTCTTCCGGATCACCCACTGCTGTACCTGCAAAAAGTACATGTTTAAATTAAACAACTAAATAAATATTTAAAAAAACCTCCTGAATGGTCTCGTATCTACTTGATAGTCAAATGTATCGTGAACCCCTTGTACCTTTTTAAATTATTCAATCTTCACCTTGTAACTAGACGTAGAATATTCCAAGTATAGACAGGAATAATAATAACGTTTTTAACGGTAGCTGGAGGACAACGCCCTAACTTAGAAAACAGAGCTTGCAGTTTGATAAAAATAGAACTTGTTGGTCAGATAAAGAAATAATTTATTATAAATTATTACTGATGTTTACTATATAATTATTTGCTTACCTGTTCCATGTGCCTCTACAAAACTGATATCCTTTGGATTTACTCCACTTTCCATACACAATTCTTTACACAGACGCACCTGATCTGGCATACTTGGATATGTGATACCTTGATCTTTGTATCCGTCACAATTTGTCTTAGCATGAAGAATTTTAGCGTATATTCTGTGACTATTCTTAGCTTTTTGCAGCAATACTGCTGAAATAGCTTCAGCGCGTACATAGCCTTTACCATCTTCATCGAAAACCCTCATACAGCCTTCTTTACTTAAAACCCCTAACCTAAGAGAAAAAAATTAGTTCTACAATAACCCAAAAACATTTGACCGCTATTCTCATGAATTATTAAACGGCATTATTTTATTATTTATATGAATACTACACATATTATACTACATATGACTTTCCACCTAAAAACATACATCTGGAATAACCCGGGAGCAACTAAAACAATTTCAAAATTGATCTCAATTTTCTTTAGTAATAGAACCTCTCAAGGAAATGTTACCTTAATGGAGGGGAGCTGAAAATAACCTTCAAGGTATGTGTTTTTCGTTATCTTTCAAAATAAAATGTGTTCAAATTATTTCAATTTATATATTTAGTTGAGAATCCCTGTACAAAAATTGAGTTAAATAATTTTTAAAGTCACTTGTATGAGTTTATGAAATTAAAACTACTATCGGATGATTAATATATTTAAAATCGTTCTGGACATTAATGTGCATTATCTGTAACATTTTTTCCAAATAATTTTCTTTTCAAAATTTACTATATACTTCTAAAATAACATCCACAAACGGAATCACACATCGCAATAAGAAATACAAAGCAACGTTTTAAAGAAATACACTATTATTTGCAAGAAAAAAATTAAAAGTTGAATGAAAATAAATCAAAATTATGTCAAAAAATCAAAATCAAATAAAGTAAGTACGGACTTGGTCCACCTTGAAAATTGAGTTTCTAATTTACTACAAGAGTCTCGTTTTAAAAGTAATCTGATTGGCACGGCGAACGGCAGTTATGAGCCAGTACACGGTCTCCCCCAAGAGATGGCAGGTTCATTGAAAATGGTTGAGAAAACTAAATATACCACCAGAAAGGAAATTTCCCGAGGAATTCAATGTCGTAGGGCGCGAAATCAAAGCCGCTCATTTTTTGAGTTATTTCGATTTTAAGTACACCCTATTTGAACATTTACAGATTTGTTTTAAAGATTGAAACAGAAACTAAAAAATCTTTTATAACGTGGTCCAACACTGGACGATGTTTTTTTTTTATGTTATTCGGATCAAGATTCAACATGTAAACAGATCGATTCTACATGTCTACCTGTATTACCAGTATGACATAAATTTTCTACAATTTCCCATCTTTGTTAAATTTAATTTTTTTTTTCGAAAATTCATGAAACTTAAAACTTTTTAATAATTATATTTAATTCTTATTATTGTTCTCGTTTTTCTTTCTCACATTTGGTCAATGTGGTTCCATGTTTGGCTGACGGGCGCAAACCAAGTCAGCACAAACGCATTACCATTGTGTATTAAGGAATGACCTGACAATGTTACATGTTTTCAAAATCACTGACTTCTGAATGTTTTTGTGTATGTTTGTGTTGAGTCCTATTTGTACTAAGTGTGGTGTGAATGTTGTTGGTGTAAGACCTGTGGCTGATATAATGAGGGGGACAATGATGACTTGTTCTTGTTTCCATAGCCTTTTTATTTCCGTTGCAAGATCTGTGTATTTGGCAATTTTTTCTGTGTATTTCGTTTGGATGTTTGTGTCGTTGGGGACAGCTATGTCAATTAGGTAGGTGACTTTTTCTTTTTTGCACTGAAAAGTAATATCGGGTCTATTGGCGGAGACTGTTTTATCTGTATTGATACTGATGTCCCAGTAGAGTTTGTAATCTTTATTTTCAAGTACGGATGTTGGTGTGTATTTGTAGTAGGGATCTGTGTTTTCTATGAGCTTGTATGTTGTGGCTAGTGCTTGGTGAACTACTTTTGCCGCTGAGTCATGTCTGGCTGTGTATTCCATTCCGGCTAATATTTTACATCCGCTTGTTATGTGTTCGACCGTTTCTTTCTGCTGGTGGCATTTTCTGCATCTGTCTTCTGTAATAGTTGGGTCTTTGATGATATGCTTTTGGTAGTTTCTGGTTAATATGACTTTATCCTGGATGGCAAGTAAGAAGCCTTCTGTTTCCGGGAATAGCTGCCCATCCCGTAACCAGGAGTATGATTGTTTTTTATTTACGTGGTCTTGTTCTATGTGGTATCTGTGTTTTCCGTGGAGTGTTTTTTCTGACCACGTTTTCATCTTTTCCTGTTGTAATTGGATGTGACTGTGTGTATCTGCTGGGTGGCCTACCCGGAATAAGTCGAGTGGGGTATAGTTTTTGTCTGCTTTGACTGTTGCTGTGTGGAGGCTGGTTTGCTTGGTGTGAAAGAATTTCCTAAGTGCTTGTATTTGTTTTGTGTGTAATGATCTGATGTCTATAATTCCTCTTCCTCCTGCCTTCCTCTCGATAGTAAGTCTTTCTTTGCATGCGTTGGAGTGTAATTTCCTGTAGTTGGTGAATTGAGATCGTATAAGGATGTGAATATTTTCTATGTCTGTTTGTGACCATTTGATGATACCAAATGAATATGTGAGTATAGGTATAGCGAACGTGTTGATGGCTTTAGTGAGATATTTGGAGTTGAGTTTTGTTTGTAAAAGTTTCGTCAGTCTGTTCTTGAATTCGGTTCCGAGCTCTGTTTTGTTGTGAGTATGGTTGAGTTTGGTGCTTTGTTGGAAGCCTAGATATTTGTATGTTTCTTTGTCGAACATGTTATCGAGTGTTTCATTGTTGATGGTTTCTGTCTCATGGTGGTACTTCCATTGGCCTTTGTTGTTGTGGAGCACTTTGCATTTACTTATACCAAATTCCATATTGACATCTAAGGTGAATATTTCTGTGATTTTGAGGAGTTCTTTCAGCTGTGTTTTTGTGGCAGCGTAGAGTTTTATGTCATCCATATATAGGAGGTGGTTTATTTTATGCTGATTCACTTTTTGGTGTCTGATATTGAAGTTTAGTATTAGTATATTTGAGAGTGGATTGAGACAGAGGCAAAACCACAGAGCGTTGAGCGAGTCTCCCTGAAATATACCCCGTCTGATGTACAGCTCTTCTGTTTGGATGCGTTCGGTTTGTGTTTCTAGGCGTATTTTAGTTTTTCATGTTTTCATAATTTGCGCTAGAAATTGCCTGAGATGTTATTTGATTTTATAGATTTCTAGGGCTCTGATTAACCAGCTGTGGGGTATGGAGTCGAAGGCTTTTTTATAGTCTATGTAACCGATGTGAAGGTTTCTGTGTTCTTTTCTGGTTTGTCCCATAATCACGCTATCTATGATCAGCTGCTCTTTGCATCCTCGACTATTTTTCCTGCATCCCTTCTGCTCTTCTGTGATAATATTGTTGTCTGTTAGGTGTTGTTCTATTTTCTTGGAAATTGCGGCTGTGATGATCTTGTATAGGGTTGGAAGACAGGTGATAGGTCGGTAGTTTGACGGGTTTGTGGTGTCTGAACTTTTGGGTTTAACGTATGTTATTCCTTGTGTAAGGAAAGTGGGAAATGTGTGTGGTTGTAGAATGGCTTTGTTGATTTGGTGTGTGAGTGCTTCGTGTGTGGTGGTAAACTGTTTGTACCAGAAGTTTTGTATATTGTCTATTCCAGAACATTTCCAATTGTGTGTGTTTGATTATTTCTGTAATTTCTTCTGCAGTTAGTGTGGAATTTTCTTGTTCTGTCACACGTTTGTGTTTATCTTCTTCGGCTTTGATCCAGGGGGTGTTATTATTATGTAGTTTGGGTTCTGACCAGACAATTTTCCAATAATCTGCAAGTTCTTGTTTGTTTGGTGGTTGAGTTACTACTGTCTGCCCGTTGTACATAGTTTTTCGGTAGAACTGTTTTCACTTCTTCGGAAGAGGTTGTTGGTGTCTTTCCTCTCGTTTGATTCTTTGTATCTACGGGGTCTTGCAGCATATACGGATAGTTTTTGTTTCAAAGTATCAACGATTTCTGGCAGTGTTTGATTGAGAGATTTAGATTTGATCTTGTCTACACCCTGTGTGACACGTTTGGATGCGTTCCCGTTCATAAACTGGGTAAGGTGTCCCAGATCTCTTCTGATGTTGTTGATTTTGTTTTCTATTCTTATTTGCCACTTAAATTTAGGTTTTCTGCTGTTGGGGTCTCTTTGTCGTTGCGAGAGTTTTTGATTATTTTGTGTTATAGTGGTGATTGCTGCTGCATATATTATTGTGTGAATGTCTTCGATCGTGCTTAAGTCTGTTATGTACTGTGGTATTATGTACTTGTTTATTGTGTTGAGGATTATTTGTGTGCTCTGTTTGAAAATTAAACGAGGGATGGGATTTCTTGTTGTAGGATCGGTGCCTGACCATCGAGCTAGATGCGACTACATTTCTGCTTTGAGTGTTTGTATGAGAGGTGATTCGGGGTGATGTTGTGTAGATGTTGTTGAGGGTGGTGAGTCATTCATTTTGTCGTCTGTGATATGGTGTCGTGTGGTGCTTGCTATTTGCTTTGAAATATTATTTTGAGTTATGCTCCTGCTGGATGGTGGGTCTTGTTGTTTTCGACTGGGTGGTTGTGTGTGTGAGATTGGTTCGGTATCTGTTTCTATTGTTTGGTTGGTTTGTGTTCAGTTCATCAGCTACTGTGTCTTTGATGGTTTGCAATTCGAAAGGTGTGAGGCGATTGTTCTTGGTAATAACTCTTTTTTGGTCTATTACTCTCCGTTCTGTAACAAGTAATTGCAGATGTGGATATTCGGTCAAGAAAAGTCTGTGTAGTTCCAGTCTGTAGCCTGATGTCACTGTTTCTAGTTTGGTGGCGGTGTAGTAACAGCGCATCACCGTTCTATTCATTTCATCTGTCCACTTTAACCACTGTCTTGGTTTGCCAGCCTTGGTAGTTGCATGTTGTCCTTGCAAAACATACGCGGTTTGGCCTGGCTTTGGTGGTTGTATTTGTCCCGCATCTACGTCGGTTGCGCTTGGAATTGATGGTGGTGGGTCCAAGCGGCGAGTGATTCTCTTGTCAGTGATTTCTTTGTCAGGTGTGATTTCATTACAGCATTGATTCCTGTGATGCAACTCATGCGTTGCTGTGACTTTCCCGCCTTGGTGGGTGTTGGCTTACTCGCCGGCACAACACTTTCGGCAGGTCCATTTTCGGTTGCCCGGTCTTCATCGTTTTGGTCGAGCTGCCATTTCCCGCGACGTCCTCGACCATTACGTCGCTCGCCCGATGCTTCTTTTATTGGTCTGCTGTTGTCTGGAATGTTCTCAAGGTTTTGTGGTGTCAGAAGCTCAAAGTGTCCCGACATTGGGTTGCCTGTTAGTAGAAGGTAAATAGTTTTGTTGTATTTTCCCGTGCTTATTATTGTTGGTTTGTCCGTAAAAGTTATTTTTGTATGTCTTGTTCTTCGTTGTTTTGAGAAGATATGAAAGTTGCTATTTTGTGTTTCCGAGAGGGCAAGTATCTCTAGGCTCGTTCCATAGGTGCCATTTTTCCTCATATAATTATAGTAGTTATTGAAGTCTTTTATATCGTCGACTTCAATTAATGAAAATGTGTGAAGTTCCGACCAGTTTTGTTGTAAATATCTTAGAGCAACCTCTCGGAGTTTCTCATGATGGTTTTGGTGGCCATATAAGTGTAAGCTAACTGCACGGAAAAGGCAATTTCCATCACCTACAAAGTCGGATCTGGTAAAAACTATCGGGAATAGTTTCGGCTGAGGCGGTTGTTTGGGTCGTCTGTGGTTGTTGTTGTTGTGGTGTTGCTATAGCTGTTTGTACGACCGGAGTCCGCCTCCGCAACACCCTTCCATTATCATTACTATAATTATTATTCTTTGACATAGTATTCCCACGAGTATCCTAGGAAAGAGGGGTCGACTGCGGCAGAGCCTGGATGCCACAGCAAGGCTACTTACTCCCGGAGGGCGCCCGGTATCCGGGGGAACCGTTCGCGACTCATAAACGCTGAGCCATTCATCTTCTCGGCACGGTAAACACCTTAAGATTGCGTTTTTGTCACACATAATCTGGACAACACAAGACAGCACAACATGACTCAGGTACCTCGGGATCGTCAATGCCCATACTAAGAGAATCCTGGGATTCCCCTAGCCCCTGAGGGGTAATTCTTATTATTATTATTATAAATTTATATGTAATATATAAATTTTGTATAATGTATAAATATTTATAAAATATAAAATTCTTATTATTATAAATTATAATTAATTATAAATAATTAATGATTAATAGAAATTTAATTTAATTTTATTTTATTTTATTTTATATATTTATATATATATATATATATATATATATATATATATATATATATATATATATATATATATATATATATATATATATATATATATATATATATATATATATATATATATATATATATATATATAAATATATATATATATATATATATATATATATATATATATATATATATATATATATATAAAACTTGAACTATAAAAACATTTTAGGAAATAAATGTAAAAATAATATTACAAAAAATAAATTTCATTTCTAATAACAGATTAAATGTGCTTTGAAGAAAAATCAACGACAGCGCTTTTTAATCGTTTTAAAAAGATCGAATCTTGAATACAATTTATTTTATAAGATCTCTAATATTTCATTAGGCTTGTTCCAAAAATCAACGACAGCGCTTTTTAATCGTTTTAAAAAGATCGAATCTTGAATACAATTTATTTTATAAGATCTCTAATATTTCATTAGGCTTGTTCCAAAAATACTAAACTCCACAATTATTTCCTAAAAAATTGTAAAGAGGGAACAACGTATTGAAGGAAAACGTGAACTTTTAATGTTTCCGTAACATTTGTCGCTGCGAATACTTTTTTCAACTCATTAATATTTGTTTACAAATGAGGATTAATTTTCTCTGAGGGAAAACAACTACTGACCACTTTATTCATTGCTTTGAAAGTATTTACAAAAGGAAGTATCTGCAAAACTTCTATTTCTCTTGAATAAATATCTGCGTCTAGCAATTTACCGGCTTCTTTCAAGAGCTTACGCCAAGTGCTGCCTTCAAAAATTTTTCCCTGATATTTTTTGGAGATTAATTTTAATGTTGCTAGATAAATTAAAGCCTTTTCTCGACCAATAAGAGGTACAACTCCATTCTAGAAAACATGATTAACCCTCTGCAAGTGTAATTCCGGAATCGGACATTTCTCATGAACGTAAACGCCATCGTTTTCTTCAAAAATGGGGGAGATTAATCGTGCTATGACAATTCTTTAAAAATTTTTTATAGCAAAATTTCTAACAATAATAAATATATATATATATATATATATATATATATATATATATATATATATATATATATATATATATATATATTTATACATAAAAATAATAATTTTTAAGTCACCGTATGTCTTCAGGCTAATGTTATCCGTTTTATGTTATTAGTGGCTTCTAACTCATTGCAACTTCTGAGATTTCTTAATAGTATCGAGCAGTAAAGGCACGGAAACATACCTATAACAAGTAAAATTTTAAAGTCAGCTACAAACATCTGTTACCTTATGTGAAAGGAATTACAGATAGGACTGGAAGCGTCATAAGAAAACACAACATAGACACAGCATATAAACCACAAAATACTCTGGCAGACATCTTGGGTAACCCCAAGGACAGGAGAAAACTAGAAAATCATGGAGTTTACAGGATCCCATGCGGAGACTGTCACAAATTGTACATAGGGCAAACAAACAGAAGAATCTCCATCCGGATCCAAGAACATAAAATAAGTATCAGAAACAGACAACTACACCTCTTTTTCAGCACCATCATGATACTGGTCACAACATCAATGTTGAGGGATCTAAAGAAATAGCCCCAATTTCACACACGGATAGTCAGAGAAGCCTTAGAAATCCAAAAGAATGGACAGTTAAATAAGCGAGATGATGCACTGAATATCTCCACAACATGGAAGGGTCTACTAGCTAAAGCAAGGAATAACCAAAACATCGAGAACCCGATGCTCGGTGTTTGCCGATTGGTTGCCCGTACTCCCGATCCCACCACCTACAATCTGCGTACACGTCGACCTATAAAAGACGGCGACCGTAATTCGGTTTCTCAGTTAGCTTCGAGCGGCAGCAGCAAGATCACAGTATCGAGCAGCAGGAGAAGCAGCAAGAGCACTTGAAAATACCAAATGAGATTTTGGCGAAACGTCGCATCGTACAAATTCAGACGAACGGATTGAAACCCAGAATTTTACCGTATTATATATATATATATATATATATATATATATATATATATATATATATATATATATATATATATATATATATATATATATATACAGTCGACACTGTTTATGGTGAAACTCTATATAGTGAAAAACTCTTTATAGTGCAATTTTTTCAAGACCTAGAATATTTTAATGAAATTTCATGTAAAAAACCCTGCATATAGCGAATCTGTAAAATAGTAACACTCTATATAATAAAATTTTTACCGGAATTGTATGTATAAATTTTTATGAATTTATTGAGATCTTGGCCATTGCGGGTTTCCCATTTTTATCTAACATTAACACGAATTCCATTTTTATGACGCATTCTTTTGAGAAGGTTCTTAACGCGTTTATAACGCCTAATGGTTGGCAATAAATCAGGTAGATTTCTGTGAGAAACCCGGGGAATAACCCATTTTATAGAAACCCGGAGAAAAACCCATTTTATAGTCGAGGCCTAATAATTCGCAAATTCAGGTTCAGTTTCTTTTTGTTTAAGAATCAAGTAAGATGTCCAAGCGAGTGTGTTTAAGTTTAGCTGAGAAAATTAAAGTTTTGGAGGAAGTTGATAAAGGCTGCAAAAAAATTGATGTTGCTGCAAAATTTGGTGTTACTCAAAGTCGCGACAGTATCATCAAGAAACCTAGTGTTCCAAGCAGTCGAAAACGAGTACGGGTGAGTACTTACGAGGATGTAAATGAAGCAGTTTTACGATGGTTTCAAGTGGCCCGTACGCATCAAAACGTACCAATATTGGGAAATTTATTAAAGCAAAAGGCTCTACAATTTGCTAAAAAATTTAACTACGTTAATTTTCAAGCTAGTGAAGGGTGGTTGAGTGCCTGGAAGACTCGCAATTTAATTGTTTTCAAGACGGTGTCTGGCGAGAGTGAAAGCGTTAGTCAGGAGGACTGTGACATTTGGACTGAAACTGTTTTAAAAAGTGCATTGAAAAAGTACGAGCCAAAAAACGTTTTCAATTGTAATGAAACCGGTTTGTTTTTTAAATGTTTGCCAAATAAAACTTTTGCTTTTAAAAGTGATAAAAGTTTTGGTGTTAAAACAAGTAAAGAAAGGGTGACACTTATGGTTGGAGCAAACATGGATGGCTCAGAAAAACTGAAATTACTACTCATAGGTAAAAGCAAAAATCCCCGTTGTTTAAAAGGAGTTAAATCTCTGGAGTTAGATTACGCCAATAATAAAAAGGCATGGATGACTTCTGAGATTTTCGAAAGATGGATCAAAGAACTGGACACGAAAATGAAAAGCCAAAAGCGAAAGATTGTGATATTTATAGACAATTGTCCTGCACATCCAGTTACTGTAAGTAAAAAATTAAGGAATATTGAATTGATCTTTTTTCCACCAAACATGACCTCCAAATTGCAACCTATGGACCAGGGTATTATAAAAAACATAAAACATCATTACCGAAACAGAATTGTTCACAAAATTGTTAATGCGATTGATAACAACCTTCCAGTCCAAAAATTGATTACCCTTAAAGAATGTATAACCGAAGTCGCTAAAGTATGGAGTGAAAATGTTTCTCAGAAAACTATCAAAAGCTGCTTTTCTAAAGCAGGTTTTACTGAAAAAATGACGAATGGGAAGAAGAAGAAGAAATGGATCTCGCTACCTTAAAAAGGCAATGGGGTATTCTACAAAAAACTGCTACCGACGACGCAGATTTTTTACTTGAAGATTTCTTAGAAATCGACAATGATGTTGGCACGACAGATCTCCCAACTGACCAAGACATAATTGACGATATAAAAAGTATAGTAGATCATGAAGAAGAAACTAAAACCGGGGAATGTCCTGCTAAATTTAGTGAAAATGAAATAAGAAATGCATTTGACATTGTGCGAACTACTCTCAGGGGCCTGGAAAGTGTACCTGATCAAATCTTTATGCATTTGAATAAATGCGAGAATTTTGTTGAGCAACAATTATTTTTCAAAAGTAATGTTCAAAAGAAAATAACTGATTATTTTTCCTAGTACGTATGTACGTAGTATGTACATATGTATTAACAGATTTTGTATTATTCTTTTAATTTCATATGTAGTACATACATACATAAAGTCCGTACGTTATATCTTTACACGTGCGTCATAGTTTTCAGGCAATATCCCAGACGACTATTATATTTTTTGTCTCTTTTTACCAATACCTACGATTTATTGGTGAAAAGAGACAAATAATATAATAGTCGTCTGTTATATGGCCTGAAAACTATGACGCACGGGTAAAGATATAACGTACGGACATTATGTATGTATTTAGCCCTGTACATGCTATGTACTATTTAAACTTTCAAATGTTTAATAATATCTTTTCTAATAATTCAATTTTACAATTTTTTTTGTTGCTTGTAAATTATAAAATACAAGTAAATGATTACCAATATAAAATACATACATAGCAATATATACGGATTTTTTCTTTATATAGTGAAAAACTTTCTATAGTGAAATTTCGGTCAACATTTTGGTCTTTTACTATGTAGAGTGTCGACTGTATATATATATATATATATATATATATATATATATATATATATATATATATATATATATATATATATATATATATATATATATATATATATATATATATATATATATATATATATATATATATATATATATATATATATATATATATATATATACATATATATATATATATATATATATATATATATATATATATATATATATATATATATATATATATATATATATATATATATATATATATATATATATATATATATATATATATATATGTATATATATGTATATATGTATATATATATATATATATATATATATATATATATATATATATATATATATAATAAAATTTTCAACACATCTATGTTAACGATAAGTAAAATATTGCAACACTGAGGGGCTGTGGCATCTTTCTTTTCTTATTGTTTTAATATCTAATTGTTTTTATTATTATTATTATTGTGTTTGGAATTTGTATCTGCTTAATACTCTATTATTGTATTACATTTCTATGTATAGTGGCTCTTATCTGTATCTCCGGCCTTGTAGTTGGGTCTTGTAACCTGTAAGGCATGTATGATAAATAAATAAATAAATAAATAATAAACTTGTATAACTGATTTGTTGGTGTTACACAGGATTTATTTTAAAAGGTAAAATTTTTTTTATTAATTTTTTTTTAAGTTTCTTGAATAATTGGAAGTTATGTTATAAGAAATTTTAGTGCATTAGATTCGTCTCTTCTCCTGTGGCTTGCTTTAGACAGATTATAGTTTTGTTATAGTAGTTACTCTTACAATAAGAAATCATTCCTGGATAAATTGGTTAAAATTTTTATTAAGTGATCATCTTTGGATGATCAAGGTGAAAATATCGAATATTTTTGTATATTTTTTTTTATTAAATTTATTGAGAATAGTCTATCAAAATCTACCAACACTGTAGATGGAGATATATAGTTCCCCAGTGGCGGCGTGAAAAAAAATATTCATGTCACATTCATTGATCATATCTTTAGGTTCGATTTTTTCCTTTATTACTGAGATCCGCTATTTAAGGTGAATTTTCTGCAATCGGTCTTGCCACAAGGAGCCACCAGTTCCAATATATGACCAGTATCATGATGGTGCTGAAAACCAGCTGTAGTTGTTTGTTTCTGATACTTATTTTATGTTCTTGGATCCGGAGGGAGATTCTTCTGTTTGTTTGCCCTATGTACAATTTGTGATAGTCTCCGCATGGGATCCTGTAAACTTCATGGTTTTCTAGTTTTCTCTGTCCTGGGGTTACCCAAGATGTCTGCCAAAGTATTTTGTGGTTTATATGCTGTGTCTATGTTGTGTTTTCTTATGACTCTTCCAATCCTATCTGTAACTCCTTTCACATAAGGTAACAGATGTTTGTAGTTGACTTTAAAATTTTACTTGTTATTAATGGTCAACAAACAGCTATAGCTATGTTTCCGTGCCTTTACTGCTCGATACTATTAAGAAATCTTAGAAATTGCAGGGAGTTAGAAACCACTAATAAACATAAAACGGATGACATTAGCCTGAAGACATACGGTGACTAAAAAAAAAAAAAAAAATATATATATATATATATATATATATATATATATATATATATATATATATATATATGTATATATATATATATATATATATATATATATATATATATATATATATATATATATATATATATATATATATATATATATATATATATATATATGTATTTTATATATATATATATATATATATATATATATATATATATATATATATATATATATATATATACATATATATATATATATATATATATATATATATATATATATATATATATATATATATATATATATATATATATATATATATATATATATATATATATATATATATATATATATATATATATATATATATATATATATATATATATAAAATCAGTTATACAAAACTTGTATAACTGATTTGTTGGTATTATAGAGGATTTATTTTAAAAGGTAAAATTTTTTTTATTAATTTTTTTTTTTAAGTTTCTTGAATAATTGGAAGTTATGTTATAAGAAATTTTAGTGCATTGGATTCGTCTCTTCTCCTATGGCTTGCTTTAGACAGATTATAGTTTTGTTATAGTAGTTACTCTTACAATAAGAAACCATTCCGGGATAAATTGGTTAAAATTTTTATTAAGTGATCATCTTTGGATGATCGAGGTGAAAATATCGAATATTTTGTATATTTTTTTTATTAAATTTATTGAGAATAGTCTGTCAAAATCTACCAACACTGTAGATGGAGATATATGGTTCCCCAGTGGCGGCGTGAAAAAAAATATTCGTGTCACATTCATTGATCATATCTTTAAGTTCGATTTTTTCCTTTATTACTGAGATCCGCTATTTAAGGTGAATTTTCTGCAATCGGTCTTGCCACAAGGAGCCACCAGTTCCAATATATGACCAGTATCATGATGGTGCTGAAAACCAGCTGTAGTTGTTTGTTTCTGATACTTATTTTATGTTCTTGGATCCGGAGGCTGGTTTGAAAAGTCCGTGCAAAGTCCGAGAGATGGCACCACTGACGCGTATCGAGGTCATGTTTAGTTAGTAGCATCTCTTGAATGAACGCACACCAAGTTTCAGCCATATTAGTCTGGTTCTTTGTGTTTGGCATTCGTGTGAATCAAGGAAGTCGAGTAATTTTCAAGAAATGGAAGAAAAAGAATTTCGTGTGGTGATTAAACATTACTTTATGAAAGGCAAAACGCCTCAGGAGACTAAAGAGAAGCTTGATAAACATTATGGTGACTCTGCACCTTCGATTAGAACAGTTTATAAGTGGTTTCTAAATTTTCGGACTGGCCATATGGGCACAAGTGACGCTGAACGTTCTGGACGGCCTGTGGAGGTTACGACTCCAGAAATCATTGATCAAATCCATCATATGGTGATGGATGACAGAAGAGTTAAGGTGCGTGAGATTGCTAGTGCTGTGGGCATCTCGACTGAACGGGTACATAATATTTTGCATAAACATTTGGACATGAGAAAGCTATCCGCAAGATGGGTGCCGCGATTGCTCATGCTTGACCAAAAACGGAATCGTGTGAAGTGTTGCAAGGATGGTTTGCAGCTGTTCCAGAAGAATCCGGAGACTTTAAGCGTCGTTTCGTCACTGTGGATGAAACATGGATACATTACTATACTCCTGAGACCAAACAACAATCTAAACAATGGGTTACCAAGGGGGAATCTGCACCAAAAAAGGCGAAGACCGTTCCTTTGGCCGGAAAGGTTATGGCGACTGTCTTTTGGGATTCGCAAGGGATAATCCTCATCGACTATCTGGAAAAGGGTAAAACTATTACAGGTGAATATTATTCATCGTTATTGGACCGTTTGAGAACCGAGCTGCAAGAAAAACGCCCGCGATTGGCCCACAAGAAAGTCCTTTTCCATCACGACAACGCACCAGCACACACCTCAGCAGTTGTGGTCGCAAAATTAATGGAAATAGGATTCCAACTCGTTTCACATCCCCCCTATTCTCCAGACTTGGCTCCCTCGGGCTACTATTTGTTCCCCAATTTGAAGAAATGGCTGGCAGGACAAAGATTTTATTCAAACGAGGAGGTGATTGCAGACACTAATGGATATTTTGCAGACTTGCACAAATCCTATTATTCGGAAGGGATCAACAAACTAGAACATCGTTGGACAAAGTGTATAAGCCTAAAAGGAGACTATGTTGAAAAATAAAAAAGGTTTACACCAAACACATATGTAGTTTTTATTTTTGCACGGACTTTTCAAACCAGCCTCGTATATATATATATATATATATATATATATATATATATATATATATATATATATATATATATATATATATATATATATATATTTATATTGTTCGAAAGGTTGCTATAAAAAACTTTTAAAGGATTGACATCGCACGATTAATCTGCCCATTTCTGAAGAAAACGATAGCGTTTACGTTCATGAGAAATATCCGATTCCGGAATTACACTTGCAGGGTTTTAATAATGTTTTCTAGAATGGAGTTGTACCTCTTATTGGTCGAGAAAAGGCTTTAATTTATCTAACAAAATTAAAATTAATCTCCAAAAAATGTCAGGGAAAAATGTTTGTATATATATATATATATATATATATATATATATATATATATATATATATATATATATATATATATAGTCCGTAAGATTTGTAATGGCATAGTCGGCAATAAAATACTAGTCAGAATAAAAGGTATTGTGCATCTTGCTTCCACTTGTACTTCAACAGATGTTGTTCCACCTTAAATATCGATCGATCGATCTGATCAATATAAGACAGCCGTCATTATCGCTCTCGATTATATTATTTGGGAGTAAGAGAAATAGTCTCAGAGATGGATTCAGGTAAATCTATATTATAAGTATTAGGAAGTATTATAACTCTGAGTTTTGAACATACGGAGTTTGTCTTTTTATAATGGACTATAAGAAGCGGAAAATAGGAGAGGATATTAAACATTTACTCATATTTCTAATAATTGCAAGGCTTTATTGGATATAAAGATGAAGTTATAGCATATTTCTATCAAAAGATATTTACATAAATTATCACAGTTCTAAAATAATACAGTCAGAATTATAAACTACTTTAGGTAAAAGTTTCAGAATGTTTATTTAATATAATAAAAGAATTAAAGTTAACCTAAATGTTGCAGGTGCAAATTTAACAATAGTTAATTGATATAGGTAAAGTCCCTAAAATAACAGATAGATAAATATGTTGGTAAGATATAATTTGCCAAGAAATAGGTACTTGCGTTTCGTAAACATATTTTTTTTGAAAAATAAATATACAAATAAACCATATTTAGATTGCTTTATGATGAAACATCATCATCAGAGCCAAAATTGGAACTGCTACTATCAGAAAATGATTCTTCGTCTAGATTAATAACAATTGGTGGCACCGTTACATCAAGTATGTTCTCTTATTGCCAGTATTCTTTGATTATATTTTGTGTATATGTTATACAACTGATCCAGTTTTCTTTGGTAACTGTCTGGAGAGCTGCCTTCCAAACAGATATTACTGCATTATCATCGTGCCTCGCCTTACTTACAATGTTTTTATTAAAAAATCCTTTGCACTGAGCCCACACCAATTCTATGGCATTAAATATACAGTGGTAGGGAGGCAATCTTAAAACTTGATGACCCATTTCAGCAATTAGTTCGTCTGTAGCATACGGCAAGTTTGTTTTGTAAGTTTTGATAATTTTTAACAACTCACATTTTAGACCATTTTCTGGGAAATTAATTTGCTCACTTCGTAGCCAACTGATGATTTCTCCTTTTCTTGTCGATTCATTTGGTACACTTTCACTAAGTCTAGAATGATATCGTGCATTATCCATAATGATTAAAGACGACCTTTCGAGCTCTTGTTTTTTGTAGAAAAGACAAGCTCACTCCTATCTATAAATCCTTTGCTATTGCCAGCGTGAACGATGATGTTTCTTTTTCCAGCAGCTGCTTTTTTGTTTCATACAGATCGAGGATTGCTGCTTCCATGTTGGTGAAGCCATGTTTCGTCTAAAAACACAACGTCTAGGGGAGCGTCAGAAGTCATATTGGCAACATACTCTCTCAAAATGATGACTTCCATTATCAATTTTGTATTTAAATCCTAATTGTTTCATAATTAAACCAAGTGTCGATCTGCTGCAGCTTAAAATTGATTTTGTTTCTAGCTGTTTAAGTATCATGTCCAAAGTAACATGTTTTCCTTCTACAATTAGGTCATGAAAAACTTTTCGGATCTCACTTTTCTCGGACTCTCTCAAGTCTCTGGTCTTTGCAGCTCTTCTTATCCTCGTATGTTCTTTTTAGCACCATCAATGCTTCTTGGTTTATTCTGGCTACCGTTCTCAAACTTAGTTTTAGTGCCTCGGATGCACACTTAATCACAGACAAACTTGTTAATGAGTTTTTATTTTGGCAATAATCAAGAACATATAACACTAACTTCCACTTTGACCATTCAATACTTCTCGTGGCATTTCGAATTTTTATTTGTAATATCTCTATCGACAAATAATCACAAATAAAAAACAAATTCAAATGTTTTATAGTGGAAACTCCTGCCATTAGCGGCTAATTGGTGCTATCTCTGTCGAGTGTACGATTCCGGGACGTAATAGACAAAGGTAGAACACTGGCAGATAATTGGGTGGGACTTGCCATTCTTAGCATACAAGTAAAAGCAGGTACAATAGTTAGGCACCTTCTCTCTCGGTTCTATGGCCGACTATGCCATTACAAATCGTATGGACCTATAGAAGACGGCGATCGCACGTCGGTTTCTCAGTTAGCTTCGAGCGGCAGCAGCAGCAAGGTCACAGTATCGAGTAGCAGCAGCAGCGGGAGCACTTGAAAATGCCAAATGAGATTTTGGCGAAACATCGTACAAATTCATTTTTAGACGAACGGATTGAAACCCGGAATCTCAATGATTACATTACACCATCCGTAGAATACTAGTAACAGTAAAGTATTTTGCAAACTAAGTAGCAACAGTAATTACTCTTAACCTCAAATTATTGGATTTTTCGATAATTCGAATATGCTTAACTTAATAAAATTTTATAAAAACATGCTATATTTGTTACCTGGCAAATTGATGGGTTATTCCAGGAGCTAGAGTCAAATTGGCTCCGCAAACTATAGCTTGATCGATTTCGCCATTTCTAATAGCTTTATAAGCATGTTCCAAACCGAACAAAGTAGTACTGCAAGCAGTGTCTACAGACACTGAAGGTCCGTTCAATCCCAAGTAGTAGCTTAGTCTGTTGGCGATTATTGATTTCATATTTCTAAATTATTAAATTTTAATTAGTATTTTAGAAAATTATGTATTTACGTAATTTTGCAATTAAATCGCTAATCATAATAATAATAATAAAACCGCGTCTGGGTTCCAGGGAAGAATTTAGGGGCAGGGTGTAATCTGCCTGTCGTAAAAGGCGACTAACAGATTGGTGGTCCATGCCTTAAGGGGGCCCAAAAAGGGCCCCGGCTGTGAAAATAGGCGTATGAATTTTTGTGGTGAATATGCGTCTGACTTCATATTAGGAACGACATCTCAGCAGAGTCTGTTTCCCATATTAGAGACGGCTGATATAGTATCACCTAGAAATATGTATAAAATGTATCTTATTTTCTATAAAATGTACAGGTAACTGAGTAAACGGGTGTACCACCGAAACTGGTAAACGCGTTCAAGATTTAGGCAGAGGATTTCATGAGTTAAATTAGTTCAGTATCCCTCGGCTCGAGGTGGAAATGGCGTGTTGTCGAGTATGACCACCGCATCAAATACCTCTAAGAAATCCAATATTCACTCCTCGCAACAGGTGGATTTTGTTTCTGTGTTGACGCAGATCGATGTACTGCAGGCCACAAGAGCTGAAAAGCCTAGGAAGCACATGAAATAGACAACTGAGATAAATTCTCTCATTAGGTGCTCCTATTTCAAAATAATAAAATTTGCTACTGACTTAACCAGTTGTTGACCCGCCCTTCACCGTGATTTTGTTGAAAAGTGCCCGGCTCTGCGGAATGTGACTGCGCAACGAATTTGCTAACCAAAAGCGAATGATTATCAAGAATAATTTACTCCCCAAACTCATTCTGTAGCAGATCCGAGATGAAGTTCAGTTGGAATTACGAACAGAAAACAACACTGACGTAAACGAAAACAATATCAGGGAAGCATGGACTAACGAACACATAGGCGGTGAGAAACAAAACATCGACTTAACACAGAACATCATAATATCCAGGACAACTCAATTCGTAATGCATAATGCAAGGATACACTCCATCTCTCTTAAATGCAAGAATAATCGGCCAAGTGCAAGTCGGACTTATGCAATTAGTACGTTTATTGCTTTTAAGATAAAAATTTTTATTACGGAGGTATAAAATGATCAGTGATTTCACAAATCACACTCCAAATTGTTTTTAACAAAGTTTTTTTTTCCGAACTTTGTTTTTATATAGAAAATGAAAATATTATTTGTAGCTAGTATAAGATAAAGGTCCAACGTGACACACGGGGCTCTCGGGTAGCGTTCGGCCGTCGTCGCTCCCTGTCTCCCGTGCCACCGGTGCGTTTGCCACATGGCCTGCTCGGATCTCTCTCACGCTCCTCACACTGCTATACCCCGGCGTTAGCCATCTACAAAGATGATTTCCGATGTTTATTTTTGTATACTAGATCAAAGGTAATGCAATCATGATAATTTTCATTGAATCTACACCTTCTAGAGAATATTCCAGAACTTTTTCGAAATTTTTTTATTATTACTCTCAGCTATAGTGTGAGGAGACAGCAATTTTTAGCATTTTTTTTAATATACTCTGGTTAAAAATTCATTGCTAATGTTCATTTCATCAATATGTTCTTAATGTTAAGAAATATTTTTTAAAACTAAAAATTTCTTGTAAACAACGTATAATCGTTGAGAAAAATCTAATTACTACCCAAATATTTCTTAATTATAAACCAATAAAGTAAAATTATTTTGTCTCAGTACCTATCCGTTTGTCGCCAGTCATCCTGGAAATTTATTTTATCTGTTACTGACCAAATGCTTAAAGCAGTAATGTACTGAAAAGTATATGAGTACATAAGTATTACTGATTGCACCGACTACTAAATGTGTCAGAATTGATATTTCACAGCTTTTAGTCCCGATTAATTTCACATCTTTCCATGAAAAAATCTCCCGCCTATTGTCAAGCAAAATATGTATTATTTTAAACCAAATAAATTATCTAAGGTAATAATTTTCGGTCAATCTACACATTATGGAGAATATTCCGGAATTTTTTCAAAATTTTTTCTTTTTCTCTGAGAGATAGTGTAGGGGGACAGAGATTTTTGGCATTTTTTTTTTTTAAATAATGTAAAGAAAAGTTTGCGCGAGTGTTACATCATATATATTTTTGAACTCGTGTTATGACAAACTTTCTTTTGACATCCCACTCAATGACCTTGCAAAAAAAAAAATTCACTTCCAATTTTACCCCCAAAACTATCTTTCAAAACTACACGGCTGTAAATGGGCCATCATTTCCGAAATTTCTAAGTAAAATAATTTCAGAGAAAATCGGGTGTAGATAAAACGGACACCGAAGTGATCCCATAAATGTTCCGTACGGAATACTAAAAAATGAATTTCAAACAACCACACCAAATTCCAGTTCACAAAGCTAAAATAGAGTGCTTTTATTATTTGAATATTTTTAAAATCACCTGAATCTCTTAATATAAACCCGAACATTCTCGTTGTATTCCCGTAGAAACTAGCGATGAACTTAACGGCGACTTTTAGGTCACAGGTATACCTGCGACGATCATAGCTTCTTTTAACAGCGACTTAAGTCGCTGGTTTACTTCGTCCGAAATCTCCAGAATCCCGAAACTACTGCTGCTTATTAACCGACAACGGCGCCTGTCACAGCCAGCCGATTTTATGACCCATTATTTCTGATATTTTGATGTATGTATACTGTTATTTCACTATTTTTTTTATTCATTTTCAGAGCACTTTTGTTGCCTTATTAGTTTTTTCATTAACATATTGTAACATTCATTTTTTCCTAGATTTTAAGAGTATGAAATGTTACTGATTTTTGGCTTTATAGTGTACTTCTTTTCATTTTTGTATCGAGCAGTGTATTACACTGGAATGTCTAACCGCTCATGGTACAGTGTGCAGTGCGGGTTTCCGACCGAATCTATCGAATTCGTGGTACGCCGCGATAGGTCAGATATTTGTTTCCGATGTTTGTTTCCCGGAAGCCGGCCATTTTAGAGACGTAGTTCTCACGGATTATTTAAGGGTCCGGAGAACGCAGATCGAGGCTTTTTCCACCGAGCCGCTGAGAAGGCTTTTTTCCATCGAGCCGCAGACCAGGCCTTTTCCATCAAGCCGCTGCCGAGGCTTTTTCCCATGAAGCCGCCGCAGAAGTTATTTCCAACATGTAGTGGCAGAAGGCTGTTCTGCAATCAGTAGCCGTAGTTGGTTTTTTCTCCGATCAAGCCGCAGCCAGGCTTTGTTCATCCAGCCGCAGTGGAGGCTTTTTCAATTTTATCGAGAGCCAAGTCGAGTACGAGTTTAAATCATTAAGCCGTAGTGGGCTTTGTTTTTTTTAACATGAAGTAGCCGTTGTAGGCTCTTCTCGTCATGAAGCAGTACCGATAAATCAGTGATGGAATGTGTGAAAGCGGTTTTAAGTGTTCAATTTAAGGCCTAGAAGCCCGTAGGAAAACCGTAAGTCACCAAAATATTCATCAGTAGACCTATTTCCCGCATATAAGTGATTTAGCATCGAATTGAACTGATAAATCGTGAAGTGACCGTCACGAACTTTCAATATTGGGTGTAGCAAAATTTTAAAAGTAAAATGTCTAATTTCAGAACTCTATTTAGTAATAACTACCTTTTAGGCTAGAGTTTTTGTAATTACTAAACTGCAAGAGTTAGAACTTTTAATTTAAATCATTAATAAACCTTTTTTAGTGTTCCGTACGGAACACTTATAAGATCACTTCGGTGTCTGTCTGTCTGTCTGTCTGTCTGTCTGTCTGTCTGTCACACCCGATTTTCTCCGAAACTATTTGACATAGAAAGGTGAAATTTGGTAATAATATAGGAATTGATGGCCTCATCAGAGCCATGTAGTTTTGAGAATTAAATTTTAACTTAAGGGGTTAGTTTTGGGGGGTGAAGTCGGAAGTGAAAAAAAATTTTTTTTACTAGATCATCGAGTGTGGTGTCAAATGAAAGCTTGTGAAAACACGAGTAAAAAATGTATATATAATATTATACTTGCGCGCACTTTTCTTTGTATTATTTTTAAAAATTCGCGAAAAATCGCTGTCCCGGGCCTTATCTCGAAAAGTGCTTATCAAAAAATTTCGAAAAAAAATTCTGGAATATTCTCCACGGGGTGTAGATTGAACGAAAATTATCACGAGTGCATTACCTTTAATAATTTATATGGTACATAAAAAAAAAAAAAATTTCAAGGTCATCAGATTTCAGTAAAGATTGGAAACAAACTTTGTTGAAAACTCATTTGGGGTGTGTTTTGTGAAGTCACTGATCATTTTATACCACCGTAACATAAATTGTGACTTAAGGGGTTCATTGTGAGGGGTGAAATCGGAAGTGAAAAAAATTTTTTTTACTAGGTCATCGAGTGTGGTGTCAAATGAAAGCTTGTGAAAACACGAGTAAAATATATATATATATATATATATATATATATATATATATATATATATATATATATATATATATATATATATATATATATATATATATATATATATATATATATATATATATATATATATATATATATATATATATATATATATATATATATATATATATATATATATATATATATATATATATATATATATATATATATATATATATATATATATATATATATATATATATATATATATATATATATATATATATAATGTAATACTTGCGCACACTTTTCTTCGTATTACTTTTAAAAAATCGCTGTCCCCTACCTTATCTCGAAAAGTACTGATCAAAAAATTTTGAAAAAATGCTGGAATATTCTCCACGGGGTATAGATTGAACGAAAATTATCACGAGTGCATTACCTTTAATAATTTATTTGGTATATAAAAAAAAAAAAAAATTTCAAAGTCACCAGTTTTTAGTAAAGATTGGAAACAAACTTTGTTGAAAACTCATTTGGGGTGTGTTTTGTGAAGTCACTGATCATTTTATACCACCCTAACAAAAATTTTTATTTTAAAAACAATCAACGTACGGAACACTAATTGTGCAAGTTCAACTTGCACTTGACCGGTTTTTTATTTGTTGATTAAAGCTAGTGTCTCACTGAATACCTATCTTACTTTTCAGGATAAAAGGGTTGTACCAGAAAAATTCTTTTTATTAACAACTGCATAACACTTCAGTATTTTTTCATTTTTTTAGATGAAAGTAGATCCTTTCTATTTTAAAATGAATGGTGCCCAAAAATTTAGTACAACCGAAATTTTTTTAACAACGATAGAAACTAATTCCAAAAAGACGTACAACAATTATCTCTTACCCATATTACTCTACCAAGAAAAACTGAGCTAGTGTATGTTTAATTTCTTTAGTTCTTTTAAAATCAGTATTCACTCAATCCATTCTCAGAAATTAAAACGGGGCAGTAAAAGGTGCGCCTCAAGGTGCGGGCGAAGTGAAAATTTGACACCCCACAAAATGACGCAGTCTATGCGGGGCGAAATTCACATGTTTCAAGTTTGCGCCCAAACGAGAGGCATTCCGTCTTCGCACGGTACAAATTGACGCTGTCAATGCAGGGCGAAATAGACCCGGTACAATTTGATGCCGGGGCGGAAGTGCACAAGTTACAAAATTGCGCCCAAGCGTCGGACAATCCTTTTTCACAGGGTACAAAATTGCGCCCAAGTCTGGGGGCAACCAATTTCACACGTTACAGAATGATCCAATTTAACACGTTACAATATTTTTGCCTCAATATAAGTATATATATATATATATATATATATATATATATATATATATATATATATATATATATATATATATATATATATATTGACCAAAGTATTTACATTTACTGTGTGTCAGTGTGAGAAAAATGCCATTTTTTGGACAAAAATCTGTTGACAGTTGGTATTTTATCCAATTTAAATAAATCAAACGGGAAAATACTTGTAAAATATTGTACTTTAAGATAGTACTGCGGTTAAAATTACCACAATTCCCTAGAATACACATATTCGTGATTATAAAAAAAAGAGTTATGAACAAAAGAACTAAAAGAATATACCTCTAGGTTAACAGATAAATTTCAATAAAATATTTCAGAAAAAAAGTTTTGAATGTTTATTATTAAATAATCTAAACGTTTAATGATACACAAAACATTTTTAGATGTATAAATGGAGCGAAATCACATTTTTATCAACCTTACGCCAACCACGCTCTGTAAACAAAACATATCGAAACTGAAATTCTCTAATGTATAAACATAAATTTTACAATTCACGTAATCTTGTGTATATAAAATAGGAATGTTACAAACAATATTTTCCAATTTAACAATAAATAAACCTAGGAATTTAAATCTCTTAGAACTTAATATACAAAGCCATTAAATTTCGGCTAATAATTTATGATTTACAGAACTACAAACTAAGAATTTTTACCTAACAAAACCTAACCCATAAATATAAATATTTGCAATCCTGCCCTAATCTAATGCAGGAAATAATAACATTACGAATGATTTTTTTTTGCCAATACTGTTTATAGTAAAATATTTCAGAAAAAAGTCTTATTTCAATTTTTTTTTCTGAAATATTTTATTGAAATTTATCTGTTAATATAAAGGTATACTGTTTTAGCTGTTTTGTTCATAGCTCTTTTTTTTAAATCACGAATAGGTATATTCTAGGGAATTTTTTATTGATTATGGTAATTTTAACCTTCTTCGCCGCAGTACCATCTTAAAGTACAATATTTTACGAGTATTTTCCCGTTTGATTTAATACAATCAGATAAAATGACGACTGTTAACAGATTTTTGTCCAAAAAATGGCACTTTTCTCACACTAACCGACAGTCCAACATTATGAACCAGTGAGTCGTCGATCTTCGGCCGAATGCGACTGTTTTCCATAACGAGACGATAGGTGCCGTCGCCGATCATTATGTTTAGGTCGGGTGGATCTGCGTATGCAGCAAGTATTTAAAACAGCGACTAGAGTCGCTGCCTTGCGAAGAATTGAGTAGCAGGTATTACCTGTGACTATCCAAGTCACTGGTAAAAGTCACAGATATGATAATATCGCTCTTCTCTAGCAGATACTATCACCGTGTAATGAAAAAGAAAGTTTGAGGTCAAAAATTATTCCAAGGTCTTTAAAAGCGTCACAACTCTTAATTGGTATACCCCCTATGTAATACTTGAAGTTAATGGGATCCAATTTATTTGTAAATGTCATAGTGAAACAGCTGTTAACATTTAAAGCTAACTTGTTATTACGGCACCAACTATCCAGAACACTAAGATCACTCTGAATAGAATAAAAATCATTTGTCTCCTAGATTTCATTGAATATTTTAGATGGTTAGCAAATTCCAAAACATTACTAGAAATATTATTACTTATATCATTACTCAGTATATATATCACCACTACTCCAAACACTTTATTTTTGCACTTAACGCGCGTTTCGCATACATCAAGAGCAGTAATTGCTGAACTAAAACTCTACCTTATTTTTACTTAGCCTACCACCTGAATTACTCAGGCGGAACTAATGACGTAGGCGAGATCATCAGTTCCGGTCAAGGAACCAGTAGAAGAGACTATTAGGAATAGGCCCTCTGTCTTTATCTAAACTACTTTTTCGTTTTATAATTTTCATACTTTTGTATGCGTTCAACAATCTCCTATACTCAGATACATTTCTAATTAATCTTAGATTACACAGCCCCACAAAAAAAAAGTGGGGTATACTTTTGATGCGATATATCAGATCCGTAGTATTTTTGCCAGCTGATCACGAATCTGACGTCAGAATATCGCCATCACATCTCAATTTTTTTCTAACCTCAAAAAATAGGTAAAAATTAGTAAAAATTAAGAAAAATATACTCCTAAAAAATTGATTCAAGCTTTTTCATGAATCCAAAGATGTATTAATATGTATTCGGACACGCTAAGCTAATATTCATCGGTTGGATTGAACCATACAGTTCTGTTTTCTTTCTAACCTCAATAAATCAGACAGATATAGTGCTTCTCGAATGCAAAAACGAATTCAAATTAAAATTCAACCGATCCTTACCAAATTTGGTACACGGGGATTTTTTGGGCCGCTGATCACGAATCTGAGGTTGGATTTGCAAAATTCAAGATGGCAGATGCGAAAACATCCAGCCATTTTGAACGCCGAGAAAATTCATCGGTCGATTTTTATTCTTCTACCTGCATCCAGGGCACCTCCACGTAGTGACGGTGGGCAACGGTGTTACTCCACTAGCCGGCAGAGTCCCTGGATAACGGCTTAGATGCCGTCATGGCAGGTAGAAGAAAGAGAATTACGATGCAGGGACTCGGAAACCCAGTATCGGCGGTTGGTCAGGGTGGAAAAGCGGGCCCGCAGCCGTCGTCATCCAGCGACCGTAGCTCTTCATGTGTGGGTGACTTGGCTCATGAAGAGTATAATGCTACAAGAAAACGGTCTCACGGTACAAGAACTTTTCATAAATGTGATAAAAACAGTGATTCATTTTGTTATATTTGCTGTCAACACGTATTGAGTAAAATGGGGTCACTGATAACGGATAAGATTAAAACCTTATATACGGATTGTTTTAACATTGAAATACAGCACCAGGATACAGATTGGGTTCCCCACATCATTTGCAGTTCTTGCAAAATAATGTTGTACATCAATAAGAAGGCGATTAAATATTCCAGACCAGCAATATGGAATAGACCATACAGTGAAAATGATTGCTACTTTTGTATGAATGTTGTATCTAGGCATAACCGAAAAAATAAAAGCACTATTACTTATAACGATGTTTCGACAGTAACAAGACCAACTAAACTAATTCCGCCTCCTGAACCACTTGATGCTGATGTTATGGAAACAAATGATTTCACCTTATCAGTTCATGCCGAAAACATTCAGACTGTCGAAAAAGATTCAAACACTGTTACTAATGAATGTTCTAGTGACAACCTATCATATACTAGTGACACAGATAAAGAATTTCTACCATACAACCGTAAGCCAGAACCAATACTCGTATCACAGTCAGAACTTAGTGATCTAGTCAGAGATTTAGGCTTATCCAAAGATGGTTCAGAGCATCTTGCTTCCTTTTTAAAGAAAAGACATTTACTTAAGCCAGAAGCTACGATTTCTTATTATAGAAACAGAGATGAAGAATTTCTAAATATTTCACAATGGACGAGGAATTGTCACTTTCATATTGTACCGATGTAAAAGGTCTAATGGATGAATTTCAAAATAACTCATACGATCCTGAAGAATGGAGACTATTCATTGATTCTTCTAAACGGAGCATTAAGGCAGTTTTGCTGCATAATACCAACGTTTACGCTCCCATTCCGATTGCTCATTCCACAGTTATGGAAGAGCAATATGAAAAAATGAAGCAGCTTTTGATAAAAATAAAATATGCTGATCATAACTGGAAAATTTGTGGAGATCTGAAAATTGTAACAATATTGCTTGGCCAACAGTCAGGGTTTACACTTTATCCCTGTTATAAATGTCTGTGGAATAGCAGCGACAGGGAACGTCATTATAAGAAAAAAATTTGGCCAACAAGAGAATCGTTCACTCCTGGTGAAAATAATGTATTGTTTCCACCATTGGTAGATCCAGGAAAAGTTCTTATTCCCCCGCTTCACATTAAGCTTGGACTTATGAAGCAATTCACGAGAGCATTAGATACAAACGGCCCATGTTTCAAATATTTGCATAAAAAATTTCCGAAATTTTCTTAAGCTAAAATTAAGGCAGGCGTATTTAACGGGCCACAAATAAGAAAATTGTTTCAAGATTCATTATTTGTTACTAAAATGAATAAAGTTGAAAAAGCTGCTTGGCTTAGTTTTAAAGAAGTCGCAACAAACTTTTTGGGAAATAATGAAAGTCCTAAGTACAAAGAAATAGTCGAGAAAATGGTAAAAAATTTTCAAACATTAGGTTGCTTAATGAATCTAAAATTACATTTCCTGGACTCCCACATCGATGATTTCCCAGATAATCTTGGTGACTACAGTGAGGAGCAAGGGGAACGTTTTCATCAAGATCTGAAAATCATAGAAAATCGGTATCAAGGACGATGGGATGACCATATGCTAGCGGACTATTGCTGGTCGCTAAAAAGAGAAACAAGTCCTCAAAAGCGTTTGGGCAGAAAGCCTTTGAATAGGTCATTCGCGGAAATATGAACAAGATACAGCCAAAAAAAGGAAAGTTAGGCGCGGGTCTAACCTTCGCAAGTCTAGGGCTTAAGGGTCTACTATTTGAGAGTATATGGTTTAAAAGTCCTGGTTTTGAGTTTATTGGGTCTCATTTTTAAAGTTACAGGGTTATTGAGGTCTATTTTTTGAGGTTACAGGGTGTGGGAGTCTAAGGTTTCAGGGTTTAGGGTTTAAGAGTATCAGGTTTGAGGATTCCCCAACTGTATACCAAATTTGGTAGGAATCGGTTGGTTTTCAAAAATTTTGTCCGCCATCTTGGATCCGCCATTTTGAATTTTGCAAATCCGACCTCAGATTCATGATCAGCAACCCAAAAAACCCCCGTGTACCAAATTTGGTAAGAATCGGTTGAATTTTAATTTGAATTCGTTTTTTTTTGCATTCGAGAAGCACTATATCTGTCTGATTTATTGAGGTTAGAAGCAAAACAGAACTGTGTGGCTTAATCCAACCGATGAATATTAGCTTAGCGTGTCCGAATACATATTAATACATCATGAAAAAGCTTTAATCAATTTTTTAGGAGTATATTTTTCTTAATTTTTACTAATTTTTACTTATTTTTTGAGGTTAGAAAAAAATTGAGATGTGATGGCGATATTCTGACGTCAGATTGGTGATCAGCGGGCAAAAATACTACGGATCTGATATATCGCATCAAAAGTATACCCCACTTTTTTTTTGTGGGGCTGTGTTATCTAATGTTATAGTATGATCAGCTTCAAGGGCATGTTCGGCAATGCTAGACTTTTCTGTACTGCAAAGTTAAGTCCTATGGGTTGCTTACCATATTTCATAGCCAATTTATTCATCAGTAAGTTTGAAACTGAAGAAAGTCAAGAATTTCTCAAATTTATGGTTTAGGTATCTTACTGATGTTTTCGCGATTTCTGATACAGAGAAAGCAAATATAGATGATTTTGTTTCAAAATTAAATAGCCGATATGATTCCATTAAATTTAACAAAGTACAACTACCATTTCTAGATATTTTATTTATTATAAATAATAATAGGTTAGAATTTGAAATCTATAGAAAAGACACAGTAATAGAAAGATATATTCCCAATTAGATTACATTACATTTTTTAGTTCATCGTTTGGTCACTTCTCCTCTGAATAGAATAAACTTCAATATTGAAAGAAATCGTATTAGGAATATAAGTAGAATTAATGGTTATGACGATGACTTAACAAGTGAATAAATAGACTTAAGTTTAGGTTAAATATTAATAATTCCACCTTTATACACGCGAAGAATATAAGAAGAAATATGTCTACATACCATATAATCCGAAATATAACAGTGGACTCAATAAGGTATTTAATAAGGTAGGCCATACTTTAGTCTATAAGTCATCAGACAATCTACGGAATACCTTAGAAAATCCCAAAGACAAGGTTCTTAATTGTGAGAAAAGTGGAATTTATGAAATTAGTTGTAAGGATTGCGGCAAAAAGTATGTTGAGCAAACCAAAAGGTCAATTAAAACACGATTTAAAGAACACTTAAAATACAGTAGAACAGAAAAGTCTAGCATTGCCGAACACGCCCTTAAAGCTGATCATACTTTAACATTAGATAATCTAAGATTAATTAAAAATGTATCTGATAGGAGATTGTTGAACGTATACGAAACAAAGAAAATTATAAAATGTAAAAGTAGTTTAAATAAGGACAGAGGGCCCGGTCGTTATAATCTCCTCTACTGGTTACTTGACCGGAATTGATGGCCTCATCTATGCCATTAGTTCCGCCTGAGTAATTCAGGTATTAGGCTAAGTAATGCAGTGTAATGCACATAAAATATACTGTCTCTGGAGTGCCAAACTAAAGAACAAGAAAAAATGCACAAATTAGAATTGTTGTAAGAAGAAATAGAAAAACTTAAAAAAGAAAACAAAGAAAAAGACAATTATATTAAACGCCTAAAACGCGGATCCAAAGTTTTTGAAGAAAGTGTATCTGCGGTGGAACAGGATTATATAAAACAATTAAAAAACCAAAAAGGAGATATTGATAATCTTAACAGTAAAATTGTCACGTTAGAAAATGAAAACGGAAAAATGATGGAGGAATTGGAGTATAATAAACAGTTGATAGAGAGATTGGAAAATGATCTAGACGAAATGAGGAAAATTAGCAGACAAATGCTCCAAGATCCTTGGAGCTGGATAATGAACTATATTTGACTGAAATAAATAAACTAAAACTAAAACCAGCAATGAAAGACATTGAGGTGCAATGGTCAGATGAAACTATACTTATAAATGATAGTGCTAATGATGATAGTTTAGATTGTTCAAATGTGTATTACGAACATAAAGATGAGAGTAGTAATAGGATGTTAGTATTAGGAGATGAAAACTTATATCATTTTAAGGATATGTTGTTAAAATCGTTAAAAAATTTTAAAATACAAGTAATTATAAAGCCTCATGCGTTATTTGAACAAGTCATTGACGATATTATAAATTTAACTCAATCTTTTACACTTAATGACTACGTCCTTGTATTGCCTGGGACAAGCAATATCTTGAAGGGTAGACTCCCTTCTCTGAAAACTCTTCACTCAAGACTAAGATTTTGCTCTCATACAAACTTTATTTTTATGTCTATTCCGTATTTTCCTACAATTCCCAAATTGCATAACTTGATATACAGTTTTAATGTAAGACTAAATAAATATTTGTATGGTATAAATAGATATTCTGAGGGCAATATTTGTTTTATAGATATAAACAGCAAGGGTTCTATAATGTACCAATCAAAAATTGCTAACTTAATTTTAGAACATGTAACAAATATTTCATATAAAAACAAAAATCTTAAGTTTATAAAATTGGACAATGGACTCAGTAATATGACAAGTGGTCCTCATGAATATGCAAGTGTGACTGTAGATGAATTGCTGATGTAGTGTCCAGCTGGTAATAAAGACATAATAGAAACCAGCAACATGGATACAAGTAATGGAAAACATTTTTTATGACCTCCCGTGCCTCTGATAGTTTATGTTTAAGTCTAGACAACAGTAAAAAAGGTGAAATCTTTTATATCAATATCCAATCAATGAAAAATAAGAGACATGAATTGGATGTATTTTTAAGTGACTTAAATTTTCAGGTATTGTGTTTTACTGAGACATGGTTAAAATCTGGAGAGACTATAGCATTAAATAAATATGTATTGTCTGCATATTATTGTCGTCAGCAGAGTGTTCACGGGGGTGTAGCTGTTTTCCTCGGAAGGGACGTAATATTTAAACCAATAGATCTGGAAATGTATTGCAAAAAAAAATTTTTAGAATGTTGTGGCGTGCAGTGCAACATGCCTATAATAGGTACTTCTATAATTGTGTGTGTCTATCGTAGCCCAAGTACAAATATTAATGTATTTTATGCAGAATTCGAAACGTTATTACACTATCTGTCTAATTTAAACAAAAGTATAATTATATGTGGCGACTTTAATATTAATGTGGCTGAAAAAACGAATGACTACTATGAATTTGTTTCCTTACTTAATAGCTATAATTTAAAGCTTACGATTTTTGTGCCAACCAGGCAGTACGGTTGTTCTGCAACGACCATTGATAATATAATTACAAATGTGAATCCTGAACTTTTTTATTGTCACGTCCATGATATAGGGCTTTCGGATCACAATTCTATTATTCTCACTATTAAAAATGCTAAGATACCACATATGCCTGAATTTAAAAGAATTTTCTCTGTCAAAAATCTTAAAAAGAGTACAGTTTGCATGAATACTCTAGACTGGACCATACCAGAGGTTGGTACAAAAGAAGGATTTGATTGTTTTTACAATAAGATGAACAACATTATTGATGAATGTTTTCCTATTCAGAGGCTGACTAAATTTAAATCGAAAGCCTGGATGACGGCAGGTATTAAATGCTCCTGTCGGCATAAGAGGCAACTCTTTAGGTTTCTTAAAAATAATCCTAATTTAGTTCTTAATAACTTTTATAAGAATTACTCTAAATTGCTAAAAGTGATTATAGAGAAAGCAAAAAGTATGGTTATTGAAGAGGAAATAAAACAGTCGAAAAATATATCTAAAACCGTATGAACAATAGTAAATAATGAAACTGGTAGGGGAAAGCATATAATGAATTATGAATGGAAAATTACTATAGATAATGATGACATAACGGATAGAACTGCAGTTGCTAATACTTTCAATACTTTTTTTACTGGTGTTGCAAAAATCTTTATTTTTCCTAAATTGATATTACCAAGAATAGATAATACACCTGTTAGTTTCTTCTTTAGTCCTGTGACGAGTTTGGAAATAAAAATGATAATTTTTATTTCCAAACTTTATTGATGAGATACCACTAAAATTTATTAAAACTCATCAAGAGATTTTATCCCCCATTCTAACACACCTGATTAATGTATCTTTTGCTGAGGGGTGTTTTCCGGATCAGTTAAAAATATCTAGGGTAATACCTGTTTATAAAAAAGGGCTACATAATGAAATAACAAACTATCGTCCAATTTCATTAGCTAATGTTATTACGAAGATCATTGAAAAGACTGTACATACTCGTTTAAAAAAAATTCTTAGAAAAGAATAATTTGATGACTCCTTCTCAGTATGGATTTAGATCCAATTTATCAACAGAGAGTGCCCTTTTTGAAATTTTAAATTATGTTTATGGTGTGCGAAACCAGGGAAAGTATTGTGTCATTGTACAATGTGATTTATCAAAAGCTTTTGATGTAGTAGATCATAATATTTTATTACAGAAACTCGAGAAATATGGCATGAGAGGCGTAGCACTGACTTGGTTTTGTTCCTATTTGTCTGATCGAAAACAATATGTTTCAATTCTTACTGACGGGAGTCGCTATGATTCTGATCTTGGGGATGTGACTGCTGGGGTTCCTCAGGGATCTGTGCTTGGGCCTTTGTTATTCAGTATTTATACAAATGATCTTCCTAAACATATCAAGGCAAAAGTTGTAATGTATGCTGACGACACAACTTGTCTCCTGAGTGACGACAATCCCGAAAAATTGCAGATAGCGACCAAAGATTGTATAAATGAATTAACTAACTGGTTCGCTGCAAACAAGCTAAAGCTTAATGTTGATAAAACCTGTCTCTTGGTCTTCAAAAATAGAAATTCGGAACCGCTATGTGAAAACATGTTTACAAGTGATTATAAAATCAACCCCATTTTAGAGTCAAAAATCTTGGGTTTGACTGTTGATTTAAACCTTAAATTTGAAACACACCTGAGAGAGCTTAAACTAAAACTTAATGCAATATGCTTCTCTATACGTGTTCTGAGAAATGTAGTGACTCTCAAGGTTTTGAAACTGGTTTACTATGGATATTTCCATTCAAGGATGGTTTATGGAGTTCAGTTCTGGGGGAATGAGCCTGGAAGTATTGGCATTTTTCGTGCTCAAAAGAGGTGTGTGAGAGCAATTAATAATATAAGACCTAGAGATTCATGTAAAGAATATTTTAAAAAAGATCGCATTATGACATTACCGTCTTGTTACATGTATAAGAGCCTATTAACAATGCACAAAACGAAGAACAAATATATGTCTGGCTCTAGGATTGTGGCATACCCTCTTAGAAGAGAACTCATTCGCTCGGTTGTGCCAAATACAGCCAAATACTATAATAGTACATTTTACCAAAGTATTATACTGTATAACCTATTGCCTGTGTCTATGAAAAACCTGGGCATTAACCGATTTAAAAAGAGACTAAAGAATATTTTATTGGAAGAGGCATTTTACAATATACAAGAATTTAAGGACTATCTTGGTCGCCTCTGAAGCGGAAAACTTTTAATTAATTCAGTATGTGTATTGTGTATCATGTATTTGTAGTTATTGTTGTTTATCTGACCTATACTTGTTTTATGTAATTAACTGATAATTTTATATATGTATGTAGTTTAGGACTAAATTTAAGTCTTAACCCTGTCTAAAGCTATTGCAAAATGGACAATAAAGATTATTATTATTATTATTATAAATAGGATAGATTTGTAGTTTAACTTTAGTCATTCATCGCTCCTGATGAAGCTAACATGGTTAGCGAAACGCGCGTCGAGAACAAAAATAAAGTGTTTGGTGTAGAGTGATATATACTGAGTAGTGTTATTGTGCCAAACAGTCCACATTCCCAACATACTTATATCAATGATAAAAATTGAAAATAATATAGAAGTAAGGTTACTACTCTGCGAAACACCGCTATAGCCACGAATTTCAACATATCGTAAGCGATCTTTCAGGCGTGATTCAAAAAATATTATCAGATAACATCTACTTGTTTACGATTGACCGAGGCCTGCCCAACGTATTGGATACGACATGTTAAGTTATTTATTGTACTACGATTACTAAAAAAGAACCCGTGTTGTTTAGAGAAGATTAAGTGTTGAATTTGACTGAATAAACAATCATCTATCAACATTTCAAAAACCTTCGCAAATAGACATAATATATATACGGGCCTATTCGATATTTCATTTGGATCTATTTTTTCAAAACTGGAGTGATTTTTGCCTTTTTTGATAGTTCTGGAAACGTCTGATTTTTATTAGAAAAGTTAAAAAGAAAAGATAATAGTTTAAGCATTGCAGCGGCACTATCCTTGATAACGAGCAAGAAAAAGGTATTATTTACAAAAAAAGTTGAAAACAGAAAAACTTTAGAAAAATTTACAACTAAAATCGTCCATTTCCCTCTACATAGTATTTCTATTTGCATTAAAAATAATAAAAAATAACCCAATATTAGAATTCCTGGGCTCAAATAACCCAAAAGAGAACATATAAGAAAATAGATAAGAAAGCAATCCATCTAACCATCTCCCGTCTCTCATTAACATCTTTCATCTTAGACCAATTGAAAATGATAAAAAAATACACAATTTTCAGATTTCTCCATCTTAAGAACCGAGGCAATGCTTCTAAAACACTCCCCTACCTTATAAATCACTTACATGTTTGATAAATTACAGATATTGAAAAAATAACACAATATATAGAGTCCTATACTTCAAGAATCCTGAAAATGACTTATATGATTATATGTACAAAGTAGGGCTCCCAACCTCCTCCCCTACCTTATCAACATCTTACATGTTTGACCACGAAAATATTGAAAAAATAATACAATTTTCAGCTTTGTCAACTCCACGCATCCTGAAATGGACGAATAACACAACAATATATTAGAAGCAACCCCTCTAACCATCTCTTCTTTGAATGTAATGAAAGACTGATATTGTCAAATTTCCACTTTATTTAGTTTCACTGAAACTGTATGACACGTTTCGCTATACTATAGCTTCTTCTGATACAAAATGATATTTAAATATTAGTGTTGTTACATTTATACAAATACCCTAAGGTAGATAGGTAATAAAATTAATACTATATGCTCATGAATATTTCTGGGAAATCCATTTTGAATATTAATTGTACAAATTGAGTAAAGGTGAGTTACCATGGGCCAGACAGGTATCTTTTTGTTCGTTTAAGATGATGTCTGAATTTTTAATTCTATTTATTTCTAAATTTTCTAATAGGTTTAATTTTACGCCTTTGTCTTGTATGTGTAGAATTTTAAATTTATCGTCAAAAAGATGATTTGATTCTGTTAAATGATTACTGTACGCTGAGTCAGTTTTGTTTTTTAAATAGCTTCTTTTATGTTCTAAAATCCGAGTTTCGAATGAGCGACCTGTCTGACCTATGTAACTTTTATGACAAGAACCACAATTCAACTGATACACGCCAGATTTTTTTAATCTACTCGTATTTTGTTTTCCCTTTGCGTTTTTAATGAATTTTCCTAACGAGTTGTTTGTTCTAAAAGCTATGTTGATATTATATTTGTTTAAGTGGTTTTTAATTTTCTCTGACGTATTACCAAAATAGATTAAAACATTATATTTTTTCCCTGTGTTTTCCTTCTCTAAAGAAATAGCTTTATTTTTTAATTTTTTGTTTAGAATTGAGTCTATGGTGTCAGGAGAATATCCGTTGTTAACAGCAATTTGTTTTATTAGATTTAATTCTTTATTGAAATCATCTACAGATAAGGGGACACCTTCAAGTCTACGCAACATACTGTGATAAGCTGCCAATTTGTGTTGTAGGGGGTGAGCTGATTTTATATTTATTGTAGTATCTGTATGTGAGGGTTTGTAAAAAATAGAGAATTTGTATTTGTTATAATATCTGGTTATCGTTAAGTCAAGAAAATTAATTTTATTGTCGACTTCTAGTTCCATAGTGAATTTAATATTTTTATGTATTGAGTTTATTTTTTTTAAATTTTGAGTCTATGGTGTTAGGAAAAAATATAATGTTTTAACCTATTTTGGTAACACGTCAGAGAAAATTAAAAACCACTTAAACAAATATAATATCAACATAGCTTTTAGAACAAACAACTCGTTAGGAAAATTCATTAAAAACGCAAAGGGAAAACAAAATAGATCAAAAAAATCTGGAGTGTATTAGTTGAATTGTGGTTCTTGTCATAAAAGTTACATAGGTCAGACAGGTCGCTCATTCGAAACTCGGATTTTAGAACATAAAAGAAGCTATTTAAAAAACAAAACTGACTCAGCGTACAGTAATCATTTAACAGAATCTTTTTGACGATAAATTTAAAATTCTACACATACAAGACAAAGGCGTAAAATTAAACCTATTAGAAAATTTAGAAATAAATAGAAATAAAAATTCAGACATCATCTTAGACGAACAAAAAGATACCTGTCTGGCCCATGGTAACTCCCCTTCACTCAATTTATACAATTAATATTCAGAATGGATTTCCCAGCAATATTCATTAGCATATAGTATTAATTTTATTACCTGTCTACCTTAGGATATCTGTGTAAATGTAACTACACTAATATTCAAATATCATTTTGTATCAGACGAAGCTATAGTATAGCGAAACGCGTCATACAGTTTCAGTGAAACTTAATAAAGTGGAAATTTGACAATATCAGTCTTTCATTACATTCGTTATGAATTTCCATCAAGTAACAGCCACAACAATTCAAAAATAAAAAACCGGTCAAGTGCAAGTTGAACTTGCACAATTAGTGTTCCGTACGTTGATTGTTTTTAAAATAAAAATTTTTGTTAGGGTGGTATAAAATGATCAGTGACTTCACAAAACACACCCCAAATGAGTTTTCAAAAGTTTGTTTCCAATCTTTACTAAAAACTGGTGACCTTGAATCTTTTTTTTTTTATATACCAAATAAATTATTAAAGGTAATGCACTCGTGATAATTTTCGTTCAATCTATACCCCGTGGAGAATATTCCAGAATTTTTATCAAAATTTTTTGATCAGTACTTTTCGAGATAAGGTAGGGGACAGCGATTTTTTAAAAGTAATACGAAGAAAACTGTGCGCAAGTATTACATTATATACGAGTATATATATATATATATATATATATATATATATATATATATATATATATATATATATATATATATATATATATGTATATATATATATATATATATATATATATATATATATATATATATATATATATATATATATATATATATATATATATATATATATATTTACTCGTGTTTTCACAAGCTTTCATTTGACACCACACTCGATGACCTAGTAAAAAAAAATTTTTTTCATTTCCGATTTCACCCCTCAAAACGAACCCCTTAAGTCAAAATTTATGTTACGGTGGTATAAAATGATCAGTGACTTCACAAAACACACCCCAAATGAGTTTTCGACAAAGTTTGTTTCCAATCTTTACTGAAATCTGATGACCTTGAAATTTTTGTTTTTTTTATATACCATATAAATTATTAAAGGTAATGCACTCGTGATAATTTTCGTTCAATCTACACCCCGTAGAGAATATTCCAGAATTTTTTCGAAAATTTTTTGATAAGTACTTTTCGAGATAAGGCCCGGGACAGCGATTTTTCGCGAATTTTTAAAAATAATACAAAGAAAAGTGCGCGCAAGTATAATATTATATATATATTTTTTACTCGTGTTTTCACAAGCTTTCATTTGACACCACACTCGATGACCTAGTAAAAAAATTTTTTTTTTCGCTTCCGACTTCACCCCCCAAAACTAACCCTTTAAGTCAAAATTTAATTCTCAAAACTACATGGCTCTGATGAGGCCATCAATTCCTATATTATTACCAAATTTCACCTTTCTATGTCAAATAGTTTCGGAGAAAATCGGGTGTGACAGACAGACAGACAGACAGACACCGAAGTGATCTTATAAGTGTTCCGTACGGAACACTAAAAAAACATCTCTTCTTTCTTATTAACACATTATATATTTAGTTAAAAAACTATTATATTGAAAAATTAAAATAGGTTTTAGATTACTTAACCGCAAGAACCTTAAAAATAACTTATAACTTGATGTATATTAAAAAACCCCTCCAGCCTTTTCGTCTACCTCATTAACCTCCTACTTATATGACCATAAATAAATGGAATTAAGGAAAATATGACACAATTTTCAAAACTCTCGTCTCCAAAAACCCGATGTGGTGTGACTAATACGGTAAAAATTCTGATTTACTATCAAATAAACTGATTTCTTGAAATTGTAGCTACCAAAGAAATCCCCCTTATACCCTGATATGTTCACCAAGTAGAAAAGAACGCTACTGCTAGATTTTATTTTAGTGGTATTAAGTGGTGCTAGAATTTTTTAAACTGACCAATTTGTGAAACCTTATAACATTGGAGGTAATAGAAATAGTTTTATTTGTAAAATTATATAAAAACATCACTATGTTTTAATTTCCAATATATTTAAAGTCACTTGACAATTGTTTCGCCATACATTCTTCAGAAGTAAATAAGAAAGAACAATATTTGGTAGTAATCCTGGTTATATAGAGCATAAAACTATCCTAAATTACCTAAGATTATGCTAATCATTTTATTACATTATTTACAGACAGAATTGTTTTAAGACTGTAAATCTGTGGTACAATTTCAGAGAACTAATAAAGATTAAGTAAGGGTGAATGGTTTAAGTCTACCTGTTCGTTTAATAATAGATAGGGGTTTTTCCGTTTGTTAATTTCAAGACATTCAAGGAAATTTAATTTTTTAGATTTATTTTCTACATGTAGGATTTTTAACGTATCATCAAAATTATGGGATTCGTTTATTATATGGGTTGCGTAATGTGAATTGTTCTTATTTTTTAAATAACTATGTTTATGTTCTTTAATGCTAGTTTCAAAAGATCTACCAGTTTGTCCTACGTAGGTTTTAGTACAAGATCCACAATTTAATAAATAAACTCCTGATTTTAAGAATCTCTTAGATTTGGTTTTGTTTTATTTGTTCTTTTTTTATTTCACCGTGATTATTGGAACGTGTTATGAATCGATTCTTAAACATATTACTATTTTAATTTAGTCATTTCAAAATTAGAGCTGTCAGTGTGCAGTTAGTAAGTTCAAGCATTTTTGAGGAATCGTTTTCAAGCAAATTTAAGAAATTTGAAATATCATACACTGAGCAGTGCGTAGGATTATATCATCCATGATGGATTTGCCATTGTGAATCAGAAAATTTTCCATGTAAGATCGTGATAATCTTTCTTTCTTCTTTTCTTTTGAATTTAATATGTACAATATTTAATCACCAAACATAAGATTTCTTTTTATATTACAGCTTTACAGATTATGATTGCCATTTTGAATTAACGTAAGGCGGGGGGCTAGAATTATATTCACAGAAAATATTCCATCTTTATCGATCTTAATAAATACTAATTCTTAAAATGTGCTTACCCCATTATACAGTTTCCACCTTTTATAGGTTTATTATACCAATACAGCAGTGCCTCAGAAAAAGAAATTCCCGAAAATATTCCAGTTCTTGTTCCTTTTAGATCAGAAAGATGAAGACCAGCATCGAAGATGCATTCTACGCATCTTTCTAAGAGTAACCAACACATTGGGTCCATATATTTCACTTGTAAACCATGAATACCTTTAAAAATAAAAAAGAATTAATATTTTATAGCCGTAGAAGTAACTAAAAGGTGCTTACTTTTCTCTTCACTAGTAATTCCAACTACAATTTTGATTACACATACAAATAATTAAATGCATTTCACAAAAAAAAAACAGTATAATTCATTATCCTACTTAATAGTAAGGTATTACACACAGACAAATAAATGCTGCACATGCACCTATACTTGTAATATATATTTTTCTTAGTTTACCTTGTGTTTTTTTATAAGTATTCTTACCAAAGAAGCCAGCATCAAATGCCGAAATATCTGCTGCATATAGTTTTCCACCACCGTACGGCATTTCTGGATGATCCACATGGGAATAGTGAGTAACCATGTCAACTTTATTATAAAGCTTATTTTTATATTCCTCTATGTTACTAGCCAGAGGAAACTTTCCAGACATACCTACAAAATTAAGAAATGTAGTAGTAATATTAATAATTTTAATTTTAGTAGTAATGTAATATAGTAATGGGTAAAAAATACAACAATAAATACATATTCGACATTGAGAACAACAACGAAGAAGTAGTAAACCTTATACTAATGGTAACAATTAGAAATCAGCTCAGACCCATGAAAAGGTTATTTAGAGGTATAGGAACGTAGCTAGGATCAGACAAGCGCCGCATCCTAAAGATAATTCGGGGTAAAGCTCAACCGGGTGCACAAAAGACGCTTGATGGTCCGGATATTAAGACAGTGTAGAATAAATAAACCAATAAATATCTGAGAATCAAAACGAACGTTAAAAACTAACCACCGGAGAATGTAGGACGAATTGCCACCCTACCTTATAAGGAGAATAAGGTATAGTTTGAGAACTAAGTTAACACTTAATCAAAGCCACAAGTTTGCTCTGCACTCGGCTATGTATCTAAAAAGTTAGACAAGAGCAAGTCTGACGTCAACAATTTGCAGAGGAAAATTAGAATACTACCGATCAAGACACAGAAAGACAACCCTCAAACTGGCACTAAAAGAACATAGATTTTCAGCGGACATAAGAAAACAACTATACTCACCAGGTCTGCACTGCAACCAAGAAGGCGAAGCAACTACTGGGGAAACTCTACCCCATCCTGAACCGCTCCAGTAAGTTGCTCCCCCGGACCAAGCTACTAGTTTACAACTCAATCGTGAAGGCAGGCCTCACGTACGCCTGCCCCACCTGGTGCCAACTCTCCAAAACAAGGAGAGCCCAGCTTCAAGCAGTGCAGAACAAGGCCCTGAGGATGATCACGGGAGCCCCGTGGTTCATGAGGAACCGTCAAATTCATAGGGACCTCGGTGTGCCTACCGTAAAGGCACACATGAGGCAAATTAACAGAAGTTCCTCGAAAAGGCGTCCCAGCACCCCAACCCGTGCATCAGGGACGCCTTCCGACTCCCACCTCAAACTAGCCGCCAGTTCCCTAAACCGTCGGACCCGCTGCTGCTCTCGGACGAAGACGATGACCCCCCCCCCAGCCGTGACGAAACATGTCATCCTAGGTTAAGTTTAAATTAGTCCTAATTTAAGTCTTGTTACATCCTAGTTTAAGTTAGCGTAAGTCTTAGTCTAAGGTAGTTTTAGTCTTAGTTCTAAGTCCTAGCTTTAAGAAACTTCATGTATATAACAAACACATTTCCTAGTTTAAGTTAGCATAGGATTCCTATTGTAAGAACTTAGGTTAAGATAGGATAAGTTTACATTTAGTTATAGAAGTTATTTTTATACGCTTTCAAAAATTATAAGAAGGAGGCCTGGCCTAACTTAGAATCCAATAAAGACAGTGAACTATACTCACAAGCAATAAACTTACGCTTATATATTTCTAGGGCAACCGAATGTTTTATATTACACGATGCCATGTGCGAAACAGACGATTCAACTTCACTCGTAGCTAAAGCTACAAGTCTAGTTAGCAAAACCTCTTCACGAAAGACATCCAAAAGATTTCGACAAGCTGCTTCGATAAACTGGCTAATGTCGAAACAGATGTTGCCATTAACGGCCGTCTTCTTGTGAACTCCACAAGATGAGATCATTCCGACCAAGAACTACTTTTCTGTATAGAGTAATCAATGCTGATATGGAGATCTAATACAGAGATATGTGCCAAAAATTGCTAGATATTTGCCACTCACAAAATAACTAAAACTGCAAACTATAGAATTATCGAATTGTCAATCACAATAGCTAGACATAGTATTAGTAGATAAATCCTTAAGCAAAATAAGGTCCATAGACGCCGTTATTCCGAATAATCACAATCTTGTAGGCAAATGCAATGAAAAGATTGCCAAATACTAGAATTTGGAGGCACGATCCCGAAGTCAGATAAAAATTAAAGCATTGTTTCCGAAAATTTCATCAATAACTGGTGTGATCTAAAAAGACCGAGAAAGATTCTTCGGAGACAGCCGGACTAATGGAAATGAAACGAAGATTTTGACTACGAAAAGTAGAAGGTCGATCAATTCCGGCTCTCCTAGACATTGTTAGTCAAAAATGGATATTTATACTTTCGAAATAAAATACAGTATGGTAAATCCCAAAATATAAGATCATGCCTTTTTCCTTTTTCAATGGGGCAATAAACGACCCTATTAGGGTTTTGTGCATAGTTGCCAGTTGTATTACGATAAACGTATTTTTATTTTACCTGCTTTGTATACCGCCCTCACTTCCACCTGCAATCATATTGGATCTATTTTTACCTATATATTTACTACCTGGCAACCCGGTTTGGAGCCCTTTAAATATTTGATAATATAGGCCTTACAACGTAACGGTTCTATTTTAATTATGTGGCGTCCGTAAAAAAATTGCAATAGTGGCTATCGCAAGAGGAAATATTTATCACTTGACGTTAAACAAATAGTGAAAAATGTTTACGACAGTTTGATAAAAAGAAATTTGAATAAATAAAGTGCTTTGCAAGAAACCAGTGAACTAACAAAAACCCCAATTTCTACGATTAAGGGTATTGAAGGAAAACCATCACTCAGGAACAGGAAAAAACGGAAAGATTTTCAAATGCATCATGTAGACGATTGTGAAAAAGACGTCATCAGGAGAAAAATATATTCTGTGTATGAAGAGCAGTTAGTGCCCACACTAGACAAAATAAAAATAGGACTGGTGCAGGACGGGACCAATATACATGGTGGCCGATCAACCCTTCACAGAATCCTCTTAAGAATGGGATTCACGTTCCGAAAAATCAACAAAAAGCAAGTAGTGATGGAGTCAGAAAGATTACGAATCTTGCGACATACTTATTTAAAAGAAATTAAAAAGTATCGATCAGAGAATTGGCCGATAATTTACCTTGACGAAACATGGTTCGACACCCATGACACAAAAAGGGTGGGTTGACAGCAGTACAAAATGTTAGACTAACGCACCTTCAAATAAAGGTAAACAAATAACCATTTTGCATGCCGTATCTGAAAAGGGCTGGGTTTCAAATTGTCTACTATTATCTGCAGAAGACATAAAAGATTCTAATTTGGACTATCACGAAGACACGACCGCGGAACTTTTTGAAAGTTGGTTTCAAAATTCCCTTTTACCCGAAAGGAGTGTTATAGTTATGGACAATGCAAGTTACCACAGTCGCCTACTAAATAAGGTTCCTAATGCAGCCAACACCAAATCGGAAATGACATTTATTTTGACTTTAGTTATAAAAAAGTGATCTTTTGAAAGTTTCGAACGACTATAAATTGAAAAAGAAATATATCTGTGATAGTATGGCTGAGAAAATGGGACACACTATTTTGCGGCTTCCTCCGTATTATTGTGTGATTAATCCAATTGAACATATTTGGCATCAAGGGCACAAAATGTGTCTCCTACTTCCTTGCAATCATACGGATTGTCTAAAAATTCATGGAAAAGCACACCTAGAGCCTCCTAAAAGTTCAATCCTGATAATAACTGGGCATATCTGGGATTAGTCAATGTACCCGGGAGAGAGTGAGCGATCCCTTTGAACTCTCATGTTAAAGTTAATTGTAGACTTTGTAAATACTAACCAGATATAACGACCTCTTCTCCATCTGGTGGATTAGCTAAGAATTTCCCATATTTCACAGAAGGGTCTTTATCCAAATTTGTCTCGCTCATATCTTGAATCCTGATGACGTTCTTCAGCAACTAGTAAAATGCTAAATATAATAGTATATAATAAAACAAATAAAAATGGAAATAAAAAAATGTTGCTTAAATCAGCCAATTCTAGCTATGAGATTTAACCGCAAAAACTCTTTTAGATTGCGTTATATAATTTATTGACCCCTTTCTCTTCCATTTCCTTCTTTCCTTACAAGTACTATATGAGTGTCAAAAATATATAATCGATATCTCATTTGGTTAGGAAGTTATGGCGGCAAGAATCGACAAATCGACAGAAATGGGAAACAATGTTTTTATCTAACGTCTTGTCATGAACGACGTGAAAACCTTGGGCTGTGCGGGCGAAGCGAGCGGTACGGCCGACGCACAGTGTGTCGCGTAGAACATGCTAGGTGGACAAAATTCATGTTATGATTTCCAGGAAATCTTATTTGCAAAACGTAAACAACACCACCAAACCCCGAATTCCGAGAAAAGGTTGTTTATCAAATTTGCAAGTGGCGAGTCATAAGCGTCAGAAGTCAGGTAATGAGTTTAATGCAGCTCTTTCAATCAATCAGTTGCAATTTAGCGACACTTTCGTGCACATCTTATAGTGACATATTGTAATATTGTGAAAGTTTTTGTGATGAATATTAATACTGAGGGTAAGTACTATTTTTTAATGTATTTTTTTAATCAAATCTATTAATTTGAATTTTTAGTATTTTTTTTAAATAGCCTATATATTTTAGCATGTTTTTTAAAAAAAAAAAAAACTTTGAAAGTTCAGAATATACAGACATTCACCTCTATCCGGGCTAGTTTTTAGATATTACACAGAAGTAACTTTATTCTTCGTAAAAATACACATATTGTTTAGCACACTTCAGTACAACATGTTTTTTTTTCTTTTTTTCCAGAACACGTTTACTCTATTTCAAGGGTAGCCTTTTTTGAGGAGTGGTTGAAACACACGAAGAATGAAAAAAACTCGCGTGTATATGACTTTCTTTCTTCAAAATTTCACTTTGGTGACATTACTGAAAGCAGCCAAAAAGAAATAAAGTTGAAGATATCCAATAATAAGTTTGGTGCCAAATGGTTGGCTTCAGGAAAGTCGAAGGAGCGTTTTTTAATTAAAAATAAGAATTGGTTGGATAAAGCAGACATACAGTTTACTGCGAGTTCTTTTGCGCCACAACCTTCAACATCAAGTGAGAATGTGACTCCTGCAGGAAGACCTCGCAAAGATTTCGAGGAATCGTCGTTTAAGACGAAGAAACGTCGCGTCGTGGATCTCGTAGAATCCCGAAGTGTCAGTGAATTGGTGACTGCTGCCGAAATTGCTGTGCGTCCAGCAGGGCAAAGGAAAATTGCCAATGTGATTAAAGACATTAGTGGGAGCCCAGATAATATTATTAAGTCTAAAAATACCAGTTCCGTTAATCCTAGGCAATTAAGTAGTGACGAAGCCTTAGCTTACTATATAGATTCTAAGTCAACAACGCATTCTTACAAACAAACTAGGAAGTGGTCCATGAAGGCGGGGCATAATGTGTTTCCGCCATATTTTAGTTTAAAAAAGTCCAAACAGGCCTGTTACCCTGCAGAGGAGCACATTGCTATAACAGAAACTCGTGCTGAAATAAATTTGCAAGCCTTATTAAATAAAACACTGGAACGTCTAGTATTAGCACAGAATGAAGTTGTCAGCACTGGGCTCCCAACAAGTTCATCGTTTACACTTGTTAGAAAATGGGGATGTGATGGAAGTTCTGGGCACAGCACATACAAACAGAGATTTGAGAACACTGAATATACGGAAGAGTTTCTTTTCGCATTTTCTTTAGTTCCCCTTAAGTTATATGATGGGCCCAAAATTATTTGGCAAAATCCTCGGCCTTCATCAACTTTGTATTGTCGCCCAATCGAATTTATATTTGCCAAAGAAACGAACGACTTCACGTTAGTGGAGACAAATAGATTGTTGGAAGAAGTTAATGCTCTTCTCCCAACACTTATCAACTTTGGTGATTCTCAAATCTCTGTAAAACACGAACTTTTGCTGACAATGATAGACGGAAAGCTGTGTAACGCCTTAACGGAAACTAATTCATCCCAAAAGTGTTTCATCTGTGGCGCCACCCCCAAGACAATGAACGATGACCCCGCGATGTTTAACAGCAATCAAGAACATTTTGGCTTTGGTTTATCTACACTTCATGCTTGGATTCGTTGCTTCGAATGTCTTTTACATATCAGTTACAAGTTGAATATTAAGAAATGGCAGGCTAGAAGCAACGAAGACAAAGCAGATATCAATGTTCGTTCCGAGGAAATCAAATTGAAATTTAAGAACGAGATGGGACTCATTGTAGATAAACCAAAGCCAGGATTTGGTTCTTCAAATGATGGAAATACAGCCCGTCGCTTTTTTAAGAATGCTGAGATGACTGCTCAGATCACAGGGTTGGATGTTACAATTATAAAAAAGTTTGATGTTATTTTGAGAACATTGTCTTCTGGATTCGAGATAAACTTAGTTGAATTCAAAAAATTTTGTCTTGAAACCAGAAAACATTATCTTAGTCTCTATTCGTGGTACTGTATGCCTGCTACTGTGCATAAAATATTAATTCACAGCACAGAAGTCATCAAAGCGGCATTGCTTCCAATTGGGCAGCTTTCCGAAGAGGCTCAAGAAGCACGGAACAAAGATTGCCGCAGATTTAGGGAGTACAACACCCGCAAGTGCTCGCGTGTTGCCACGAATACAGACTTACTGTTCATGTTAATTATAACATCTGATCCTTTGATCAATAGCCTTCGAGAGATTCCCAAAAAAAAAGCCGGAAAAAATATGTACAGATGTATTAAAGTTAATTGTAAGCCCTAGCATAGAAGAGTCAAGATTGGAATCGTCATCATATTGTCGCACAATGCCACAAAATGATGACGATTATACAGTAAACGACTCATCAGAAGACTCCGATGATGATTATTAGGTTCAGTTACTATTTTTAGTTATGTAGTGCTTGTACTAAGCATGTAAACCTTGACTTGTAAATTTTTCTTTATCAATAAATGAGTATTTTTATTTTACATATAATTACAGTCAGTGTCATTATGCTAAATTTATTATAGAGCATTTATTTTAAAATTAAACAAAAACAATTTTTGACTGGAATTTTCAAAAACAATTTTTTTTTGAATCGAACAGCAAGAAATATGTACCTTAAAAAAATCAAAAACATTTTAAAATACTAACTACTTATGTATGTATAATGCACAAGTTACCTAACTGAAAGGCAGGTATTATTTGAGTTTATCCTTTTTGTGTCAATGAAACTAAGTAATATGGATTAATTGTTTTATTTTTAATTGACAAATGCAATAAATGATTTTTCATCTGGTTATTATTAAAAATAATAATACAGTGTCTTTCATTTAGTTGCACATTCAAGTTTGTAGAAAAATTCGTGCACATACGCAGAATATTTTGTTTTTGTTATACAATGTTTTGTGCAGCTGGACAAAAATACAAGTAAGTGAAATGCAGCTAAATGAAAGACACTGTATTATAATTTTTAATTCTAATAACCATACAAAATACCCTTCCCTTTAGTTCCGTTATCTACCTGCTAAGCTGATGCAATCCTACCGCGATATGCAAGGGTGGCTGTATTACACAAATTTTATCGATATTGAGTACCTGCGGTAAATTGTGAATAAAACCCACATTTATTAACCGATTTTCATGATTAATACCTTATTTTATTTTCCAGATACGCAGCTGTCAGAAAAATGTATAATATTTTGTTTTTCTTTTGTTATTGCGCTTTTTTACCGAAAAAAATAATGAATTTTACACGAAAAAATTTTTTTTTCTCTTCATTAATTTCTAAATAACTCCAAAACGATAAAAGATAGAATAAAATAATATTCAATCAACTTTAATAAAATTTTGTTACGCATTTTTTAATGTTTTATTTATCAAAATCTGACAAGTTGTTCCCGAGTTATCGCTAAATATGTCTGCGTAGCTGACTAATTTAAGGGAAAAAATTAGCCACGCCCATAAAAAAAATCAACGCGATGAATTTTTTCTTAAAATAACTTAATATGCCTGGAATATATATAATCAATTGAAATAAGTGAAAAAATAATTTTGTCCAGCTACCTTGTACTAGTCGACACACTGTGCGACGCGGAAAGTGAAGGCTAAATGAGCATTAGGACACAATTTACAGGCTTAACCATTTCTAGTCAAAAATTATATTATTAAAGGGTATATTTTTAAAATTGCTGTCTGTTGTTTGCCATATGATAAAAATTTACATCGAGCAAAAAGTTTTCAAAAAAACATTAAATAGTTCTAATACATAGAAACTGAAATTGTCCTTGTATTGTGAAGGTATGTAAATAGATATTCTAATATTATAAGTTGTGATATACCAAAGTTTAATTTGATCCAAAATTTCCGCACATAAGAAAATTTTCTCTTAGGGCTTAAAAGGAGTCATTACATTTTTTTTTTAGAAATTGAAAAAGAATTTTCAGATTTTCCCAATTGTTGAGTTTCGACAACGTGGGGTATTTTTTACATTTTCAAAACAATTAGTCATTGTAAAAGGTTTAATAATTTTATTGCAAAATCCTTTTGAATACGTATAAAGCATACGAGGGTGGATTAATAAGTCTAATCAATTTCTACAGAATGGTGGGAAATTTTGTCAAACAGCATGACTATTGGTAAGCGTGATGTGATCAAAGTTTCAAACAGATTCAACGCGCAGTTGTTCGTTGGCGCTATCAGAGGTGATCAGTATTATATGTTTCGTAGAAGTGGCTAAAGTCGAGAATCGTGCAGATTGAGGTTTATTTTCATTTTGTTATTTTTATAAGAAGATTGCCAATAGTACAGTAAAAAAAGCATTTGAAATTACACAGTCTAGATACAGCAAAATGGTGATTTTATCCTCTCTGGGGTATCACAAAGAGTATTGTCCTGAGTTTTAGACCTCGAAAAACTTGTGCTCTTTTGTTTATAAATAATTTAAGTTTTCAAAACGCGTTTTTAAGCTTTAAATATGAATAAATCCGGTTATATAAGCCGGATCGAGACAAGAACAAAATTAAACTCTTCGTAACGAAATTTCCTATAAACTCTCGTTACTTTTAAGTCGCTCAAGTGCGTACAATCTATAAAATTAAAAAAAAAACCTTTCTTTTAATTTTCTTGTACTGGTCGATTACGCGAACCGATTAACTTGAAACTTTCAGAAAACATTCCTTTCGTTATACCAAAAACATCCTGAAATTTTGGTACAAGAATATTGAACCCAATGGGCACAATTCATTGTTTAAAATTTGAATTGCCCGCCATTTTATGCCATTTGGTCCAAAATGGATCTTTTTTTCAAAATTTAGGTCTCGATGCCGGCTTTCCGCTGCCATTAATTTTTTTTTTCTGGAATCATTCTAACCTTTTTTTTACATCTGTTTGTTAATCAAATAACAACAAATTCGTTTTTTCGGTCATTTTGAAAAAAAAAATGAAAATTTTTATCACATCTGGTAGAGAATCGCTGACCTTCATGTAGAAAAAAAATCATTTTCGTTAACGCAAAAATGACCGGAAAAAAAACGGATTTGTTGTTATTCAATTAATAAACAGATGTAACAAAAAACAGTTAAAATTGCCCCAAAAAATATTTTTTTAATGGCATCGGAAAACTGAAGTCGAGACCTAAATTTTGAAAAAAAAAAAAAGATCCATTTTGGACCAAATGGCATAAAATGGAGGGCAATTCTAATTTCAAATAATTTGTGCCTACTGGGTTTAATATTTTTGTACCAAAATTTCAGGGTGTTTTTGTTATAACATAACGCATATTTTCTGAAAGTTTGCAGCCGATCGGTTCACTTAGTCAACCTGTACAATAAAATGGAAAAAAAAAAAACAGTTTTTGGCCTATTTTTTCAATTTTGTAGGTTGGGCGAGTTAAAACTAACGAAAATTTATAAGAAATTTCATTAAGAAGAGTTTTGTTTTTTTTTGGCTCGATCCGAATTATATAGCCGGAGTTATTCACTTTTTAAGCCCAAAAAACGCTTTATGAAAACTTAAATTGTTTATAAACAAAAGAGCACAAGTTTTTCGAGGTCCAAAACTCAGGACAATACTCCTGGTGACACCCTAGAGAGGATAAAATCATAATATTGCTGTATCTAAACTATGCCTATTTCATCATTATTTCGAGCGTTTTTTACGGCACTACAAGGGAAAATTATTGATATCTAATATAACATTTGAGAAATTAGTTGTAGTCAACCCGTTTTTATATTTAGAAAGAAAAAACTATCTAAAAATAATATTTCAGTTATGACAACACCAACACTGAAATATATATTAGTATGATACCTTATTCTACTTACCAATTAACTGAAACTTCAAACAACTATTTGTTTTACTCACACAGTAAACCATTTGCTAATTTTTTTTAACGCTTTTTATAGGTTCGCTACGCTAATTAACATTTGGAAAATTTTGTAAAAATTAGCACTACTAATTAGATTTAATGAAGGCCGCAAATATATCAACCAGGCCGTTGTCAAAACGCATAGTTTATTTTTATTTAACCGTCGTGTTTTCAAGTTGTGCTAACTTCCCTCTCCCACCAAAATTTTTGCATTTTTTGCATTTCTCCACTTTTCAGGATTCTTAATTAATGAAACTCTTTATTTCCTAAGTTTTGATGTCCCTTCTGTATATCGGCTTGAACACTCTAAAAACGAAATCAGATATCCATTACGAATACATATATTAGGGTGACAGCAAAAAATCGATGTCGGAATTTTGTTCGTCTGGACCCCACAAAACGATTCCCCTTTCCAGATATTGAGATAGCCGAAATTTGAGCTCGATTAAACGACGTTAACCCGTGCCGCTCGTCGCTCAAAGTTTGAAAAAATCCAAATTTTTGGCCAAAAAGCTGACATATGGAGCCATAACTCCAGAACGGTAAATAATAGAAACACGCTTAATATCTCAAAAGAAAGCTAATGTTGTTCTTCAAAATTTATATTCTATACATAATTGTTGTTATTTTAAGTCAAACCGAGTTACAACAGCCTTTAGCCCCAAAAACGTGACCTGGTACCAGTAGGAGCCAGTTTGAGAGTATTCTAAGAATTTTACGGGTTTTTACATAATGTGTCTCGGAATTAACATTTTTTTGTTAAAAAGTATTTTGGAACTCAATTTTCAAACATAAAGAGCCTTTTGTTCAAATTTAATCTTTTATTATATGGGGATTACCTGACTAGTTTACCAAAGAAAGACCCATTTGACAGGTAAAAAGGAGGGTGAATCTAATTTCTATTTTAGGGATGGTGATTTTACTTCAGCGTACAACCGACCTTTTATTTATTCAGTTTAGTTTCTAAAGTGCCTTTGAGCTGGTTAGAGCGAACAATTATCTAGTGAAGATATGTTAACGTTTTTTTTTTTTAATTTTCCAAGTATGTGTGTTATTGTTTTTATAACTATTATAGTATTATTTTAAAAGACATTTGAAAACATTTTATTGAAATTAAAGTTTGCAATATATTTTGTTTCATTTTCCAAGTTAACTGTTATTTACCTATTGGCCTCTGAAATGGCATCCACATCAGGTGTACAAAGCCGGACCAAGGATAAAATATTTCTTGTGGGCTATCCCATTCACCAGATCACCGGTTGTAAACTACTCTCAAATCGTCAAGTTTTGTGTGCTTTATTTTATAATTTACGTACTGTGAAATTAACTGTAAGAGAATCAGCAAAACTTACAATACGAGAAGTGTTCATTTTTTGGGAGAAAGCTCGAATCCCGACTAAAAATGAGCAAGATGCAATTATTAAGCTGGAAAAACTTCACGCCGAGTGGAGAACTCTTCAAAAAGACCGGAAGAAAACATCGAAAATGGCCAAGAACAAATTTAAACAGTTTGTTGAAAAGTTGGATGATCTCTTTGATATTGCTCAACAAGATGCCTTGGCTCTGATGAAATCGGAAGAAGATAAGGCGTTTCTCGTGAAACAGAGGCAGAAGGGCCGCCCAGGTTCCATGACTGGAGTGGATCTCAAGTTGTCTCGAGCTGAAGAAATCAAGGTGCAAAAGGAACTTGCAAAAATGAACCGACAATTCCAAGAAGCAACTTTTGATATTGGTGAGGTTTTTTTTATTATTAGTATTCAAAAAAATAGATAAACAAATAAGTAAATAGTTTCATTATAATTGAAAGAAAATTGTACATGAGAGTATGATTTGGCATCTTTATGATTGAGTTTATATTTTTTAAATAATACCTTTTGATAATTAGAAATAGGTAATTTAGTACCTATGTATTATTACTATTCTGCTAAAACGACAAGTTTTTATAGTCTTTTTTTTTTCTCTTTCTTTTGTTGCTTCTTAGAGACGGATGATGAAGACAAGTTCGAAGAAGGAGAAGAAGACACTGAAGAGGACAGCATCTACCAGGAACTTGAGAGCTTGGAGGAAATGGACATCCCTGAAGAAGCTGCAGAAAATCCAGGACCATCTGAGAGCAAGAGGATGAAAGTTTCATTTGCAAGGGGCGTTAAAGAGATTTTAAACATGAAATTGTCCATTTTATTAGATCGATGTAAGGTATCCGACAGAAATGCCACGAGAATTTTTATAGCTACTCTAGAAGCACTAAACCTTGACCCTCTTGAGTACAAAGTCTCGAAAACTTTATTACATGATAGAAGGCAAATGTTCAGAGAACAATATAATAAAAATTTTTTTGATAAAATAAACATTCCTGAAAAAGAGCCCGTGGTTGTCTATTGGGACGGTAAACTTTTACCGGGTGTTTTAAAAAATGAACAATGTGAGCGAATAGCTATAGCTATTTCATATGGCGAAAAGGAACAGCTGCTGGCAGTTCCTGTAACGGCAAACAGCTCTGGAGAGGAGCAAGCCGTAGCCGTATATGAATGCCTACATGAATGGGGTCTTCTCAACACCGTCAAGGCGATGTGCTTCGACACTACAGCATCCAACACGAGAAGACTCAAAGGAGCATGCGTCATATTGGAGCAAATGTTAGGAAGAGAATTGTTATACCTAGCTTGCCGTCACCATATCTTGGAAATTCTGTTAAGAGGCGTATTCGACACAAAAATGGGATCAACCACTGGACCTCATCCAGACATTTTCAAGAGATTCCTCACTGCGTGGCCCAAGATAGACAAAGGAAAATACGACACAGGTATCAGTGACAATTAATATAAAAGCAGCTAACTCCAGAAGTAATTGCAAATGTTACTGCTGAATTCGAGACCAAATTAACTGAGAGCCACCCCAGAGATGACTACAAGGAGCTATTGCAGTTGGTTCTCGTATTTGTTGGATCACTAGATGGCAATGTTGTGGGTTTTAGAACTCCAGGAGCCATTCATCACGCTAGGTGGATGGCAAAGGCTATTTACTGCTTAAAAATGTTAATTTTTCGTCGTCAATTTAAGATGTCTAAAGAAGAAGAAAGTTTTGTGCGTGCCATTTCTGATTTCCTAGTTAAAATTTATTGTAAAGCTTGGTTCAATGCTCCAAAAGCTCATCTTGCACCAAAGCAAGATTTAGGTATTTTGCATAGTCTGTTAGACTATAAAGAATGTGACAACGACATTGCAGAAATAGCCCTGACCAATTTTCGAACCATTTGTGGTATTTGAATGCAAAGTTGGTGGGATTATCGTTTTTTGATCCCACCATTACGGACGATGAAAAGTTGTTAATGGTAATAAATTGCTCAGTAGCACAGATGAACCATCACAGCACGCTAGGGTTGTAAATCCAAAAGTTAGGAAAGAAAACTTAAAAGAGGTAGTTGATGGAGGATTGGTAAATTTAGTTACCAAAGAAACGTTTACATTCTTTGACCAATTTAATATAAAAACAGATTTCCTAAGACAACATCCAAACACCTGGCCTCAAAATAATGACTTCCAAGAAGGATTGAAAATTGTCAAAACATTAAAAGTAGTTAATGATATGGCTGAGCGTGGTGTTAAATTAATAACCGACTTTAACGACCTTCTGACAAAAGATGAAGACCAAAAGCAATATGTCCTGCAAGTTGTAAGTAAATGCCGAGCATTATATCCTGACGTTTCAAAAACTACTTTAACAAAAGCTCTAGAATAGATTAGATAATTATGTAAAATTATCAACTCATGTAGGTACTACGTCTGTATCTTTTCTGTGTCTGTTTTATATGTATTATATACCTAATTTTTATATTTTAAAATAAAAAATGTCATTAGACTTATCAGTAATACTTGTTTTTTTATTATATTTCTACTTTAAACTCAAAAATATACCAAAAAAAGCAAAATTTATCACTTAATAACAAAATATACGAAGTATGCTCCTAGTGGTACCAGGTCACGTTTTTGGGGCTAAAGGCTGTTGTAACTCGGTTTGACTTAAAATAACAACAATTATGTTTTAGAATATAAATTTTGAAGAATAACATTAGCTTTCTTTTGAGATATTAAGCGTGTTTCTATTATTTACCGTTCTGGAGTTATGGCTCCATAGGGGCACCTCATATAACCTTTCCCTCGTCTTAATAATATAAGATTTTGACTTTGTCAGCTTTTTGGCCAAAAATTTGGATTTTTTCAAACTTTGAGCGACGAGCGGCACGGGTTAACGTCGTTTAATCGAGCTCAAATTTCGGCTATCTCAATATCTGGAAAGGGGAATCGTTTTGTGGGGTCCAGACGAACAAGATTCCGACATTTTTTTTTCCCCCTCTATGAGATCCGGTCACTCTAATATACATATATATATATATATATATATATATATATATATATATATATATATATATATATATGGGATATTTTGAAGTTATCTAGCAAGCTATCAAAATTCGTTACGATTTATAGTTTTTTACGATTTTTTATTTTCCAAAAAATAAATTAAATTAGAAAGACTGAAACTATTTAAACTTAAAAAACATACCGTAGACCTAACAAAATTAGAAATAAATGCTAAAGAAGAGCTGAGTAAGGAAGTAAGAGAAACGCAAATTGCTGAAAACATAAAAACCTAGGCAACACCAGCGCAGACTAACAGGTATATTAAATAAAACAGTACAAGACATGGACTCTAAAATAATCAATAGATCAGATACATTAAGCCTAAAAACGAAAAAATACATCAGCACATACAAAAACGGCTGAAAAATGGACTTTGTCCAATTTAAATAGTGTATATTGACTTTTTGTTGTTTTTTTAGGGGGGGGGCAAAATCGTCCATTTCCTGGTCATCAAGATTTAAATAGGGATTAAGTTTTTAAAATTCTACTGTAAGAAGAACTTTCTTCTTGTGAGAAATATCCCAACCCTCTGGTCATTGCTTTTTAAACGGAGTTGTAAGTTTTTCAAGTTTCGCTGTACGAAAGGTTGTTTTTTTGTGAAATCTTCCCCCTTGAATACCGATTTTTAAATTAAAAGTTCCACTATAAGGAAGAGATCCTTTTTTACTGTGTTAAGGCACAGTTTTTAGAATTTCTAATACAAGACGGTATTTTTTCTTCAAACGGTTTCGCGCCCTGATTGTCGTTTGGCGCTTCTTTTCTCTTTAGTGCACTCATTTTTTCCTTAAAAAACCCGTTCTTTGTGTCTACATACTATCCTTCACAATATATAGTCATTTCATCTTCCACACTATTACTGTTTAACCATTCACAAACATCGGTTTCCTTAACACTTTCACATCCTGATATTCTTGTAATAATTTGATGTAAACTTTCATTACCTTCTGTTTCTGCCTCTGAGTTATGTCTCTCCTCTTGTGGAAACAATTTTGACCAAGATTTTTCCAGAGTACTACTCTTTACTTGATTCCAGGCTGAAGCTATCCAATATATAACATTTTTCAAATTTATCTTTTTTACACAATCAGTAAGAGGGGGGAATAAAAGCAATGTTTTTGCCTCCTCCTGTAACTTCTCTCATTCAGCCTATGGATCAGGGGGTACTGGAAAATTTAAAACGCAATTACAGACGTTTGTTATTGGAACATATTTTAGAAGAAGTAGATGAAGGTGGCAATCTTACTGATTGTCTAAAAAAGATAAATTTGAAAAATGTTATATATAGCTTCAGCCCGGAATCAAGTAGAGAGTAGTATTCTGGGAAAATCTTGGTCAAAATTGATTCCACAAGAGGAGAGATATTATTCAGAGGCAGAAACAGAAGATAATAAAAGTTTACATCAAACTATTATAAGAATATCAGGATGTGAAAGTATTACGGAAACCAATGTTTGTCAATGGTTAAACAGTGATAGTGTGGAAGGTGAAATGACTGACCAAGAATTAATTAAAAGTGTATGCAAAAATACTAATAAAATAGACAGTGATGACGATGATGATAACGAAGTAGAAGCCACTGACAATATTCCAGTAAATATGTCACATTCAGAAGGACTAGAGGCCCTAGAGAAAGCATTAACTTATGTAGAACAACAAGAAAATGCAACCGCCGCAGATGTTTTGCTTATCAGACGTTGCAGAGACATTGCAGCCAAAAACAGAACTAACGCAAAACGAGTGCAGTTAAAAATTACCTCGTTTTTTAAGACATTAAAGTTAAGAATGTAACTGTTTTATTTTCGATTTTCCGTACATATACATAAATATAAGTAAACTAATTGTTCTATTCTTTGTTTTAATAAATGCTTATGTACGTAATAGCATATCGTATAAATGCTTTTAAGTCAATCTGCAATGTTGTATTCATTTTAAACTTCTATTTTTTAAAAAAATTCGTATTAACCGAAATTTCGATTATCTGAAGTCACTTTGGTCCATATTATTTCGGATAATAGAGATTTTTTAATATATATATATATATATATATAAAGGGTGATTCATTTAGAGGTATTTTTTTTTAAATAAAAAAAATGAATAAAAACAATTTTATTTTATAATCTTTATTATCATATAAAAGAACCATTCTTTACAATTATTTCTTAAAGATAATTTCTTTCAAATGTTGTCCGCGACTACGGTTAACAACGTCCATTCTGAAGTTCCAATTTTCAATGACGCGTGTGAGTATTTCGAGTGGTATTTGGCCAATGACTCGAGTAATATTGGCCTCCAATGCCTCAATTGTAGCTGGCTTATCCATGTAGACTTTGGACTTTACATAGCCCCAAAGGAAAAAGTCAAGAGGTGTGATGTCACATGATCTAGCCGGCCAATTCACTGGTCCAAAGCGTGAAATGATCTGTTCGCCGAATTGCTCTCGCAGTAAAGCCATGGTTTCACGGGCTGTATGGCAAGTGGCGCCATCTTGTTGGAACCAAATTTCGTCGAGACCACGGGCTTCAATTTCTGGCATCAGATAGTCTGTTATCATGGCGCGATAACGGTCACCATTCACAATAACATTCCAGCCGGCCTCTGTTTTGAAGAAATATGGACTGATTATTCCACCGGCCCATAAACCACACCAAACAGTTGTTTTTTCTGGATTTAATGGCAGCTCTTGAACCTCTTCAGGTTGTTCATCACCCCAAATACGGGCATTTTGTTTATTCACGAACCCATTAAGCCAAAAATGGGCCTCATCGGTGAACAAAATTTTTCTCGAAAACAGTGGATCTTCTGCAAGCTTGTCAAGAGCCCAACGACTAAAACGGAAACGATTCGGAAGGTCGGTCGGCTTCAGTTTTTGCACTAGTTGAATTTTGTATGCTTTTAAAGAAAGATCCTTACGTAAAATACGCCAAGTTGTTGAATATGACAGGCCAAGCTGTTGAGAACGGCGACGAATCGACACTTCATGGTCTTCGCGTACACTCTCCGCTACCGCCCCTATATTTTCTTCACTACGTGCTGGATGTGGTCTATTCGGTTGAGCATTACCCAATAATGAAAATTGGGTCTCAAACTTATTGATGATAGAGCGAATTGTGCGTTCGGTAGGCCAATTATGTGGACCATAAGTTGCTCTAAGCGCCCGATACACATTCCTCGTAGAACGCCCATTTTCGTAATAAAGTTGAACAATTTGTAGACGCTATGCCGGGCTAAGTCTTTCCATTATGAATTGTCAAACACTACTGAACAGGAATGCCACTTCAGTTGACACGACGCATGCGCAATCTGCAATTAAATCCCCATCACAAAAAGTACCTCTAAATGAATCACCCTTTATATATACAGTAATACCCCGCTTAGCGCGACCCCGTTACGCGCGGTTTCACTATAACGCGAATTTCAAATTTCGCGCTCATGTAGTCATTAACTTCTCTATGGTCGCGGGGGGATCCCCGCTTTCTCTGAATATTCTCTTTGAAGAATTGGGAATTCCCTGTCCTTCGACTTTGTTCTATGGGGATTTCCTCGTTCGTTTCGTGTGTTCATTTGTTCCGTAATGTTAGTTCGGTCGGCTGGCAGTTTTGTTTTAATATTTATTGGAGATACATACATACATAATTTAACCCTACGTTAAAAATGCCGCCTGTAAAGAAAAAAGAGCGTAAAAGCGTCACTTTGGAATTGAAGATGAAAGTGTTAAGAAGAATGGAAAATGGAGGCAAAGCAACAATTGTTGGGAGAGATTTTGGACTCTCAGAATCGACTGTGAGAACGATTTATAAAAATCGGGGAAAAAATTAAAATCTCCAGCGAAGGTTCAACACCTATAAGTGCAACAAAACTTTCTCGTTCGAGATCATCTATCTTAGAAAGAATGGAGAAATTACTGTCAGTCTGGATCGAAGATTTGAATAAGAAGAACACACCACTAAGTCAAGATCTCATATGCACAAAAGCAAAATCTTTGTATGAGATGCTGAAAACAAAAGAAGGAGAAGGGAGTGCCACTCCGACTTTTGCTGCCAGCAGAGGCTGGTTCCATCGGTTCAAGCAGCGTTCTAATCTTCACAATATCCACATAACAGGCGAGGCGGCCAGCGCGGACATTCAAGCTGCAGCTGAGTTTCCAGACAAGTTTCAAGACTTCGTTAGACGAGAGAAAATTCCTGCTTGTCTCATCTTCAATGTTGATGAGACCGCACTTTACTGGAAAAAAATGCCATCTCGAACATTCATTTCTAAGGAAAAACGTCAAGCCAGTGGTTTCAAAGCTGCGAAAGATCGACTAACACTTCTGCTGGGTGGTAATGCCACTGGTGATTTCAAACTGAAACCTTTACTAGTGTACCATTCAGAAACACCCCGTGCAATGCGAGGCACAGACAAGACAAGTCTACCAGTTGTGTGGCGATCAAACAGAAAGGCGTGGGTTACACGGGAAATTTTTCAAGAATGGTATTCTAATAGTTTTTGCCCATCAGTCAAATCATACTGTGACAGAAATGGGCTTGAACCTAAAGTTATATTACTCTTAGACAATGCCCCAGGACATCCAACCTCACTTGATACGCCCAGAGACTTAAAAGTGTACGTAAAGTTCCTTCCACCAAACACTACGTCAATATTACAACCTATGGACCAGGGAGCAATAGCAAACTTCAAAGCTTATTACCATCGCCGCACTTTTAGCCAACTAATTCATGAAACTGACGGGGAAGGAAGACAGTCTATGCGAGAGTGGTGGAAGTCATACAACATTATGAAGTCTATTCACAACATAGAAGAGGCTTGGAAGGAAGTTAAAATGAGTTGTATGAATGGGGTGTGGCGTAATCTTTGGCCAGATGTAGTGGAAGCACCTAGAAGAATTGTCCAGATGCAGAGACAAGTGCTTGAAGACATTGCTGCAATGATTGAGGGGTCTGAACTTGAAGATGTCACGGTAGAAGATCTCGTAGAACTTGTAGCAACGCACGACGATCCTATTAGCAATGAAGATCTGATCGAGTTACAGAATAATCCTATCTACGATGAGGAAGAACAAGTAGAAGAGAAAGTTTTATCTTCAGGGGAAATACAAAATGCACTTTCAAAAATTTATTCAGGTTTGGACATATTGCAGAGTATAGACAATAATGATGACCGTGTCTTGACCGTGTGTCAAACAATTAAAAACAGTGTTGGGTGTTATGAACGTATTTTACAAGAACGTAAACAAAACGTTACCCAAAAGACAATAGATGGATTTTTCCGTAAAAAATAAGAGTATGTATTGCATAAAGTGTTCTTAGAATTAAAGTGATTGATTAAAATGATTTGTATTTTTTTGTATTAAATTTTGACTATGTTTAATCATAAACCTCGATATACGCGAATTTCAGTTAACGCGATTTTTTTCGGAACGTATCCCTCGCGTAAAGCGGGGTATTACTGTATATATATATATATATATATATATATATATATATATATATATATATATATATATATATATATATATGTAAATATACACTGTGTAGCTCTAAACTTTAAGATGTGCTTCCGTATCATTTGTTCAATTGTTGTATGGATAAGAACTTAGAAACATACAGTATTAAACTTGAAACCCAATAAGGCATATACAATTTTGGTTGTTTTAAAAGTTTTGATATCTTTAGTAGAAATTGATTACGGTCTTACTTAAAAGCGCAAAATACACGTGTAAATCAGGATTTGCATTAACAAAGGTGGCGTAATTTTATTTTCCGGTCATTCTAATTGCATACAACAAATAATATAATAATTATATACATTGTAAAACAACTAATAGAAAAGGTTAAGAGACCTGGTTATAGATCTACATAAAGTCTATGATATTATTTTGTGAAAAGTGCTATTTGATAGCAATATTAGCTACGCTCTAATATATGTCCTTTAATAAATTTTTAGCAGAAGGATGCTTTAGGTTAATCAATCACCGCTATGGGAGCGATATGAGTGAGGAACAAACGATTCATGTTTTAGTGAACCGCTGTAGCTCATTTCTGGGAAAATCATTTTAACAGGATAAGATTCTCAACATCAAAGTACTCTTGAAAAAGGTGGGACGAGGTGTGACGAGCTGAATCTCATACGCATGTAATATATTAGCGGAACGTATATTCCTAACATGCACCACTTGAGCAAAAATTAAGCAGACTACTTCCATCGAATATTTTTCATAAAGTACTTGTAGAATGGAACCATTCATCGATGTTCCAAGAAATGCAGCGTATGTTTACCAGAGCCGCAAACAAGGAAACCATATTTCATGGTTGGTCGAATTTGAGCTTTACATATAATTTAAATTTTGAGTGTAAAGCTTTCTAATACCAAATAATATTCCCCACTTTTGAAGAGCACTCTTCGATAAGCATGTAATATGTTCATTTACTTTTACTTATTCCTGAGTCTTTCTACCGTGAGGTATAAGAATGTGGAGTTGATTTGATCAGCCTCTTCCCCTACTTCCTATTTTGTGTCAGGTTCTTAATTTCACTCCACTGAATATTTCTCTCCTGGGCAATCTTCTTTGCTTCCCCTTGCAATGTTTTCCTGGATCTTCCTCTTCTATTGGCTCTCTGGACTCACGCCTCATATATTCTTTTTGTTAGTCTTTCTTCCATCATCTTATGTATATGTCCCAGCCATCCCAGTTGTCTGTCCTAAAGTTTTGTTACTATTGGTTTTATTTTGATTTTGTTTCTGAATACTTCGTTCTTGATTTTGTCCCCTCTTGATTTTCCATCTATTTTCCTCAGGAATCTCATTTCCGTTGCGTTTATTCTACTCTTCTCCTTACTTGTGAGAGCCCATGTTTCACTACCGTATGATAATGTGGGGTTTATTATTTTTTTAACTACCTCAGTCTTTATATCTGCTGTTATTTTTTTTTCTCAAGGAATTTTTCTCTTAAACGATTGTATATTCTTCCTACTTTTGCTACTTTATCGTTTATTTCTTTTTCCAGTTTTCCGTTTCCTTCTATTATTGATCCTAGGTATTTGAACTCTTCAACTTGTTCTATACTCAGTCCATTTATTCTGATGTAGTATTTTTTATTCTCTTGTCCTATTGTCATCAGTTTCGTCTTATGTATATTTATTCTCGTATTTATATTATTCAATTCCTCATTTAAATTGTTGAGGTTGTGCTGTAAATTTTCTTCTGTGTCTGCTATTATCACCATATCGTCCGCAAAAAGTAGTTCTGTTATTTCGATTTTCTGCATTCTCGAGTATTCCAGCATCATCAGTCTCATTTTCTGCTTGCATCTTTTCACTGCCTCGTTCAGCACTATTGCGAATAATAAAGGCCTCAGCACACATCCTTATTATGGATGCTTGTTATTTCAAAATCTCTTGACTCTTCATTATTTGTTCTTACCCTATTTTCTGTTGTGTCGTACATACTTTTTATCAGTTCCTCTCTACATCCTTGTAGGCTTTCCCATACATCCTCTAGACTTACTCTATGAAAGCTATATGTAATTCTTTGTTTTTACTACTAAGTGCTCTATACTTTGTCTTAATATAAATATAGGATCCTGGGTACTCCTGCCTTTTGTAAAGCCATATTGGGTTTCTTCTAGAGAGTTTCTTTTTATTCTTATTTCTATTATTCTAGCGAGTACTTTGGCTGGTAGACTCATTAATGTTATGCTTCTATAGTTTTGGCACTCTCTTACGTCTCCTTTTTTATGAATTGGCAGGATAACACCAGTGTTCCATTCCTTGGATGCTCTATTTTCTTTTATGATCTTATTTAATAACTTGGTGAAATCTGTTCTTCCCTCTTTCTCTAGGCTTTTCAGCATTTCCGGTGTGATTTCGTCGATTCTAGCTGCTTTACCTATCGTCAATTTCGCTATGGCTTCATTGACCTCATCTTTGAAAATAGTTAATTCTGCAGGCCCACTTTCTTCTCTCATTTCGGTTACCTGTACCTTTATGTTATCTGATTCTGTTCTTTCCTGAAAGTATTCTCTCCATCTGTCCATTATCTTGACTTCATCTGCTATTATAGTTCCATTTTTGTCCTTCATATTTCTCATGCTATAGTCTTTCTTCTTTCTTAGTTGTTTCAGTGTTCCGTAAAACAATTTCTCGTTGTCTCTAAAATTTTCCTTCATATTCTGTCCGAAATTTCTCCAAGACTCTTGCTTCGCTTCTTTTGCTATGGTTTTGACTAGTTTCCTTATCTCCTTGTACCTTTCGTAGTCCGCTATTGTATTTGTACTAAGATATTTTTTACATAACCCTTTCTTCTCCTTAACGCTCTTCTGTATCTCTGTTGTCCACCAGTTATTTCTTTTCATATAGTTGTTCCCTGATTTTGTTTTTCCGCAATTTTCTTCTGCTGCAGTTAATATTGTTTCTTTTAATCTTTGCTATTGATCCTCCATGTCTGTCTCTTCTCCAATCCGTCCCTTTAGTTTCCTCTTTGAGTTTATAACTTATTATTTTCTTCTTTATTTTCTTTCTTCTTTTGTCTTCTTTTTCTTCCTGGTTAGTTATTAGTTTAATTTTGACAAGGTTATGGTCACTGCCAGTTTCTGCTTTTCTTGATACTTTCACATCTTTCACATATTTCCAGTACATCTCACGTACCAGGAAATAGTCAATTAAGGACTTTTCTTTTCTGCTTAGTTATCCTCTAGTGAACCTGTGAATGTCCTTGTGTTTGAATTTTGTGTTTGTTATTATTAGATCATTTTCCGTGCACATTCCTATAATTCTTTCTCCGTTATTATTCTTTATTGCTTTTCCTTCACTACCCATTATTCCTTTGTATTCTTTGTGGTTATTTCCTACACATCCATTTAGGTCTCCCACGATTATGAGGTTTTCGTTCTCATCGTCTATCTCTACTTGCAGCTTTCCAAAACACTTGTATTTTTCTTTCTTACTGACGTCTTCGTTTACCCCATATATAATTTTTATTGTATAAGTATTCTCTTTCTTTGCCTCCACATCGATTACCAGAATTATTTCGTTTACATATTTCTCTTTTGTCATATTTTTTAGCCAACCTGATGCTATTATCAGTCCCACTCCCTTTAGTGCCTTTTCTGTTTCTTCTACTCCAGACCAAAATAGCCAATATCCCTTATGAATTTTCCTAACCTCTTTTCCTTTCTTCTTTGTTTCTGTTATTGCCAATAATTCCACTTGTTGTTCTATCATCTCTTCCACTATTTCCTCTTCTTTACTACTATTTTTCGAGTTTCGGTATCATTTTATTCTGTTTTAGGCTTTTCCGTTTTTCTTCATTCAGTATACAACTTAAGATACCTTTACTTACGTTGTCGTCTAGGCAAAGCTGACGAGTATGGCTGTATAGGAATTTTCTGTAATTTCCAGTAAAATATCTAACTTTTTATCATCGCTTGTTTTAATTTTAGGAGGTCCAGATTTAGAACGATCCTTAACATAACATGATTGTCTAAATTGTTTTAATGATTTGCTAACTACGGATTAGGTAATAAGTTCTCGATTCGAATAATCTGCGTTAAAAAGATCACACACCTCCTGTTGTGTTCTCCTACCAACCATCATTAACAAAGTGATTCTATCAGTTTTTGTTAAATGTACCATTATGATATTACGCTCACATTGCAGTTTCACAAAATGCAGCAATAAACGTTTTCATCAATAAATCATTTTTTGACGCGTTAAGTTGTTACGTGGCAGTAAATGTTTGACACAAGCCAGCTTAATTTTTTTTTAATTTGATCTCCTTAATTTCAACTATCAATAATTCCAAAACAGCTCAATTTAGACATATGGTATGTTAGACAAATAATAACTGGTAAAACTTCGTTACGCGGGCTTTTCAGAAAAAGGGTTTTTTTTTTTTTTTTTGGAATAAGCTTAAAATTTGAAAGACCTACGAGAAAATATCAGGGGAGTGCCGTTTTTACACTTTTTTTGCATGTATTGATACGTAAGCGTACAAAAGTCTACTATGCTATTAATAACCACTGATCGAAACTGCCAGGGAGAACTCAATTCGTTTATGCGCATGCACCGAGAAGTTATGCTACATTTACAGTGAAATTTTCTTTGCGGAAAACAACACGAAAAGAACAAATCACAATAAATATATAATAAAAGACTGTTTTTAGTCAATTTCCACTGGTTTATTTAAATTGCGATGACGCGTTTCGCTGTCGATGCAGCTTCTTCAGATCTACATTTTACACTGTCCAAACCATCCAAAAAACAAATCCCAATGTTTTTTTTTGAATATGCCTAAAATGTACAAATTTTGAAAGATTGATGAGAAAAAATCGAAATAAGGCTGTTCTTGCTAACCTGAACTATCCTTGATCTCCAGTCACTAATGTAGCACGTATATCATTTTTGCACATTAAGGTAGGACAGTTTTTTTTCATTATTTAATGTATTTTGTAATTGCAAATTATTTAATTCAGGTTAGTTTCGGTTAGTTGAGATTAGTTACCCATTTGAGCCTATTTAAAAAAAAATCTTCCTTTTTCTGAAAAGCCCGCGTACCGAAATTTTACCAAAAATAAGGACAATAAATAAAATTATTTATTATAATTTTGTGATAAAATTAGATTATAACTGAAAAAAAATTAATAATTTTTTGAAAAGATTAGGCCAGGGGTCGGCAACCTATGGCACGCGTGCCATCTCTGGCACGCCAAGCAATTTTGAATGGCACGCGTACCTATTCAAAGTTTACACATTAATTCTGTAATCTGTGACATGTTTCGAAATTAAGTAAATAATCGAAGACAGTATTACTTTAACGATACAAACAAAAACGATATATTATATAGGTCACTAGGTATTATTACCAAAAACTACAAAATATATATTTTGTAATTTATAATTTTACTGAATGCATTGGTTTGGCTTTAATTTCGGCAAGTATTAAAGACAGCAAGCCTCAAAATATGAGCCTAGGCAAAAACACAAATAAACGTCCTCAATACAGATCAAAAGAGCCGCTATAAAGCGGTTTTTGTTTGACTTGACTTCAATCGTTCCGACGCGCGCCGCAAGTCTTTTTATATTGCCAAACTTTAGTTTTTGTTAGATTTAACTTCTAGGCGGCCTTTTGATTGCAATGGGCGCGTTGTAGATAATAATTTTTGTTCTAAGAAATTTAATAAACGTAATTATTGGAATTTTCTGGAAACATTATTTTTCTATATATAGCAAGCGGCTACACGTTTGGATCATTTAGTATATAAGTAACATCCGTTCCAGTCAATAGTCGTCGAAAAGTTTAAAAATTAAAATTACGTTGCGTTATAGCCGCGAAGAAACAGAAGGTTCGATCATTTCAAACTTCATGGACAACAGATTACGGTTTTGTACAGCAAAACGATTGGGCCATTTGTGTCCTATGTCGGGAAAGCGTAGTTTTCCGGACATCTAGTATTCAACGACATTGCCAGATAAAACATGAATCGTCATTTAAAGATAACGCTGATAAAAGGGAGGCAATACAAAGAGCAAGTAAACAATACGAGAAACAGTCAACATTCTTTAGCAAAGTTTTCCAAGGAAAAAATCAGGTAACTGAATGCAGTTTCAAAATTGCATACTGACGGAGAATTTATGAAGCAAACGTTTTTGAGTACTGGCGAGATTTTATTCGACGACTTGCCTAATAAGGATACAATATTGGCCAGGATTAGGGATATACCGGCATTAGCGCGGACCATCGAGAGACGAATTACCGAAATGACACAAAATGTCCAAAAACAGCAGAGAGACGATATCAAATGGAGTTTTGTATTTAGTGCAGCAATGGATGAAAGTGTCGATATTAATGACATTGCCCGTCTGGCAATCGTTGCGCGATACTTCGATGATGGCAGTGTGTAGGAAGAACTGATTTGTCTGCTTCCATTGCAGGGAACTACAAGAGGAGAGGATATATTTTCAGAATTTGTTAAACATTTTGAAAAGCGGAACATTGATTTAAATAAAATTTTTTTGCTTAACGACAGATGGCGCCCCTGCTATGATTGGAAGACATAAAGGATTTGTTTCCCTTCTTACTGAACGCATGAGTTTTGAATTTTCATTGCTTAATTCACCAAGAGAGTTTGTGCGCTAAAATCTCCGCTGGAACTTTAAAATCCGTGATGGATAGGGTGGTTAAAATAGTTAATTAACCACATTGTCGGTCGTTCTTCACTGATCCATAGACAATTTAAGGCGTTTCTGCAGTAATTAGAAAGTGCATATGCAGATATACCATTGCACAATAATGTGCGCTGGCTCAGCCGTGGTAAAGTGCTCTCTAGATTTGTGCAATGTCTGGGCGAAATTAACTCGTTCTTGTTGGAAAAAAATCAAGTGGATGCTTATCCTGAACTAGAAGTTAAGAACTGGATCTGTATGTTAATATTTCTTACTGATATTACAAACCATCTCAGTGAACTCAACTTAAAGTTACAAAACAGTTCTGGATTTATACGAATCCTAGAAATCATTCAAATTAAAAATAAATTTATTTATCAGCGATATTACTACAAACACATATAAATCTTTTCCAAATTTAAAAACTTATATATCCAGTGTCGACGATGGTGCACTAATAGACGAAATTCTTAAATATATGACTAATTTAAAAGAGGAGTTTATCGAGAGGGGTCAGGATTTTGATAAACCTGGTCCTATGTTCGCTTTTTTAATCAAACCAGATTTAATGGATTTTTCCAGCAGTTGCTTTGACATATCTCTTTTCTCATGGATGGACATTAATGATTTTGATCTTCAATACATTGAATTTAAAAGCTATGGAACACGAAATTTGTAGAATTAAGAAGGGTATTAGAAGGTGACTGCCAGAACCATTCAAACGAGATACTCAGTTGTTGGATGAGTTTACCAGAGAATTTATTTGTCTTAAGAAAGTAGCGTTTGCCATGCTTACAGCTTTCGGATCATCCTATATCTGTGAACAACTTTTTTCCCATATGAGAGTGATTTTAAACCCGTACCGAAGCAGGCTGACAACAGACAACTCGGAAGCATGTGTGGCACTGAAAATAACCAGACATGAACCGGATATAAGAAAACTCTCTAAAGAATTTCAAGCACAGGGTTCACACTAGGTCCTAGGACTAGTATAATAAAATTATTTGTTAAATGTTAATATTTTTTTGTAATTAAACCTTCTAAAAACAATATTTTAAGTTAATTTTTGTTAATTTTAGTTGTAGTAAGTACCTATGTCGGCACGCAAAATGTTGTATGGATGAAAACTGGCACCCTTTAGTTAAAAGGTTGCCGACCCCTGGATTAGGCTGACTTCTACGTTGCACCGATTAGTGTGAACGGAGCCTATTCTTCCCAAAACAACTCACAGTTTCGATTAGTGGTTATCAACAGTTGTCAGTGATATGGGTTAATTGTTATTTACTTACCAAAAAAGGTGCAAAAACGGCTTCCCCGATATTTTCTCGTCTTTCAAAATTATACCATTTCAAGCCCTTTGTCAAAAAAAAAAACCTTTCAAAAATAAAATAATATACAGGGCTTCCATTTAAAAAAAAATAAGATGGCGTTATTTCTTCGAACTGATAGTTATTGTCAACGTCAGCATGTGCGCCGTATAACACTCTACGATGATACCCTCTTCCATAACTTTCGATACGGGAATGCGGGACAGAATATCGCCCCCTTATACGTTCTGCCTGTCGTAGATAGTATTTGCCCAGATTCCACCAGACATGGCCCGGTGTGATACCATTGCATCGGTTTAGGCTGCGTGAAGTTACTTAACGGTGTACCTGTTTTCGAAATAGTCAATTATCCAGATGAAAACACATTCACCTACGCCACACACTGGGATAAATAAGGCATTTTTTGGACAAAAATTGAGACGTGGTTTACGTTTTGACCAATTTGAATATATTTTTTTTAAATACTCGTGAACACGTATAGTTTACTCTCCAACTACAGAATTTTAAATAAATTGACTTATTATGATTATATTTATTTATTTATTTATTTATTTATTTACCACATTCTACAGAATTCCAATTACAGAATGGGAAAATAACATAATGAAATGTACTAAACCTAATTAAAATTAAATAGCTTATTAACAACATGTTTCAAAACTACATTTTTTTTTATTTTTGTCACGCTACAGTTGAAAATATCAAGCTGGTTCTGTATTTGATTATACTCGTATTTCTCGTAAATTTGAAAAACGGGGAGAAAATTTTGGGACATTTGTCCTTGGGGTTGGTAAATTAAAAGTTTGCAGACCCTACAAGATTTTGTTTGCATCAATTTTGTTTATATTACACAGGGCAACAAAAAAATATTTTTGTTTTGGTGCCTGGGATTTTAGAGCTGATTTTAACTATATTTGGGACGCTAAATCTATACATGTAATCCGTTTTTCTCTATCAGCTCTACTTTTTTAGATACATCAACTTATCTACCAATGTGGTTTTTATTCAGTATATTCATTTATGAGAGTTCTAAAATTATTATATATTCATTAATGTAGGTACAATGGTTTTATTGTCAGTCTGTAATTGAATAAATTCCAGGTAAATCTATAAATAGTGGAACCATTGCCTATCAGGTACCTGAACTGACCCTTTTAATCACCTAACTCGGGTAAGTCTCGTCAGTTTGTGCGTTCTTACTAATGAGAGTAGATCGAATTCGGCGTGTTATTTTATGTTAAGAAAAGAGTGTTTTTGTGTTATTGAACAGAATTAAAATGAGTTCAGGTTCCAGTTCAAGAAGAAGTTGTGTAAATCAACCTGATGTGTTTTGCTATATATGCGGAGAATACATGTTTCAACAAAACAGACAAACTATTACTGACTTTGTAAAGCGAGCGTATCTTGGATACTTTGGAGTTAAGCTTGGTGATCAGGACAAAACGTGGGCCCCGCATCTCGTATGTAAAACTTGTACAGAGCATTTACGGCAGTGGACTACCGGGAAAAGAAAATGTCTAAAATTCGGCGTACCAATGGTTTGGAGAGAACCAAAAAACCACTTCAATGATTGTTATTTCTGTTTAGTAAATACTAATGGAATCAATCGAAATAACCGCAGTAAGTGGACTTATTCCAATTTAGACTCGGCAATACGCTCTATCCCGCACTCAGATGAAATACCGATTCCAACATTTCATCAGCTACCACATATCTCTGATGAATATTTTCCCTCTGATCGCTCTTCTGATGCTAATAAAAGTTCTGATGCTAATGAAACTAACAGTGACTATGAGGGGACGTCATCAGTTCCTCAACGCTTCAATCAAAATGAATTAAATGATCTCACCAGGGATCTCAATTTATCGAAAAAAAAGCTTCTGAAGTACTGGTTTCTAGGTTGAACGACAAAAATTTACTGGAACAAGGAACCAAAATTACCTTTTACCGTACAAGAGAAAAAGATCTGCTACCATTCTTTTCTCAAGAAGACAATCTTGTATTTTGTCACGAAATTAGGGAACTCATGAAAGAAATGGGACTTTCTGAATATATTCCAGATGATTGGCGCCTATTTATTGACAGTTCAAAGCGAAGTTTAAAATGTGTCCTTCTACATAATGGGAATAAATATGGTTCAATACCACTAGCTCACTCAACGAAACTGAAAGAAGAATATAATACCATAGCTTTGGTCTTGCAGAAGATAAAGTATTACGAACATCAATGGATGATTTGTGTAGACTTAAAAATGGTAAACTTTCTTCTTGGGCAGCAAAGTGGTTACACGAAATATCCGTGTTTCTTGTGCCTCTGGGATTGTAGGGACAAAACACACCACTGGGTTAGAAAAGATTGGCCTCAGAGAGAAAACATGGACGTTGGGGAAAAGAATGTCATTAACGACGCTTTGGTTGAAAGAGAAAAAATCATACTTCCTCCATTACATATAAAGTTGGGCTTAATGAAACAATTTGTAAAGGCTCTTGATAAGAATGGGTCTTGTTTTGCATATATAGGGGTAAAAATGCATCAGTTGAGCACAGAAAAACTCAAAGCAGGATATTTGACGGCCCACAAATAAGACAATTAATTAAGGATCCTGCCTTCATAAATTCAATGAAGAGAAGCTTGGACATCATTTGTTGCAGTTGTAGAAAATTTTCTAGGCAAACATAAAGCTCAAAACTATGTTGAAATGGTTAACAAGATGCTTAATAGTTTCAAATCCTTAGGGTGCAATATGAGTATTAAAATACACTATTTACACAGCCACTTAGACCGTTTTCCAGAAAATTTAGGAGACATGAGTGAAGAACAAGGTGAAAGATTTCACCAAGATATTAAAGTTATGGAGGACCGCTACCAAGGAAGATGGGACATGCACATGATGGCAGATTACTGCTGGAGTTTAAAAAGGGACTGTTTAAAAAACATTCAAGAATGTCGCGGAAAAGAAGCTTTCCAAGTGTTGAGTTTCATTTCTTCAATGTTTTTTTTTTTGTTTGTAAGTACGACATAATGTTGTATTTTGTATAACTAAAATAAAAATTTCGTATCTACTTTTGTTTACTACACTTACGGATTTGAGATACAATAATGTAACTTATATTTCTCTAAAATTGTATATCTTAAAAATTTGAGCTCCTAGGTACAAATGAATACGTTATTTGAATTCAGGACATCAAATTGATATAGAATCAGCTCAAAAAACCTCGACACCAAAACAGCTGTTCTCCTGTGTATCTTATCTAAAAATATAATTAGGGCTTTGTTTCGGCATGCCTCTAAACTTTCCATCGAAAATCTCTCCAAGAGACTTTCATAGGGATAACCTATTTCTGGATATACTCCATCGAGTTTAAAACTAGAGTACCTTAAACAACGCCTTTGAATTTTTCCAATATTTTGAATGTGCACTTGATAAAAGGGGCACCAAACAACAACTGAATATTCAAGCCGTGATCTCACGAAACTATTAAAAAACAATTTGAGAGTATCATATTCAACAAAGTCAGCACTATTAGGTATGATGTAACCCAACAGTTTAAAACTCTCCGCCGTAATCTTTGCAATATGGCCACGAAAAGACAAAGCAGTGTCCAGCAAAACACCCAAATCAGACACCGACTGACATCTCCCTAGTACCTGACCGTTCATACTGTAATTGAATTGTATGAGACTCAATTTTTTTGTAAAGGTGATTACATTGCACTTGGATACATTCAAAAGGAGTTTGTTGTTACTACACCAATCGTTTATAAGATTAAAGCCATCCTGTAGTCTTATGCAGTCGTTCAGGTCTCTGATTCTGCAATATAGCTTTACGTCATCAGCATAAAGTAGGTATTCAACACCCGCTCTCTAAGTAAGATCATTTATAAATAAACTCCTGGACAAAATTAACGCAACAATCTTGAAATTAATTTATTTTTTTCTTATGTCAGTTTTAAAGTTTATCGAGTTTTTGAATAGTAGGCTATGCATATTTTGTTTCGTTGTTCATGACAGAAATCAAAACAATTCGTTTTAAAGAATTTTTTAGAAGATAAACAATTTTCTGTAATAATGCGATAGATTTTCTTTAAAAGTAAGCTTATAAATTGTTCCCTTTTTCAAAGTAATCCGTTTTTTGTGGTAGACTGTTTTATTTTTGACAACGAAGAATTAGAAAAAATGAATCGAACAAGGAGTTTAACTGAACACGAGGTAGTGTTCAGTTTTATTGGACGAGGGATATTGTCAGAGTTATGGTGACAATTTGTTAGGCAAACATCGTTCCACAATAAGTCGTATGGTAAGACGCTTGAATGAAGTAGGAACTTATTCTAGAAGGCTAGGACAAGGGCGAAAACGATGCGCTAGCGACCTAGATGAACGTTTTTATAACACATATGCTTTAAGAAACAGGACTGTCACTAGTTCTATAATAAGAAACGAACTCGAAGCTGTTCGCAATGTAACAATTTCTTCTAAAACAGTTAGAAGATGATTAAATGAAGCTGGATTAAACAGTAGGAGACTAGCCACTGCGCCCTTGCTTACTAGAGAGAACAGAGTTGCCAGGTTACGTTTTGCTCGAAATCACGAAAACTGGTCTGTGGATGATTGGAAACAAGTTTTCTTCACAGATGAAACTAAGGTTAGTCTAAAACATCCAGATGGTCGTGAGCGAGTATGGCGAAGACCAGGAGAGAGGTTTGCTCCTTGCAATACCTCTGCAAGGATTCCATTCGGCGGTGGCTCTGTTATGTTCTGGGGTGTCATCTGCTTTGATGCTCGCACAGAGTTAGTTCCTGTCCGTACGAGATCCATGAATGCTGACTACTATCTTGAGAATATTCTAATAGAACATGTGATGCCTTTCGGTCATTTTGTGAGCCCCTGTTTATGCAAGACAACGCTCGACCTCACGTGGCTAGGGAGGTACTCGATTATCTTAATCAAGTTGATATACCGATTATGCAATGGCCACCAAAAAGCCCGGATCTGAATCCGATAGAACATATATGGGATCACCTTAAGAAAAATGTGAAACGTCATATACCTGCAGCTAGAAACCTGAGGGAACTTGAAAATGCAGTTATCACAGAATGGGAGCAAATTCCTCAAGATTTTATCCAAAATTTAATTAGAAGCATGCCTAGGCGCATAAACGCTGTCATCCGAAGTAGAGGAGGCAAGACACGCTACTAGTGGCCCAGTTACACCATTAATTTTGCTACTAGTGTCCCAGTTTATTTTTTTCATTATTACATAATTTCAACGATTTTGTTATTAGGTCTTAAGAATAATTTTAATTCGAATCTTATAGAGAAATTCGGTAGCTAATTCACTTTTAAAGTATCCGAATAAGTTTTTTCTAACTTTTAGTGTACCCAATGTTCATAAAAAATTATTAAAATTAATTCATTATAGAGATTTGTATGATTTAATATATTGTTGCGTTAATTTTGTCCAGGAGTGTATATTGAAAAGAAGTGGCCCCAAATGTAATCCCTGCGGCACTCCCGATGTGGCAACAAAGCTAGAAGAATTCTGACCAAGACACTGTACAAACTGCGAGCGGTTTATCAAGTATAATAAAAAAAAAAGATAATAAGCAATCAGTGTAAATCACATCGGTCTGCTCACCCCCATCAAGTGATTCCGCAAGGTCTTGCGTAAGACAAAATAAATTTGAAACCGTCGAGCGGCCCCTCACAAAACCGTGTTGCTGCAGTGATATCTGCGTGCTAATTGAATTATATAAATAATCATGTAATATGATTTCGAAAACTTTTGAAAAGTTATTAATAATACTTATCGGTCTATAGTTTGTTACACAACTCTTGTCACCTTTCTTGAAAACAGGCGTAATACGTGATGTTTTCCATTTGTCTGGAAACACAGATGTGTCAAGTGATAAATTGAATAATATTGTAAGAGGACTGATCATATATTGGTTATTCGAAAAATACATATTTACCCCAATTAGGAATGGTTCAAAATTAGACTAAAATAATATATACAGTATGTCCCAAGTTTTATACAAATGAAAAAAAGTTTATCTTACATATTAAAAAAAAAATTATTCTTGATAAAAAGTTCTGCATTACATGGAAATTCATAATCAACCATCAAAAGTTTAAAATATTTGATGGTATACAGGGAAAATAAAAAATAATGATTTATAATTTTCAAAATAAAATATTATTATTATGGTTGTAACTGTTGCAAAGCAGATAACAAAAAAGGTTAACAAAAATATGATACGATCAAAATCAGTGCACTAGTTTTTAATTAACTTCGTTTATTCAATAAATAATCCGACAATTACTGACGTGTTTACTGGAGTGTTTTTGAATTTTTAACTAGTAAGGCCACAAATCTAAACGTGAGCATAATTTTTTAGTTCCTATTGACATTTCCAATTAATATTTTGCTCTGTATTTAAATTTAAATACACTTTACTCTTCGTTATAAATCGTTATTTTTTATTTTCCCTGTATACTAGTAAATATTTTAAACTTTTGGTGGCTAATTATGGATTTCCATGTAATGCATTTGTATAAAACTTTTTGGGACACACAGTATACTTGGATATATTAACCTTCTCAATTCGAATTCGAAAATAATTTTTAAAAAATGTAATTCTCTAACTTGAAAAAATATCTTCCAGTTGCAAACATTCTTAATTGTAAGGATGGAACAGTTCTTTGCTGCACAAATATATCTGAATATGATAATTTTGTGCATTTTGATCCAGCAGCTGAAGGACTGACATCAAAATTGTCCCTATAAATAACTTTAAAACCTCAAAAATACTTGAAAACGTCAATAGTCTTGGTTATAAGTAGGAACCTTCTTTTATATAGTTCATAAGAGTATGTAAAATACAATAGCTTCTTATATGTATGTAGTTTAAATCTTCTTCTTTCTTCTTTTTCCTACGTTAGGACCATGTCCTGTGTTTACTTCAAAGGTTTCCCAGAAACAATTGCGATGATGAAGACCAGCTCTCATACCATCTTTTTTTTTTTTTTTATTGGTCTAGCACACGTGCTGCAGGAAGTCCCTAAAGCGCTCCAGGAGCGGCACGAGTGCGGAAAAAGCGATTCACGTTGTTCTTGAATCGCTGTAAATTGTACTCGGTGGGAAACACAGCGCTGGCAAATTATTCCAAAGGGATGACGTTCTCCATATAAAAGATTGCTTGAAAAGCGTCGTACGCGGAGTAACAAGCTGAACCTCATACGGATGCGAAGCACCAGCGCGACGTGTATTTCTAACATGCACCGCTTTGGGAGGAATTAAGCGGGCTACATCCTTCGAACACTTTCCATGAAAATACTTGTAGAACAGACTCAAGTCGCCAACCGTTCTTCGATGTTCCAGCGAATCAAGGCCGCCGGTCAATTCCGGGTCCCCAATCAGACGGACCGCTCTTCTCTGAACAGAATCCAACAAATGCAGTGTATGTTTGGGAGCGGAGCCCCAAACGTGGGAGCAGTATTCCATAGTTGGTCGAATTTGGGCTTTGTAAAGAATTAACAGTTGCTGTGGGGTGTAAAGCTTTCTGGTTCTAAATAATATTCCCAATTTTTGAGAAGCTCTCCTTGCTATGCCTGCAACATGTTCATGCCAAGACATATTTGCTCCCAAACTAACGCCCAACAAATTGAGCGACGATGCTAGGGGAATGGAGTGCCCCGACATAACTATGTCGGGTTCAGCAACGTTAACTTTTTTAGAAAAAACTGCCGCTTGGGTTTGGGGTATTGGTGGTCTTCCAAGCGGTCGAGGTGTGTTTGGTCGCTTCTCTTTTGCAACCTTAGCCAACCGGTCATTTGGCATTCTGTCCACATGGTCTCTCCATTCTCTTCTCCTATTCCTTGCCCATCTCACCACATCCTGTATTTCGCACATTTCCCCTATTTCTTCACATCTCTTCCGGTCAAATAAGGTATGTCCTGTTATCGATCTAAGTGTTCGCATTTCTGTTGTTCTTAGGAGTCGTTTTGTTATTGTGTTCTCCGCTCTGGTTTCTATCGCGTACGTCATGATCGGTCTTACGCATGTTTTGTATATTCTTACTTTGCTCCTGGTGCTCATATATTTGTTTCTCCAAATTATATCACTTAAGTATCCTGATATTAATGATGCCTTTGTTGTTTGAGTTTTTACTTCCTCCTTAAGGTTCCTGGTACTTGTTATGTTTGCCCCTAGATATTTGAAGGACATCACTTGTTCTACACTCTGATCATAAATCGCGAGTTTGCATCTTTTCGGTTCTTAAGATATTGGAAGGGATATTGTTTTCTTTACAGGTATTTGCATATTAAACACTGTTGTTGTTTGTTGGAACTTATGTAGGAGTCTCTGTAAGTTATCTTCGTCTTCTGATTTGATTACTGCATCATCGGCGTAGCATATTATTTTTATTTCTTTGTCTCCCAATCGATATCCTCTCCCAGTTTTCTTTACTTCGTTTATTATTTCATCCATTATGATTTTAAATAAGATTGGGCTTAGGCTATCTCCTTGTCTGATTCCGGTCGTCATAGATATTTTATTGTTTAATTTATTTGCCACTCTTACATATGTGTGGTTGTTGATGTTCAACTCTTCGATAGTTTTTATTATATTCGGGTGAATTCCCCTTTTTTGTAGTAGGGTTATGACATCAGTTAACCGTACCCTATCGAATGCCTGGGTAAGATCAATGAAACACATAAAGGCTATCTTGTTAAACTCTATGGCTTTTTCGGTAATTTGGCGGATTATAAATATGGCGTCTATAGTAGACCTGTTCTTTCTGAACCCTTGCTGTTCTTCACAGATTCCGGTTAACATTATTTCTTCTGCTAAAATTTTAGTGAACAATTTTAGTACCGCACTCATTAAGCTGATACCTCGATAGTTTTTTGGATCTGTCCTTTCTTCTTTTTTGAAAATTGGTATCAAGATGCTTTCTTTCCATTCGGATGGAATAATCTTGGCTGTGAGTATTTTGTTAAAAAAATCTGTAATTCTTCTAGTAATTTATTACCTCCATACTTGATCATTTCGTTCTTAATTTCGTCCATGCCCGGGGCATTTCTGTTTTTTAGTTTCGCTACCATGTGCTGTATTTGATTCAAGGAAATGGTTCTATTTGGCTGAGCAACATTTTCATCTTCATGCTGTATTTCCTGTGTTAATGAATTGATTTCTGATGGACTCTAGAGTTTTTCGAAATATCTCTCCCATTCTTCCACCGTAAATTTTGTATTTTGTATATACTCATTTATTGGTTTTTTTTCTATTTCTCAGTAGATTCCATTTTTTTTTGTCCTCCGTACAGATCATGTTCCATATCGTTAGAAAATTTCTCCTAATGCTCTCTTTTGATTCTCTGGATATTCTCGTTGACCCTGTTTCTTACATTTTTATAATCATTGTATGTTATAGCATTGGATCTGTATTGTAGGTACGATTTTCTTTTTTTTTTTCAGGTTAATGTCTTAACTTCTTCTTTGAACCAAGGCTTTGTGTTTGGTTTTCCCCCTTTCTTTATAGTCCTTCTTCCAAATGATTCTTCTGCTGCTTCTAGCATATTGGTTTTTAGTTTTCTCCATGCCGTTTCTATGTCATCGGACTCTCGAATATCATTTGTGGCTCTTTTTTCTGTTAGCCTTTGTTGATATAAATATTTGGTTGAGTCGTCGGATAAAGATTCTATATTGATTTTGCTTATTCGTTCGAAGGGTTCTCTACGAACTCGCTGCATGTTTGTTCGTATAAATGCTTTATTTCAAATCAATACACATGGTGTATGAAACGAAATGACGTCAAAATAAAGAAAATATAACAAATAATTACAAATCCGGACAAAAATCCGTAAGTCTATATGGTTCTGCGGTTATTAATAAATTCTTAATCTCTGTTTTGAATCTTTTGATAGAGTTAATACTTTTGATTTGGTTTAGTTGGGCATTCCATAAATTTACACACCTATAAAGGGGCGATTTTTCAGTAATTGTAAGTCTATGCACTAAATATTTAAAATCCATTGTTCTAGTGTTATAGCCATGTTCTGATTTAAATTCAAATAGATTTTTATTTTGAAAGAAAAACATTAAGTTTTTGTAAATATATATCGCATACACGGTGATCATGCCCATATTTTTAAACACCCATCTACAGCTTTGTCGATAATTCATTTTTTTACGATTCTCAAAATTCGTTTTTGAATACCATACTTAAGAACCGATTTAAAATTGGCATAATATAATATTCTGTGAGAAGTTTCGTTCAAATATTTACTCAAAACCCTTATACCATAGCACACTGAGTTTAATTTCTTACATAATTGGGTTCATTGATATGACCAGTCCAAATGTTCATTTATATAAATTCCCACAAATTTAGCATGTTGGGTTAGTTTAAATTTTTCATTATCAAAACCAATGTGTCCTGGCACAGCAATATTTGACCGTTTTGGACAAAAGGAAATTTGTTTTTGCTTTATTCACAATCAATTTATTTGTGCAAAACCAATCAGTCACCCTATCAAAAGATTCTTTTGCTTTGGTTATCAGATCTTCTATAGTCTTACAGCTAATAATTAAATTTGTATCATCTGCATACTTTACAATATGCTGATTTGGAGACTCCAGTAACAGGTAAAGATCATTTATAATAACTATGAACAGGATTGGGCTCAATATGCTTCCTTGTGCGATTCCCACATCATTAGCTAAGATTTCTGGTTATGCCGTTTTACCATAGTTTGACTGATAGGAAAACAAAAAGCTACTTATGGGAAGTTTAAACCTAACATAGCCTAATAGGTCGAGTCATTAACGAACAGTAAGGCAACATAACATAATACATTAAATCATAAGTAAGCAGAGAGGCATATATCATACTACAAGCCTTTAACATAACATAACCTAATGGTTAGAGACATAAGAAAGCAGAAAGGTATATACCACAAGCTTTAAACCTAACAGAACTTAATGGTTAGAGATATAAGAAAGCGGAAAGTCTCCATACACTTAACAATTACTAATAATACTGCACTGACTTAGCCGTTACTTGATGGAGATCCATAATAACTAGGGATAATTTTTTTTTTTTTTTACAAATGTTTATGATCACCACTTATGTTTATTATTGCTGACAATTGTTTCGACACACTGTGTCTTCTTCTGGAGCACGATGTAAATTAACTGTTAATTTACATCGTGCTCCAGAAGAAGACACAGTGTGTCGAAACAATTTTCAGCAATAATAAACATAAGTGGTGATCATAGACATTTGTTTAAAAAAAAAAAAAACATTTTTATTACTAATAATAGTTTGACGTAGTTTAACAGAAAGTAACAACTTCGTTTAAACTAATATTTAGTGGGACCGCCGTTGGTTTTGATAATCTCCTGTAACGTTTTTCTCATGCTTGCAACCAGCTTTCTAGTAACTTCGGCTGGCATGTTCTCCCATTCGTTCAATATTCTGTTTTTAAATTCTTCTCTATTTGAAACATTATGTCTACTAGCGCGCCGTTTAAGTTCCTCCCATAAACTTTGAAAATGTTGTTGAGGGAATTAAATTCACTAAAGTGTTGAGGGTTGGGAAGCGTTCTGGAAAGGTGAGACCAATAAAGGTGATAATGCATGATAAGCGATCAGCACAGACCATCCTAAGTAATAAGTCAAGGTTTAGAGAACAGGGAACGACCATTGGTCCTGATCAAACTTTATGGCAAAGGCATCAGTTCAAGGAGTTGAGGTCTCAGTTACAGCAACGCATTCATAATGGTGAAACTAAACTGGGCATAAAATATTTAGGAGGTGTGCCTAAGATTGTGCATGTAGATGAACCGCGACAGGACTCTATACGGCAGAGAAAAAACTTAATAGGGGCAGGCCGAACTTAACACTTTATTACCAAAACATCAGAGGTATTAAAACCAAAATGAAAGACTTAACACTCAGTATATCAGATTGTGATTTTGACGTGGTGGTATTCTCAGAGACTTGGCTTAGTGATGATATCTGTGATGCTGAGATTGGTATGTCTGATTATGTATTGTATCGAAAAGATCGGTCAAACCTTACTAGTGACAAAAAAAGTGGAGGTGGGGTGCTTATTGCAGTACGAAACTGTTATCAGTCTTGTATAGTGCCAAACAACTACCATAGTGTGGAACACTTGTTTGTGTTAATTCGATGTGGTACGGAGAAACTTGTGGTGGGTGCTGTGTACTTGCCGCCACCCGTTAAAGTGGATGCTGTTCAGGCTCACTGCTGTGCGATAGAGGAGATCATTCAAGAGTATACCAGCGATAATGTATGTGTCCTAGGTGACTATAACTTGCCTCATGTAGAATGGACTAGTGACAGTTTTGGAAGCTCAGCCATTGGCCATGGTGGGGACGTTGTGAGGTTACTTAGTGACTGTTTCTCTTATAATCAGTTATTCCAAGTGAACGAAATTAGTAATGCGAATGGTGTGAAATTAGATCTAGTAGTAACACGAGACAGTAGAACATCTGTTCGGGTGGCACTGGAGAGTCTGCTGCCCTGCGACCGGCACCATCCTTCCCTAGTGGTTGATGTGCTGCTTAATGACTATCCTGAGCGTTTGCACTATGATTTCAGTTTCTATGACTTTAAGCGTGCGGACTATAATATGTTAAATATTCATTATCACTTAGTGGACTGGGAATATGTCTTGGGTGGTATTGCGGATGTAAATACTGCAAAGTCTGCCTTCGATGAAGTTTTGTATGCTGGTATTAGTCTATATGTCCCTGTGGTTCGTTCCAAAAATCCGAAGTTCCCGAAGTGGTTTTCTGATGAACTTAAAGATCTTATCTTAAAAAAGAAGTTGTGTCATAAAGAATACAAAAAAACCCGTCGGTGGGAAACTTATCAGAAGTTTTCGGAGTTAAGAACCCAATCCAATATCTTAAAGAGCAACTGCTACTTGCAGTATGTTAAAAATATTGAGACAAATTTAAAGCATAACACCAAACAATTTTGGAATTTCATTAACAGTAAAAAGGGGGGCAAGTCTACCCCTACCTTAATAAATCTAGACGAGCTAACAGGGACGGATGGACAGACTATTGTGGAAATTTTTAAGTCTCATTTTCAAGATGTTTATAGGTCGGATACTGACGGTGGTGAGCCTGGGCTTGAGGATGTTGGGGATAGTGGTGGATCATTCTCCTCTGTTGAGATCTCCCTGGGGGAGGTGTTTGACTATGTGTCTAAACTTGACATAAATAAGGGACCGGATCCTGATGGTATATCTCCCAGATTTTTAGTTGACTGTGTCTATGCTTTGGCCAAACCGCTCCATATGCTTTTTAAAATGTCCCTAGAGAGCGGTGTTTTTCCTGACCAATGGAAATATAGCTTCATTACTCCAGTATTTAAGTCCGGCGACAAATCAGACGCTAAAAATTATCGACCTATTTCCATTCTAAGTTCTATTCCAAAAGTATTCGAAAAAATTGTTTGCGACAAATTAAAACCATTCATAAAACCTTTTTTGGTTCCGGAACAGCACGGTTTCGTTGGTGGCAGATCGACGGCTAGAAACCTAATCTTGTTGGTTCAAAGTACTATTGATGTGATGGAGGCGGGTGGTCAGGTTGACGTGGTTTATACGGATGTCAGCAAGGCCTTCGACACAGTCAACCACGATATCCTGATAGGGAAGTTAAGAGGTTATGGGTTTTGTGGAGCACTACTGAATTGGTTGACCTGCTACCTTACATATAGAAAACAGTTTGTTAAAGTAAAGGGCTTTGTGTCGAGTGAGGTGTCTGTTGCATCGGGTGTGCCGCAGGGTAGCCACCTGGGCCCGTTGCTGTTTAATATATTTATTAACGACCTACGAAAGGTGATTCTATTTTCAAGGCCCTTGTTTTTTGCAGATGACTTGAAATTGTCTACGGCAATTCATTCTGTTGACGATGCTATGAGACTGCAGGGAGACTTGGATAAGGTGAGTGAGTGGTGCAGGAGAAACAAAATGAAACTAAATATTAAAAAATGTAAGATTATGTCGTTCTTTCGAGTGAAAGTTCCGCTTTTGTATGACTACAGTATTAATAATTGTCTTCTCGAAAGAGTCTCCTCATTGTGTGACTTGGGTATTTATTTGGACACTAAGCTTGATTTTCATATTCATTATGACTTTATTACTAACAAATGTATTAAACTCCTTGGCTTCGTCTGTAGGAATACTAGGGATTTCCGGACCGTAGATACCGTGAATATTTTGTACAAGGCCTTGGTGAGATCTTCTTTGGAGTATCTGTCATGTGTGTGGTCGCCATCGTATGCTGTGCATATTGAGGGTGTTGAAAGGGTACAGAGGAAGTATGCTAGATATGTCTCTTGCAAATTTAAGTGGAACATCACTGCCTATGGGGACCAGCTACGAAGACTTCAGCTGCAATCACTTTCAAGACGAAGGAAAGTTGCTGATATATGTTTCTTATTTCGACTTGTAAATGGTCATATAGACTGCTCTGATCTCTTGAGTCTGATAAATTTTCATGTTCCACCAAGATCAACAAGGGACCACGTACTCTTTGCCCCGAGGTATCACAGATGTAACTATGGCCTATTCTCGCCGATCACTAGAATCACTAATGGTGCCAGTGAAGCGAATCTTGATTTTTTTAATCTCTCTTTAAAACGTTTAAAAGAAAAACTGTTGACAGTCCACTGAGTTTTTGAAATGATAATTACTGGTGTTGTTATTGTATTATATTGTTATAAGTTTACTATATTATTGAAATTTTTCTGTAAATACTATGTATAAAATGGGTCTGCCCGTAGATAAATAAATAAATAAAAATGCTCGTTGGGGTTAACATCGGATGATTGCGGAGGTGCATGAAGCTGCAGTCACACATTATGGATCATCCATTCTCGCACCAAGTTTACGGTATGTTTCGGATCATTGTCCTGTTGGAAAAAGTTTTTTTTTTCGAGTGCTAATTTATGGACATTTTCTCTTATGTGGTATCTCAAAATGTTCAAATAAGCATGCTGACCCATTAGTTCTGCCATCAGACCCAAAAAGGTTAATTTTAGTTTCATCACTAAAGATTACGGATTCCTAAAATTTAGAAGATTTAGTAACGTATTTCCTGGCAAAAGCTAATCGCTTTTTGCGATTAGCTTCCGAAATTAACGGCTTTTTCCTGACTGCACACCCCTTATAGCCTGCCCTGTGTAAACAATTTCTCAATGTTTTTGAACAAACATTTTTCGATAATAGTTCCCGTACTTCTTCTTTTAATTTTGGTGCACTTTTCTTGAGATCTATAATTATTTGTCTAACAATATTGGCCTCTTCACCTGGAGTCAGTTTCTGGGACAACCGGAGCGTGACCGAATTTTATAGGAACTCGTTCATTTATACTAATTTACAATGTAACAGTAGCACTCGACTTTTTAACAATTTTTCCTATATTTCTGTACGATTTTCCATCTTTCCATAAATCAATTATAATCTTCCGAACTTGAAATGGAATTTCACAATTTGTCTCGCTCATTTTTAATACTACTTTAAAAACCCACTGCAAAATTACTAGCAACAAGTGACAGATTATAAAGTATGGCCGAGAATTATTCATTGGTTTTCGTTTAGCGAGCAATAGATAGCTTGATAAAATGCGACGTGTTTTTTTCAATACAGTTCTTGAGTGTATGGAGAGTTTTTTGACACTAATTTTGTTTTCATTGTTATAACAATAAAGTAACTTATAAATAAAACTAGCAGTGCCCGCGGCTCCGCTCCGACTCGTGATTCGCTACTATCATCACTGCTTATTCCTTATGTTACCTAACGTAATAAAATATCTGCCATTATTTTCCCTTATCTCCCATTATTTCTCCTTATCTCCCATTATCTCTACATAATTTCCATTATCTAGGCTTCTCTCTGCTCATCTCCCATTATTTCTCCTTATCTCCCATTATTTCCCCTTATCTCCCATTATCTCACCTTATCTCCCATTATCTAGGCTTATCTCGACTTATCTCACAATATTTCTCCTTACCTCCCATTATTTCTCCTTATCTCCCATTACCTCACCATAACTCCCATTATCTAATCTTATCTTTGCTTATCTCCCATTATTTCTCCTTATCTCCCATTATTTATACTTATCTTCCGACTTGATTCATCTTATCTCCCATTATCTAGGCTTATATCGAATTATATAGAACATATGTATAAATTTATAAAAACACGTAAATCGGATAAGTGGTTCTCAAGTGATAAGCGCACTAACGGACAGACAGAGAGATATTGCATTTTACATATATTATATTCTTTGCAACATGATATTGTTCCATATTTAATGGTTTAGGCAGTGTATTGCAAGAGAACGCGCTAAGGGTAACCTTTTTTCCGACTTGATTCACTATTATCGTCACTGCTTATTCTTTATGTGACCTAACGCAATAAAATATATCCTATAACTTGTCCAGAGAACATATGTATGTTTAAAAAAAAAAGCACGTAACGCACTAACGGACAGACAGACAGACGTTGCATTGTATATATATTATACATAGAAAACCTGGCCAGAGAACGTATGTATGTTTTTTAAAAAAACACGTAAATTGGATAAGTAGTTCTCCAGTGATAAGCGCACTAACGAACAAACAGACAGGCAGAGAGACAGGCAGACAGACAGACAGAGAGACGTTGCATTTTATATGTATTATAGATAGAAGATTATAGATAACATGGCCAGAGAACAAATGTAAGAATTAAAAAAAAAACACACGTAAAGTGGTTCTCGTGTGATAAACGCACTAATGGACAGACAGACAGAGAGATATTGCATTTTATATATATTTTAGATTATAGATATTCTCTGCTACATAATATTGTTCCATATTTAATGGTTTAGGCTGTGTATTGCAAGAGAACGCGCTAGCAACAAACTTTTTTCCGACTTTATTCACTATTATCGTCACTGTTCATTCCATATGCTACCTATCGTAACAAAATATAGTCTATAACTTGGTCAGAGAACATATGTATGTTTTAAAAAAAAGTACGTGAATCGGATAAGTGGTTCTCCAGTGATAAGTGCACTAATGGACGGACAGACAGACAGACAGAGATACGTTGTATTTTATATATATTAGAGATGTAATAAAATATATATCTATAACCTGGTCAGAGAACATATGTATCAATTTAAAAAATCACGTAAATCGGATAAGTGGTTCTCGAGGGATAAGCGCACTAACGGACAGACAGACAGACAGAGAGACGTTGTATTTTATATATATTATAGATATAGATTATTATTAATATTATATAACCTGGCCAAAGAATATATGTATGAATTTAAAAAAAGACACGTAAATCGGAGTAATTCTCGCGTGATAAACGCACTAATGAACAGTCAGACATACAGAGAGACATTGCATTTTATATATATTATAGATTATAGATATTCTCTGCTACATAATATTGTTCCATATTTAATGATTTAGACTGTGTATTGCAAGGGATCGCGCTAGCGGCAAACTTTTTTCCGGCTTCATTCACTATTATCGTCACTGCTCATTCCTTATGCTACCTATCGTAATAAAATATAGCCTATAACCTGACCAGAGAACATATCTATGTTTAAAAAAAAAAGTACGTAAATCGGATAAGTGGTTCTCCAGTGATAAGCGCACTAACGGACAGACAGACAGACAGACAAACGTTGCATTTTATATATATTATAGATATTCCGTAGTTGTTTTTAGTACTAATCCTCGTAGGTTAAGTAGTAGAGTATAGAAATCTGGTGGTGTATGGAGACTTTTTGGACTGACTGTATATATATATATATATATATATATATATATATATATATATATATATATATATATATATATATATATATATATATATATAACAATAAAGAAGATTGACAATAAACAAGACTTCTCCATATACCACAAACAGACACATACCAACACTACGATAAATAAGAGTTCATTGCATCCATAGAAACAAAAACTAGCGGCATACAAAATCCTTTATATATACATTAGTTAACATACAAATGACAGATGACAATTTTAGAAATAAACTTAATCTTATTAAACAAATAGCCAAAAACAATGAATTTCATGTAAAAACTTTAGACACAATTTTACGCAAAAAACAGTTACAACAAACAATTAATCTAATATATCCAAAAACCAAAACTATTAATAATAATTACGCAACATTAACCTATATAGGCCCAACAACTAAAAAAATCTCTAAATACCTAAATAAACAGAACGTGACAATCACATATAGTACAAATAACAACCGAAACAAACATATCAAGAACAATAAAGATAAAACCTTGAAAAACCATAAATCTGATGTTTACCAACTTAATTATGGTTCTTGTAATAAACTCTACATAGGACAAACAGGTAGAACATTCGAACAAAGAATTTTAGAACTTAATTTTTTTTTTTAAAAGTAAAACTGATTCTTTATATGCCAAACATTTAACAAAAGAGAATCCTGTATTTGATAATAATTTCTATATTTTACACTTCAGAACAAATCGCATAAATTAAATGTATTTGAGACCCTCGAGATTAATAAAAGAGACTGTTAATTGACCCATTGGACCTCGGAAATTCCCCGTTATTGAATATATTTAATGAATAGATAATCTGTATAATCATTAAATTTTGTTGTTATTCTTTAGTTACAACCTACCTGCAAATATTTGCTTATAAAGCCATTGATAAATGTTTATTTCATTCTATACCCGTACTTTTGATAAAGCTAATGTTTTAGCGAAACACGTGTCAAGTATAAAAATCAATAAAATTGGAAATTTTACTAAAAATTTGGTGTTTTATTCTCATTGAATATAAATTTCCTTCAAGTAACCACTGAGTCAGTTAATTATTACCTTAATTTATTTTTTTTGTCCGTAATTTTTTTTTTTTATTTCTTATATTTTTATATATATAATTATAATTGAACTTATATATTATGATGATTGTAAACACTCGTGTAAGAACATTATTAAATTATTTGAGCCAAATTATAAAAATGAGATTAACTCTAAAAAAAATTTTTGCTAAGTTCCGCCGAAAATGTGTTACAAATCAAACAAGAAAAAATCTGAAAACCTTTTATTTACACCATACAAAAATCACCTAATAGGATACTTTTAAAAAATAGTTTTTATCGAATTTCTAGTAAATTAAAATAGTTACTCAAAATACTAAAATATCTATTCGTCCCCAAATCCATTGGCACCTGAATGATTTTCCATGATAGCCTTAGCTAATTCTTCATTTTTCAAAAATGTGGTATGCGTTCCTGCAAATACCTGAAAACATAACAATTCCTTCTTCTCTCTCTAAAAAAAATACCTTTGTATCTACTTATCCCTATCTCTTTTTTCCTTTAAATCCTGGCTACACCACTACCAAGAGCCTAATTTACAAAACTACAAGTATTTAATAAAATTTTCGAATATATTTGACAACATATGGGGCTCTTTGTATTTTACAAATGTATAATTGTAAACTTGTAACAAGTAAATCTTTGCACGCTTACAAGTAAATTAGTTTTTACCAGCCACCAATTTACTTGTATGTATCTAACAAGTACAGTCAACAAAATAACAACTGATACCTGTTCTTTACTATTTATTTTCTGTTTAACTGGAAATGCATGTAAGATGGTTTTACGAATTAAAATAATTCCTAAGCGACAAAAGGATGTGGTTCAGTATTACTTCCGAAAAATGAAAATGCAGAAATTAGTGAAAAACGCCAAACACCTTTTAGGCCCAGATTCAACAATTAATTTCAGTCCTACCCTGAATTCAACGAACGATTTAGAATGATGTTTGTGCTGATGAAACAGCTTGTAATAAAATTATATAAAAACAACACTATGTTTTAATTTCCAATATATTTAAAGTCACTTGACAATTGTTTCACCATACAATGGCTTCTTCAGAAGTAAATGTCATTTACTTCTGAAGAAGCCATTGTATGGTGAAATAATTGTCAAGTGACTTTAAATATATTGGAAATTAAAACATAGTGTTGTTTTTATATAATTTTATCATGAATTTCCAACAAGTATCGGCTAACACACACAGTCGATCGCGAGTGCTTTTTGAGTCGATCTCGAGAAAAAAAATCCGATATAGAACTATTCATAGATTTTGTTTTAGGTAACTAAAACAAAATGTAATGAATAAACTACTAAAATTTATTCGATCCACAATTAGGCCAGAATAACCCCCTCATCACTTTCTTTTATCGTAATAACCCCCTGCTAGCGGCAAAAGGCGGCTTTATCAAAGGAACGCGCGGTACTTGTCAAAGAAAAGCCGCGTTTTTGATTCCCGCCGATTTTTCTAGAAACTTCGGGCGGCGTGTTTGACGGGAACATTCGAGACTTCGTTCGCGCCGATATAAATGTTGCGCCTGCAGGAATAGGAGTCAGTCTGAGTTGTAACTTGAAGGCGATACATCGATACAAAGTTTATTAATAAATGGTCCAAAATGAGTGCGGCGAAGAAAAGTAAAACTTATCATTTTAATAACGATTGGGAGGAAGAATTTTTTTTTTTGTATGGTAAAGGATAAGTGCATTTGTCTCATTTGCCATGCGTCAGTTGCAATACCTAAGCGTGGGAACTTAAAGAGGCATCATAAAACGGTTCATAAAAACTATGAAAAGGATTTTCCGTCACAGAGTGAATTAAGAAAACGAAAAGTACGTGATTTGATAACTTGTTTGAAAAAAGAACAAACCATGTTCACAAGACCAGCCAAACAATCAAAAGCTGCAACGATCGCGTCATTTAAAATATCTCATATATTGGCGAAACACAAGAAACAATGATGGATTGGTTGTGAAGGAAGCATTTATTGAAGCGGGTGAGACTTTATTTGAAGATTTTAAAAATAAAACAGAGATTATGTCTGCTATTAGAGAACTTTCAGTTATCTCGTCCGACTGTCACAAGGCGTGTTGAAGTAATGAGTCAGGACATGGCAGATAAACTAAAACATGATATCATGGAATGTACATACTTTTCTTTACAGTTCGACGAATCCACCGATATGACAGACACTGCCCAGCTGTGTATTTTTATTCGAATGGTATTCAATGACATGTCGGCTAAGGAAGAGTTTTTGACAATGATTCCTCTGAAAGGAAGACCCGTGGCGAAGATATATATGACGTTTTCTTCAATTCTGTAACAAACTACAAGCTACCAATATATAAACTAGTGTGCATTACAACCGATGGAGCACCAGCAATGACTGGAAACAAAAACGGTTTTGTGGCATTGTGTCGAGCTAATGATGATTTCCCTTCATTTTTCTCCTTCCATTGCATTATACATCAACAAGTTTTATGTTCAAAAGTTCTAAACATGGAGGAGATTATGGGCATTGCAATAAAAATTGTGAATTCTATCCGTGCACGTATCTTGCAACGACGGCGCTTTAAATTGCAGTTGGAAGATAGTGAGTCAGCTGAACACACTAATTTAGTTCTTCACACGGACGTCAGGTGGTTGAGTCGCGGAAAATTCCTAGAAAGGTTTCAAGAATTATTGCCCGAAATAACAGCTTTTCTGGACGAAAGAGGTGATGACACTCAGATGCTGAAAAACGGAAAATGGCTCACTGATTTGGCATTTTTGACAGACATCACAATGCATTTAAACACCATTAATTTGGAGCTTCAAGGTAAAGGAAAAACTATTATTGAGATGATTAGCGCAATAAACGCATTCAAAAGTAAATTGCAACTTATGATAGATCAACTGAAAAGAAAGGATCTGAAAAATTTTCCGTCTTTGAAAGCAAGGATTCCTCAGTTGAATTATGATATTTATGAGGCAGAATTATCAAATATTTTGGGCCAATTCGAAATACGTTTTTATGATTTCAGTAAATTGGCAAATATCGCATCATTTATGAGTTATCCTTTTTCGTGTAAAAACATTGAGGAATTAGCTACTGAAATAGCAATTCAGTTTAACATGGACTCATGTTCTGTTGAAAATGAGTTAGTGCAGATTATATCAGATATACATCTCAAAGCCACAGCAACTGATACAAAATTCTGGTGTTTTATATCTGAAGATAAATATCCGAATCTAAGGCAAATCACCCTTCAACTGACGGCAATGTTTGGGTCAACTTACTTGTGCGAGTCTGCATTTTCTGAAATGAATATAATTCAGTCAAAATATCGCAATCGACTAACTGACGAACATATGTCATCATGCTTGCGATTAGCACTCGGTAATTACGTACCATCTTATGAAAAGTATGCTGAGGACATGCAGTGCCACGCTTCAACATCCAAAGTCACTCTTTAGTTAAGTTTAGACACTAGAACTCGTTTGTTTTGTAAGAACCAATAAACTCGCAATTTTGAATAATTATGAGTTTTTTCATTGACATTTTAGAGCAGACCTACACTTAGCTTGACTAAAAAAATGCATATTGTGCGGAAAACTAATATCTATGCTACGATACACCCTACCTAGACGACAATCCTGCATCACACTTACTTGCAGCCTCTCAGAGTCGATAGATCGTAGTCTAACAATATTGAGGTAGATCGCCAGCAGTTCAAGTTTGAGCACCCCTGGTGTAGAAGAACGTTGTGTATCCAAACTTCCCAAGTTAATTTTTGGCGTGAAAACATACTGCGAGGTAGGATGAAAACTTTTTGGTCTACCTGCTTAAAACATATTTTTTTTTTGCAAAATTCGACTTTATTGATCAATACAGTCTCCCTCAAAGCGATACAATCAGTCGAATGCTTTTTTAACATTTCTCTACTTTTCTTGTAGAAAAATTTGTCTTTGCCTTCAACTTAGGCCTCAATTTCGGCGACAACTTCTTCATTGGAGCCAAATCTCTTTCCCACGAGCATTTTGTGCGGTCTGCGAATCGATAATAGTCACTGGGAGCCAAATCTGGAGAATACGGTGGATGAGGAAACAATTCGAGCTTCAAATTATGCAATTTTGCCATCGTATCCATTGACTTGTGACACGGTGCATTGCCTTGATAAAAGAGCACTTTTTTCTTGTTCATTTGTGGCCGTTTCTTCGTGATTTCTACCTTTAAACGCACCAATAACTTTATATAATAGCCGCTATTGATGGTTTTCCCTTCTCAGCATAGTCGATGAAAATTATTCTATGCGCATCCCGAGATACAGAAGCGAGAACCCTCTCCAGCCAACTGTTGTGTCTTTAGTCGCTTTGGACGGCTTTCACCGACTTTTGTCCACTCAGCCGACCATGATGGAACCATGTTTCATTCACTGTCACATATCGCATGAAAAAATCCTTTTTATTGCGCTTAAACAGATCCAAACAGTACTCAGAATCATCAACACGTTGTTGTTTTTGGTTAACTGTGAGCAAACGCGGTACCCATTTCGAACAGAGCTTTCTCATGCACAAATGTTCATGCAAAATATGACCAACACGTTCTTTTGATACCTTTAGGGTGTGATTATGTGGATTTTTTTGATGTTTTGCGGTGTAACCACCTTATTTGCTCGTCCAGAGCGTTCAGCATAATTTGTATCCGTACGGCTGTGTTTAAATTTAGCACACCAGTAAATGATGAGTGATCTTCCAGGGGTAGAGTCCCCGTAACACTTATCAGGCCATTGCTTTGCTTGAGCCGTATTTTTTCCCATCAAAAAACAGTGTTTAATTAACACACGAAATTCAATTGTTTTGAAAATATCCAAAGTAGCGTCACTAAAATCACCGTAACTTGTAAACTAATCGTCGAAATGTCATTAAATTTTGACACGTATCGTTCGAAAGTTGGTGCTTCCTAAAAATCATATAGATTTTGTGAAAAGGACGACATATATATATATATATATATATATATATATATATATATATATATATATATATATATATATATATACACTCCTGGACAAAATTAACGCAACAATATATTAAATCATACAAATCTCTATAATGAATTAATTTTAATAATTTTTTATGAACATTAGTTACACTAAAAGTTAGATAAAACTTATTCGGATACTTTAAAAGTGAATTTGATTCGAATTAAAATTATTCTTAAGACCTAATAACAAAATCGTTGAAATTATGTAATAATAAAAAAAATAAACTGGGACACTAGTAGCAAAATTAATGGTGTAACTGGGACACTAGTAGCGTGTGTTGCCTCCTCTACTTCGGATGACAGCGTTTATGCGCCTAGGCATGCTTCTAATTAAATTTTAGATAAAAGCTTGAGGAATTTGCTCCCATTCTGTGATAACTGCATTTTCAAGTTCCCTCAGGTTTCTAGGTGCAGGCATATGGCGTTTCACATTTTTCTTAAGGTGATCCCATACATGTTCTATCGAATTCAGATCCGGGCTTTTTGGTGGCCATTGCATAATCGGTATATCAACTTGATTAAGATAATCCAATACCTCCCTAGCCACGTGAGGTCGAGCGTATTCTTGCATAAACAGGAAATTGGGCCCCACAAAATGACCGAAAGGCATCACATGTTCTATTACAATATTCTCAAGATAGTAGTCAGCATTCATGGATCTCGTACGAACAGGAACTAACTCTGTGCGAGCATCAAAGCAGATGCCACCCCAGAACATAACAGAGCCACCGCCGAATGGAATCCTTGCAGAGATATTGCAAGGAGCAGACCTCTCTCCTGGTCTTCGCCATACTCGCTCACGACCATCTGGAATTTCATCCGTGAAGAAAACTTGTTTCCAATCAAAACGTAACCTGGCAACTCTGTTGTCTCTAGTAAGCAAGGGCGCAGTGGCTGGTCTCCTACTGTTTAATCCAGCTTCATTTAATCGTCTTCTAACTGTTTTAGAAGAAATTGTGACATTGCGAACAGCTTCGAGTTCGTTTCTTATTATAGAACTAGTGACAGTCCTGTTTCTTAAAGCATATTGTCTTATAAAACGTTCATCTAGGTCGCTAGCGCATCGTTTTCGCCCTTGCCCTAGCCTTTTAGAATAAGTTCCTACTTCATTCAAGCGTCTTACCATACGACTTATTGTGGAACGATGTTTGCCTAACAAATTGGCAACATAACTCTGACAATATCCCTCGTCCAATAAAACTGAGGCTCGCACTACCTCGTGTTCAGTTAAATTCCTTGTTCGATTCATTTTTCTAATTCTTTGGGGTCAAAAATAAAACAGTCTACCACTATTACTTTGAAAAAGGGAACAATTTATAAGCTTACTTTTAAAGAAAATCAATCCCATTATTACAGAAAATTGTTTATTTTCTAAAAAAATTCTTTAAAACTGTAAATCTAAACGAATTGTTCTGATTTCGGTCATGAACAACGAAACAAAATATGTATAGCCTACTATTCAAATACTCGATAAACTTTAAAACTGACATAAGAAAAAGATAAATTAATTTTCAGATTGTTGCGTTAATTTTGTCCAGGAGTATATATATATATATATATATATATATATATATATATATATATATATATATATATATATATATATATATATATATATATATATATATATATATATATATATATATATATATATATATATATATATATATATATATATATATATATATATATATATATATATATATATATATATATATATATATATATATATATATATATATATATATATATATATATATATATATATATATATATATATATATATATATATATATATATCTTTTGTTATACTCTTGAATATAGGTTCAATTCAATTAATACATTTTTATGTTATTTTTATTTGAAATTTTTTTGTTGACGCTTCGCCTTTGGTTTTGCCAAAAAATCTTCCCTCATTCTAATAATATGCCAGGATGGAGCACCATACAGTAGGAAAGACCTTATGAAGATTTTATATTATAAGTTTGCCTTATTCTTGATATAAAGTTGACTTTTACAAACAGCCATGAAAAGTCACTTGAATCGTTCTTATTAAAAAATAGGAATTAACTGACCTTAACTTCCACAGGATGCTCACAATACTGCCCCAACTCATAATCATCTGAATTCATAGGCACACTTAAAATTGCAGCTTTAAACAGCCTTATTCTAGACTTAAGTTTGTTGAAGGTAGGAACGTAGTTTATGCAAGCCTTGAATCTCCTCACAACAGTAACAACCAAATTGAGTAACTTTTCATCGGCTCCTGTTTCTTCATTAAAGACTTTAGATGTAAATATTCTCAATTTTTCTTGCAGACTTGAACATTTAACAATATTTTTCTGAAACAACATATCCAGTGTGTTTGCCAGTATCATTGCTTGTTTTTATTTTATTTTATCTTACCGTAATTGCTTGTTTTAAATTATGTGTCTCATTTAATTCACTATATTCCTATTCTATATACCAAGAAAATTCTTCCATTGCTTAATCTAGCGTTTTATGAGGAAGCCAAATATAATAACAAAAAAATTGTCTCTTTTCAAATTTGAGAGATTACTAAGCTAACTAGATTTTTTTTAAATGGCACCCTCTACACATGAGCACATCATTAAATAGCATTTCTCAGTCAGTTTACAAAAATATATCACTTCTTATATTTATTTTCAGTAAATATTATTACACAAGGCATTCACAAAGAAATTTGGCTTCCTCACTAATAAACGAATTTTCTGCTGCACCAAAGAGGAAGATAATACATCCACCATACCACTTAATGGTAAAAATTCCCCTTAAAACTTGAATGGCCTGTGTATGGGTAAAGATTTAAAATAATAGTTATATATTTTTGTGAACGGACTGACAATTGCTATTTAATGGTACGTTCACACGCAGAGAATCCCATTAAAAAAAAATCATAGTTAGCTTTGAAGTGACAAATTTCTTGTTATCATATTTGGGTTCTTAAGTGCTACACGCACTAACGGACAGACAGACAGAGAGGCAGACGTTGCGTTTTATTATATATATATATATATATATATATATATATATATATATATATATATATATATATATATATATACATATATATATATATATATATATATATATATATATATATATATATATATATATATATATATATATATATATATATATATATATATATATATATATATATATATATATATATATATATATATATATATATATATATATATATATATATATATATATATATTATAGATTTTTTTTTGATAAATATTAAGTTAAGAATTGAAAAAAAACATGTAAATCGGATAAATGGTTCTCAAATGATAAGCACACTAACGGACAGATAGAGATACCTTGCGTTTTATCTATATTATTATATAGATTGTTATTATTATTATATAACCTGGCCAGAAAACATATGTATGAATTAAGAAAAAACATGTAAATCGGATAAGTGGTTCCCTAGTGATAAGCGCACTAACGGCCAGACAGATAGACAGAGAGACGTTGCATTATATATATATATATATATATATATATATATATATATATATATATATATATATATATATATAGTATTCTTTGTTACATGATATTATTTCATATTTAACGGTTTAGGCAGCGTATTGCAAGAGAGTGCGCTAGCGGCAAACTTTTTTCCAACTTGATTCGTTATTATCGTCACTGCTTACTTCTTATATTACCTAACGTAATAAAATATATCGTATAACCTGGCTAGAGAACATATGTATGAATCTAAAAAAAGAACGTAAATCGGATAAGTTGTTCTCGAGTGATAAGCGCACTAACGGACAACCAGACAGACAGACGGAGAGACGTTGCATTCTATATATATTATAGAAGATTACGAGGCTGGTTTGAAAAGTCCGTGCAAAGTCCGAGAGATGGCACCACCGGCGCGTATCGAGGTCATGTTTAGTTAGTAGCATCTCTTGAATGAACGCACACCAAGTTTCAGCCATATTGGTCTATTTCTTTGTGTTTGGCATTCGTGTGAATCAAGGAAGTCGAGTGATTTTCAAGAAATGGACGAAAAAGAATTTCGTGTGGTGATTAAACATTACTTTATGAAAGGCAAAACGCCTCAGGAGACTAAAGAGAAGCTTGATAAACATTATGGTGACTCTGCACCTTCGATTAGAACCGTTTATAAGTGGTTTCAAAATTTTCGGACTGGCCATATGGGCACAAGTGACGCTGAACGTTCTGGACGGCCTGTGGAGGTTACGACTCCAGAAATCATTGATCAAATCCATGATATGGTGATGGATGACAGAAGAGTTAAGGTGCGTGAGATTGCTAGTACTGTGGGCATCTCGACTGAACGGGTACATAATATTTTTGCATAAACATTTGGACATGAGAAAGCTATCCGCAAGATGGGTGCCGCGATTGCTCACGCTTGACCAAACACGGAATCGAGTGAAGTATTGCAAGGATGGTTTGCAGCTCTTCCAGAAGAATCCGGAGGACTTTAAGCGTCGTTTCGTCCCTGTGGATGAAACATGGATACATTACTATACTCCTGAGACCAAACAACAATCTAAACAATGGGTTACCAAGGGGGAATCTGCACCAAAAAAGGCGAAGACCGTTCCTTCGGCCGGAAAGGTTATGGCGACTGTCTTTTGGGATTCGCAAGGGATAATCCTCATCGACTATCTGGAAAAGGGTAAAACTATTACAGGTGAATATTATTCATCGTTATTGGACCGTTTGAAAACCGAGCTGCAAGAAAAACGCCCGCGATTGGCCCACAAGAAAGTCCTTTTCCATCACGACAACGCACCAGCACACACCTCAGCAGTTGTGGTCGCAAAATTAATGGAAATAGGATTTCAACTCGTTTCACATCCCCCCTATTCTCCAGACTTGGCTCCCTCGGACTACTATTTGTTCCCCAATTTAAAGAAATGGCTGGCGGGACAAAGATTTTATTCAAACGAGGAGGTGATTGCAGACACTAATGGATATTTTGCAGACTTGAACAAATCCTATTATTCGGAAGGGATCAACAAACTAGAACATCGTTGGACGAAGTGTATAAGCCTAAAAGGAGACTATATCGAAAAATAAAAAAGGTTTACCCCAAACACATAAGTAGTTTTTATTTTTGCACGGACTTTTCAAACCAGCCTCGTATAGATAACCTGGCCAGAGAACAAATGTATAAATTTAAAAAAATCTTATAAATCGGATAAGTCGTAACCGCACTAACGAACAGACAGAGAGATATTGCATTTTATATATATTATATTCTTTGCTACATGATATTATTCCATATATATATACATGATTTAAGCAGTGTATTGCAAGAGAACGCGTTAGCGGCAAACTTTTTTTTTTCCGACTTGATTCACTGTTATCGTCACTGCTTATTCCTTATGTTACCTAAAGTAATAAAATATATCATACCTAGCCAGAGAAGATATATATGTTTAAAAAAAACACGTAAATCGAATAAGTGGTACTAGAATGATAAGCGCAATAACGGACAGACAGACAGATAGATAGACAGAGAAACGTATTTTATATATATATTAGAGATAACCTGCCCAGAAAACATATGTATGTTTAAAAAAAGCACGTAAATAGGATAAGTGGTTCTCGAGTGATAGACGCAATAACGGACAGACAGACAGATATACAGACAGACAGACAAACAGACAGATGTTGAATTTTATATATTATAGAAGATTATAGATAACCTGGCCAGAGAACAATTGTATGAATTAAAAAAAGAAAACATGTAAATCGAATAAGTGGTTCTCAATTCATAAGCGCACTAACGGACAGAGACACAGACAGAGACGTGGCATATTATATATATTATATTCTTTGCTACATGATATTGTTCCATATTTGATGGTTTAGGCAGTATATTGCAAGAGAACGAGCCTGCGGCAAACTTTTTTCCGACTTGATTCACCATTATCGTTACTGCTTATTCCCTATGTTTCCTAACGTAATAAAATATATCCTATAACCTGGCCAGAGAACATATGTATGTTTTTTTAAAAAAAAGCTCGTAAATCGGATAAGTGGTTCTCGAGGGATAAGCGCAATAACGGACAGAGAGAGACAGACAGAGAGACGCTGCGTTTTATAAATATTATAGATATAGATTATTATTATTATTATTAATATATAACTTGGCCAAACAATATATGTATGAATTTAAAAAAAGACACATAAATCGGATAAGTAGTTCTCGCATAATAAACGCACTAATGGACAGACAGACAGACAGAGATACATTGCTTTTTATATATATTATAGATATTTTATGCTACATAATATTGTTCCATATTTAATGGTTTAGGCTATATATTGCAAGAGAACGCGCTAACGGCAAACTTTTTTCCGACTTCATTCACTATTATCGTCACTGCTCATTCCTTATGCTACCTATCGTAATAAAATATGGCCTATAACCTGGCCAAAGAACATATGTATGTTAAAAAAAAAAAGTACGTAAATCGGATAAGTGGTTCTCCAATGATAAGCGCACTAACGGACAGACACACATAGAGACGTTGCATTTTATATATATTATAGATTATAGATGCTTAATAGGAAGATAGTAAACCAAGTGAGCCTCTTAATGGTTAAAATTTCGTTCAATTACTGAAATATATGTATCAAGAGTTATATATTTTTATAGACGCTCTGAAAATTACTTAATGTAGAGGGTGGAATTTAAAAAATCCTAATTTACTAGTGTAGACTATCAGATTTCACCAGTGACTAATTTTATGTTGTCGTGTTTGCCCTCCTTATAAAACAATAAGATTCTTATAAAAAAAATGTTTTGATACCCCAAATAGAAAAAGGGTAAATTGAGTTAGTCACTTAAAAGTTAAAATTCTGTTTATTAAATTAAATGCCCTGTATACTCGTAACAACTGAAAATAACTATTCAGGGTTATATATTTTTATAAATAGACTGGAAAATGCTATTTAATGGTAAATAAATAATAAGCCTAACTGGCTTTGAAATCTGTCAAATTTGATAAGTGACATATTTTGTGTTATCATATTTGGCTTACTCATAAAGAACTAAGTTTAGTATTGAAAGAATTTTCTTGTCATGTTAAATAGGAAAAAAGTGAATTAGATGAGACACTTAAAAAATGTGCATTTGTATTCTTCTTGTTTTTATTATTTAAATTTATTATTTAGATTTTTGTGTTCTTATTACCTTTAGCCCATTTAGGCAGTGTACAATTTCAAATTTACTTACCATTGTTGCTTCTAAATTAGCAGTCGTCAACATTAACCTCAGGGAACTAGCTAACAGAATATTTTCTAAATCACCATCACTATTGTTCTCACCCTTTGACGTCACAGAATTAAGTAACTGCTTTATAAAACCAGGTGTTCCATCCAGCAATGTTACAGTCCCGCAATAGCCTAATTTTTCTAGTCTACTAACTATTTCTAAGACTATGATACTTCCAACTGAATGGGCAATCAAATGAAATGATTTCTTAGGATCCAAAATATCTTTTACATACTAAAAAATACTTCTAGTGTTTAAAAATTGAATTAGCAATTCTCAAGGTATACATATAGACAAGACTCTCTCCCCAAGGGGGAATTTGAAAATTTCCCTTACGAGACTCACACCCGCGCGCGCTTACACACACACACATCACAGCGCGGTGGCCTTACCTACACAAAACTTAGAAAGGCATATGTCAAAGATCATGCAACCAACCGTTGAAAGTGCTGAGTCATACATCAAAAACTCCGAACACCTCACGAACATAATCAGAGACATTCAACTAGAGGAAATACGAGGATTTCCCAATTCATGTTGTAGAACTATCGGAACACTGCCAAAAAATACCTATTCTGTCTTCAACAGTCAGATATAAAAACAAACAGGTAGAGCGCCTATGGGATCTTCCCTTTCACCAGTAATAGCCAATCTCTATATGACGTATTTTGAAACAGAGGCCCTTAAAAACTCACCACTCAAATCCAAACTCTGGAAACGATATGTTGATGACATCTTTATAATTGGGCCACATGGACGAAATGAATTAGACTACTTCCTGACCTATTTAAATAGAATCCACCACCGGAAACAGTTCACTTTAGAAGTGGAAGAAGAAAAAAACGTCCCTTTCCTTGACGTGCTCATGACGCGGAAAAACCACGGTCAACTTCAATACTTAGTCTACTGGAAGCCCACCCACACCAATAGATATTTAAATGCTGACTCACACCACCATCCAACCCAAATTCAGTCGGTAGCCAACACTCTCGTATCGAGATCATATCGACTCACTGATCCAGATACGAGACAGCAAGGAATTACACAAATCACTAGGGCCCTTAAGCAAAATGAATATAAAGAGCAATCCATACAGAGAGCATTAGAAAGGCAGCGCCATCCACAGACAAGGACAGAAGAACGCGACCTCAACCAGAGTAGAGTCCTATTACCGTATGTGAAAGGAGTTACAGATAGGATTGGAAGAGTCCTAAGAAAACACACTATAGGCACAGCATACAAACCACAAAACACTCTGGCAGACATCCTGGGTAACCCTAAGGACAAGAGAAAATTGAAAAACCATGGAGTTTATAGTATCGCATGCGGAGACTGCCACAAATTGTACATAGGAAAAACAAACAGAAGATTCTCCAGCTGTTTTTCAGCACCATCATGAATGATACTGGTCACAACATCAATTTTGAGAGATCTAAACAAATAGCCTCGATTTCACATTATAAAACACGCATAGTCAGAGAAGCCTTGGTAATCGAAAAGAATGGGTAGCTAAATACGCGGGATGATGCACTGAATATCTCCACTACATGGAAGGGTCTACTGGCTAAACCAAGGAATAACCAAAACACCGAGAAGGCAACAGTCAGCATAGCGCCGAAACCCCTAATTACCACCCAGCCGGCAAACACCGATGCTCAGACGAGCACTTCCGACCCACCCACCTACAATCTGCGTAGACGCCGACCTATAAAGGATGGCGACCGCATGTCGGTTTCTCAGTTAGCCTCGAGCGGCAGCAGCAGCAAGATCACAGTATCGAATAGCAGCAGCAGAAAGAGCACTTAAAAATGCCAAATGAGATTTTAGCGAAACGATTGAAACCCTGAATTTTAATGTATCATATATATACTCGTATATATATATATATATATATATATATATATATATATATATATATATATATATATATATATATATATATATATATATATACATTGAAACCTCTCATAACGGACACCTTCAATGAGCGGACAACTCCATTAGGTGGACACTATTTGATAGTCCGGAATGAAGTATAGAGAATTTAATAAGACATAATCTCTCTTGAGCGGACTCTCTCTTGGGCGGACGCGGACACAATATTTAAATACAAAACTTGTCAAATTCTCTCTTAAATGGACACAAAATTAAAAATGTTGCAAGGCTGTACTATTAGCCAGCGCGGCGACAAAAAAAAATTCTGGGGACTTCCCCATTGTAAGTATGTGATTCCCCGCGAGCATTAACGAATACATAACACCTCGTTTTTATGGTCAGTTGAGTTAGTTCGTTGATTTGTCTTGTATGTATTGTTTTTTTTTTAAATAGAGACAAACATGTCTGAAAAGCGTCGTGTATGAAGTCTTAAAGAGAAAATTAATATTTTGGAAATCTATAATAGCGAGAAACTTAGTGTTAGAGTTTTGGCCAAACGTTTTAAAATAGGAAAGACACAGGCAGCTGGAATTATTAAAAATAAAGGCGAGTTATTAAAAAAATTTCATTCCAATCAAGTGTAAAACGAAGTTTTTTAAAGCCAGTGGGATTACAAATTGACGAATTTGCTATGATTGGTTCACAAAGGCAAGAAATAAAGGAATTCCACTATCAGGTAAAAAAAAAAATTATAGAGGTATTGTAGTCATTCTAAATCGTATTTATTAAAACTCTAGGACCAATAATTCGAACCAAAGCAAAGGAGATCGCAGATAGTCTGGAATGCGATAATTTCAGTGCGTCATCTGGGTGGCTGAAGCTTTTAAAGCCATATCTGGAGAAGCTGGAAGTGTTATTATGGAAGATGTGAACAACTTTAAACAAAAAATATCTTCATTGGTAATAGGTTATTTGCCAAAAATATATTTTTAACGTGGACGAGACAGGTTTATTTTTTCGAGCTTTACCTGACAAGACGTTAGCACTTAAACGTAAGAAATGTGTGGGCGGAAAATTATCCAAAGAAAGACTCACCATTATGCATTGCGTAAATCTGGCAGGAGATAAAGAAAAATTATTGGTTATTGGTAAGTCAGAACATCCAAGGGCATTTAAGAACATTAGTGTGAATCAGCTGCCTGTTATGTGGAAAAGTAATAAGAAGGCTTAGATGACATCTGCTATAATGGAAGAATGGTTGTAAGATTTTGATTTAAGAATGGGCAAAGAAAACAGAAAAATTTTGCTATTTTTGGATAATGCTGCCTCTCATCCTAAAGACATTCAGTTAAAAAACATTCAACTTATTTTTCTACCGCCCAATTGCACATCAGTTATTCAACCTTAGTGCAGTCAAGGATGCCCGATGTTGTCTTCAGACAGCGTATTATAAAGCGTATTCTGATGAAGCTAGACACCAAAAAGGCTTCTGGCGCTGACGGAATACCTGCCATAGTTCTTAAAATCTGTGCGAGGGAACTAACACCAGTTTTCTGTAGACTTTTCAACCTATCGTACAGAAAGGGAATATTTCCTTCCTGCTGGAAATGCGCTACAGTTCAGCCGATACCTAAAAAAGGCAAGAAGACCGGTGTACCGCAAGGCTCCATACTGTCTCCTACTCTTTTTCTCATTTACATTAACGATCTACTGGAAAAGACCGAGAATTCAATCTACAGCTTTGCAGATGACAGTACACTTATCTCTTCATTCACTTTGAACGCTCGGACATCGGCTACTTAGACGAATATCCGCAGACAGCAGGAAGTCGTTCAACTTAACAAAGACCTGGAAGAAATTCTGTCTTGGGGTGACAGTAAACAAGTGGAATTTAACGCTACAAAAACCCAGGCGGCAGTTTTTTCTAAAAAAGTTAACGTTGCCGAACCCGACATAGTTATGTCGGGGCACTCCATTCCTCTAACATCGTCACTCAACTTGTTGGGCGTTAATTTGGGAGCAAATATGTCCTGGCATGAACATGTTGCAGGCATAGCAAGGAGAGCTTCTCAAAAGTTGGGAATATTATTTCGAACCAGGAAGCTTTACACTCCACAACAACTGTTAATTCTTTACAAAGCTCAAATTCGACCAACTATGGAATACTGCTCCCATGTTTGGAGCTCCCGCTCCCAAACATACACTGCATTTGTTGGATTCTATTCAGAGAAGAGCTGTTCGTCTGATTGGAGACCCGGAACTGACCGTCGGCCTTGATTCGCTGGAACATCGAAGAACGGTTGGCGACTTGAGCCTCGTCTACAAGTACTTTCATGGAAAGTGTTCGAAGGATGTGGCCCGCTTAATTCCTCCCAGAGCGGTGCATGTTAGAAGTACACGTCGCGCTAATTCTTCACATCCGTACGAGGTTCAGCTTGTTACTCCCCGTACAACACTTTTCAAGCAGTCTTTTATATGGAGAACATCATCCCTTTGGAATAATTTGCCCAGGACTGTGTTTCCTACCGAGTACAATCTACAGCGATTCAAAAACAACGTGAATCGCCTTCTCCGCACACGTGTCGCTCCTGTAGCGCTTTAGGGACTTCCCTGTAGCACGTGTGCTAGACCCATAAAAAAAAAAAAAAAAAAAAAAAAAACCGCTAGACCAAGGCATCATTCAAAATTTTAAAACATTTTACAGGACCATTTTAATTAAGGATTTGTTATCGAAAATAGATTCTGCTGATAACCCTCAAGGTCTTACTAAAGCAGTTAATGCTCTAGAGGCTATTTATTTTATAAAAGCTGAATGGAAGAAAGTTACGGAAGCAGCAATAAAAAATTGCGTTCAAAAGGCAGGAATTACGTTAAATGATGGTGATAACCATAATCTGGAAAATGACTTTTCAGGAGAAGATAACTTACCTTTGTCAGTTTTATCCGAAATATGGCGAAATGCAGAAGCAATAGGCCTTAAAAAAATGATTTAAGTGAATTCATTACCATCGATAATAACTTATTAGTAGAAGATGATATAGACGACACCTCTTTTAATAAAACTGTAAAAAACAGGCGACAACGTGACTTTGTTGACTTTGTTGACGAATCCGATGAAGAAATAACCTGACCCGATTAATCCAATATTATTATTATATATGTTATCGGCGGGCCATTGATATGGTGAAAACGATTCAAGAATTTGCCAAAATTAAAGGAGATTCAACAGCAATGTGGATGTTATCTGACTTGGAATTACATTTTCAAGACAACATAAACTAAAACGCGTCAAACTACTATTGATTTTTTCAAGCTTACTTAAGTTATATTTTTTATGTGAATTATATCCTGATAAGATGCTTAAAACATATAAAAAGTGTCAATTAAGATTTCCTTTATCTGTGCGCACCATTCTGCAGATCAGCATTTTAAGTTTATAAATATTAGTACCAAACAAAGGCAGAGTGAGTGTGTCTGATGTATCAAGTGTCTTAAAAAGTTTTCCGTAGAACCGAACAAAAATAAAAGTTTTTAGAATTCAATCAAAAGTTGTTTTTTAAAAACGTTATAGTCGCTCCCACGATTATAACTGGCGCAGCCGGAAGGATAGTTTTCGACAGAGTCTTCGACAAAGTCAACTGACCAGCGGAAGGAAAGTTTTCGACAGAGTCAAAAAAATTGCATCGCGCAAAACAAGATTCTGGTTCGTTTCAACGATCAACGAAAACAGCGGAAAACGAAAAAAAAGACAGATCTCAGCCCTCCAGGCCACAGTACGAAAAAGTTCCTATTGATTGGTTTCATCGAGACAAGCATCGCTCAAGAAACAAAAATCAGGGCAACGAAAAGTTCTTATTGGCGCGGCTCAACGGGACAAGCATCGCTCAGAGAGTCATAATTGGTATCCAGGGACGAACAACGTTCATCCTTTTGGAAGAGGTTCAATCAATCACAGATTTCAAAGAAACAAAGAAGTTCAAAGAAACAAGAAGCTCAAAGAAACAAAGAAGAATGAAACTGCAGATCCTTTATCTGTAAGTGAAAATTTTGAGATTTTTTCAGCAATCCACGCAGTGGGAAAGCATTTTTCAATTTTTCTTTTCAGCAATTTTTTCACGCAGTGAGTTTCTTTTTCAAAACAAGCTCACGCAGTGAGAAAGACAATAGACCAAGTTTTCTTTTTTTTTAAGAAAAACCACGCAGTGGGAAAATTTGACAAAACTCACGCGGTGAGAAGTTCAAAAAAAAAAAGAGCAGAGAAAATTTCGACTGAAAGCAAGAAATTTTTGAATATTTACGCAGTAAAATTCGAAAGATTTAAGCAACTTAGTTGTAAGAAGATATAATTTTAAGGCATTTTTAATTTTAAGATTCTGTATATTTTACATATTTGATTTATATTTTATCCATATATATACCTCATATTTTTGAATTTTTTCATAAACATTTTTGAATATTTTTCGTGAATTTTTGAAAAACTATTTTATAAAGAATGGCAAATCCAAATTATAACTTGATCAGATACCAAGCAGACAATATTCCCTCATTCGACGGAAATACAAAACTGATAACAAGATTCATAAATTCGTGCGATAATTTCTTAACAAATCATATAAACCGCGAAGACCCTAATGCAGCTATAAATGTATGTTTATTCGATACAATTTTATCCAAACTAACGGGACGAGCAGCTGATCTAATAGCTTCACGCGTAGAATTAAATACATGGGACTTAGTGAAAAATGCGATTATTGAAACGTTCGCCGATCGAAGATCAATAGTGTTTAGTTCAAGACGTGATAACGTTTAAAATGGAAAAAAATGAAACTATAAAACAATTCGGAATTAAACTACAAGACGCAAGAAGTCTACTTTTTGCCAAAATAAATATGGAAAACATAGCACGGAACATCAAAATCCTACGAATTCAGGAATATAGCAACCTAATTTTAAAGGCATACATAAATAACCTACCCTATAACATGCAGTTAATAGTTCGATTAAAAAATCCAATATCCCTCGAACAAGCTATAAGCTTCGCACAAGAGGAAGAAAACTTTATACAGTACAAGAACCGTGGCAATCTAATAAATAAAATAAGCCATAATATTCCAACAAGTCAAAATCCACCGACAAACCACAATTCAAGACCCCAAAATGTTCAACATGTGAACAGACAAACGAACAATAACCCCTATCAATTCTTAGGATATGGTCAATTCAGATATAATCCTCAAAGGAATCTCCAAAATCCAAATATAAATAAACCCCAGAATTTTCAAAATAACCAAAATCGAATGATAAGACCGAATATACCCTTATATCCTCCGAGACAAAATAATTTCTCGCAGAGAAACAACAATAACAATTTCCAACCATCATACCGTGGAACAAAGCGACAAGCGACATCTTCCATAGTTAGACAAAATCAACCCCAACCTATGGACATGTCATCCGGAAACGCAGTTATGCACAGAAATCAACCCCAGCCACAATTCTTTGCAGAAGAATTATACAACCAAATGATTCAAAATAATACGGAACCCTCAGATTTCGACCAATATAGTACAGAACCCAACGATTTTGATCCAAATACTTACAATGACGATTATTATAACCACGATTATAACAACGATTATAATGAAATGCAATACGAGAATGAAATTATGAATACTCCATCAGACCAAAAGTTTCCTTTAATCCAGGAATTAGACGAGACGATTTGATAATAATGAATTCTAACTCGGATAATCAATTACCAATAATTTACCTACCCGAATTAAATGCGTATTTTCTAATTGACACCGGCAGTGGTAAAAGTTTTATGAGACCTGAACTAGCATATGAAATATTTTCAGATTTTATTGAAGAAGAATTTTTCACAGTAAAAACAGCACATGCAATCTCAAGTCATAACGAGATAATGCACATCCCCATTTTTCCCTCTTTTAATTGTCAAGAGTACCATAAATTCTATTTATTTGATTTTTCACAAAATTACGACGGACTTTTAGGTATAGATTTCTTAACGCATATAAACGCTCAAATAAATTTAAAAGAATCACGTTTAGAGTCAATAAATGCAAATCTACCCTTATATTACAACAGAGATCCAAAAAATGAAAAACCTTGCGAAATAATTATTCCACCAAAAACGCAACAAATTGTAAAAATCCCAGTGAATAAAAAGAACGGAACAGGAATTTTAAATTACCAAAAATTAGGAAAAGCGGAAATGCCCGAAGCAATTGTAAGAATAGAAAACCATCATGCAGTGACGACAATCATTAACCCTTGCGAAAATCCAGTGAAAATCACAATTTTTAAACCATTTAAAATAGAAAAATTCGAAGAAACAGAATTAAATTTTATAAACGGAAAATACGAGGAAGACCAAAAAGTTGACATTTTAAGGAAACAGAATTTAAAAAATTTAAGACTAGATCATTGTAACCAAGAAGAATATAACACCATGAGAAAATTATGTTACGATTATAGAGACATTTTTTACTGCAAAGGTACACCTTTGACCTTTACGAATAAAATAAAACATCAAATTAAATTAAAGGACGAAACACCCTTATTTACAAAGACTTATAGATACCCTCATATTCATAAAGCTGAAGTAAAAAAAGCAAATTTCAGAAATGCTAAGAAACGGAATCATCCAGGAGTCAAATTCACCTTGGAGTAGCCCGATATGGATTGTACCCAAAAAAATGGACGACTCAGGACAACAGCAATGGAGAATTGTAATAGATTACAGAAAATTGAACGATAAAACTATAGACATCCTAGACAAACTTGGAAAAGCACAGTACTTTAGTACGCTTGATTTAGCCAATGGATATCATCAGGTAGAAATGGATCCTAATGATACACCTAAAACAGCCTTTTCAACTGATATGGGACATTACGAGTTTAAACGAATGCGCTTTGGACTCAAAAATGCACCCGCAACGTTCCAAAAAATAATGAACAGTGTGTTAAGAGGACTACAAAATGAAATATGTTTTGTTTATCTAGATGATATAATTATATTTTCAACATCTCTACAAGAACATAAAGACAGACTAAAGAAAGTGTTTGACATACTCAGAGAAGCAAATCTGAAAGTACAACTAGATAAAAGCGAGTTTTTACATCAAGAAATAGCATACTTAGGACATCAAGTCACGAATAAAGGTATTAAACCAAATCCTGAAAAAATTGAAGCAGTAAGAAAGTTCCCAATCCCCAGGACGCAAAAAGAAATAAAATCATTCTTAGGACTGGCAGGTTACTACCGAAAATTCATTAAAGATTTTGCAAAAATATCCAAACCTATGACAAAATGTTTAAACAAGGGATCGAAAGTAAATCACTCCCCAGAGTTTATTAAAGCGTTTGAACATTTAAAGAAATTATTAATAAATGCACCAATTTTAAAATATCCAGATTTTGAAAAACCCTTTATATTAACTACCGACGCATCAAATAAAGCCCTTGGAGCAGTTCTATCTCAAGGCAACCCTCCAAACGACAACCCCATTGCTTATGCATCCAGAACATTAAACGACACAGAGCAAAAATACTCTACCATAGAGAAAGAATTACTAAGCATAGTGTGGTCATGCAAATATTTTCGACCATACCTGTATGGACAAAAATTTAAGATTTACACAGATCATAGACCTTTAGTATGGTTATTTAACTTAAAGGAACCAAATAGTAAATTGATGAGATGGAGACTTAAGCTAGAGGAATATGATTATGAAATCATTTATAAAAAAGGCAAGCAGAACACAAATGCCGACGCTTTATCAAGAATTCAAATAAACGCAATCGAAAACGAATCTTTAATAAACTACCCCGGAAACATAGATCAAGAAATTTCTAAATTTTTAAATGACAATTACGACCCAAATAAAATATCTGAAGAGGAAATACAAAAGGTAATTGCAGAACTCGAAAATCCGCAAGCAATCAAAACTATAACTGGCAAAAAACCAAAAGACACAATTACAACTAACATAAAACCAAAAATAACTGACTCAAAAAGGATTATAACTGATACAGGAAGAAAAAAAGAAAAAACCCAACAAAAGAAAGAAAAAATAATTACTAAATACAATGACAAATTAACAGAAACGGAGCCCAAAATCGGAATGCAAGTTTATAAAAAAGTAGATCAACGATCTAGCAAATAAAAAATAAATTTCTAGGACCATTTACAATAACCAAAATTTTGGAAAGAAATAAAATAGAAATAGAGAGTCCAAAAACCAAAGCGAAGGAAACCGTTCACGTTAACGAGATTAAAATAAAGCCTATTGTTGCAGATATACCAATATCATTACAACCCTGTACATCAGAGCTGATGACGTAAAAATACATGAATTGAATAACTATCCCGGGATCCTACCATTCAAGAAAGGCATAGCTAAAATAATAACAAATCATTGGACGTTCGTACAAGAGTATGACATACAGCCATTAGTACAAGATTTTATATCCCTTCAAGACCAATCACAAAATATATTGACGACATTAAAAAATAGGAGCGAATATCAAAATGAATACCATAACACTCTAATAACGGTAAACGTTATAGAAAAACGAATACGAAATTTATTAATCCAAATACTACCATATAATAAAATCCAAAAAGTTAAACGAGGAATTTTCAATCCCCTCGGTACATTCATAAAAAGTATAACTGGTAATATGGACCAGTATGACGCAGAAACAATAGATAAGAAAATTGAGCAATTACAAATACAGGGTAATGAACTTAAAACAAACGCGATAAATCGAATCTCTATATTAGATAGAACGATCGATAACTTTCAAAAAATGGTATCGAATATAACGCATAACCAATTAATTTTGAAATCACGAATTGTGCAAGTAGAACAAACGTTAAGGGAAGTATCACTTGACAAAGCAAATGAGCGGCAAATGAATAGAATAAATACTTGTTTAAATCAATTATTTGCACTATTTCAAGTGATATATGACATTCTGAATAAAATAGAAATCGCTGTTACATTTTCAAAATTAAATACTCTACATAATTCCATAGTAGACCCCAATGAATTAATTATGGAAATAAATAAGTTAAAAATGCAATTAATAAACGATAAACTACCCTTCGATAACAATATCGAAAATATCTTGCTTTTAGAAAAAATAACAACAATTAAAAGCTACACTAAGAAAAATAAAATAATATTTTTACTTGAAATACCGCTAGTGGATGATGAAACAATATTTTCATCTTTATCCTTTACCTACCCCAATCAACAATACTTACATCATCAATATACCTTTAAAACCCTACCTTGCCATAAGTGCCCAAAGATACCAATACCAAGACTCAAGTTGTAAAGAAGTCCAAGAAAGTGAATATCTTTGTAAAGAAGAAAGAAGCCAAGCAGTTAATGAAGAACCACCCTGTAGTGTACAACTTCTGAGATATAAAAGTAATATAACTCAATGCCACCCTTTTAAAGTCAAAATTATACAAAATCAAATAACACAAGTTTCTAGTAACAAATGGTTAATAACAACATCTAAAGAAGAATTAATTAAAATTACTTGTCAAAAATTAGAAAAAAGTAAATTGATAAATGGCTCTTATTTATTCGAAATACCAATAACATGTCGAATTTTAATAAATAATATTGCTTTAAAATCCTACGATGAATCAGAATGAAATACGAAGAAGTATCTCTACCCAAACTTCAATGGAACCCTGAAGATGGACAACAACCCTACTTCAACCCCCATACTCTAAACCTGGACAATGTAAACCTGAGAATAAACAATAAAATCAAGAAAGAACTGAAAACACAGAGAAGACACTTAGAAGAAATGAACTCCGATATAACTATAAGATATAATAGTATATGGACGATTATTGCATATATATTGATAATATTGATTTTAATTGTAATAATTCGTCAATTTATTGTAAAAAGATTGAGGAAATCTAAGAAAATAATTTAAAATAATAATAAAATGAATCATACAAATTCCGATGATGCAATCGAGCTTGACTTTATGAAAAAGTAACCTAACAGGTTAAATTTTCAACTCGGTCGGGAGGAATTATATCCTGATAATATGCTTAAAACATATAAAAAGTGTCAATTAAGATTTCCTTTATCTGTGCGCACCATTCTGCAGATCAGCATTTAAAGTTTATAAATATTAGTACCAAACAAAGGCAGAGTGAGTGTGTCTGATGTATCAAGTGTCTTAAAAAGTTTTCCGTAGAACCGAACAAAAATAAAAGTTTTTAGAATTCAATCAAAAGTTGTTTTTTAAAAACGTTATAGTCGCTCCCACGATTATAACTTGTGTTTAATTTTTTGATTTATAACTACATACTTATGTACTAATGTGTATGAGAAAACAATAAAAACCTACCCTATTATGTATTATGTAAATAAAAAATATGTATGTATTTTTTCATTTTCCCCATACACGGACACCTCCCTTAGGCGGACATTTTTAATAGTCCCGAAGGTGTCCGCTCAAGAGAGCTTTCACTGTATATGTATATATATATATATATATATATATATATATATATATATATATATATATATATATATATATATATATATACAAATCTATGAAGTAGTCTAATAAGTTTTACATATTGACATTTTGTGTAGTTATCCTTCGCCTTGGCCAGAATTTTAGATTCATCCCGTCCCTTATCAATCTCATGCTTTAAGGGTTAACTTTACTTTATCTAGTCTAGCTAAGACCGACATGCATTTTGTGGTGCCATAACCGTTAATTCCGGGAGAAAGATGACAATGTACTTACTGGCACTAGTATTTCTGCCGTTTCGGACATAGTATCCTTTGTACAAAAGTACCATAGTTTAGACCATATATGTTAGCTTCCAAGTGTTCGGTCAAATCTTGTAATAATTCGCAACAGCCTTCAATACCTAAAGAAATATAATATTTGTATTGAATGCCGTACTCCACTTTTATTGAGTAAAGCTGCCAAGTTCCTGACATAATAATAGACATGGTGCTATTAATAAAGTTTATTATACCAAGACATTTTTTTAATTTCATATTGGGCTCATTTACACACAGCAACATTAAAAATAGTTTCATATCCTTCAAGGCTAAAGCATTAGTTATCAGCGGAAGACAGGAAGCTGTTCAATTTAACAAAGACCTGGAAGAAATTCTGTTTTGGAGTGAGAGCAACCAAGCAGAATTTAAGGTTACAAAAATCCGTGAACTTTTTTTTAAAGTTAACGTTGCAGAATCCGACCTAGTTATATTGGGACACTCCATTTCTTTAGCAACGTTCTTCAATTTGCTGAACGCTAACTTGGAAGCAAATATGTCCAGGCATGAACACGTTGCATACACAACAATGAGAGCGCTAATCTTTTTAAGATGAATTATATTTAATTAATGAATTGTATTATTTAAAATAGGTTGCAAATTATTCAAAAATATGGCGTTTTAAAAGCACGCTAAAATCCGTTTTAAAAATGAAGACAATATCAGGCATCTTTGACTGCACGTTTGGAATAGTTGTTGGTGTTTTCGCCTGCCAGTTAATAGTTTGGTGTTCCGCAAGAATTTCCGTTAACAAGATAGCTTTCTCAACAGGTATTGTAGTATAGCCTGACCTTATAAATAGATTTAGCAACCGATCAGAAATATCCGACAGGCAAGAACATTGTTTTTAATTCTTTGATTGTTTACGATCATGGTTTCGTCGAATATTTTTTTGGACTAACAAAGATTTTACAATGTCTGATTAAGATTTTTACGCCATTGTCAATAGGCCAGATGTTCAAAACAATAGCTTCTTTGTATTTTCAATCGAACCAGGGATTGGCATTAAACCTTTTTTCGAAAACAGAATGTTAGCTTCCATGCCTGCAAAAATTACTTCGGAAACCTCTTTAGCTCAGTCAGACAGATCGTCGGATCTGAAACGAACCAGAGCCTGAACTAATCAAAGCTAACCAAAAAAAAATTCGAAAATATTTCATAAGTTCTTCCCACTTAGAACATTTGTAGCGCGAAATTTTGCGCGGGTTTGGTGCATCTTTATCTCTGATTGGTAGAATATTGATGTAAAAAATTGTAAAAATGTTATCATAGACGAAAGAATTGTTCCTACTACGCTATATGACATGTAATCTTTAGTGGGAGTATGTCAGACGGGTCCGAATTGTAAACTCTTATTTTAATATTAAATAGAGTTCGTTACAAGATGTTCTAACACAATAGTAGTTGTAGTGCTTATGCCTCGTAGGGATTTTTTATTTACAGCTCCTGAGATCTCTCTTCAGATATTTAAACAAGACGAAGTCACAAGGCGCTAAATCAGTTGCCATGTAATAGAACATTCTGGTTCTCCTAGAATTTGGACATGTTCTCTAATAGACCGTTTCAGATTTTGGATCGTCCTTCCATCAACCTTCCCATTACTTGTAAACTTTTTTGCTTAATAAGCAAAATTTGTTCTCAGTCCTCAAAAACAGATACACACTTTCCAGAAGAAGGTCCAGTTTACGATTTCTTTTGAGATAGAGCCCTGAAAATCCATTGTATAGGCGGATTATATATCGAAAAATAGAGCTTTGAATAATAGAGTAGCGTAACCGACAAGCTGAAGAGTACTCTAACTAAACCCTTTTTACTATGTCTCTACTCGCATATATCAACGGAGATTCCTTTAGTGTCGCGACATACATTTGTATTTCAAGTTACTTTTAGACAAAGGTGTAATACTACCACGGGCGTTATTCTATCGTTACTATCTATAACTACTACAGATATATATGCTTACAGCTATTAGGCTAAAAAAGCTAAAACATGAACAAACAACAACAAATATTAACATCGAGGAGATTGGTAGAAGTCTGCATATAAACAAGCTGAGAACTCATCAGATACTGGAAGAAAAATGGCAACACATCTGAAAGAAGTAATAGAAAAGCACCTGAAATAAAATACCACCAAAAAGAAACAATCATGGATGACGGAGGAAATATTAGATATGATGGAAGTAAGAAGAAAGTATAGGAACAACAATAATATAAAACAGAAATGAAACCCACAACCTAATAAAAAGAAAGATAAATGAGGATAAAAACATGTGGCTAAATGAACAATGCACAGAAATAGAAGCATTAAAAAGGAATTACAACACATTTAATTTACATAAGGAAATCTGCTGGACTAAGGTTACAAAGGCAACCACAAGTAATAAAGAATAAAAAAGATAAACTACTACCTAACATGCAAAAAAAATAGATAGATGGAAAGAATAGATAGGGGAAATGTATACTGACACAACTAGACAACATAATACAATTAAGCTTAATACAACGGGTCTCCCATAAATAAAGACGAAATATTAGCAGCAGCAAACCAGCTTAAAAACAAAAAGGCAGTAGTAGAAGATAATATACCTACGGAACTCATTAAAATATTTCTTGAAAAACGTATATAACACAGGTGATGTACCTCATGATTAGTTGGCATCAATTTCTATATCATTGCCAAAAAAGAATAACCCTAGAAAGTGCGAAGAATATCGGAATATATCTAAAAACCACATCTTGAAAATCTTCGTTAAAATAATCCACCACATAGTATATAGAAAAAAAAACTAGATGAACGTACTGCACAAACACAGTTCGGCTTTAGGAATGTTTTGATTGAAAGATGTAGGGTTTTATATAAAAAAAACAACACTATGTGTTAATTTCCAATATATTTAAAGTCACTTGACAATTGTTTCACCATACAATGGCTTCTTCAGGAGTAAATAAGAAAGAAAAATATTTGGTAGTAATCCTGGTTATATAGTGCTTAAAACTCTCCTTAATTATCTAAGATTATGCTAATCATTTTATTATATTATTTACAGACAGAATTATTTTAAGAATGCAAATCTGTGGTACTATTTCCGAGAACTAATAAAGATTAAGTATGGGTGAATGGTTTAAGTCTACCTGTTCGTTTAATAATTGATTGGAGTTTTTCCGTTTGTTAATTTCAAGACATTCAAGCAAATTTAATTTTTTAGATTTATTTTCTACATGTAGGATTTTTAACGTATCATCAAAATTATGGGATTGGTTTATTATATGGGTTGCGTAATGTGAATTGTTCTTATTTTTTAAATAACTATATTTATGTTCTTTAATGCGAGGTTCAAAAGATCTACACTTGGACAAACTGTCCAACGTAGGTTTTAGTACAAGATCCACAATTTAACAGATAAACTCCTGATTTTAAGGATTTCTTAGAATTGGTTTTGTTATTCAAAATTATACTCCCTAAGGAATTACTGGTTTTGAATGCTATTTTATTGTTCTTTTTTATTAAATATTTGGAAATTGTTCTAGTTATTTTCCCTGTGTATGTGAGTGTACTAAATTTTCCTTTTTTGTCATTAATTGTGGGATAAATTAGAGAGATTGTTTGTTTAAAGGATTTTTTATTCAAGATATTATCTATATTGTTGGGGTCATATCCATTATTAATTGTTATTTGTTTGATTATGTTGAATTCTTTGTTAAAATTAGTTTTCGTCATAGCGATATGTAACAATCTATGTATGAAAGAGCTAAAAGCTGCCATTTTGTGTGGATAAGGGTGGGATGAACTATTGTGTATGACTGTATCAGTATGTGAAGGTTTGTGAAAAATCGAGAAATCGTGTTTATTGTTCACTTTTGATATAGATATGTCTAAGAAATTTATAGAGTTATTGGTTTCTAATTCTATGGTAAATTTAATATTAGGATTCAAAATTATTTAGGAAATTAAGGAGGATTGTTAGTTGTCTATCTGTTCCCGTGAAACAAGAAATGATATCATCAACATATCTATACCAGTAAACAATATTTTTGCTTGCCGCGTTTTGATGAATTTTTAGTTCTAAATGATCCATGAAAATTTTCGCTAGTAACGGGCTTAAAGGATTACCCATTATAAGACCTTCCTTAGATGTATAAAAGTTATCGTTGAATTCAAAACAGTTTTGATCCAAGCACGTCGTAAGTAAATCTAAAATATACCGTTTAATAATTTCGTTTACTTTGTTATTGATTAAGAGCTTATCTACTAATTCTATGACTAGTAGATAAGCTCTTAATCAAGAATAAAGTAAACGAAATTATTAAACGGGATATTTTAGATTTACTTACGACGTGCTTGGATCAAAACTATTTTGAATTCAACAATAACTTTTATACATCTAAGGAAGGTCTAATAATGGGTAATCCTTTAAGCCCCTTACTAGCGAAAATTTTCATGGATCATTTAGAACTAAAATTCATCAAAACGCGGCAAGTAAAAATATTGTTTACTGGTATAGATATGTTGACGATATCATTTCCTGTTTCATGGGAACAGATAGACAACTAACAATCCTCCTTAATTTCCTAAATAATTTGCATCTTAATATTAAATTTACCATAGAATTAGAAACCAATAAATCTATAAATTTCTTAGACATATCTATATCAAAAGTGAACAATAAACACGATTTCTCGATTTTTCACAAACCACATACTGATACAGTCATACACAATAGTTCATCCCACCCTTATCCTCACCAAATGGCAGCTTTTAGCTCTTTCATACATAGATTGTTACATATCGCTATGACGAAAACTAATTTTAACAAAGAATTCAACATAATCAAACAAATAGTAATTAATAATGGGTATGACCCCAACATTATAGATAATATCTTGAATAAAAAATCCTTTAAACAAGCAATCTCTCTAATTTATCAAACAATTAATGACAAAAAAGGAAAATTTAGTACACTCACATACACAGGGAAAATAACTTAGAAGATAAGACACACTAAGAAGAAGAAGATAAACTCACAACACCTAACAGAGGGCCGGAATCGAATCAGTGGTTTACTAAGCAGGCTTTTAACTACCTATGTCATCGAGACTGACAAAGAACACGTCCTTCCCTGTTACCGAAAGAAACTATTTTGTAGTCAATAACCTTGATTTTAGAAAAAAAAAACAATTACTGTACCAATCACAATTCGTAAAAATACAAATGGCGTAAATTCTTAGGGTAATTTTCACTTTGTATGTCACATCACGAATTGATATAATTCATTTACGTGTGATGGTATTCACAATCGTCTTATGAACCTTCGGATCATGAAGACCACTTTGTGCAGGAGCACAGCATTTTCGTGTAGTTGTTAGAGTGTGTATCTAACAACTAATAATGGACTCAGTAGTAGATCTTCAAATGTTTAGCTCCTTTGCAATCAATCCATCTTGATATATGAGAATTTTCAAGTCAAGATTGCCAATAAGTATTTTTTTATCTCTTCTTGGCACATTGATAAACTATTTTGACATCAAGAATCAAAGTTTATAGGGATTTCCAGAAATTTTTCACATGCATTTCAATTTTACGATTAGATTTTATAAAAAAAATTCTTGTTCTGCCACACTACATGTAAAGTAAATATTTTTATTATTACCACTACGCTCACCTGGAAAAATAATAACTTTTGGTAAATTTTCAACATTTTCTTTAGTATTTCTTATTCTGGGTCTAAATATTAGAGATTCCGTATCTTCCACGTTTTTCATTTTTATTATATTTGAGGCTAAGTCAAATATATTCTCCTGAGGAGGTTCTGCGCTTGCAGGTTCTGTGGACAACTCCTCTCCTATTTCTTTTAATCTAGAAGATAAAAAATTTAATATTATTTTTAAATTAAATAAACATTTTTAATGAATATGATTGTCTCTTATCAGCCAGATGTAGCCTGCAAGATCATGCCCCCTGCGTCATACTTTGAGATGTCGTAAGCTTTTAATAGCTAAATCTGATGCAACTAGACAAAAGCCATTGAGTATATTCTTCTCCGTATAACTGGGGCATAAACTGTTACATACGATTAAGTGATATATAACATTTTGTTCAGCACATGGTTGCATTCGGTTGACATACAGGGTGTCCCAGTGTTTCATGTACATAGAGTTACTGTGGATTTCTGGGATGAAAATATGCCCAACTTATCTTAAGCCAAAAATTCGTAATTTTTGAGATACAGGGTGTCAAAGTTATACTTTTATTTTAGTTTTTCTTAAGTAGCTTTCTTATTAATTGTACTATTTGTACAAGATTCGATACTAATGGGTTTTCTGAGATGAGAAATCGAAATCAACTCACAGTTTTGTTGTAAATTGTAGATAACGCTATTTATTGCACTGTGTATACATTTAAATTATCATAACTTTTTTATACCACTCTGTATGATATTTTTAATTAAATATTCCTATTCTCCGCCTTCTTCTATTTTAAAAAGCTTCCTTGGTAACTGTTGCTCCGAGCAACAGTTTCTGAGATAATGGGATGTTTATTTCCATTTTTGAATTCCAGTGTCAAATTTGCAAATGCGTTCCTTCACACTTCATTCAGGTTTAGGACAGGCCCAAAAGAATAGCCTTTGCAATTTGGAGCATACTTAAAGGCAAATAGGCTAACAATAATAATAAATTTAAAACCCAACGGACCAACAACAGTAAGAATGTAAAAACCAACTGGCTAAGAGTATAAAAGATTACCCACAAATTCGAAAAAAGTTTAATCGCTCAACTGAGAAGGTATTCGTTTAACAATAAATGTTCAATATGGCCGTCACCTTCGTTAGTACATAAATTAATAAGTCGCAGGAAATTTAAATGTGCTCTTCTTAAAATGTCTTCATCTCGTAAAGCCTTAACAGCATTTTGAATCCTATTCCACAATTGCTCAATATTATCGAATTGAACTTGATAAACTTACGATTTCGACGCACTCCAAAGGCAAATATCGCTTGGATTTAAGTCTGGAGAACGAGTAGGCCAGTGAATAGGAGCATCTTCACCTCTTCCGATCCATTTATCTGGATAACTTTGGTTCAAAAATTTCTCACATTACGCGCAAAACGGGCTGGTGCCCCATCGTGCATGAAAAACATGTCGCGAAGGAAGCAAAACAAGCAAATGCAACCATCAAGTCGATCTGTAAGTCTAAACGGCCCGATCAAATAGTTCGCGACAAATCTTATCCAGACGGTTTAACTGTCCAATTTCTCAAAATCGCCTCTCAAGATTAGCAAAAGTCTGATGGTTAGGAGTCCGACGAAGCGGAAATCTTTCGTGATATACCCGAGAACTTTTGCAACCGTTGCCGTTCCAAAAACCAAACTCTAAAATCATATCGGTTTGCTCACCTAAAGTGTACTCCATAATAATCTAGATTTAAAACACTGCTGAGCTTGAGAAGGGATTAATTCTCGTTAATACTAGTAAAACTTGTTCCATTTCTGTCAAAAATTACTTTCTCTCAATAGTACTAGAAGCCAGTTAAGTCACAAAATATATGATATCTTACAGCATTGCCAGAGTGATTTTTGAGCGTTGCCAAGTAACTATACAATGTGAAGAAACGTGTGAAGGAACACGCGAATTTGACAATGGGATTAAAAAATGGAAACAAACATCCCACTATCTCAGAAATTGTTACTACAAGAAATCTTTTTTAGGCAGGAGAAGGCGGAGAAAACGAATATTTAATTAAAAATATCATACAGAATGGTATTAAAAAATTATTACGATTTAAAAGTATACACAGTAAAATATCACTCCTTTTACCGTTAAAAACAGTTAAAAAAGCGATTTAAAAGGATACACAGTACAATAAGTGGCGCCCTCTGTAATTTACAACTAAACTGTAAGCTGATTTCGATTTCTCATTTCAGAAAAAAACCCTTAACACCGAATCTTGTAAAAATAGTGCAATTATTAAGAAAGCTACTTAAGAAAAACTAAATTAAAAGTATAATTTTGACACCCTGTGTCTCAAAAATTACGAATTTTTGGACTAAGCTAAGTTAGGTTCAATGGTCATATTTTCATCTCGGAAATCCACAGTAACTCTATGTACACGGAATACACCCTGTATACTTTATTAATACTTTTTAAAATTAGAACACTAAAAATCAAGTATTTATACCTGATCTGGTGTCACCAAACCATGACCCAGTGTAATAACCGCTTTCCACATATGATGAAGACAGTATCCCGAGGCTCTATAAATATTGTTAGTGTTTGGATTCTCCTACATTGCACAGTGTGTCGACTAGTACAAGTTAGCTGGACAAAATTATTTTTTCACTTATTTCAATTGTTTATGTATATTCTAGGCATATTAAGTTATTTTAAGAAAAAATTCATCGCGTTGGGTTTTTTTTGGGCGTGGCTAATTTTTTCCCCTAAATTAGTCAGCTACGCAGACATATTTAACGATAACTCGGGAACAACTTGTCAGATTTTTATAAATAAAACATTAAAAAATGCGTAACAAAATTTTATTAAAGTTGATTGAATATTATTTTATTCTATCTTTTATCGTTTTGGAGTTATTTAGAAATTAATGGAGAGAAAAAATTTTTTTTTCGTGTAAAATTCATTTTTTTTTTCGGTAAAAAAAAGCGCAATAACAAAAGAAAAACAAAATATTATACATTTTTCTGACAGCTGCGTATCTGGAAAATAAAATAAGGTATTAATCATGAAAATCGGTTAATAAATGTGGGTTTTATTCACAATTTACCGCAGGTACTCAATATCGATAAAATTTGTGTAATACAGCCACCCTTGCATATCGCGGTAGGATTGCATCAGCTTAGCAGGTAGATAACGGAACTAAAGGGCAAGGGTATTGTGTATGGTTATAAGAATTAAAAATTATAATACAGTGTCTTTCATTTAGCTGCATTTCGCTTACCTGTATTTTTTGTCCAGCTGCACAAAACATTGTATAACAAAAACAAAATATTCTGCGTATGTGCACGAATTTTTCTACAAACTTGAACGTGTAACTAAATGAAAGACACTGTATTATTATTTTTAATAATAACCAGATAAAAAATCATTTATTGCATTTGTCAATTAAAAATAAAACAATTAATCCATATTACTTAGTTTTATTGACACAAAAAGGATAAACTCAAATAATACCTGCCTTTCAGGTAGGTAACTTGTGCATTATACATACATAAGTAGTTGGTATTTTAAAATGTTTTTGATTTTTTTAAGGTACATATTTCTTGCTGTTCGGTTCAAAAAAAAATTGTTTTTGAAAATTCCAGTCAAAAATTGTTTTTGTTTAATTTTAAAATAAATGTTATAAATGCTCTGTAATAAATTTAGCATAATGACACTGACTGTAATTATATGTAAAATAAAAATACTCATTTATTGATAAAGAAAAATTTACAAGTCAAGGTTTACATGCTTAGTACAAGCACTACATAACTAAAAATAGTAGCTGAACCTAATAATCATCATCAGAGTCTTCTGATGAGTCGTTTACTGTATAATCGTCATCATTTTGTGGCATTGTGCGACAATATGATGACGATTCCAATCTTGACTCTTCTATGCTAGGGCTTACAATTAACTTTAATACATCTGTACATATTTTTTCCGGCTTTTTTTTGGGAATCTCTCGAAGGCTATTAATCAAAGGATCAGATGTTATATTCGTGGCAACACGCGAGCACTTGCGGGTGTTGTACTCCCTAAATCTGCGGCAATCTTTGTTCCGTGCTTCTTGAGCCTCTTCGGAAAGCTGCCCAATTGGAAGCAATGCCGCTTTGATGACTTCTGTGCTGTGAATTAATATTTTATGCACAGTAGCAGGCATACAGTACCACGAATAGAGACTAAGATAATGTTTTCTGGTTTCAAGACAAAATTTTTTGAATTCAACTAAGTTTATCTCGAATCCAGAAGACAATGTTCTCAAAATAACATCAAACTTTTTTATAATTGAAACATCCAACCCTGTGATCTGAGCACTCATCTCAGCATTCTTAAAAAAGCGACGGGCTGTATTTCCATCATTTGAAGAACCAAATCCTGGCTTTGGTTTATCTACAATGAGTCCCATCTCGTTCTTAAATTTCAATTTGATTTCCTCGGAACGAACCTTGATATCTGCTTTGTCTTCGTTGCTTCTAGCCTGCCATTTCTTAATATTCAACTTGTAACTGATATGTAAAAGATATTCGAAGCAACGAATCCAAGCATGAAGTGTAGATAAACCAAAGCCAAAATGTTCTTGATTGCTGTTAAACATCGCGGGGTCATCGTTCATCGTCTTGGGGGGTGGCGCCACAGATGAAACATTTTTGGGATGAACTAGTTTCCGTTAAGGCATTACACACCTTTCCGTCTGTCATTGTCAGTAAAAGTTCGTGTTTTACAGAGATTTGAGAATCACCAAAGTTGATAAGTGTTGGAAGAAGAGCATTAACTTCTTCCAACAATCTATTTGTCTCCACTAACGTGAAGTCGTTCGTTTCTTTGGCAAATATAAATTTGATTGGGCGACAATACAAAGTTGATGAAGGCCGAGGATTTTGCCAAATAATTTTGGACCCATCATATAACTTAAGGGGAACTAAAGAAAATGCGAAAAGAAACTCGTCCGTATATTCAGTGTTCTCAAATCTCTGTTTGTATGTGCTGTGCCCAGAACTTCCATCACATCCCCATTTACTAACAAGCGTAAACGATGAACTTGTTGAGAGCACACTGCTGATAACTTCATTCTGTGCTAATACTAGACGTTCCACTGTTTTATTTAATAAGGCTTGCAAATTTATTTCAGCACGAGTTTCTGTTATAGCAATGTGCTCCTCTGCAGGGTAACAGGCCTGTTTGGACTTTTTTAAACTAAAATATGACGGAAACACATTATGCCCCGCCTTCATGGACCACTTCCTAGTTTGTTTGTAAGAATGCGTTGTTGACTTAGAATCTATATAGTAAGCTAAGGCTTCGTCACTACTTAATTGCCTAGGATTAACGGAACTGGTATTTTTAGACTTAATAATATTATCTGGGCTCTCACTAATGTCTCTAATCACATTGGCAATTTTCCTTTGCCCTGCTGAACGCACAGCAATTTCGGCAGCAGTCACCAATTCACTGACACTTCGGGATTCTACGAGACCCACGACGCGACGTTTCTTCGTCTTAAACGACGATTCCTCGAAATCTTTGCGAGGTCTTCCTGCAGGAGTCACATGATGTTGAAGGTTGTGGCGTAAAAGAACTCGCAGTAAACTGTATGTCTGCTTCATCCAACCAATTCTTATTTTTAATTAAAAAACGCTCCTTCGACTTTCCTGAAGCCAACCACTTGGCACCAAACTTATTAGACAAGTTGGATATCTTCAACTTTATTTCTTTTTGGCTGCTTTCAGTAATGTCACCAAAGTGAAATTTTGAAGAAAGAAAGTCATATACAAGCGAGTTTTTTTCATTCTTCGTGTGTTTCAACCACTCCTCAAAAAAGGCTACCCTTGAAATAGAGTAAACGTGTTCTGGAAAAAAAAAGAAAAAAAAACATGTTGTACTGAAGTGTGCTAAACAATATGTGTATTTTTACGAAGAATAAAGTTATTTCTGTGTAATATCTAAAAACTAGCCCGGATAGAGGTGAATGTCTGTATATTCTGAACTTCCAAAGTTTTTTTTTTAAAAAAAAAACACGCTAAAATATATAGGCTATTTAAAAAAAATACTAAAAATTCAAATTAATAGATTCTGATTAAAAAAATACATTAAAAAATTGTACTTACCTTCAGTATTAATATTCATCACAAAAACTTTCACAATATTACCATATGTCACTATAAGATGTGCACGAAAGTGTCGCTAAATTGCAACTGATTGATTGAAAGAGCTGCATTAAACTCATTACCTGACTTCTGACGCTTATGACTCGCCACTTGCAAATTTGATAAACAACCTTTTCTCGGAATTCGGGGTTTGGTGGTGTTGTTTACGTTTTGCAAATAAGATTTCCTGGAAATCATAACATGAATTTTGTCCACCTAGCATGTTCTACGCGACACACTGTGCATTGGTTTAGTTTCTATATCAATAGCATTGATTCATTTTTGGTAATTTTAATAGAAATATGTCTAGATATTTCATTTTTCAAGAACATTTTATGCATAAACTTCAGCTCTTTCAACGAACCGTCCTTACTTTAAATCTTCATTAAATCTAACTTATCTTCATCTTTCTCGTACTATATCGCTATCATCCAACTCCATTCCTTCCAGGCTCAAACACCTTTTGACTCTACACAATTTCACCCCTCCCCGATTTGAATACCCTCTTACCATATCTTTTCCTCCTTGGCAATCTTCTAGCCCCCATATAGACTTCTCCATGTACACACTGGATAGAGTGATTACTCCGAATAAAATTATCAACTCCATATTCAATGATAAATTAAAAAACCAATATTCTGATTACTTCGCTATCTATACAGATGGCTCCAAGTCATGTTCAGGCGTTGGCGCCGCCTTTATCGCTCAAAATAATCAGAAAACTTTCAAATTACCTCTTCACTCATCTATTTTCTCAGCTGAGCTTCTTGCCATCAGGGAGAGCATAAGATATGCGATTATTACTCTTCCTAATTTCAAATTCCTAATTGCTTCGCATTCTCAGAGCGCTCTTAAATCCATTCAACATGCAAACCTTGATGACGCATACATCAGACAAATAAAGGATTTATTATATGTTGCTAGACTAAAAAACAAATCCTTTACACTCATTTGGCTACCAGGACACTGTAACATTGAGGGAAATGACAAAGCTGATATTTTCGCGAAAGAGCCCTCGCTCTCTGGTGCTCCTGTTCTGAGCGAAAATCATCCCAGAGATTACATAAAACATCTATCTCAGGAAAATTATTCCAATTACAGTGGGATTTTGAGGACACCAGTGATAAACTCTGGGACCTCAAAACTGACGTCTATCCTCCATTACATCATCAAATACTGAATAGAAAGGAAAACACCATTGTCAGAAAACTGGCCATTGGACATACATATCAGACCCATTCTTTCCTTTTAAATAAAGAGGATCCCCCAATTGTCCATCATGTCATCTACCACTTACTGTCAAACACATATTTGAATCACAACATTTATCTGATACCCGTGAAAAGTATCACATTCCTCCCAACCTAAAATCGGTCATCCAATCCTACAACATCATTCACAGACAAATTGGTGAATACTTAAAGGAAATAAATTGAGTACATTCGGGCGCTAAATGACCGTTGCAGTCGACGCGCCTTAACCCCTTAAATTATCTCTCTCTCTCTAAACTTCAGGACAAGCTACAGGTTCTCCATTGTGTCCTGTACTGAAGAACATTTTTATAGAAGCCTTTGAAGACAGTGCCTAGAGCTCAGCTCCTCTAAAACCAAAACTTGCAGATATGTTGATTTTTTTCTGGCCACATGGTGAAGAAAGCTTGGTGAATTTGCTCAACTAACATTGAAATATAAAATTTACAATGGAAACTAAATTACAAAGTACCCGTCCTGTTCTAGATGCACTGGTACAAAAGAAAGGTAACAGCATCTTACGATATTCCATCTATTCATACCAATCGATAGTTGAATGCTGATTTACACCGTCATCCTTCTCAAAAACTTAACAACATTCATACAATTTTCAACAATTGTAAGAACATTGAACAATGTTTGAGATCACCAAAAGGCACAATTCGTGTACAAACATAAAATTCCAACTGACAACTGTTCACCCTTCCCCCGCCTCTAGAAGTGTTTTTAATGAAAGATAAGTTTTTTCGTTTTAATCATGTTATTGTAGAATAAAAAAGGACATATTCTTTAAACAATTACCAAATTAGTGTCCACCGTGCTGATGAATGCAAGCTTTATACGTTTAATTTTTCATTTGTTTACCACTCCTCTCATTATTGAAAAGTTGCACGCTTGCGATATTGAACACTGGAAAAACGCAGTAGAGTAAATTGTATAAAATTTATAATGGGAGTGAAAAGAGGGGTTCCAATTTTCAGATATATAAATTCAAGTTGGCGTATTTAAAATTACTAATACTAATGTATCTACGTTTTACACGGACCCTTAAGAAGAAACAGGATCATAACAGTAACAGTTAAAACAAAGATAACAATCACGAAATTAGATCGTCATGTTAGTTTAAAACTGACACCCGACCACTATAAAATGCTTCAGAATGCGTGGAAGTAACTGCCTTCGTGGCTGAATCTTCTCCATCAACTTTACAGCTAACGGTGGAGAAGAAGGAAAAGTTGTTAAACGATCCGTGGGCTCTAATCGAGAACTACAAGTTTGAGGCTTTTACAAGCCATTACATTCGGAAAAGAACAACTCTCTACTAACTTGCGGTTTTAACATGAAATTCAAGAGAATGGCTGAGAGGATTTCATACGTTTTGTGGTTCTCAAAAGCACAAAAAAACCCAATAATCGCAGAAGCAATTGACAGCTGCATCCAGCGCTTACGAAATCATCGTTCATTGTTGCCCTGACTACAATAGCAAAATACTCGGACGGTAGCGGAACTGTTGGTTAATGCCCTACTGTTCCATAATTATACCATATCTTGTATCATGGACATCAGAGGTAAATATTCAATTATCTCAAAAACATACTCCTTTATTTACCTTAACAAAACTACCCCCTTTGTACAGGCTAAAAATGAGTACTAGTGATCTCAAAAAATAACAGGATTTTTGTATAAAGTTTGATTAATTGGATGATATGGACTTGTGTACAACTTTAACAGAGGACAAACTAAAATGTGTTAAAAGTATGGTTTTTTTAAACGATACCGATGTTTCCTCCAATCATCAAGAGTACATTCTCGATTTTGAGCACAATTCCAGTCACTACGGCGCACATAGGGGTATTTGAACTATCTACGCGGCCAAAATTATTTTTCGGTTCTATTGTATGCTAAATTATATTACCAAGTTAAATTAATCAGTTACTTTGCACAAAATTACTTAATTTGTAATAAAAAATAAAAAAACGAAACTTAATTTTACAAAAAAAAATATTTTAAATGAAAACATTTATTTACAAAATAATTGTAAAATTTAAACTTATAACACCCCTCTTTTGCGTCGAGGGTTAAAAATACATTATAAACAATCATATTTTGTCGTCCACAAACGTATTTTCATCTTCACATCCCGAAGAACACAGTGGGTCTCTGCAGGCAGGAGCATTTCTAGCGTCTCTGGTAGAAATGAATGTGACTTTATCCTCTTTATTCGCCTCATACTGCTCAACAAAGGATCGGAACTTAAAAGTAAACGATTAAAAATGTCCCTGTTGCAGTTGTCTCGTGAAAACTTTCGGGCAAAATCTTGTCGGTCAGAGTTAATTCTGCTGCCAATTTCGGGTCTTCAAAAAATCTTCGACTGGTGTTCCCATCATTGGTGTTTTTGGCATATCGACTAATCACCCGGTTTCATTGCGAAACCGGGTCTGGATTTCAAATTTCCTCTCTTTCTCGAGTTCCTTTTCAGCTTCTGTTTTTCTTTCTCTATATTTTTTTAATGGCAGTTTATAAGACAGATGTAGGACACTCTCAAATAATCTTATCCTGGCATGTAATACTGAGAGACCGAATTGTACTGCCTCGGGATTAACTTCTTTTGAGTCAGTTAAAATCCTTTGAGGTTGCACCACAAATATAGCACCGGCTTGTTGCTGTGGTTCCAGTGGCGGCATTACACACTTTTCCATCCACCATTGTCATGATAAATTTGTGTTTGACTATAAACTTTTTCTCATCCAAATCAACCTCAGTAGGAATGAGAGAATCAACTGATTTATTCACGTAGTTAATTTCTTGTTCTGTGACATCAGTACTCACTTCGATAAAACGAAATCTTATTGGCAGACAAAAACGCGGAGAAGAGGGAGTCGGATTCTCCCACACGGTTTTTTCATTATTTTTTCCACACACTAATTTTAAAGGCACGAAGCAACTTTGAAATATATTGCTATCCGAATCAAACTTTTGCTTGTATTGGGATTGTTGTGATCCGTCGCAACCCCATTTATGAATCATCGTTAGGGTATTCCGTTTTTGTTCATTTAATGTTTGCAATACCTCTTCCAGGTACGCGGACAATCGTGTAACATTAAGATCCACCAAGGGCTGTAATTGAGCTTCCGCACTAGTGCTAGTTATCTTGCATGCTTCTGGTGGCGGGTAACACATTTTTTTTTCCTTTGTAGGAGGCTATAACACGGAAAAATATGTTTGTTCGTCCTTCTTATGATTTCGTACTGTTCTCTTGTTAGATCTGCGTCTATGTACATTTGGATTGCTTCCTTGACAGTCAAAGGGCTACTTTTATTTTTTGATGATTTTGTGCGATAATAACCCTTTTTATATTTCGTTGCCCGAGTTGGTGTAGTGATGATTTCTTTGAGTACATTTGAAGCATCTCGCTTTCCCCTTTTTCTCAACTCAACTTGCGCGGCATGCACTATCACCTCCTCTTCAAAGGTAAAGCGAAGCTCCTACGTCTTTCTTCTTTTACTTCTCGCGCTCAATTGTTCAAAAGGTTTGCTTGGTCAACCAGATCGATTTTGCAGACTGTCAACCGCTGGAATTTTTAAAGGTTCCTTCTAGCTATGAACTATTGTATTGAACAAATATGTCTTCCTTATTATGGGCTATGATCCATCTACGTTTAACTTCAGATTTAAAATGAGACAAATTCCTTTTTAAGGTTTGTATTTGCTCTTGTGTATATCCTTCAGTTGACAAAAGTTGTTCTTTCAAGCAATTTAGTTTGTCTTCCCAATAAGGTAAATTTACCTTCATCATGCGGTCAAACAAGTATTTCTGGGTCACAACCTTCATTCCCGATGTACCAAGTGAACCTACAAGAAAGAATCGTTAAGTTAAAATTGATAAAATCAAAATCTATTTTTTCTCACAATTTTGACCATAATTTTCAAAGTCCCAAAATGTGTCTTATCCGGACTTATCCGGGGCCAGTTTTTTGATTTATTATTTACTGAAACTACCAACTTCAGAATATTATCAAAATTATAGCCGGATCTAACAGGGAAGTATGAAAACAACAGTAAAGCATATTTTTTTTTACAAAATAATACTCGTGGGAAAGACCTTCCTTTACCGTCCCTTACGTTGACTAACAAATAAGTAAATGATAAAAGTTTTATGAAATAACATAGTTACATACCTGTACTTTGAGAATCCATCACTTTTTCCACTACTTTAGAACTTATAGACATAAAATTCCACTTTCACAATTATAATTTTTAAGAGCGCCGAGAACTGATAACGTACACGAGGTAACAGGATCGAATTCCTACTGACATACAACAGGTAAGACTGCACGGGTGGGGTTGGAAGCGGTTGTCTTTTGTTCTCGGAAGGGTCCTCTGTCTCTGGTAGTCGGTTACCTGGCAATATTTTGTGTTTTGATTTTTTGACTTTTGGCCGCGTAGATCGTTCAAATACCTGTATGTGCGGCGACCCTAGACTATTTCTTCAGTAAGCTTCGAACAGAGACCACCTGGCTGACGAGCTCTATCAAAGAGAAAAAGCTAAGTGTATTATGCCCGATGTATATCAAAATTTTCCTAAACAAAATCGGGAGAAGCTTGAGATTAAAGTTTTAGAAAAGATTGTAACCAATCCAAGAAATCTGTTACTAACCTAACAATTAAATAACCGGTCAAGTGCAAGTTGAACTGGTGCAATTACTTTACCGTACGTTGATTGCTTTTAAGATAAAAATTTTTGTTAAGGAGGTATAAAATAATCAATAACTTCACAAAACACACCCCGAATGAGTTTTCAAAAAAGTTTTTTTCCGATCTTTACTGAAAACTGTTAACCTTGAAATTTTTGTTTATTTATATACCCGATAAATTATTAAAGGTAATGCACTCCTGAATTTTTTGTTCAATCTACACCCTGCGAAGAACATTCCAGAATTTTAAAAAATTTTTTGATCAGTATTTTGCAAGATAAGGGGGGAGACAGCGATTTTTTGCGAGTTTTTAAAAATAATACAAAGAAAGATGTGCGCAAGTATTACATTATATATATTTTTAAACGCTTTTATTTGACACTCCACTCGATGACCTGGAAAAAATTTTTTTTTCACTTCCGATTTCACTCTCCAAAATTAACCCCTTAAGACAAAAATTAAACTTTCAGAACTACACGTCTCTGATGAGGCCCTCAATTCCTATATTAGTACCAAATTTCAACTTTCTATGTCAAATAGTTTCGGAGAAAATCGGGTGTGACAGACAAGCAGACAGACGAACAGACGGACGGACAAACGGGAAGATACCGAAGTGATCTTATAAGTGTTCCATACGGAACACTAAAAATAACAATAATGAGACGATAATAGTAAATTAATATTAAAGCAATTAATATAAATCCATTTTTTCCAGTGCTGTTTTTTATTGTATACCAAGTTCAGGTCGCCGTGATACATCCTACAGCAACCGCGGTACGTCTTTGTTGGGAATCAGTCTTTATGAGAGTTTTCCCGTAGTCGGTCTCGATACTTGGGCTTATCGAAGTTTCAATATTCCAGACAACTTCTATAACACTTCATATATTTTTGTACCTGTTTGTTGTTTCGAACGACATAATTCTTTTATTCAACTATAAACTATATATAAACAATATTTTACTACAGTAAAGTCTGACCTGTGTAGTGTTAAACTCCTTAGTTCAGATGGTGATAAAAATGTATCAAATTCCCTTTCCAATATTTGTTTTATTTCAACACCATTCATAGAATCCATACCCAACTCTGCTAAAGTTGAATGCATACTAACTGTTTTCATATCTCCAATTCCTGAAAATTAAACAAAAAATACATGAAAGTCTTTCCTCGTTAACATTGTAAGTGTCTTGGGCGACAAGAGCGATTAAGGCAATGCATTTGTACGGATGAATGCTACGTAGTAGCGATCAAATATTTTTTGGATATAAACCACAGCAACTACAAATTCTTCAAAATTAACACTACTTGTATATCTATATTAAACTGTGTGATTGAAATTTTACCCACTATAGACCTAAAGTTAGGAAACATGGATCACAATGCTTTAATCTCGACCACAGTCCATAAAAACATATATTTTCATTTATACATAATAAAAATATATTATTGTCCCATAGATACAAGAATAAAAAAAATCATTATTAGAATACATCTGTATTATTTGTACCATTTTTTAAAATATTATCAACAACCTTAAAAAAAACAGGTTTTTTTTAAGGCTCTCTCCAATTTGTTCTCAGTCTACCACAGTTTTTCTTGCCTTCTGGTTGCCATTTTAGTACTTATTTTAAGATTTGATCGTCATCCATTCTTTGAATGTTCCCAAACCAGATAATTTGTTTGGTTAGAATGTCGTCTCTAATACTGTTTGATTCCCATGATTTCTTTAATACGGTCGTTGGTGACTCTTTCTCTTATGGTTATTTCTGCTGCCCTTCTCCAAAAGTCTAATTCCGTTGGCGTATACTCTTTCCTTCAGAGGCCGTACTTCACAGGCTAGGTATATGTGATGTGATACTTTTCACTATGATTTCATATATCCTCATTTTATTGGTTTTATTTATAAATTTATCCCATAAAATGCTGTTTAGCAGTTAAATGGTCTCTCTTCTTGCCATATTTCTCTCCCTTATTGCCCCATCCAGTTTTCCATCCTCCGAAATTTGTATACCCAGATGCTTATAGTCACCACAATGTTTTACCGGAGTTCTTCAATCTTTGTATTCTTCAATTAGTTTTCTCGTCATATAGTTCAGGTCGTGGCGATCGTGGGCCATTACTATTTGGTCATCCGCGAAACATAGCGTGTACATCATGGTGTTAATTAATGGTATCCTCATTGGTCTACATTTCTGCTTCTATCTCTTGAGTATACTGTACAGATAAATCTTAAAAAGGGTAGATGATAAACAGCATCCTTGCTTCAGACATTCCCATAATTCCTAGTGTTATTTGTGTTCTTGTTTTAATTTTTGTTGTGGGTTGGTCGTATAATGTTTTGACATTCCAATTTATGCAGAAGAACGGTGTCATATGCTTTTCTTAAGTCAACGAAGAGCAAGTGGACTTTTTGGTTTCGTACCATCTTTTTTTCTGTTAATTGAGTTAAGGAGAAAATGTGATGTATTGTGGATCGTCCCGCGAAAGCCTGCTTGATTTTCTGCTTCGAAATCTTAATATTCCTTTTCCATTTTGTTTTTTAAAACCTTTTGATAGATTCTACTCATGCATGCCGTAACTGATATTCCTCAGTAATTACCGAATTGTTTTTGTAAGTATACCTAAATTCTGTAACCAGCCTTCTTTCTTATTAATACCTTTACCATAAAGTACAAATTATTTCAAGTACAGAGCTGCTTGGATTAAGTTATTTTTTAATATTGAAAAGCAAAATTCAGTTTTTACTTTAGAACTACTTGTTTGCAAAAGACGTACTAGGTCAACTACCAACAATACACATTTTTTACCTAAAACCGAGCAAATTATTTCTTCGATTTTTCCAGAAATTGAAGCTATTCTCTTTTCAGCTACCACCATACTTGATACTATAGAAGCTTCCTTTTGTCTAAGTAATACGTCCATGACTTGCAGAGAATTTGTTATGCTTTGTTGAAGAGTACCACCCACTTCACGTTCTATATAATCTTCTTGCATCTCAGCTACTAATCCAACCTAAAATGAAATATTTCTTGTTAAATATACCTTAAACAAATTATTTTTCTTGTAAATCATTTTATCCTATTTAGTTATTATTTTTTCGGGACTTTTAATACCCCTTCCTAATAGTTCTAATTTTTGTCTTTTTTTTATTAATTATTTTTCATATTTATTACTTCTTTACTTTTAAAATTTTAATTTTATATATATTTACATCTCCAATGGCACCCCACTGAATAGCTAACGCAGGATACCCTTCATTTCTTCTCTTTTCACATATTCTTTCCATAACTGAATTTGACATACCATAATTGCTTTGTCCTGCATTGCCTCTTCCACATGATACAGACGAAAACACAACAAAGTGTCTAAAAAAATTAAGAGAAACCATTTTAAGGTATAAATAATGACAATTGACTTTTATTGCCTTACTCATTAAAAAGATCTAACCTTAAAACTGGTCTAGTATGACAAAAAGATGTTTAAACTGACAAAAGAAGCAGGTACGACTTCTATTCCCGATTTAGGCGAAACTTTGGAATCTGTCTTTTTGTCAGAAGCGACCTCTCTTGTCAACGAGAAGAAGCTCTGGAGCCCCCAAACTTTGATGTTATGTGGTTAAAAATAACGACTCAACAAACCACAAGGTTCATCTGTATCCTGTATCGACCACCAAGTGATACCAATTTTCGAACACTTTTCGCTTCTCTTGCAGACACCATCGATCATTTACAAAGTAACTATCCAAGTGCCGAAATTGCCGTCCTGGGCGACTTTAATGTCCACAATATCAACTGGCTCAAATATTCAAATACTACCGACGAACAAGGTCGTGAAGCTGAATCATTCTCAATCAGTTATGGCTTAACTCAGCTTATTGACGAACCAACACGGATCTCTGATCGAGACGGGGAGTTCGCCAGTCTTCTTGATCTGTTTTTAACCACCAATCCGGAGATTTACACGGTCACCGTAAATCCGCCGTTAGGTTCTTCCGACCATAAACTGCTTTCGACATCGAGTATCCTGCCAATCAGTGACAGAGAGGCGCCTAGGCCGCGCAAGATTTGGCACTACAAATCTGCTAAATGGGAAGATCTCATGGAATACTTTCGAACTTTCCCTTGGATGGACGTTTGTTTTCGATCCGATAACCCATCTGACTGCGCCAGGGAGGTCTCCGATGTTATTTTGGCTGGTATGGAAGCTTACATCCCTTTTTCGAAGAAATGCTCCTCCAACGGCAAGCCTTGGTTCGACCGAAAATGCAAAGAAGCTGTTGCTTCTAAACATATTGCCTACCGACAATGGCGTGAAAATGCTAACACCTTAAATCGAAACATCTTTGTTCATGCCCGGAACAGATGCAAGGGAATTATCGACGAAACCAAGGAGGCACACAATCAACGAATTAGAAACAAACTTCTCGCTTGTCCCAACAATTCCAGGTCCTTTTGGGCAGTCGCTAAGGCAGTTAGTCCAAACTTTACCAAATCCACGATACCACCACTCACACGGCCAGATAATTCCATTGCAACCACACCTGTTGAGAGAGCGAACTTGTTGGCTGAACTCTTTGCTTCACATTCTACTGTCGATTTCCAAGGAAAAACACCACCTACTATTCCCATATTGCAGTCAAGGATGCCCGATGTTGTCTTCAGACAGCGCATCATAAAGCGTATTTTAATGAAGCTAGACACCAAGAAGGCTTCTGGCGCTGACGGAATACCTGCCATAGTTCTCAAAAACTGTGCAAGGGAACTAACACCAGTTTTCTGTAGACTTTTTAACCTATCCTACAGAAAGGGAATATTTCCGTCCTGCTGGAAATGTGCCACGGTTCAGCCGATACCTAAAAAAGGTAAGAAGACCTTGCCAAATAACTACCGACCAGTTGCACTGCTTTCAATAATATCGAAAGTCATGGAAAAGGTTATCAATGAGCTTCTTCTAAAATATCTTGAACGATTCAATATTAGTAGCGATCACCAATATGGTTTTCGTAAACATAGATCAACAGGAGATCTTCTGACTTATGTAACACATGTTTGGAACAACGCAATTGAACACTTTGGAGAATCTCGAGCGGTTGCTCTTGACATATCCAAGGCATTCGACCGTGTTTGGCACGATGCACTGTTGGCTAAGTTGCGCTCTTATGGTATGTCTGAAAGGTTCTGTTTGTGGCTCTCATGTTTCCTCAGAGAGCGTTCTTTACGAGTGGCGGTCGACGGATTTCTTTCTAACACCCTCACTATCAACGCCGGTGTGCCCCAGGGCTCCATACTGTCTCCTACTCTCTTTCTCATTTACATTAACGATCTGCTGGAAAAGACCGGGAATCCAATCTATAGCTTTGCAGATGACAGTACGCTTGTCTCTTCATTTACCTTGAACGCTCGGACATCGGCTGCTCAGGCGAATATCCGCAGACATTCTATCTTGGGGTGACAGTAACCAAGTGGAATTTAACGCTACAAAAACCCAAGCGGCAGTTTTTTCTAAAAAAGTTAACGTTGCTGAACCCGACATAGTTATGTCGGGGCACTCCATTCCCCTAGCATCGTCGCTCAATTTGTTGGGCGTTGGTTTGGGAGCAAATATGTCTTGGCATGAACATGTTGCAGGCATAGCAAGGAGAGCTTCTCAAAAATTGGGAATATTATTTAGAACCAGAAAGCTTTACACCCCACAGCAACTGTTAATTCTTTACAAAGCCCAAATTCGACCAACTATGGAATACTGCTCCCACGTTTGGGGCTCCGCTCCCAAACATACACTGCATTTGTTGGATTCTGTTCAGAGAAGAGCGGTCCGTCTGATTGGGGACCCGGAATTGACTGGCGGCCTTGATTCGCTGGAACATCGAAGAACGGTTGGCGACTTGAGTCTGTTCTACAAGTATTTTCATGGAAGGTGTTCGAAGGATGTAGCCCGCTTAATTCCTCCCAAAGCGGTGCATGTTAGAAATACACGTCGCGCTGGTGCTTCGCATCCGTATGAGGTTCAGCTTGTTTACTCCGCGTACGACGCTTTTCAAGCAATCTTTTATATGGAGAACGTCATCCCTTTGGAATAATTTGCCCAGCGCTGTGTTTTCCACCGAGTACAATTTACAGCGATTCAAGAACAACGTGAATCGCTTTTTCCGCACTCGTGCCGCTCCTGGAGCGCTTTAGGGACTTCCCTGCAGCACGTGTGCTAGACCAATAAAAAAAAAAAAAAAAAAAAGTAAGTTAATCGAAGGTGCAGTGCTGTGCAGTACAAAAAGAGAAAATTCTTTTTTATTTTTGTTCAAACCGACATAAATGTTGTCTGCTGATTTACGTCAAATTTTCTCATAAAATCGTTTACTTGGTAATATTTACTATACATAACATAATATTCCATTGTAAAAAAATAGTCAATTGAACAGCTAGAGTACTACCAAGAACTTAAAATCAGTCCGAAAAAACTATGTTTTTACCTTAAATCCGGACACATTTTCCTAGTAATATCATCCAAATACTCAGTAGCATAGGCTTTCGGATCGAAAGATGTCTTGAAAGACTGCTCGGTCTGATTTTCGAATATGGCATCTTTCAATACAACAGCAAGATTAAAGATGGCATCGACAGGTGCTAGTTCATTTGCTTCCTGTATTAATTTTGCACAGCCCGATTTCGAGGTTATGTCTTGAGTAGAAATTTTGATGTTACAACAATAGCTTTTCCAAATTCTGCCAACATAGAAAAAAAGTAGTCAATATTAAACTTTTTTCAACTTATAAGATTGTTTTATGTATGCTACAAGAATCAATATCCTTACGAGATTCTATAACTTTGGTATCCATTAGTTATGCCTTTCCTAGTCGTTAATATTACATTTTTTGCCCCTCTAAGTACTAACCAATCAGCCAACTCTAAACCAAATCCACCTAAACCTCCACAGATAATGTAGGACTTTTGTGGATTACAATAATATCTTAAAAATAAAAATAGGAACTCAATAAGATGAATTTAAATAACTCTAACAAAATTAATCCCTAATATGGGTCACAATTTCCAGTTTATTATTTTTCCCGTTATAATTGTTTCAACATAATAGTATTTTCATCAGACGGATGAATATTGTGTTGAAACAATTGTAACCGAAAAAATAATAAAGTGGAAATGGTAAAACATATTATTGTTTAATTTTGTTAATTTACGATGAATTTCTATCAAGTAACGGCTAACTCAGTTGATATTAAGTAACTCTGTTTTGACCCACCTAGGTAATCCTTTAAACCTAAATTCAGATCTCATAACCAATTCATCCGGTTTCCTTATTTCAACTAAAACTTTTCCCATATGCTTACCAGCAGCCATAAACCTAAATGCTTGCTCAACTTCATTTTTCTCAAAAACCGTCCTTATTAACGGTTTTATTGCTCCTAAAAATACATTTTCCGTTTTATCAAAATTCAATTATCGTAAGGACATTAAAAGCACTTCAAGTAACCTACAGACTTCATAAACTGCTTTAAAATTATCCCGCCGTTCCCTTGAACGTTTGACTGGTGGCGGCTGTTAGAATGGGTTTATAGACCATCTTTAATCAGACTCTCTTGACACGATACTAGACCACTTGAGTCATCTTAATTATATTCTAAGAATGTTTGTATTTTGTTTTATTTCTAATTTCATCCCCTTATTGTTTTTGAGATATAAGTACTTTTCCGAAGATAGTTTATTTCGTGCGCATTAGTTTAGCTTTTTTATCTTTCATTATTATCAATATATTTGTTTAAATATATATATATATATATATATATATATATATATATATATATATATATATATATATATATATATATATATATTTATATTATATATATATATATATATATATATATATATATATATATATATATATATACGAGGCTGGTTTGAAAAGTCCGTGCAAAGTCCGAGAGATGGCACCACCGGCGCGTATCGAGGTCATGTTTAGTTAGTAGCATCTCTTGAATGAACGCACACCAAGTTTCAGCCATATTGGTCTATTTCTTTGTGTTTGGCATTCGTGTGAATCAAGGAAGTCGAGTGATTTTCAAGAAATGGACGAAAAAGAATTTCGTGTGGTGATTAAACATTACTTTATGAAAGGCAAAACGCCTCAGGAGACTAAAGAGAAGCTTGATAAACATTATGGTGACTCTGCACCTTCGATTAGAACAGTTTATAAGTGGTTTCAAAATTTTCGGACTGGCCATATGGGCACAAGTGACGCTGAACGTTCTGGACGGCCTGTGGAGGTTACGACTCCAGAAATCATTGATCAAATCTATGATATGGTGATGGATGACAGAAGAGTTAAGGTGCGTGAGATTGCTAGTGCTGTGGGCATCTCGACTGAACGGGTACATAATATTTTGCATAAACATTTGGACATGAGAAAGTTATCCGCAAGATGGGTGCCGCGATTGCTCACGCTTGACCAAAAACGGAATCGTGTGAAATGTTGCAAGGATGGTTTGCAGCTGTTCCAGAAGAATCCGGAGGACTTTAAGCGTCGTTTTGTCACTGTGGATGAAACATGGATACATTACTATACTCCTGAGACCAAACAACAATCTAAACAATGGGTTACCAAGGGGGAATCTGCACCAAAAAAGGCGAACACCGTTCCTTCGGCCGGAAAGGTTATGGCGACTGTCTTTTGGGATTCGCAAGGGATAATCCTCATCGACTATCTGGAAAAGGGTAAAACTATTACAGGTGAATATTATTCATCGTTATTGGACCGTTTGAAAACCGAGCTGCAAGAAAAACGCCCGCGATTGGCCCACGAGAAAGTCCTTTTCCATCACGACAACGCACCAGCACACACCTCAGCAGTTGTGGTCGCAAAATTAATGGAAATAGGATTCCAACTCGTCTCACATCCCCCCTATTCTCCAGACTTGGCTCCCTCGGACTACTATTTGTTCCCCAATTTGAAGAAATGGACTGGCGGGACAATGATTTTATTCAAACGAGGAGGTGATTGCAGACACTAATGGATATTTTGCAGACTTGGACAAATCCTATTATTCGGAAGGGATCAACAAACTAGAACATCGTTGGACGAAGTGTATAAGCCTAAAAGGAGACTATGTCGAAAAATAAAAAAAGTTTACCCCAAACACATAAGTAGTTTTTATTTTTGCACGGACTTTTCAAACCAGCGTCGTATATATATATATATATATATATATATATATATATATATATATATATATATATATATATATATATATATATATATCATGTGAGTTTGATTTCATTGGTGTGTCTGAGACGTGGCTTCAACCTGATATTGTGGACTCCGAACTATTTCCTCTGTCATATACAGTCTACCGTGCAGATAGGCAGTGCCATATTCTCAACGCTTCTAGGGGTGGTGGAGTACTATTGAGTGTAACCAACAAGTTTGCTTCAGAGAAATTGAATCTTTCGCTGATTACTGAGAGTGTCCCATTTATAGACATTGTAGGCTGTAGGATTATTATTAATTTTACTGCATTATTTATTTTTGTTCTTTATATACCTCCATCTCTGTACATTGAGCAGTTAGAATTGTTCTTTGAGCTTTTTTCTACCCTGGACTATGTGCAAAATAAGCGAGTGTTGATCATGGGTGACTTTAACGTTCCTACCTACAATAGTGATGTTCCATCTGGCAGTCGGCATAGAATTTTAAATGAATTCGCTGAGATCCTCAATTGTAGACAGTATAATAACATACCCAATGCCTATGGGCGTTGCTTGGACCTCGTTTTTGCCAATTTTGATACTGCTGTGTTACGCAGCGATATTCCACTTGTGACTGAGGATCTGTATCATCCTTCAACATTAATTAATTTCCCTACGTGCCTCACGCGTGTTAATATGATTCCCACTAACAATGATCTGAGTTAAACTTTAACTTTAGAAGAGCTAATTTCCCACTTACGTATGACTTAATACTAAATGCGGACGGGTCCCCTGTTACTGACTGTCTGTCTCTGGAGGACACAGAAGTCACAACATAGAGAAGGTACTTCCCTCTTTGGTACACCACGGAGATCATAGATAACATTTATAAAAAGGAAAATGCTTATCGTAATTATAAGGTGTTCAAACTCAAGTTTTACTATCAGAAGTTCACTTCTCTTCGTAGGTTAATCAAGCAGCAATCTAGTGTTGCCTATAGAGAATATATCCGCAGTACTGAGAATAACATCTCTAACGATCCCTCCAGCTTCTGGGCGTTTATTCAGAGGAAACGTTCTCAATCTGGCATTCCTAATAACATGAGAAATAATGTCTATAACGACCCACCTAGCATAGTCATTTCCTTTGGTGATTGCTTTCACAGTGTATTTACTAAGTCGGCTAGGCTTGAGGAATTTCGTTATTGGGGAGCTGCCTCTTTATTTGTTGACGTTCCCGAAATTTCCGAGAGGGATATTGTAACTGCGGCTAGGTCTCTCAAGAATAAACTGACCTCCGGTTCCGACAGCATTCCCAGTTTTGTTGTCAAGGATTGCGTGTCCGCTCTATCCGGTCCTTTACTCCATATCTTTAATCTAGTGTTGACGACTCATACGTTTCCTGCTGCTGGAAGGTGGCCAAAGTCCGACCTATCTTGAAGTCTGGGGATCCAGGTGTGGTTGATAATTATCGACCCATATCTATTTTATGTAATTTCTCTAAAATTCTTGAAATTATTTTGCATAAATTTATTTTCTCAAAAGTGAGAAATACGCTTTCTACTGACCAATACGGTTTTATGCCTGGCAGATCCACCACCACAAATCTTGCCTCATTCTCGCAGTTTGTGTGCGACGGTATCAATGATGGGAGCCAGATTGACGTGGTCTATACGGATTTTCGCAAAGCCTTTGATCGACTTGATCACTACTTACTGTTGGATAAGGTCGGATCTCGTTTCGGGCTCTCAAATAACCTGATTGATCTTTTAAATTCATACCTCCTGGATCGCAGGTTTTTTGTAGAAATCAATGGGTTTAGATCGCCTCTCCATGTTCCCACTTCAAGTGTTCCCCAAGGTTCCAATCTGGGACCTCTTCTTTTCAATATGTTTGTTGACGACTTGCTGAGTGAGATAGGTTGCCGGAAGCTTGCTTATGCCGATGACCTTAAGATTTTTAAACGCATAGACTCGTTTTCTGATTGCCACGAATTACAGAGCAGCATTAATGCTCTCACCAACTGGTGGTCTACTAACAGGCTCACCTTAAACGTTTCCAAATGCAATGTCGTCCGATATTCCTATCTTAACAACCCTATATTTTTCAATTATTCCGTAGGTGATACTATTCTACAGAATCTTCGTTCAGTTAGAGATTTGGGTATCATCTTTGACGATAAATTCTTTTTTGCTGACCATATTGAACAAATGGTTGCTGGTGCATCAAGGATGCTGATTAGAAATTGAAGAGACTTTACTAACATATCTGCAATCAAGCTTCTCTATTATTCCTTCGTTAGGTCTAAGTTTGACTATGATTCTATTGTTTAGTATCCAATACACAATTGCCATAACAACTCAATCGAATCGATACAGAGGCGCTTCATTAATCTTATTTTCAAGAGGGATGGTGTCTATCCAGACCGCGGTGTTGATCACGGACTAATCTTGTCAAGGTTTAATGAGTTGCCTCTTGCAAAGAGAAGGGACATTCACTCCATCAAATTCTTATATGAGCTGTTAAATCACCATATTGATTGCCCATTCCTATTAAGCAATGTGTCTTTCCATGTACCACGCCTTGGGACAAGGCGCTCACCTATTTTTAGCCTCGGCCGGGCTAGGTCAAATATATTATTCCACAGCCCTATTTATATAATGTGCAAGAACGGCAATGTCATTAGAAACTCTGGTGATTTCCATTACAGTAGGCTGTCGGTACTTATTGGTTCTCTGCTCAGTATTTAGAGGTTGCTTAAATTTGTAGTTTTTTATTATTATTATTTTTATTTTATTTTAATTTCGAGATTGTTAAAACATTTTAATTTTATTTTAATTATATCATGTTCTTCTTTTATATGTAGCTCATTAGTATAAAGGTTATTCCTGTAATTCGGCCCTGGCCTGTTGGAATTGAATGTATAAATAAATAAATAAATAAATAAATAAATAAATAAATAAATAAATAAATAAATAAATAAATAAATAAATAAATAAATAAATAAATAAATAAATAAATAAATAAATAAATAAATAAATAAATAAATAAATAAATATATAAATAAATATATATATATATATATATATATATATATATATATATATATATATATATATATATATACATACATACATACATATATATATATATATATATATATATATATATATAGATATATAGATATATATATATAGATATATAGATATATAGATATATATATAGATATATATATATATATATATATATATATATATATATATATATATATATATATATATATATATATATATTAATTTTAGTACATGGAAAAAATTTATTATTCCAAACCTTTTGGGATTTTTAAATCAATTTGTATTACTATTATCTTTTTAATTTGGTTCAAAATAATAACAAAAAATGAATCACATATTTATAATTTAGGATCTGGGATGTTGAGACTACGAATTTTGATAAAAATAGTTTGAAACCAGAAATCATTCAACTTTTAGCTGGTCGTTTCTGACTCAGTATTTTGAATTTAAGCGAATAAATCATAAATTGGTACTCCTTTCCCTCATAATTTACAATTAGAACTCCAGAAAACCCCAAGAATATTTTTTATTGATTTTTATTTTAGCTTGGGCAATACTGCCAGCCACGAATACGGCGATAGTGATTTTTGTCAGCATTATCGTTTTTGAACAATACTGAATATAACAAAATAATATTATTAGATCTGCTATTTTAAATTTATGAAAATGAAAAATATTAGCAATTTATGACCTCAAGGCCCAATTTACCATGAAATTTGATTATTACTTTTAAACCATAAATACATAAATCATCTCCTTTCTTAAAGTTAGTTAACATTCAATTTAAAATTTTACCTGATTCAATATATTTCTGTAACAAAATATGTAGCTGTTCTTTAACTGAGGCACTCTCCTTAAACACTGCATCCAACATAATGCCATGATAGCTAGCTCCTTTTCTAAATAAGAATAGACTCAAACGATTGTCATTTAAAAGATCGTACTTTCCAATCTCTAAAAATCTGCCATCGTCAGCAAGACATCGTACTGAAGCAATTAATTTTTCTTCTGCTAAAGCATTTAATACGATATTAACACCTCGACCTTTAGTTTCTTTCATAATCATTTGCTCGAAGCTCAAATCCCTTGAGTTGCCAATATGCCTTTCTAAAAAGTAAGAAGGGAATTGAAACATAAGACACTTAACAGAGGCTGATAACAAGAAAAAAATATATTTCCGGGGATTGCAACTGAACATTATTTTTGCTTATAATAGTTTTTTCATTATTTGCTAAGCGCACATCACGAAAACATTTTGGAAGAAGAAACTAATAGCTAGTAATAAAAAATTTCATTGACAAGTTTCTATTCATACTACTTATGGATTATCACAAAATCAATTTCATAACAAGAGCTCATTATTTTCCACCTTCGCATTATCTTACAGCCCATTTATGTAAATAAAATGGAATATAAAGCACACCAAAAGCACACCACAACACCAGCGTATACCCATCTTTTAAATATCTAAGTTATCTAACAATAAGATAATTGTCTCTCACCGTTGATTTTCGGAAAATTTTTTTGTATAAATTCCCTTTTTTCGTCTGTTCCTACTGTAATGAATATAGTACAACCAATATTTAACATAAGTTTATTGCAGCCTGCCCTATACCACCTGTACCCGAATGAATGAGAATTGCATCTGATGCTTTCATTTTTCCCACCTAAAAGAAACTAAAATATTAAAATCACTGCTGGCATTCTATAATATTGGAAAGTTTTTTTTTAAATATACTATATTTTGTAATTAACATATGCTTTTAACAGATTAAATGAAATTTCTTTTTGCGTACCACTACTAAAGCATAAAGACAAGTTGCATATACTACAGGCACTGTTGCTGCTTCTTGCAACGACCAATTTTTAGGTACTTCCCATAATAAACAGTTATCAGCTTTGACTACTGTTGCCATTGCTCCTTGGGAAACGATACCCATAACTCTTTTACCACTACAAAATGTATAACCAGCAAATAAAACTTACAGAGAAAGAGACATATAATAATAAAAAAAGAAAATCATCGATCTAAAAGTACTTAAAAATACACGTATATAAAATAAACACAAAAAAAAAAAAAAAAAAATAGTAACCATGATTGTATACAATTATTTTTTATGATATCTCCCATCACATTTAATAAACTTATTTAAATATCAAATACCTTTTAGTTTTGCCAGAAAACTCCATTCCTTGGCAACATTCTTGTTCTCTCCTATCTACTGAGTCTAAATTTATTTTGCCAGTAGCTAACATTATATCTCTGAAGTTCAATGCTGAATAACAAACCTAAAATCCAGAATTTTGAAAATATATTTGTTTTCCTTTTCTACTGACAGATCTGTTACAAGACAAGACAGAGATGTAAGAAAAGGAACAAAAATTAAAACAAGAATATTTCCCTTAGTGATGGAGTTAAAAATTGATGCGTTTCACCACACCCATAGTTATTTAATTTACAAATATTCTATATTAATCTTACATCCACTAAAGATTCATCGTGAGACAATTGTGTATCTTGGGATAATGGTCCTTCAATCCATTTAATGCTAGATAAATCACCTTTAACTGTAGTGTTCGCGTAGCAATGTTCACTTTCCACTTTCTGGAGAGTATCTAAAATTATTAATATTTAGTTTAGGAAACATGGATGCCACCTCATGTTATATACGAATAATAATTATTTCATGAAATATATTACTTTTATATGCTCTCGTGACGTTTTTCTAAATGCAATGCAACAAAACTTTTTGAATTAAGTTTATCATTTTACCCAAAAGGAGATGTCTGTACGATCCCCATTTACCATCAAGATATACGTTAACCCCTAAATTTTTCTCCAATTGTTTCTTGTAAAAAGTATTGTCAGGGTCGAAATCAGGTGCTTGATCTACTATAAAAAGACTTTGGACATTTTGACAGCCAGGTTCCCTTCTTATACAATTAACCAGACCTAAAAAAACACGTACCTATAAAATTTTAATTACAGAGATTACATTTGGTCATTTTGATTCCCAATTATAGTTTTATTTATTAGTGTATGGCTAATAATACAGCCCAAGGACAATATTTGTTACGTCATCTGCTTGTAATGAGCTGCTGAAGAGACTTAGGCTTGTTATTGATTATCGCAAATTGAATTTGGTAACCAGAGCTTAATATTTTCCACTCTCTCATTATTTTATGATCCAATTATCTATATGAGTTAACAACTAAGGGCAATTTTAAGCATAACAACAATAGAGTGTAATGGTTCTCTGAAGTAAATGGGTTTGTCTAACAACAAAACAAGTTTTCTGTAGAAAGTAATAGCATTTTCTCTCTCAGTGTATCCCTCTTCTAAGACCTTTTTGATTTCTTACCTATAACGCCATTAAGTGGCTCATGTTGACACCACGCAATGACGTCACTACCTTTACTAACAGCATCTTTTATTTTATTTAACCAACCAAATTCTTTCCCTTTGTTACTAACATTTACATATACTTTAGTTTTGGAAATGTATTTTTTAAATTTTTTTCTTAAAAAGACCAATCTTTCATCATCGGTTTCTGAGATATTTAGGACAGTGAGGTCAGATGAAGTTAGTGTGCTGATATTTGCTTTCAGTTGTTCACGAGATAATATGTAACCAGAATCGACGGTTGCTGTAATGGCTTCTTCAAGAACCTATGAACAGAGATAAAGAAATATGCAACTCAATTATTATTTAACAATCTCGGCTTTGAAAACAAGTTTATTTTCTCTTATTTACCGTTTTTTCTACTTAGTAGCTCGCTTCCAACAACTATAGTATATTCAGAATTGCTACTTAGCTTTTTGTTCTCAACTTGTATTCCCAAATCTAAATTTTGACTACTAAGTAATGTGATGTCGCTATGAACAAGTGGCTGGTCCCCCAAAACGTCTTGGATAAAGGGCCCTAAAAAAATATAGAATACTGCTTTTCAAGGCAAATGGAATATTTTTACATTTTATCTTATTATTAAATTGTCAAATCTACAAGGCGGAATATGTAAAAAGGATGGAAGACCAAAAGTGACAATAAAAGGTAAATGGTTCGACCAGGATGCACTATTGTTTAGTTTCAGTAATTTTCAATCAAGAGACAGCTGTTGGTAAACTCCACAATCACAGGCTTTTGATAACTACCGCTCTGTTAATTAACGATATGGGCACACATTCGATTGTTACGTTTGAAAAATCGTGATTTATAAACAGACCTTCCGATTTTTTGAAGGATCAGTTTTTAAATATCAACAACCAATTTCAGAGTTCAACTGGTCGAAAACTAGTAGATATTCAAAATAAGACTTAAAATAAAATTATACTATCCCAGAAAAAAAAATTAACATAAAAAAGAAATTAAAAACCGAATAGAAAATCATTAAGAATTTTACGTGTCAATTTTCAATGGCTAAATTACTTTCAAACCCCTACCTTCTTTTGACGTTGTAATCGCACTACAAGAAAATCGTTATATTACTGCAAATTCTAATCAGTAGAGAACACACACTGATAGTTTATTATAAAGAAATGTCATTCTGCATATGCAACAGTTTTGGAGAGGGTGGTAGATGAACTTCAAATGAACACACTAAGATGGTCTAGAAGAAATTAGGCAGGCTACAACACTTATTACAAAATAATCTATCAAAGAGGTTAAAATCACCAACTCATCTTCAATGTTAATTCGGTAGACTATATAGAACCCCACAATTGAAGTTTCCCTTGCTTGTTCGAGCTCCATGAATAGTTTTCATAAAATGTCGAATTTGAATTCTGTATAACATTAAGAAATATTGTAAAGGATAATATTTTATGTAAGAAAACAAAATTAATAATAATTACTATGCTAACCTAAAGCTATCACATTATTTTTGCTAAATTCATCAACTAGCTCCCCAACTTTAATTTTTAATCCACAGTTGTTCTCCAAGGCCACTTGCATAAAAACTCTGATTGATTGTTTCAATGATAATTTTGCATTGTCTGACACAAACTGATACTTTTCCAATACTGGTAATGCTGTATGTTTTTTTCTGGAGATCGGGGATGCGATTAAGCCACGAATTTCTATACCACCAGCTCTGAAATTAAACACACTTTACTATTACTACTTTTCTGTATATGAAAGTTACCTCATTTTAACAATATATTCCGATCTACGATATTAAAAGATCTTTAACAAATGTTGAAAACATTTAAGAAAAATATATATAAGGTGTATAAATAATACATAAATATTAAATAATCAATTAATTAATAATAATGCTGGTTAAGTAAAAATATCTTAAGCCTAAATGTATCGAAAACATTCTATTATATTTTTGTAACAATTGTTGATCGACAATTAATTGAAACTATTTAGACTCATCATAAATATTGTCAAAACAAAACTCAAAATTGTAACAGCTCAGCTATAACGTAAATAGATATAATTAAGCATTTAGGTATAATGATTGATCAACAATTAATCTGAAACCATTATATTTTAAATTTAAGAAAAATTTTTCAAAAATTTCAACAAATCGTAGATGTACGAATGCTGAATTCGGCTAATGTAGGTAGCGATCACAAGTTATTCCTATTTAAACTTAGAGTCGAAATAAAAATCCCACAAAAACCAAAACCTGTATACGTTAGCAAATATAACACCGAATCTTTCGACAACGAAAGCACAAAACAATATGTGACACGCTTGAGGCAAAAAATAACTTTATACCCAATCGACGAACAAGAAAGCATAGACCAACAGTTGGCATCAATAAAACAAAACATTATTAACGCAGCAAAGGAAGCCTTAAACCAGAGAGAAATAAAACACAATGGTTTATACCAGAAATAAAGGCGCAAAGAAGAAAAAGGAGGCATATATACATTACATACACAACAAAACCTAAAACAACTGGAACGTATATATCGCAGAAAGAAACTTTATTGACTAGAAGAAGAAAACAAATTAAAGGAGAGTATTGGGAGACATTTATCAAAGGGTGTTCAGAAAAGTCTGGAAAATGTTAAAACAGAACAAACTTGATATAAAAGATACCACACAAACCAATAAAATTACAATTCAAGAATGGCAAATATACTATGAGAAATTATATAAAGAATAGGCAGTAACGAAGTCATACTTGAAAAAGTGGAAAAAGTAAATCTAGAAGTAACTTTAAAACAGACACAAAGAATCGTAAAAAGTCTTAAAACTAGAAAAAGCTTAGGACGAGACGCCATTACTAATGAGATGATAAAATATGGAGGTGAAAACCTACATCAACAACTAACACAGCTCTTTACAAACATGTTATACTAATGGACAAATACCTACAGATTGGAAAACTAGCATAACAATCCCAATACTCAAAAAAGAGCAAACGTCACCTGAAAATTACTGCGGAAGGACGCTCTTAAATACTACCTTAAAAATATTATCAAAGATCATACTGTAACAAAGGAGCAACGATATTCAAATAAAAGAGGAACAACAGGGATTCCGTAAGAATCGATCGACCATAGATGCCACATTTATAATGAGGCAGATAATGGAGAAAGCTAAAAAATTTAACAAACATATGTGTTTCGTTGCTATTCAAGCCTTCGATAGAGTGCAATTAACAGATATTTTAAAAATATTACAAGAAAGCACACACACCAGAACCTTACAAAATTAAATACGACATTAACACAGGATGCAAAACAAATACCAAAGTGAGACACCTACTGAGCAAGGAAGTAAAAATAAATGGCCGAATCAGACAAGGCGACGCACTTAGTTACTTTATCTTCAACGATATCATGGACAGCACAGTAGAGAATCTTCCAAAAACTAGAGGATACAAAATGAGCAACGCACAGTTCCATATAATCTGCTATGCCGATGAAGCGGTCCTCATTTCCGATTCTGAGGACAACCTTCAGAAACAATGATTACAAGTTACGGAGAATTAAACAGGGAAATAAAACAATAATCTATGAAGGCATCACTCACAGCAAGTTACTTAAAGGATATAATCTGGAAAAATAAATACCTCAAAATGGAAAGCAAAACAAGGATATACAAGACCGATCCTCACATATGCTGTAGAAACAAGAGCTGACACATGTAAAAGAGCGCAAACGATCAAGACAGCAGAAACGTAGGGATTAGAGACATACATGGAAAAACAATCTACGACAACATCCGCAGCAAAGATCTACAAGAACTAAATAAGATCCAAGACATATCCAAATGAACCAGAACCAGAAAAAAAAACAATGAAATAAACACGTAGATCGGATGAATGATAATAGACTGGCAAAAAGGACCAAACTCAATAAACCTTGCGATAGGAGAACTAGGGACAGACCTCCGAAAAGGTGGAAAGAATACTGGTCGTCCACATCGGAAAAGACCTAATGGGGATAAAACAGGCATTATGCCTACTTATATGACACAGCATATAGGAAAGAAGAAGAAGAGAAATTCTTAATTAAAAATTAATGATTAGTATAAAAATAAATTGAGTGAAATATTGAATTAAAAAAAAACTTTTGAAAAAAATTAAAAAATATTTATTGATTGCAATTTCTTTCTACCAAATTTTCTTAAGAATTTTTCACAGATTTTTATTATACCATTTCAGCCAGAAATCGAAAACAAGAGAACTGAACTCTGAGCTATAATATACAGGGTGCTACATATATATGGAATAATGATTCCACAGCATTTATTAATCAGTGCATCAAAAAAATGTTTAAATAAAAATTATAGGGTGTTATAGGGCGCACATGCTGACGTTGCCAATAAAATGTTTTGAACAGTCATTTCGAAGAAATTACGCCATCTTAAATTCTTTTAAATGAAAAGCCCGGTATATTGTTTTATTTTGGAGTTCTTTTTTTATGAGCCTAGCACACGCGCTGCAGGGAAGTCCCTAAAGCGGTACAGGAGCGACATATGTGCGAAAAAAAAGCGATTCACAATGTTCTTAAATCGCTGTAAATTGTACTCGGTGGGAAACACAGTCCTGGGCAAATCATTCCAAAGGGATGATGTTCTCCATATAAAAGACTGCTTGAAAAGCGTCGTACGAAGAGTAACAAGCTGAACTTCATACGGATGTGAAGTATTAGCGCGACGCGTATTTCTAACATGCACCGCTCTGGGAGGAATTAAGCGGGCTACATCCTTCGGGGGCTTTCCATGAAAATATTTGTAGAATAGCGAATCAAGGCCGCCGGTCAGTTTCGGGTCTCCAATCAGGCGAACAGCTCTTCTTCTCTGAATAGATGCAGTGTATGTTTGGGACCGGAGCCCCAAACATGGGAGCAGTATTCCATAGTTGGTCGAATATGAGCTTTGTAAAGAATTAACAGTTGTTGTGGAGTGTAAAGCTTTCTGGTTCGAAATAATATTCCCAACTTTTGAGAAGCTCCCCTTACTATGGCTGCAACATGTTCATACCAGGACATATTTGCTCCCAAATTAACGCCCAACAAATGAGTGACGATGTTAGAGGAAGGAACAGAGTCCCCGACATAACTATGTCGGGTTCAGCAACGTTAACTTTTTTAGAAAAAACTGCCGCCTGGGTTTTTGTAGCGTTAAATTCCACTTGGTTACTGTCACCCCTAGTTAGAATTTCTTCCGAGGTCTTTGTTAAGTTGAATGACTTTCTGCTGTCTGCGAATAATCGTCTGAGTAGCTGATGTCCGAGCGTTCAAAGTGAATAAAGAGATAAGCGTACTGTCAGCTAAAAAAGCTGTAGATTCGATTCCCGGTCTTTTCCAGCAGATCGTTAATGTAAATGAGGAAGAGAGTAAGAGACAATATGGAGCCCTGGAGCACACCGACGTTGATAGTGAAGGTGTTAGAAAGAAATCTGCTGACTGCCACTTTTCAGACATACCATAAGAGCGTAGCTTAACCAATAGTCCATCGTGCCAAAGACAGTTGAAAGCCTTGGATATGTCGAGATTCTCCAGAGTGTTCAATTGTGTTGTTCCAAACATGTGTTACATAAGTTAGAGGATCTCCTGTTGATCTATGTTTACGAGAGCCATATTGGTGATCGCTAATAGTGTTGAATCCTTCAAGATATTTTAGAAGATGCTGATAGACAACCTTTCCAATGACTTTCGATATTATTGAAAGTAGTGCGACTGGTCGGTAGTTATTTGGCAAGGTCTTTTTGCCATTTTTAGGTATCGGCTGAACTGGGGCACATTTCCAGCAGGAAGGAAATATTCCCTTTCTGTAGGATAGGTTGAAAAGTCTACAGAAAACTGGTGTTGGTTCCCTCGCATAGTTTTTAAGATCTATGGCAGGTATTCCATCAGCGCCAGAAGCTTTTTTGGTGTCTAACTTCATTAAAATACGTTTTATGATGCGCTGTCTGAAGACAATATCGGGCATCCTTGAGTGCACTATGGGAATAGTAGGTGGTGTTTTTCATTGGAAGTCGACAGTAGAATATGAAGCAAAGAGTTCAGCCAACAAGTTCGCTTTCTCAACAGGTGTCGTTGCAATAGAATTATCTGGCCGTGTGAGTGGTGGTATGGTGGATTTGGTGAAATTTTGACTAACTGCCTTAGCGACTGACCAAAGAGACCTGGAATTGTTGGGACAAGTGAGAAATTTGTTTCTATTTCGTTGATTGTGTGCCTCCTTAGTTTCGTCGATAATTTCTTTGCATCTGTTCCGGGCACGAACAAAGGTGTTTCGATTTATGGTGTTAGGATTTTCACGCCATTGTCGGTAGGCAAAATTTTTAGAAGCAACAGCTTCTTTGCATTTTCGGTCAAACCAAGACTTGCCGTTGGAAGGGCATTTCTTCCAAAAAGAGATGTGCGCTTCCATACCAGCCAAAATAACATCGGAAACTCCTCTCTCAGATAGATCGTCGGATCGAAAACAAACATCTAACCAAGGTTCGAAAATATTCCATGAGATCTTCGCATTTAGTAGATTTGTAGTGCCGAATCAATTATGATCCCAACCTAATTCATAATATTGCTTTTTCTGCCGAATTTTTCTGATGAGGCCACATTTTCTCTTAACGGAAGAGTTAACAAGCATAACTGCCGGTGCTGGTCTACTAAGAATCCTCACTGGATAATCGACAGCCATTCTCAAAGACCACAAAAGATAAACGTGTGGGCAGAAATTTATGGACGTGATATCACTGGTCCCTTTTTTATCGATGGAAATCTTATAACACAGCGGTATTTACAATTACTCCAAGAGCAAGTTATTCCAACTTGTGCAGGTCCTTTTCCCGATGAAAATAATTTAGATACCCCTAACAGGAATCTGTGGTATCTACAGAACGGAGCGCCTCCGCACAATGAATTTCCTAATCGATGGATAGGCAGAAGGGGTACTGTAGAATGCCTTGCAAGGAGTGCCGACCTTACGCCGCCCGATTTTTTTTTATGGGGTCATTTAGAAAGCAAAGTTTACCGAAGTCGACCTGAAACTGAAGAAGATGTGCAACAAATGATTCAATACCAAGTAGCACAGATCACCCCGGATTCTCTGCAAAAGTCTGTTCAGGCTGTTTATGACAAATTGTGTCATTGCCTCGCTGTTAACGGTAAACATTTTGAGCAATTGTTACCTTAAAAATAAACCTAGAGTATTTATTAATAGTTTTTTTGTCTTTTTTTATTTTAAATTTCAAATAATTCTAAAACAGTTCAATTTAGGCATATAGTATGTTAGACAAATAATATCTAAAATTGTTAGTAGGACTCAAAAATAAAATAATGTACAGGGCGTTCCATTTAAAAAAATGTAAGATGGCGTAATTTCTTCGAACTGACGGTTTAAAACATTTTATTGTCAACGTCAGCCTGTGCGCCGTATAACACCCTATAACGTTATTGCTTACAGAAGATTTTTCGTAATTATGAGTTGTATAGATATCGAATCATTAATGTATTGCATTTTATATTGATTAAGTAGAAAACTTAATAATGCTTACTTTTTGTAATCGCTACTTAATTGAAACTTTGAACGACTGCAAAACCGAAACAGTTTAGCATAGAGAAATACAGCTTAAACACATATTTTTCAATTTTTTTAGTACTGCCTTTATTTGTGTATAACAGTCTTTACTATTTTCCTGAAAATACTAAGAAGACATCGGTCCTATGTGAAAATCCGTTCCGCCGTTTGCCAAAGACAAAACTGAATTGCTATAAAGGTTTAACGATAGTAACTCTAGAACCTTATTTCATAGAAAAAAGTAATAATAATATTACTACCTGATAATACCACTTTCAGGACAGCATTTTACGGGAATATCCACCATTTTACCTTTATTTTTAGATTGTAGAATCTCTACAATCTTCATATGATAATTAGGATCGATTGTAAGCCTAGCAATGCTCGTAGGTACATAAAGCAGCCTGCTATCAGCTGCTAAAATTTTTAATTGAAGCATATTATCCATAAACGCTATCCAATTATTTGCCCACCGAATTTTTCCTAAAGTTGCGGTTTTATTGCATTCTGTCAGGTTTTTGAACATTCCTCTGAAAAAAAAAACAATAAAAATACATTTGTTGATTTATATACCGATACTGGCTTTAATATTACGCCCTACCCCTTAAGAAATAATATATGGGTAATCTTGGATTTATTTATAGCCCCCAACCATTCATTGTTGCTATACTAAATCCATGTAAGCTCCCAACGTCTTATGTAAATTTACATAAAAAGCATGTCAACAACATTATATAAGTATGAGGAACATGCTACACCTAAATACGAGGGTTGTGTAAAAAATAAGGTTCCCACATTTTTTTCAGGTGTAAGGCATTTTTTATTTGAACTGAAAAATACATCATTGGAAAGCTTAATTTCTTAGCTATTTTTCAACATAATCTCCAGATTTTTCCACGCATTTTTGTTGACGACTAATCCACTTTTGGAATCCCGCTTCAAAGAAGTCCGCCGCCAGTCCGTGGAGGAATTTGGTGACCGCTTCCTGCACTTCTTCATCAGTGTCGAAACGTTGTCCACCCAAGTCTTGCTTTAATTTTGGAAACAAGTGGAAGTCACTCGGTGCAAGATCAGGGCTGTAGGGAGCATGTTCAACGAGATCCCAGCCAAAATTGTCGATTAAATCCTTGGTTTGGCGAGAGACGTGCGGGCGCGCATTGTCGTGGTGCAGTCTAACGCCTTTTGTCAGTGTTCCTCTCCGGCGATTTTGGATGGCTCTTCTGCGTTTTTTCAAGCTCTCACAATAATTTTCCGAATTTATTGTGATCCCTCGAGGCATAAACTCAACAAACAGGACACCCTTACGGTCCCAAAAGACCGTAACCATCACTTTCCCTGCGGACAGCGTCTGCTTGAACTACTTCGGTTTAGGCGATCCGGTATGGCGCCATTGTCGCGATTGTTGTTTTGTTTCCGGGGTGACGTAATGACACCACGTTTCATCCCCGGTAACAATGGGGCGTAAGAAATCTTCGGTATTCTCGGCGCATTCTCGAAGAAACTCCTGGGCACACTTGACGCGATCGGCTTTGTGGGTTTCTGAAAGCATGTGCGGGACCCACCGCGCACACACCTTGTGATAACGTAACCTTTCAGTCAAAAGCGTGTGGATTGTTTTTTCACAAACCTCAGGAACCCGAGCAGCCAGTTCCCGAATCGTTATCCTCCTATCCTCGAGCAGAATTCGCTCAATCTTCGTCGGAGATCGATGGCCTTCCGCTTCTTTGCTCATCGTGGATGTCTGTGCGTCCTTCGGAGAACTCCCTACACCATTTGCGGACGTGTTGAATGCTGATACAAGCTTCCCCATAAACTTCACACAACTGCCTATGAATATCAACCGGTGGTAACTTTTTAGCGTGCAAAAATCGGATTACCGCACGAACTTCGCACCTGGCGGTGACGGCGATCGGGGGTTCCATCGCGAATGGCTGTCAGGCCGGCACTGAACGTCGCAGCGAGTTCTACTAAGGCGGGATCTAGAGTGGGGGAGTCAGCGCACACGGCGGTGTTGTCGGATTTCGCCTAGCATCTCGCGCGGCGAGTTTACAGCGTTGGGAACCTTATTTCTTACACAACCCTCGTATATAATAAAATCAGTATATTTATTAGACATATTTGAAAGGTGAGTTTATTCGGTTACCTAACAATGAGAAGATTAAAATGACACAGTTGGCATAAAATTTTATGCAAAATTGAGAAACACATAATTTGTAAAATTAACGTATTTCAGTAATGGATGGCAGTCAATTAAATATTCAAACTAAGCATTATAAAATCTGGACCACTAATCTTAAATTCATATTATTAGTAGCAATAAGGATGGGGAGGCTTACATCCAAGCAAGCAAACCAGAGGTATCCATTTTGCCAACCCCGATTCACATCTAGGTAATATCAACTAGACGAGACCTACAATTTAATGTGGGATCCGAACCACAATATTGAAAGATGGTAACCTCTGTGCCAGGTGTTTTACGGTTTTGTTATTTAAACTCTTCGGTAGCCGCCAACTTCAACGGCGGTTTCCAAACCTCTATCGCATGCGGCAACGTATGTACGTTAGCGACTGCTTTTCAAACTGTCAGCTCAGCTTCAAACTTGCGTCTCATTTAAGAAAGAGCTATCTAACTCGTCCATCTTCTGACTGAAGTAATGCGCCAACAAGATGCCGTGGACAGTTTTTTTCTATCGCAGTAGGCTTCTAGTTCTTCCTTTTTGAGACTTTGCCAATATTTGCTGCCAAGCAACAGGACGTGGAATGTAGCCTAACCAGACACACTTTAAAACAGAAGTATACTGATCTACCATGGATCAAACTAGAATCCAATAGTTTTTAAGAAATAAAATATAGAACTTATCATATTAAATATAACTGTGTGTGTATGTCTACAAATATTTTAAGAGGCCACTATCAATCAACTCCTAGCAGCACCAGCAAGATTAAAGATTACGTTACACTTAAATTCCTTCAAAGGCTGCCGAAAAGGAAGACACTGTACTAGCATAAATACGAAGTGCGCTTAATTAAATATTCCACTAGTCTGCATTTAAATTTCTCAAAACGTCAATATTACATATGTTATTACACGGACAGCATTAAATTTTAAACACTTTGAAGTGTAGTGTTGCTACCACCTAAATCAGATTATTTTTGATAAAACTTAAAATTTATGTGAAAAATATAGCATATATTACCCACGATTTTCTATGTAGTTATATATATATATATATATATATATATATATATATATATATATATATATATATATATATATATATATATATATATCTTTTATACTATATATTACTGGAGGGATGTTTCGACGTTTTTCTGACTACTATATGGGACATCTTCAGATCTCTAATATTCAAGATTAGAACTCTAAATGATTCCTAAAGATCACTAGTGTGGATGTATGCAAAACGCATTCTAATTTGACACGATATATATATATATATATATATATATATATATATATATATATATATATATATATATATATATATATATATATATATATATATATATATATATATATATATATATATATATATATATATATATATATATATATATATATATATATATATATATATATATATATATATATATATATATATATATATATATATATATATATATATATATATATTTCATACTATAAGGTTTACTGAGTTATCTACCTATTTATGACAGAAAACTTATCGTCTATGCTAATTAAAACAATCTAGGGCATCCCGAGTTGTTTCATTTCATCCAAAAATAAATTATTTGTTTCCCAATTAAAAACGACACTACAACGGTTTTCAACTTATCATCTAAGGAAAATTTTCCAGCCACTGAGGTCTATCTTCACGAGAAGTCGCCGAGTCCTAAATCAGGGCTGTATGGTTGACGTTGTAATGACCTGAACTGTGCGGGCCCTTACAGTTGTTAAGCTGTTTTCGTTCTCCATGAAATCGGACATGTGTCTCTAATGACGTGCTCCAGGTTTTGGAACATCTTTCTGTAAACCTCTTTCCATATATTAAATAGGAAAAAAAATTTCGCGTTCAAGGAAATGGTCGCCATCAACTTTCCGGCAGACGGCTAGGTTTTCGCCTTCTTTGGAGGTACAGAGCCCTCATGAACATCTAAGTCTTGTCATCTGTGATAATTCGCGAAAAAGATTTCTTATCGTTCTATAAAACGGACAAGTGTTCTAGAATATATTAGTTTCAACTAATCCAGCTTTATTAGCCAGCACTACGATCTTCATTCATCGATCTATTAGAAAGAAATACTTAATAAGGTTTCTTCAGTTTTGTCTGCTGTTTTTGGTCTGGGCTCGTCTTGAATGGAGTCTCGGTCTCATCCCCTAAGACCAAAATTTTAGTTGAAGACAAGATGGGCCGTCATTGCAATACATGTGGGGCATTCTTTCATGAATAACTTTTGGTCCACTACCAAAATTTTGCCAAAGTACTTAAAAGAGCGACGGTAATTTAACGTTGACAGGCAGATAACTTAAAAAACATGTACTTAATGCGATGATTAATAAACACCGAAAAATCACTATATTATACATCTGTGCCAGTGGAGTAACCAGATTCAAAGGGCAGGTACGAGCGCATTAATACAAAAGATGTTTCTTTAAAAAGGAAAAGAGAACAGTAAAGACGAAACTATTTCTAGAGGCTGGGAGTCAGTCGATAAATAGAGACTCTAATCGCTGCATGCACATTCCCCCCCTTGGCTCCACCACACTGGTCTGTATACTGTAACTGAAACATACGTATAATGGTATCCTCGTAATCTAAGTTCTTTGTAAATATCCTTTGTATTCAACTTATCCTTGCCACATGTCAGATCTGTTTGAGAGTCTGTATTCAACTTCAAAAAATCGTCGGTTACTCTAACTTGTCCTGTTACCACCGTTTCACCACTCTCTAAAATGAAATGAAGAAAGAAAAATAAACGTTAAAAAAATTCTGTTTTATTTGTTTCATTATCATCGAGATTATGGTCTAAACAAAAAAAAAAACAGCGGCAGAGTAATCATAGTTTACACAAACATCGATATTTAAAAGTTATTTATATTTTTCTTACCAGAAATCTCAAAGTTTCCACTTGCCACTTGAACCATAACTTGAAGTTTCAATGTATACGTCGAAGTTTTTTTTGGTAAATTACAAGCTCTTTTAAACTTACAACTTAGAAATTCTATTGTCAAAAGATTTAAATCGATGCTCGAAACTTCACCCATAAGAAGCCATACTAGGTACAAATACCCTGTGGCTGGAAATAAGTTTCTACCTAAAAATATATAACAAATTTTACGTGATATTCTTTACCAAGACAAAAATGTAAAATATTCGTCGTCATTAAATCGTTATGGACTATTTCCTTGATTATTATAAAATATATTCATATTGAAAGAAATGTATGTTTAATTCACGGAACACTGGTAATTCTAATACTTACCATCTACAACATGGCCATCTAGATATGCCCATTGTTCATCATTAAGCATTATTGAAAATTGTATTACAGCATCAGTGGTAGATGCAAGAAAGTCAAATCTGGGAACATAATATTCGTGCTTGTGTTGCCATTTTATTTTTGGGGATATCATCGGCGTACCTCGGCTTACAGGAAAATCTATTTTGGGATAGAACTTTTGTAATTGCGGATGTACACCATATTCATACAAACTGAAAAAGAAACATGAAAGTCGGAAATTGGATGTCATTACAATTTTCCCATCAGAAATGATTAAGTGTGGAACAGTTTGCCCCCTCGCCAAATAAAGTGAAAAACTGTTTTAAGGTAAACTGAGCCAAATATTTTGATGTATCATAATAGAAACTTCCACAGTTTACAGACCTTATAGGTACATTTCTTCTAAATTTCTCCAAAGTTGATTGAAAAAGTGATGCTTCCTAGGTTCATAGGGTCCTATCTCTCTCTCAGCCACAATCTCTTCAATCAGAACTAAAACAATTTATTGAAGAACATCCATCTACCCTGCCGCCTCCGAAGACTATAAAACTATATAAAATTCCACGAAAACATAAAATAAAAACAAGATTGTCTACGTACTTTAAACTCTCATACCTTCTTGGATATGTCAAAAATAAAAAACCCCTAGAAAATTCAAGGGTCTACAGTAACTATTGTAGCTGTAGTAAAACCCATATCAGTGAAACGAGCATAAAAATATATAATAGAATTAAAGAAAATTAAACGACGGTCCGCCCTCATAACATTTTCACTTCAGCACGTACCAAACATCAGTATGAAACACCACAACAGATTCTCCTTGAATAACCAAAGACCCTTAAAACAAATTCCTCCCTCTATCCTAGAAAAATTAGGGAGTCCATCGGGGTACCTCAATATCCGAACAACATGAATCGTGATACGAGTCTTTACCTCTAACCAATTTGTGAACATCAATAAAGCCCCGCCCCACGCCTTCACTGATTCAAAAATATAAAAATCCCTCTGCAGGCAGAATTTCCTGTAAGATTTCGAAGAAGTTAGTTCTCGGATCAAACTATAAAGAAGCCGGCAGGATGATCGGCGAGTTGTCAGCACCACAATCGACTCAGGAAAAAATTAGGTGAATAGCACCTATATGTTGCTAATCCGTGTAAGTTTTTTCGAATCGCGGTTCTTATTATTGTTTTTTTTTCATAGATTTACATCGAAATTAGAGCAAAAGTATTCTGAAAAAAACAAGTCTCAGGGTACCAAAGTTTCATATTCCCATAACTTATTTCATATATATATATATATATATATATATATATATATATATATATATATATATATATATATATATATATATATATATATATATATATATATATATATATATATATATATATATATATATATATATATATATATATATGTAGATATACATATGTATATACATATACGTATAGATATATATTGTTCTTTATCATGCTACCTGCTTAAATAAGTTATGGGAATATGAAACTATGTTACCCTGAGACTATTGTTTTTTTTTTCAGAATACTTTTGCTCTAATTTAGATGTAAGTCTATGAAAAACAATAATAATAAATATGATATAAAACTTTCTGAGATTGTAAGTACGGCAATGTTCGCGAGGGTACCGGGATTCGAAAATTCGCACGAATTAATTATATATAGGTACTATTCTTCAAAATTTTTCATATATATATATATATATATATATATATATATATATATATATATATATATATATATATATATATATATATATATATATATATATGTGTATGTGTGTGTGTATACTGTGTATACTGTAATCAAAAAATAGTAAGACTTTTAAATTTAAATCGCCCGGGCATTTCCAAATCAGTTTAATTTTATGTTGATAGGACTTTAACTGCCATCTGTGTCAAATTTTAAGACCATAGCGTCAGTAGTTAATAAGATTCGGTCGCATTCGTTCAACAACAAAACTGCGTTATTCGATTTTTAACATGAGTGAAAAAAATCAAAGAAGTTGCATGAAATTTTGTTTTAAAAATGGTTTTTTCGGCTTCCCAAACGTTCGAAATGATAAAAAAGTCATTGGGTGATGATGCTCTACCCAGAGTAAGTGTTTTTGATTGCTATAAATTGTTTAAAGAAGGCAGAGAACGTGTAGGGGACGATGAATGTCCTGGTCGTCCTTCAACATCTACCGATGAGAACCACGTCAAGCAAATCAAGGATTTGGTGCTCAGACATCGTCGAGTGACAATTAGAGACCTTGTTGACATCACCAGCTTATCTTTGGGTTAATTCAATCAATTTTAAAAGATAACTTGGGCCTGAAGCGCGTCTCCTCTCATTTAGTACCAAAAACACTCAATGTTTTCGATAAAAAGCGTTGTGTAATGTCTGTGAAACCATAATTTCTGACTATCAAAACGTCATCAAGCGCATCATTACTGGAGATGAGACATGGATTTACGCATACGATCCGGAAACTGCCGACCAATCAAGCGAATATCGTGGTAGAGGTGAGCCCAGACCGAAGAAACCACGCCAAAACAAGTCGAAAATCAAGGTGATGTTAACAGTTTTCTTCGATTATCGTGGTGTTGTTCATTATGAATTCCTTCCGCCGGGCCAAACTGTCAACAAGGAATATGTTGTTACGCGTCGTTTGCGTGAAGCTATTCATCTCAAGAGGCCGGAATTATGGGCTTATAACTCTTGATTTTTTCATCACGATAATGCGCCTTCTCATATAGCAATGGTTCTTCGCGACTTTTTTCATCAAAAATTGAACTCATATCATTCCGCAATCGCCCTATTCGCCTGATTTAGCTTCGTCGGACTTCTGGCTATGCCCTAAACTCAAAAAAACCGCTGCGAGGACATCGTTTTAAATCGATTGAAGAGTTTAAATCCGAATCAACAACAGTTTCGAAGACTGGAAAAAATGTTGGCATAAATGCATTGTATCCAATTGCTTTGAAGGGGAAAAAATAAATTTGGAAAAATTAATAACCCGTTTGCGTTTTATTTCAAAAGTCTTACTATTTTTTGATCATATATATACCTTCCAAGAACTTCTAGTACTCCTTGAAGTCCACCATCCCCATCGAAACTTACAATACTGAACCTTTTTGTCTTAATTGAACGTAAACTTTGACCAATTTCCAAAATTACAGAATTCTTCGGTAAATTTACGGAAATATTTTGAGCATTTTTAAATATCGCCTTCACAATATCTTCAGGCGATAGGGTGTTTAATTTAGTACTATTGTAGTCGTTATATTTCTGTGAACATTTGAGAATTTCCTTGAATTCCGTTAAAATGTTGGTTTCTGAAAAAGTAATAAAAATTGCTATTCCATATTCCAAGGTCAATGATTCTAAGAGTATGTGGCAGGCAATCTAACATTAATATTTATATTATTCTTCCATAAAAACAATTCAAAACATGACTGTAAAAAATTTATTGAGAATCAGAAGACTAGGCTAGAATTTATACTGGGAGATAATTTCCTGAATAAAAAATATCTGGAAGAAGGGTTTCTATTTAGACTAGTCATTGACTAGCGCGAATTGAATTCCCTAACAATTACCTATTATTTTTGTTTTTCTCGTTATTTTAAAGCCAATCTATCTATACTATGATGTGATATATATGATGATAAACACGATCTTATTTAAATTAACTAAATAAATCAAGGTTGTTTTGAAAACTTCCTTCTGCTTTTGCATTTAATAATTTTATACAATTCATTATTTACTTACTGTATTTAGAAAAAGTATTATTATTTATCGCATTTCCACATCTGATGCTTGCAATATCATAAGCTATCTCATCAACAACATATACACATTCTAAAACGTCTTCTAAACTCAAAGAATTTTCAAAATAAGCGTAAATAAGTTTACCAAAAGAATTACTTGATGCCCCATTAAATTCTACTTCCAATAGTTTCAGTAGCTCAGTTAAGAATAACTGAGGAATAAGCTCAGATAATAGTTGTAGGTTAGAAGAGTATGAGTTAGAAAACATAACATTTGGATCCAGTTGTTTTTTAGTTAAAAATTGTTCTATCCTGAAAATATGCAAATTATTTGCAAACTTCAATTATACTCTGTTGAATATGACAGTGTTTTGTCACTTACCTGTTTTTAATATTAGATAATAAAGGTAAATTTGACAACTCTTGTGCTAAGTTCCCGGCCTTTTCGGATAGTCCTCCGAAATATACATGAAGGTTATTTTTATTTGGATTAAATGGTGTAACCGACTGTTTCAAGACTCCTTGCTTAGATACTATAGCAAAACCTCTGAATAAATGATTTTCAATGGATTTCCTAAAAAATATAAAGCAATATTTATTAAAAACATGTCCAAAAAAGTCATATAAAAGTAAACACGTCTCAACTTTCCTTCAACAAGGATTGCTCAGAGAATTACACCATTTTCCGATGTTATCGGCCAAAATAAGATTAAGGTTATATCTGTACAGGGTCTTTTTAGGTTGGGGTATTATCTTTAACTAGTATAGCACTCACAAAATACAGTCGGTTGTGGTTGATTCAAGCTCTGTCACTATTTAATGAAACAAAAACTTTGCTTTTAGCACCCAAAACCTAGGTACTTGCGGAAAAAATGAAAGGATGTTCCCAAACTATCTGTGGCGCGTTTTATACATATTCGCACAGTTTTTTTCTTCACTGATTACTAAACTCTGTTAAAAATGCTCTAACTTAGAGAATCTCCTACATACCAGTTTAAATACATGTAACAAATTATCATATTATAAACTTTAACTTAAAATTAAGTAAACTTGTAGCGATATTTTACTGTTCAAATTGAAATGTAAACATTATACATTTACCTAAAACAATTATGTATCAAGGCAATGTGCTCTGCATCAAATTTCTCAGCTACATCACTGAGTAAACAGGTCACAGCATCTCTAGTGCGTCCACTAACACATACTAATCTAGGTAAATCATCTGATGGCCTGCCATCAGCATTTTTTTTTTTAGGGTTCCATTTCAGAATAGTATGGGCATTAGCACCACCAAATCCAAAACTATTTATCGCTAAAAAATCAATACCAGAACAACATAAACACAAATATTCATTGCTATCTGAACGGAAATAACAATAAACAGTACATCTATCGATAGGGGTATCTATATAGAGCAGAGGTTCCCAAACTTTTTTTTCTCGTAGACCACTTTCAAAATTTTACTGGTTTCGGTGGACCCCCTGCTGCTACATTTCTACCATATTCCCAAAACTCATCAAAAAATGTGAAGATTAGATCTAACGATGGAAATTTGCGTCGTGGCTGAGTTCCAACCCTAAATTCGGAGTGGTAAAAATAAAAAGAAAAATAATATATTTTCTTGTGTTCTATTTATTAAAATAATATGATTACAGACTTAATAGAATTAAAATTAAAAATTAATAACGTACCGTAACTTCAACAATGCAAATCAACAATTAAAAAAAAATAGTCATGATTTTAATGGGAGGGATGTACTTGATGGACTGACAGCAAATTATCAATATTTGGCTTCAGTTTTGTTAGGAATAACCGCAAATCTCCCCGTTCTGTGATGTTCAATCTGCTCCTTTTTTTGTTAATAGGTTTGTAACGACACTAAAACTTTTTTCGACAAGGTATGACGAGGGAAACGCTATCAAAAGTTTTCTCGCAATTTCCCACAGCCCAGGATATTTTTCGGGTATTTCTGCCTGCAGCCAAAATGTTTGATAGCCTTTTTTAAATTTCACCTTCAGCTCCTCATTGGTGCTAAGCTCGAGTAGCTCCTCTTGTAATACCACATTCGCCACTTCCGTTTCATCAAATGGATTTATGATCCATGGTGGTATTTCCATCGTCAGAATATCTTCAAATCTATTTTTGAAGTCATCATGCAGGGCATTTAAATGTTGAACGTATGTCTGAATATCCTCATCAAGACATTCTGCCTGTGACAAGTTTGGAAACTGGGAGAATTCGCGCCGACTAATATTTTGCTTCATAAATTTCAATTTTCCAAGAAAAGCCGAAATTACACCCTTTGTTTTTATTAAATTTAGGCTGTCCCCTTGTAACTGTAAGTTAATGTCATTAAATTTTTCGAACAAATCTGTCAAATACGCAATGTCTGCTTTCAATTTGATCAGGTTTTTCTTTTAAATCTGGATCTTTACTTTCCAGAAACTCTAAAACTGATTCAAAAAGTGAGTAAAATCTTGTTAAATATGCACCTTTCGACAACCAGCGTACTTCAGTATGTAAGAGCAATCGTTGGAAGTCTTCATGATTTTCGTCGCACAATTATGCAAATAAACTGGTATTCAACGCATTGCTTCTTATTTTGTTAACTGCTTTAATCACAAATTGAAGCGATTGGTGCAATCTATCACTCAAATATTTCGCTACCAAGTGTTTTCGGTGGATGACACAGTGAATTGCAGTTACTCCTGGTATAATTCTTTTAAGATGGCTTATAAACCCACGATAAGGCAGATGCTCCATCTGCTGCCACCGAAATAATGTTTGTAAATGGAATCGATTTTTCCTTAAAAAAATCACTCAGGACATTAAATATTGATTCGCCTTTAGTGTCCGTCTCCAAAGTTTTCGCGAATAACAGCTCTTCATGGATTTCTTCGTCCATAACAAATCGAACATATGCCAATAATAATGCTTCATTACCAGGTAAAGTTGACTCGTCCAGTTGAATAGAAAAATGAGTTGTTTGCAGATAATTACACAAGAAGCTTTCAATATCAGAGCTCATTTCATCAATACGTCTTTGTACAGTGTTGTTACTCGAAGAAATTCTTTTGAGTACGTCAAATGGAGGTTTGTGCAGAACAGTTTTTAAAACCTCTTCGACAGCGGGTAAAATTAACTGTTCTCCGATGGTGTGCGGTTTTCGAGATTTCGCTATAAGCAATGAGATATTGTAAGATGCCCGCAAGCCATCATCGTTATTTTGAGACGTTGAAGCGAACATACTGTGCACGGTGGGTCTCTTTTCATATTTTTCCTTCAATGTTTGAAAATATTTACCTATTTTATCAGGATGACACCTTCTTAGATGATCTTCGAGCTTCGATGGTTTCATAGAGTCATTGCTCAAAACTTTGTTGCATAAAAGACATATGGACAATCGTTTGTCTGCCTTTGATGAAAAGAAAACCAAATTTTAAATAATCAACACTGTAGTGTCGACATTTCTTCTTAGATTCAACCATGTTTCGCATCAGTTACCTACCTGTAAAGAAAAAAATGTTTGTTTTAGTAATCATAAGGCGACTTTAACAGGATATGGCTATTTTAACAGAATAAAATAGGATTAATTAATTATTGCAATGAAAAAACCAAAATGCCAGCGGCAAAACTGATTTTAATTATTAAAAGCAATAAACTGCTAAGATCCATATAGAGGTTTTCACAAAACGGCTGAACCTATTTTAATGTAATATAAAATATTTTTTGATTAATTATATTTTGATACATTTCTGTAAATTCGAGAGAAAATACTTTTAAAGAGTATTTTGACATCAAAACTCCGCGATTTTAATGATTTATTTATTACTTTGATGTACGTTACGAGTGGTACATAAAGACACGTACAATTTATGAAATATTTTTAGTCATTTAGCATTAGCAACTACGAGGGCACTGAAATATGTACAAACATGCAGGTCAATCATATATCTCTTCTTTAGTGAATCACCACAGTCGGGTAAATAAATAATTTTATAATAAAAAGTACTAAAAGTTCAATCTTTTTCGGCTTTCTGTTCTTTTATAGAAGTATCGAATAATGGCCCTGTTCAGTATTTCATTTTTATTACGTACTTACTACACGCAAACATAACAAATATAATATTATTACAATATAAAATAAAAGTATGAATAACAAATAGGCAGGTACTTACTTTTTCCGGCACTGGCAAACACTGACATCGATTCACTCACACTTTTTTTTTCAAAATTCCGGAAACAAATGAGTAACGTTTGTCCTTGGCATTCGTATTTATATTGGTGAAGAATCAAACAAGTTCATGCAAGATTGCAAGCACAGCACAAGTCGTATTTCGTCCCTTTGCACGTCTGAACGGGTTGCGTTGCGGGCGGGCGGGCGGCGCTTTGCAAGTCTCGACGAGCGTTGTACTGAATATCGAATATGCAAGTTTTTACAAGTAACAGTCGCTGACCTTCTTAAAATACACTACTCAAAAAAATTAAGGGAGGTTTTAAAACAAGGAAATTAATGCTAAATAAACAGACTATCTGATTCATATGCCGGCCTAACTGACAAGATTTTTTTTCAAGCCCGTGGACCAAAAAAAAAGCAAAATATTTGCAATATTATTTTTTCTCGCTATCTGTTAGGATTGCATGAGAACCGTAGCTCCTAAAAAATTTTAGCCAAAAAAATCTGAAAATTAGAATCTTAAAGCTTCAAAATGCTTTTTTTTAAGTCCCAATACGACCATTTTTCACCGAAATACAGCCTATCAAAAATCACCGAAAAATTTGCTTCCTTAATTTTTTTGAGTAGTGTATTATCTGCCTACATTGATAGGTAAAAAGCCAAGCCAACATTTTTGTTCTTTACTATCGAAACCAGATAAATTTTCGTGGACCCCTACAACTTGTGAACCCCCATTTTTTTTCACTCCAACGTAGACCCCCGTCTAGTCTCCCGTGGACCCCCGGAGGTCCACCTGAACCACTTTGGGAATCACTGACATAGAGCATGAAAATAACATTTTTATTGTCTTCATTTACAGACAACTACATACCTATTAGTCCATTTGCATTTGGAAAAATCGTATTTTCTGTAACAACCTTCAATCTTTTCTCTAGAAAGCCTGGTATAGTTCTGGGTTTATTGAAGTTTATATTTGGTGAAATAAGATTGGTTTCAAAAGTCAAAATTGCCTAAAAAGAAATTCAGGTTTTTACGTATAGCGAAGAAGCTGCTAGTAGGCAGTTCATTCAACATTAAGTTTTAGGAATATAGGTGGACATGAACTGTTTAAACCAAAGCACACGTCTCGATTAAATACCAAGAATATAGCCGTAATGAACACATTAGACTGAAATTTTGTTGTACACCAACGTCCCAAAAAGTTTGGTTGACTGGTCACTTATTAAAAAACAGAAAAAAAATTGTTCACAAATTAAATAAGGAAAATCAGAAACAAATTTGAGAATACGTCTACAAATTTAAGTTATTTAACTATCTCCACATGCGATGTTGTCTAGGTATGATATTATCGGCTTTAACATTCTGATTCTAATTCCTGTCCACCTTTGGAACTCCGCAATGAACAATAATTGAAAGCGATTGTATATCTAAATTAAAACTTACTTTCACTATTGAACACAGCCCTGCTACTGCCTCACTGTGTCCTATGCTAGATTTGACCGATCCTACTAGCAAGGGTGCATCCCTCCCTTTGGCAAAAAATTCATCTATTCCATTTAATTCTTCCGGATCACCCACTGCTGTACCTGCAAAAAGTACATGTTTAAATTAAACAACTAAATAAATATTTAAAAAAACCTCCTGAATGGTCTCGTATCTACTTGATAGTCAAATGTATCGTGAACCCCTTGTACCTTTTTAAATTATTCAATCTTCACCTTGTAACTAGACGTAGAATATTCCAAGTATAGACAGGAATAATAATAACGTTTTTTAACGGTAGCTGGAGGACAACGCCCTAACTTAGAAAACAGAGCTTGCAGTTTGATAAAAATAGAACTTGTTGGTCAGATAAAGAAATAATTTATTATAAATTATTACTGATGTTTACTATATAATTATTTGCTTACCTGTTCCATGTGCCTCTACAAAACTGATATCCTTTGGATTTACTCCACTTTCCATACACAATTCTTTACACAGACGCACCTGATCTGGCATACTTGGATATGTGATACCTTGATCTTTGTATCCGTCACAATTTGTCTTAGCATGAAGAATTTTAGCGTATATTCTGTGACTATTCTTAGCTTTTTGCAGCAATACTGCTGAAATAGCTTCAGCGCGTACATAGCCTTTACCATCTTCATCGAAAACCCTCATACAGCCTTCTTTACTTAAAACCCCTAACCTAAGAGAAAAAAATTAGTTCTACAATAACCCAAAAACATTTGACCGCTATTCTCATGAATTATTAAACGGCATTATTTTATTATTTATATGAATACTACACATATTATACTACATATGACTTTCCACCTAAAAACATACATCTGGAATAACCCGGGAGCAACTAAAACAATTTCAAAATTGATCTCAATTTTCTTTAGTAATAGAACCTCTCAAGGAAATGTTACCTTAATGGAGGGGAGCTGAAAATAACCTTCAAGGTATGTGTTTTTCGTTATCTTTCAAAATAAAATGTGTTCAAATTATTTCAATTTATATATTTAGTTGAGAATCCCTGTACAAAAATTGAGTTAAATAATTTTTAAAGTCACTTGTATGAATTTATGAAATTAAAACTACTGTTGGATGATTAATATATTTAAAATCGTTCTGGACATTAATGTGCATTATCTGTAACATTTTTTCCAAATAATTTTCTTTTCAAAATTTACTATATACTTCTAAAATAACATCCACAAACGGAATCACACATCGCAATAAGAAATACAAAGCAACGTTTTAAAGAAATACACTATTATTTGCAAGAAAAAAATTAAAAGTTGAATGAAAATAAATCAAAATTATGTCAAAAAATCAAAATCAAATAAAGTAAGTACGGACTTGGTCCACCTTGAAAATTGAGTTTCTAATTTACTACAAGAGTCTCGTTTTAAAAGTAATCTGATTGGCACGGCGAACGGCAGTTATGAGCCAGTACACGGTCTCCCCCAAGAGATGGCAGGTTCATTAAAAATGGTTGAGAAAACTAAATATACCACCAGAAAGAAAATTTCCCGAGGAATTCAATGTCGTAGGGTGCGAAATCAAAGCCGCTCATTTTTTGAGTTATTTCGATTTTAAGTACACCCTATTTGAACATTTGCAGATTTATTTTAAAGATTGAAAGAGAAACTAAAAAAATCTTTTATAACGTGGTCCAACACTGGACGATGTTTTTTTTTATATTCCTTGGGTCAAGATTCAACATATAAACAAATCGATTCTGCATGTCTACCTGTATTACAAGCCATTTTAGACCAGTATGACATAAATTTTCTACAATTTCCCACTTTCGTTAAACATAATTTTTTTTTTTCGAAAATTCATTAAACTTAAACTTTTTAATAATTATATTTAATTCCTATTATTATAAATTATAATTAATTATAAATAATTAAAGATTAATGAAAATTTATATATATATATATATATATATATATATATATATATATATATATATATATATATATATACACGTATATATATCTATATATATATATATATATATATATATATATATATATATATATATATATATATATATATATATATATATATATATATATATATATATATATATATATATATATATATATATATATATATATATATATATATATATATATATATATATATATATATATATATATATATATATATATATATAATAATATATAAATAATATATACAGAATGGGAGCAAATTCCTCAAGATTTTATCCAAAATTTAATTAGAAGCATGCCTAGGCGCATAAACCCTGTTATCCGAAGTAGAGGAGGCAACACACGCTACTAGTGGCCCAGTTACACCATTAACTTTTAGTGTAACCAATGTTTATAAAAAATTATTAAAATTAATTCATTATAGAGATTTGTATGATTTAATATATTGTTGCGTTAATTTTGTCCAGGAGTGTATATATATATATATATATATATATATATATATATATATATATATATATATATATATATATATATATATATATATATATATATATATATATATATATATATATATATATATATATATATATATATATATATATATATATATATATATATATATATATATATATATATATATATATATATATATATATATATATATATATATATTTCAACTCATTAATATTTGTTTGCAAATAAGAATTAATTTTCTCTGAGGAAGAATAACTACTGACCAATTTATCCATTGCTTTGAAAGCATTTACAAAAGGAAGTATCTGCAAAACTCCTATTTCTCTTGAATAAATATCTGTATCTAGCAATTTACCGGCTTCTTTCAAGAGGTTACGCCAAGTGTTGCCTTCAAAAATTTTTCCCTGATATTTTTTCAAGATTAATTTTAATTTTGTTAGATAAATTAAAGCCGTTTCTCGACCAATAAAAGGTACAACTCCATTCTAGAAAACATGATTAACTCTCTGCAAGTGTAATTCCGGAATCGGACATTTCTCTCTAGCAACCTTTCGTACAATATATATATATATATATATATATATATATATATATATATATATATATATATATATATATATATATATATATATATCTGATTGCATCAACACCTGCAATCAGATAAACCTCATGTACTCGCTCTATGTGAAACCAAGGTCAGTCCATCGACCAGCACGGTCAACTATCTTTATCCTGGGTACGACTTCTATTCCCGATTTAGGCGTAACTTTGGAATCTGTCTTTTTGTCAGAAGCGACCTCTCTTGTCAACGAGAAGAAGCTCTGGAGCCCCCAAACTTTGATGTTATGTGGTTAAAAATAACGACTCAACAAACCACAAGGTTCATCTGTATCCTGTATCGACCACCAAGTGATACCAATTTTCGAACACTTTTCGCTTCTCTTGCAGACACCATCGATCATTTACAAAGTAACTATCCAAGTGCCGAAATTGCCATCCTGGGCGACTTTAATGTCCACAATATCAACTGGCTCAAATATTCAAATACTACCGACGAACAGGGTCGTGAAGCTGAATCATTCTCAATCAGTTATGGCTTAACTCAGCTTATTGACGAACCAACACGGATCCCTGATCGAGACGGGGAGTTCGCCAGTCTTCTTGATCTGTTTTTAACCACCAATCCGGAGATTTACACGGTCACCGTAAATCCGCCGTTAGGTTCTTCCGACCATAAACTGCTTTCGACATCGAGTATCCTGCCAATCAGTGACAGAGAGGCGCCTAGGCCGCGCAAGATTTGGCACTACAAATCTGCTAAATGGGAAGACCTCATGGAATACTTTCGAACTTTCCCATGGATGGACGTTTGTTTTCGATCCGATAACCCATCTGACTGCGCCATGGAGGTCTCCGATGTTATTTTGGCTGGTATGGAAACTTACATCCCTTTTTCGAAGAAATGCTCCTCCAACGGCAAGCCTTGGTTCGACCGAAAATGCAAAGAAGCTGTTGCTTCTAAACATATTGCCTACCGACAATGGCGTGAAAATCCTAACACCTTAAATCGAAACATCTTTGTTCATGCCCGGAACAGATGCAAGGGAATTATCGACGAAACCAAGGAGGCACACAATCAACGAATTAGAAACAAACTTCTCGCTTGTCCCAACAATTCCAGGTCCTTTTGGGCAGTCGCTAAGGCAGTTAGTCAAAATTTTACCAAATCCACCATACCACCACTCACACGGCCAGATAATTCCATTGCAACCACACCTGTTGAGAGAGCGAACTTTTTGGCTGAACTCTTTGCTTCACATTCTACTGTCGATTTCCAAGGAAAAACACCACCTACTATTCCTATATTGCAGTCAAGGATGCCCGATGTTGTCTTCAGACAGCGCATCATAAAGCCTATTTTAATGAAGCTAGACACCAAGAAGGCTTCTGGCGCTGACGGAATACCTGCCATAGTTCTCAAAAACTGTGCAAGGGAACTAACACCAGTTTTCTGTAGACTTTTTAACCTATCCTACAGAAAGGGAATATTTCCGTCCTGCTGGAAATGTGCCACGGTTCAGCCGATACCTAAAAAAGGTAAGAAGACCTTGCCAAATAACTACCGACCAGTTGCACTGCTTTCAATAATATCAAAAGTCATGGAAAAGGTTATCAATGAGCATCTTCTAAAATATCTTGAACGATTCAATATTATTAGCGATCACCAATATGGTTTTCGTAAACATAGATCAACAGGAGATCTTCTGACTTATGTAACACATGTTTGGAACAACGCAATTGAACACTTTGGAGAATCTCGAGCGGTTGCTCTTGACATATCCAAGGCATTCGACCGTGTTTGGCACGATGGACTGTTGGCTAAGTTGCGCTCTTATGGTATGTCTGAAAGGTTCTGTTTGTGGCTCTCATGTTTCCTCAGAGAGCGTTCTTTACGAGTGGCGGTCGACGGATTTCTTTCTAACACCCTCACTATCAACGCCGGTGTGCCCCAGGGCTCCATACTGTCTCCTACTCTCTTTCTCATTTACATTAACGATCTGCTGGAAAAGACCGGGAATCCAATCTATAGCTTTGCAGATGACAGTACGCTTGTCTCTTCATTCACCTTGAACGCTCGGACATCGGCTGTTCAGGCGAATGTCCGCAGACAGCAGGAGGTCGTTCAACTTAACAAAGACCTGGAAGAAATTCTATCTTGGAGTGACAGTAACCAAGTGGAATTTAACGCTACAAAAACCCAAGCGGGAGTTTTTTCTAAAAAAGTTAACGTTGCTGAACCCGACATAGTTATGTCAGGGCATTCCATTCCCCTAGCATCGTCGCTCAATTTGTTGGGCGTTAGTTTGGGAGCAAATATGTCTTGGCATGAACATGTTGCAGTCATAGCAAGGAGAGCTTCTCAAAAGTTGGGAATATTATTTAGAACCAGAAAGCTTTACACCCCACAGCAACTGTTAATTCTTTACAAAGCCCAAATTCGACCAACTATGGAATACTGCTCCCACGTTTGGGGCTCCGCTCCCAAACATACACTGCATTTGTTGGATTCTGTTCAGAGAAGAGCGGTCCGTCTGATTGGGGACCCGGAATTGACCGGCGGCCTTGATTCGCTGGAACATCGAAAAACGGTTGGCGACTTGAGTCTGTTCTACAAGTATTTTCATGCAAAGTGTTCGAAGGATGTAGCCCGCTTAATTCCTCCCAAAGCGGTGCATGTTAGAAATACACGGTGCTTCGCATCCGTATGAGGTTCAGCTTGTTACACCGCGTACGACGCTTTTCAAGCAATCTTTTATATGGAGAACGTCATCAATTTGGAATAATTTGCCCAGCGCTGTGTTTCCCACCGAGTACAATTTACAGCGATTCAAGAACAACGTGAATCGCTTTTTTTTCCGCACTCGTGCCGCTCCTGGAGCGCTTTAGGGACTTTCCTGCAGCACGTGTGCTAGACCAATAAAAAAAAAATATATATATATATATATATATATATATATATATATATATATATATATATAAATAATATTTTTTTTAAGCCACCGTATGTCTTCAGGCTAATTAGTGGTTTCTAACTCACTGCAATTTCTGAGATTTCTTAATAGTATCGAGCAGTAAAGGCACGGAAACATAGCTATAGCTGTTTGTTGACCATTAATAACAAGCAAAATTTTAAAGTCAGCTACAAACATCTGTTACGTTATGTAAGGAGTTACAGATAGGATTGGAAGAGTTATAAGAAAACACAACATAGACACAGCATATTAATCACAAATTACTCTGGCAGATATCTTAGGTAACCCCAAGTACAGGAGAAAACTAGAAAACCATGGAGTTTACAGATCCCATACGGAGACTGTCACAAATTGTACATAGGGCAAACAAACAGAAGAATCTCCATCCGGATCCAAGAACATAAAATAAGTATCAGAAACAAACAACTACAGCTCTTTTTCAGCGCCATCATGATACTGGTCACGACATCAATGTTGAGGGATCTAAAGAAATAGTCCCGATTTCACACGGATAGTCAGAGAGGCCTTAGAAATCCAAAGAATGGACAGCTAAATAAGCGAGATAATGCACTGAATATATCCACAACATGGAAGGGTCTACTAGCGAAAGCAAGGAATAACCAAAACATCGAGAGGGCAGCAGGAAGCATAGCGCCCGTAATTATTACTGATACGGACAACCAATCGGCAAACACCGATGCTCGGTGTTTACCGATTGGTTGTTCGTACTCCCGATCCCACCACCTACAATCTGCGTAGGCGTCGACCTATAAAAGACGGCGACCGTAATTCGGTTTCTCAGTTAGCTTCGAGCGGCTCCATCAGCAAGATCACAGTATCGAGCAGCAGCAGCAGCAAGAGCATTTGAAAATACCAAATGAGATTTTGCCGAAACGTCGCGTCGTACAAATTCATTGTTGGACGAACGGATTGAAATCTGGAATTAACGTATTTATATATATATATATATATATATATATATATATATATATATATATATATATATATATATATATATATAAATATATATAAATATATATAATACAACTCTTGATATTCTTAAAAGTACGAAAAACATCTTACTTAGGTCATGTACTCAAAAACGACAAATATACACTATTGCAAACTGTCATGCAGGGAATTTTTTACATTTTAAGTGAGGGTTGAACAAAATTCAGTTGTTGACAGTTGGCAGAAATTTTAGTGCATTAGATTCGTCTCTTCTCCTATGGCTTGTTTTAGACAGATTATAGTTTTGTTATAGTAGTTACTCTTACAATAAGAAACTATTCCGGGATAAATTGGTTAAAATTTGTATTAAGTGATATTTTCTTTTATTACTGAATCCGCTATATAAGGTGAATTTTCTGCAATCGGTCTTGCCACAAGGAGCCACCAGTTCCAATATATGCAGTGAATTCCATAACACCCATAACACCCATAACACCCTCTATATATAGTCTTTTATAGGTCGACGTCTATGCAGATTGTAGGTGGTGGGATCGGGAGTAGGGGCAACCAATCGGCAAACACCGAGCATCGGTGTTTGCCGATTGGTTGCCCTTATCAGTGGTAATTACGAGTTCCGGCGCCTGCTGCCTTCTCGATGTTTTGGTTATTCCTTGCTTTAGCTAGTAGACCCTTCCATGTTGTGTAGATATTCAGTGCATCATATCGCTGTCCATTCTTTTGAATTTCTAAGGCTTCTCCGACTATCCGTGTGAAATCGGGGCTATTTATTTAGATTCCTCAACATTGATGTTGTGACCAGTATCATGATAGTGCTGAAAAAGAGCTGTAATTATTTGTTTCTGATACTTATTTTATGTTCTTGGATCCTGATGGAGATTCTTCTGTTTGTTTGCCCTATGTACAATTTGTGACAGTCTCCGCATGGGATGCTGTAAACTCCATGGTTTTCTAGTTTTCTCTTGTCCTTGTGGTTACCCAAGATGTCTGTCAGAGTGTTTTGTGGTTTATATGCTCTGTCTATGTTTCTTAGGACTCTTCCAATCCTATCTGTAACTCCTTTCACATAAGGTAACAGATGTGTGTAGCTGACTTCAAAATTTTATTTGTTATTAATGGTCAACAAACAGCTATAGCTATATTTCCGTGCATTTACTGCTGGATACTATTAAGAAATCTCCGAAATTGCAATGAGTTAGAAACCACTAATAAGCATAAAATGGATGACGTTGGCCTGAAGACATAAGGTGACTTAAAAAATATTATTTTATATATATATATATATATATATATATATATATATATATATATATATTTATATTGTTCGAAAGGTTGCTATAAAAAAACTTTTAAAGGATTATCATAGCACGATTAATTTGTCCATTTTTGAAGAAAACGATGGCGTTTACGTTTATGAAAAATGTTCGATTCCGGAATTACACTTGCAGGGGGTTAATCATGTTTTCTAGAATGGAATTGTACCTCTTATTGGTCGAGAAAATGCTTTAATTTATCTAACAAAATTAAAATCAATCTCCATAAAATATCAGGGAAAGATTTTTGTGCGTGTGTGTATATATCTACATATATATATATATATATATATATATATATATATATATATATATATATATATATATATATATATATATATATATATATGTATATATATATATATATATATATATATATATATATATATATATATATATATATATATGTTATAAAGTCCGTACGATTTGTAACGGCATACTCGGCAATAAAATACTAGACAGAATAAAAGATATTGTGCATCTTGCTTCCACTTGTACTTCAGCAGATGTTGTTCCGCCTTAAATATCGATTATATTATTTGGGAGAGATAGTCTCAGAGATGGATTTAGGTAAATCTATATTATAAGTATTAGGAAGTATTATGATTATGAGTTTTGGACATACGGAGTTTGTCTTTTTATAATGGACTATAAGAAGCGGAAAATAGGAGAGGATATTAAACATTTACTCATATTTCTAATAATTGCAAGGCTTTATTGGATATAAAGATGAAGTTATAGCATATTTCTATCAAAAGATATTTACATAAATTATCACGGTTCTAAAATAATACAGTTAGAATTATAAACTACTTTAGGTGAAAGTTTCAGAATGTTTCTTTAATATAATAAAAGAATTAAAGCTAATCTAAATGTTGCAGGTGCAAATTTAACAATAGTTAATTGATATAGGTAAAGTCCCTAAAATAACAAGTAGGTAAATATGTTGGTAAGATATAATTTGCCAAGAAGTAGGTACCTGCGTTTTGGCAACATATTTTTCTTTGAAAAATAAATATATAAATAAACCATATTTAGATTGTATTAGGATGAAACATCATCATCAGAATCAAAATTGGAACTGCTACTATCAGAAAATGATCGTTCGTGTACATGAATAACAATTGGTGGCACCGTTACATCAAGTATGTTCTCTTTTTTGCCAGTATTCTTTGATTATATTTTCTATATGTGTTATACAACTGATCCACTTTTCTTTCGTAACTGTCTGGAGAGTTGCCTTCCAAACAGATATTACTGCATTATCATCGTGCCTCGCCTTACTTGCAATGTTTTTATTAAAAAATTCTTTGCACTGAGCCCACATCAATTCTATGGCATTAAATATACAGTGGTAGGGAGGCAATCTTAAAACTTGATGACCCATTTCAGCAATTAGTTCGTCTATAGCATACGGCAAGTTTGTTTTGTAATTTTTGATAATTTTTAACAACTTACATTTCAGACCATTTTATGGGAAATTAATCTGCTTACTTCGCAGCCAACTGATGATTTCTCCTTTTCTTGTCGATTCATTTGGTACACTTTCACTAAGTCTAGAATGATATCGTGCATTATCCATAATGATTAAAGACAATCTTTCGAGCTCTTGTTTTTTGTGGAAAAGACAAGCTCACTCCCATCTATAAATCCATTGCTATTGCCAGCGTGAACGATGATGTATCTTTTTCCAGCAGCTGCTTTTTTGTTCCATACAGATCGAGGATTGCTGCTTCCATGTTGGTGAAGCCATGTTTCGTCTAAAAACACAACATCTAGGGGAGCTTCAGGAGTCATACTGGCAATATACTCTCTCAAAATGATGACTTCCATTGTCAATTTTGTATTTAAATCCTAATTGTTTCATAATTAAACCAAGTGTCGATCTGCTACAGCTTAAAATTGGTTTTGATTCTAGCCGTTTACGTATCATGTCCAAAGTAACATATTTTCCTTCTACAATTAGGTCATAAATAACTTTTCGGATCTCACTTTTCTCGGACTCTCTCAAGTCTCTGGTCTTTGGAGCTCTCCTTATCCTCGTATGTTCTTTTTTAGCACCATCAATGCCTTCTTGTTTTATTCTGGCTACCGTTCTCAAACTTAATTTTAGTGCCTCGGATGTACACCTAATCACAGACAATGAGTTTTCTCTTTTATTTTGGCAATAATCAAGAACATATAATACTAACTTCCGACTTTGACCATTCAGTACTTTTCGTGGCATTTCGAATTTTTATTTGCAATATTTCTATCGACAAATAATCACAAATAACAAACAAATTCAAATGCGACCCTGTCATTAGCGGCTAATTGGTGCTATCTCTGTCGAGTGTACGATTCCGGGGCGTAACAGACAAAGGTAGAACACTGGCAGATAATTGGGTGGGACTTGCCATTCTTAGCATACGAGTAAAAGCAGGTACAATAGTTAGGCACCTTCTCTCTCAGTTTTATGGCCGACTATGCCATTACAAATCGTACGGACCTATAAATGGACCTATAGAAGACGGCGATCGCACGTCGGTTTCTCAGTTAGCTTCGAGCGGCAGCAGCAGCAAGATCATAGTATCGAGTAGCAGTAGCAGCGGGAGCACTTGAAAATGCCAAATGAGATTTTGGCGAAACATCGTACAAATTCATTGTTAGACGAACGGATTGAAACCCGTGGAACACTAGTAACAGTAGAGTATTTTGCGAGCTAAGTAGCAACAGTGATTACTCTTAACCTCAAATTATTGAATTTTTCGATAATTCGAATATGCTTAACTTAATAATGGTTCATTTTATAAAAACATGCTATATTTGTTACCTGGCAAATTGTTGGGTTACTCCAGGAGCTAGAGTCAAATTGGCTCCACAAACTATAGCTTGATCGATTTCTCCATTTCTAATAGCTTTATAAGCATGTTCCAAACCGTACAAAGTAGTACTACAAGCAGTGTCTACAGACACTGAAGGTCCGCTCAATCCCAAGTAGTAGCTTAGTCTGTTGGCGATTATTGATTTCATATTTCTAAATTATTAAATTTTAATTAGTATTTTAGAAAATTATGTATTTACGTAATTTTGCAATTAAATCACTAATCATATTAATAATAATAATAATAGTCCCTCGGGGGCTAGAGGAATCCCAGGATTCTCCTAGTACGGGCATTGACGATCCCGAGGTACCCGGGGGATCCACGAGTCATGTTGTGCTGTCTTGTGTTGTCCAGATTATGTGTAACAAAAACGCAATCTTAAGGTGTTTACCGTGCCGAGAAGACGAATGGCTCAGCGTTTATGAGTCGCGAACGGTTCCCCCGGATACCGGGCGCCCTCCGGGAGTAAGTAGCCTTGCTGTCGCATCTAGGCTCTGCCGCAGTCGACCCCTCTTTCCTAGGATACTCGTGGGAATACTATGTCAAAGAATAATAATTATAGTAATGATAATGGAAGGGTGTTGCGGAGGCGGACCCCTGTCGTACAAACAGCTATAGCAACACCACAACAACAACAACCACAAACGACCCAAACAACCACCTCAGCCGAAACTACTCCCGATAGTTTTACCAGATCCGACATTGTAGGTGATGGAAATTGCCTTTTCCGTGCAGTTAGCTTACACTTATATGGTCACCAAAACCATCATGAGAAACTCCGAGAGGTTGCTCTAAGATATTTACAACAAAACTGGTCGGAACTTCACACATTTTCATTAATTGAAGTCGACGATATAAAAGACTTCAATAACTACTATAATTAAATGAGGAAAAATGGCACCTATGGAACGAGCCTAGAGATACTTGCCCTCTCTGAAACACAAAATAGCAACTTTCATATCTTCTCAAAACAACGAAGAACAAGACATACAAAAATAACCTTTACGGACAGACCAACAATAATAAGCACGGGAAAATACAACAAAACTATTTACCTTCTACTAACAGGCAACCCATTGTCGGGACACTTGTGCTTCAAAACATTGAGAACATTCCAGACAACAGCAGACCAATAAAAGAAGCATCGGGCGAGCGACGTAACAGTCGAGGACGTCGCGGGAAATGGCAGCTCGACCAAAACGATGAAGACCAGGCAACCGAAAATGGACCTGCCAAAAGTGTTGTGTCGGCGACTAAGCCGACAGCCACCAAGGCGGGAAAATCACAGCAACGCATGAGTTGCACCACAGGAATCAACGAACACGCCATGCGCTCCTGTGATGAAAACACAAAACCTGACAAAGAAATCACTGAGAAGAGAATCACTCGCAGCTTGGACCCACCACCATCAATCCCAAGCGCAACCGACCTAGATGCGGGACAAACACAACCTCCAAAGCCAGGCCAGGGCCCGTATGTTTTGCAAAGACAACATGCAACTATCAAGGCTGACAAACCAAGACAGCGGTTAAAGTGGACGGATGAGATGAACAGGACGATGATGCGTTGTTACTACACCGCCACCAAACTCGAAACAATAACATCGGGCTACAGACCGGAACTGCACAGACTTTTCTTGAGCGAATATCCACATCTGCAATTACTTGTTTCAGAACAGAGACTAATAGACCAAAAAATAGTTATTACCAAGAACAATCGCCTCACACCTTTCGAATTTCAAACCATCAAGGACACAGTGGCTGTTGAACTGAACACAGACCAACCAAACAATAAAGCAGATACCGAACCAGCCTCACACACACAACCACCCAGTCGAACACAACAAGACCCACCACCCACGAGGAGCATAACGCAAAATAATATTCCGAGTACCGCGCAACACCATATCACAGACAACAAAATGAATCACTCGCCACCCTCAACAACATCCACACAACATCACCCCGAATCACCTCTCATGCAAACACTCAAAGCAAAAATGGAGTCACATCTAGCTCGATGGTCAGGCACCGACCCCACAACAAGAAATCCCATCCCTCGTTTAATCTACAAACAGAGCACGCAACCAATCCTCAATACACTAAACAAGCACATAATACCTCAGTATATAACAAACTTAAGCACAATCGGAGACATTCACACAATAATATACGCAGCAGCAATCACCACTCTAACACAAAATAATCAAAAACTCCCTCAACGATAAGGAAACCCCAACAGGACAAAACCAAAATTCAAATGCCAAATAAGAATAGAAAACAAAATCAACAACATCAGGAGAGATCTAGGACATCTTACCCAGTTTATAAGCGGGAACGCGTCTAAACGTGTCACACAGGGGGTAAACAAGATCAAATCTAAGTCTCCCAACAGAACACTACCAGAAATCCTCGATACCTTGAAACAAAAACTATCTGTATATGCCGCAAGACTACGTAGATACAAAGAATCAAACGAGAGGAAAGACACCAACAACCTCTTCCGAAGAAGCGAAAAACAGTTCTACCGGAAAACTATGTACAACAAACAAACAGCAGTGACTGAACCACCAAACAAGCAAGAACTCACAGATTATTGGAAAAGTATCTGGTCAGAACCCAAACTACACAATAATAACACCCCCTGGATCAAAGCCGAAGCATGCAAACATAAACATGTGACAGAACAAGAAAATTCCACATTAAATACACAAGAAATTACAGACACTATCAAACACACACACAACTGGAAATGTCCTGGAATAGACAATATACAAAACTTCTGGTACAAACAGTTTACCACCACACACGAAGCACTCACATTTAAAACCACACACATTTCCCACTTTCCTTAGACAAGGAATAACATACGTTAAACCAAAAGCTCAGACACCACAAACTCGTCAAACTACCGACCTATCACCTGTCTTCCAACCCTATACAAGATCATCACAGCCGAAATTTCCAAGAAAATAGAACAACACCTAACAGACAACAATATTATCACAGAAGAGCAGAAGGGATGCAGGAAAAATAGTAGAGGATGCAAAGAGCAGCTGATTATAGATAGCGTGATTATGGGACAAATCAGAAAAGAACACAGAAACCTTCACATCGGTTACCTAAACTACAAAAAAGCCTTCGACTCCATACTCCACAGCTAGAAATCTATAAAATCAACCAACACCTCAGGCAATTTCTAGCGCAAATTATGAAAACATGGAAAACCAAAATACGCCTAGAAACACAAACCGAACGCATCCAAACAGAAGAACTGTACATAAGACGGGGTATATTTCAGGGAGACTCGCTCAGTGCTCTATAGTTTGGCCTCTGTCTCAATCCACTCTCAAATATACTTAACAGAACAGAGCATGGCTTCAATATCAGACCCCAAAAAGTGAATCAACATAAAATAAACCACCTCCTATATATGGATGACATAAAACTCTACGCTGCCACAAAAACACAGCTGAAAGAACTACTCAAAATCACAGAAATATTCACCTTAGATGTCAATATGGAATTTGGTATAAGTAAATGCAAAGTGCTCCACATCAACAAAGGCCAATGGAAGTGCCACCATGAGACAGAAACCATCAACAATGAAACACTCGATAACATGTTCAACGAAGAAACATACAAATATCTAGGCTTCCAACAAAGCACCAAACTCAACCATACTCACATCAAAACAGAGCTCCGAACCGAATTCAAAAACAGACTGAGACTGACGAAACTTTTACAAACAAAACTCAACTCTAAGACTCTCACTAAAGCCATCAAAACGTTCGCTATACCTATACTCACATATTCATTTGGTATCATCAAATGGTCACAAACAAACATAGAAAATATTCACATCCTTATACGATATCAATTCACCAAATACAGGAAACTGAAAACCCCAACGCATGCAAAGAAAGGACTTATAGACATCAGATCATTACACACAAAATAAATACAAACACTTAGGAGATTCTTTCACAGCAAGCAAACCAGCCTCCACACAGCGATAGTGAAAGCAGACAAAAACTACACACCTCTCGACTTATCCCGGGCAGACCACTCAGCAGACACATATAGTCACACCCAGTTACAACAGGAAAAGATGAAAACGTGGACAGAGAAAACACTCCACGGAAAACACAGATACCACATAGAACAAGACCACGTAAATAAAAAACAATCATACACCTGGTTACAGGATGGGCAGCTATTTCCTGAAACAGAAGGCTTCTTACTTGCCATCCAGGTTAAAGGCATATTAACCAGAAACTACCAAAAGCATATCATCAAAGACCCAATTATTACAGAAGACAGATGAAGGAAATGCCCCCAGCAGAAAGAAACGGCCGAACACATAACAGGCGGATGTAAAATATTAGCCGGAACAGAATACACAGCCAGACATGATTCAGCTGCCAAAGCAGTTCACCAAGCACTAGCCACAACATACAAACTCATAGAAAACACGGATCCCTACTACTAATACACACCAACATCCATACTTGAAAATAAAGATTACAAGCTCTACTGGGACATCAGCATCCATACAGATAAAACAGTCTCCGCCAATAGACCCGATATTACTTTTCAGTGCAAAAGAGGAAGAGTAACCTATCTAATTGACATAGCGGTCCCCAATGACACAAACATCCAAACGAAATACGCAGAAAAAATTTCCAAATACACAGACCTTGCAACGAAAATAAAAAGGCTATGGAAACAAGAAAAGGCCATCATTGTCCCCCTCATTATATCAGCCACAGGCCTTACACCAACAACATTCACACCACACTTAGTACAATTAGAACTCAACACAAACATACACAAAAACATTCAGAAGTCAGTGATTTTGAAAACATATAACATTGTCAGGTCATTCCTTAATACACAATGGTAATGCGTTTGTGCTGACTTGGTTTGCGCCCGTCAGCCAAACATGTAACCACATTGACCAAATGTGAGAAAGAAGAACTTTTTTATAATAATAATAATAAAACCCCGTCTGGGTTCCAGGGAAGAATTTAGGGGCAGGGTGTAATCTGCCTGTCGTAAAAGGTGACTAAACGATTGGTGGTCCATGCCTTAAGGGAGCCCAAAAAGGACCCCGGCTGTGAAAATAGGCGTATAAATTTTTGTGGTGAAGAAGCGTCTGATTCCATGTTAGGAACGACATCTCAGCAGTCTGCTTCCCATATTAGAGACGGCTGATATAGTATCACCTGGAAATATATATAAAATGTATCTTATTTTCTATAAAATGTACAGTTTACTGAGTAAACGGGTGTACCACCGAAATTTGTAAACGCGTTCAAGATTTAGGCAGAGGATTTCATGTGTTAAATGAGTTCAGTGTCCATCGGCTCGCGGTGGAAGTGGCATGATGTCGAGTATGACCACCGCATCAAATACCTCTGAGGAATCCAATATTCACTCCTCGCAACCGGTGTCTGTCGTGACGCAGATCAATGTACTGCAGGCCACAAGAGCTGAAAAGCCTAGGAAGCACATGAAATAGACTACTGAGATAAATTCTCTCATTAGGTACTCCTATTTCAAAATAACAAAATTTGCTACTGACTTAACCAGTTGTTAACGCGCCCTTCACCGTGATTTTGTTGAAAAGTGCCCGGATCTGCGGAATGTGACTGCGCAGCGAATTTGCTAAACAACAGAGAATGATTATCAAGAATAATTTACTCCCCAAACTCATTCTATAGCAGATCGGAGATGAAGTTCAGTTGGAATTACAAACAGAAAACAATACTGACGAGGACATAAACGAAGGCAATATCTGGGAAGCATGAACTGAAGAACACATAGGCAGTGAGAAACAAAACATCGACTTAACGCAGAACATCATAATATCCAGGACAACTTAATTCGTAATGCCTAATGCAAGGATACACTCCATCTCTCTTAAATGCAAGAATAATCGGCCAAGTGCAAGTCGGACTTATACAATTAGTTTTCCGTACGTTTATTGCTTTTAAGATAAAAATTTTTGTTACGGAGGTATAAAATGGTCAATGAACTCACAAATCACACTCCAAATTGTTTTTAACAAAGTTTTTTTTTCGAACTTTGTTTTTATATAGAAAATGAAAATATTATTTGTAGCTAGTATAAGATAAAAGTCCTATGGTGACACAGGGGGCTCTCGGGTAGCGCTCGGCCGTCGTCGGGTAGACCGCACGCTCCCTGCCTCCCGTGCCACCGGTGCGTTTGCCACATCGCCTGCTCGGATCTCTCTCTCGCCCTGCTATACCCCCGCGTTAGCCATCTACAAAGATGATTTCCGATTTTGTTTATTTTTATATACCAGATAAATTATCAAAGATAATGCAATCATGATAATTTTCATTGAATCTACACCTTCTAGAGAATATTCCAGAATTTTTTCGAAATTTTTTTATTACTACTCTCAGTAAGGAGCAAATTTAGCATTTTTTTTAATATACTTTGGTTAAAAATTCATTGCTAACGTTCATTTCAGAAAATCAATATGTTCTTGATGTTAAGAAATATTTTTTAAAACTAAAAATTTCTTGTAAACAACGTATAATCGTTGACAAAAATCTAATTACTACCTAAATATTTCTTTAATTATAAACAAATAAAGTAAAATTATTTTGTCTCGGCACCTATCCGTTTGTCGCCAGTCATCCTGGAAATTTGTTTTATCTGTTATTGGCCAAATGCTTAAAGCAGTAATGTACTGAAAAGTATTTGAGTATATAAGTATTACTGATTGCACCGACTACTAAATGTGTCCGAACTGATATTTCACAGCTTTTAGTCCCGATTAAATTCACCCCCTCCCCCCTATTGTCAAGCAAAATATGTATATTTTTATACCAGATAAATTATCTAAGGTAATAATTTTCGGTCAATCTACATATTATGGAGAATATTCCGGAATTTTTTCAAAATTTCTTATTTTTCTCTTAGAGATAGTATAGGGGGACAGAATTTTTGGCAATTTTTTTTTTTTAAATAACATAAAGAAAAGTTTGCGCGAGTGTTACATCATATATATTTTTGAACTCGTGTTATGACAAGCTTTCTTTTGACATCCTACTCAATGACCTTGCAAAAAAAAATTTTTTTTCACTTCCGATTTTACCCCCAAAACTATCTTTCAAAACTACACGGCTGTAAATGGGCCATCATTTCCCAAATTTCTACATCAAATAATTTCGGAGAAAATCGGGTGTGACACACAGATAAAACGGACACCGAAGTGATCTCATAAGTGTTCCGTACGGAATACTAAAAAAATGAATTTCAAACAACCACACCAATTCCAGTTCTAAAATAGAGTGCTTTTATTAGTTCTTAATATAAACCCGAACATTCTCGTTGTATTCCCGCAGAAACTAGCGATGAACTTAACGGCGACTTTTAGGTCACATACCTGCGACGATCATAGCTTCTTTTTTAAGTCGTGCTTTCTTCGTCCGAAATCTCCAGAATCCCGAAACTACTGCTGCTTAATAACCGGCAACGGCGCCTGTCGATTTTATGACATTATTTCTGATATTTTGATGTATGTATACTGTTATGTCACTATTTTTTTAGTGTTCCGTACGGAACACTTATAAGATCACTTCGGTGTCTGTCCGTCTGTCTGTCGTCTGTCCGTCTGTCACACCCGATTTTCTCCGAAACTATTTGTCATAGAAAGTTGAAATTTGGTAGTAATATAGGGAATTGATGGCCTCATCAGAGCCATGTAGTTTTGAAAATTAAATTTTGACTTAAGGGGTTAGTTTTGGGGGGGGTGAAATCGGAAATGAAAAAAAAAATTTTTTTACTAGGTAATCAAGTGTGGTGTCAAATGAAAGCTTGTGAAAACACGAGTAAAAAAATATATATATAATGTAATACTTGCGCTCACTTTTCTTTGTATTATTTTAAAAAAATCGAGAAAAATCGCTGTCCACCCGCCTTATCTCGAAAAGTACTTATCAAAAAATTTTGAAAAAATTCTGGAATATTCTCCACGGGGTGTAGATTGAACGAAAATTATCACGAGTGCTTTACCTGTAATAATTTATCTGTTATATAAAAAAAAAACAGAAATTTCAAGGTCATCAATTTTCAGTAAAGATTGGAAAAAACTTTGTTTGAAAACTTATTTGGGGTGTGTTTTGTGAAGTCACTGATCATTTTATATCACCGTAACATAAATTTTGACTTAAGGGATTCGTTTTGAGGGGTGAAATCGGAAGTGAAAAAAAAATTTTTTTTACTAGGTCATCGAGTGTGGTGTCAAATGAAAGCTTGTGAAAACACGAGTAAAAAATATATATATAATGTAATACTAGTGCACACTTTTCTTCGTATTACTTTTAAAAAATCGTGAAAAATCGCTGTCCCCTACCTTATCTCGAAAAGTGCTGATCAAAAAATTTTGAAAAAATCCTGAAATATTCTCCACGGGGTATAGATTGAACGAAAATTATCATTACCTTTAATAATCTATCCGGTATATAAAAAAAAAACAAAATTCAAGGTCATCAGTTTTCGGTAAAGATTGGAAACAAACTTTGTTGAAAACTCATTTGGGGTGTGTTTTGTGAAGTCACTGATCATTTTATACCACCCTAACAAATTTTTTTATTTCAAAAACAATCAACGTACGGAACACTAATTGTGCAAATTCAACTTGCACTTGACCGGTTATTTCTTATTTATTCATTTTCAGAGTACTTTTATTGTCTTATTAGTTTTTTTCATTAACATATTTTTGCCTCAATATACGTATATAAGTATTTACCAAAGTATTTACATTTACTGTGTGTCAGTGTGAGAAAAAGTGCCATTTTTTGGACAAAAATCTGTTGACAGATGGCAATTTTTTCTTTTAAATAATTTTATCCAATTTGATTAAATCAAACGGGAAAATACTTGTAAAATATTGTACTTTAAGATAGTACTGCGGTTAAAATTAACAAAATTCCCTAGAATACACATATTCGTGATTAGAAAAAAAAAAAGAGTTATGCACAAAAGAACTAAAACAATATACCTTTAGGTTAACAGATAAATTTCAATAAAACATTTCAGAAAAAATGTTTTGAAAGTTTATTATTAAATAATCTAAACGTTTAATGATACACAAAACATTTTTAGATGTATAAATTGAGCCAAATCGCATTTTTATCAACCTTACAATATTTTCAACCTTGCAAAAAAACCTAATGCAAAGTTGTTTTGGATAATTTTTCAATAGCCGCATATTATTATACGATTATACACGTATAATTCTTAAAATTGTACACTAGTAGTAATAAAACTAACATAACCTAATTCACAAGATAGTAATAATAATAATTCCACGCTCTGTATACAAAACATATCGAAACTGAAATTCTCTAATGTATAAATATAAATTTTACATTTCACATAATCTTGTGTATGTGTAACAATATTTTCCAATTTAAAAATGAATGCACCTAGGAATTTAAATCTATTAGAACTTAATGCACAAAGCCATTAAATTTCGGCTAATAATTTATGATTTACAGAACTACAAACTAAGAATCTTTACCTAACAAAACCTAACCCATAAATATAAATATTTGCAATCCTGCCCTAATCTAATGCAAGAAATAATAACGTTACGAATGATTTTTTTTTGCCAATACTGTTTATAATAAAATATTTCAGAAAAAAAGTCTTATTTCAATTTTTTTTTTTTGAAATATTTTATTGAAATTTATCTGTTAATATAAAGGTATACTGTTTTAGCTGTTTTGTTCATGGCAATTTTTTTTAAATCACGAATATGTATCTTCTAGGGAATTTTTTATAGATTATGGTAATTTTAACCTTCTTCGCAGCAGTACCATCTTAAAGTACAATATTTTACGAGTATTTTCCCATTTGATTTAATCAAATAGGATAAAATGACGACTGTTAACAGATTTTTGTCCAAAAAATGGCACTTTTCTCACACTAACCGATAGTCCAACATTATGAACCAGTGAGTCGTCGATCGTCGGCCGAATGCGAGTATTTTCCGTAACGAGACGATAGGTACCATCGCCGATCATTATGTTCAGGTCGGGCGGATCTGCGTATGCAGCAAGTATTTAAAACAGCTACTAGAATCGCTGCCTTGCGAAGAATTGGGTGCAGGTATTACCTGGGACTATCCAAGTCACAGGTAAAAGTCACAGATATGATAATATCGCTCTTCTCTAGCAGATACTATCACCATGTAATGAAAAAGAAAGTTAGAGGTCAAAAATTATTCCAAGGTCTTTAAAAGCGTCATAACTCTTAATTGGTATACCCCCTATGTAATAATTGAAGTTAATGGGATCCAATTTACTTATAAATGTCATAGTGAAACATCTGTTAACATTTAAAGTTAACTTGTTACTACGGCACCAACTATCCAGAACACTAAGAGCACTCTGAATAGAATAAAAATCGTTTGTCTCCTAGATTTCATTGAATATTTTAGATGGTTAGCAAATTCCAAAACATTACTAGAAATATTATTACTTAAATCATTACCGAGTATATATCACCACTACACCAAACACTTTATTTTTGCACTTGACGCGCGTTTCGCATTCATCAAGAACAATAATTGCTAAACTAAAATTCTACTTTATTTTTACTTAGCCTGCCACCTCAATTACTCAGGCGGAACTAATGACATAAACGAGTTCATCAGTTCCGGTCAAGGAACCAGTAGACGAGATTATTAGGAATAGGCCATCTGTCTTTATCTAAACTACTTTTTCGTTTTATAATTTCAACAATCTCCTATACTCAGATACATTTCTAATTAATCTTAGATTACACCGGGGAACAGCTGTTTTGGTGTCGAGGTTTTTTGAGTTGATTCTATATCAATTTGATGTCCTGAATTCAAATAACGTATTCATTTGTACCTAGGAGCTCAAATTTTTAAGATATACAATTTTAGAGAAATATAAGTTACATTATTGTAACTCAAATCCGTAAGTGTAGTAAACAAAAGTAGATACGAAATTTTTATTTTAGTTATACAAAATACAATATTATGTCGTACTTACAAACAAAAAAAAAACATTGAAGAAATGAAATAGTCACTCAACACTTGGAAAGCTTCTTTTCCGCGACATTCTTGAATGTTTTTTTAAACAGTCCCTTTTTAAACTCCAGCAGTAATCTGCCATCATGTGCATGTCCCATCTTCCTTGGTAGCGGTCCTCCATAACTTTAATATCTTGGTGAAATCTTTCACCTTGTTCCTCACTCATGTCTCCTAAATTTTCTGGAAAACGGTCTAAGTGGCTGTGTAAATAGTGTATTTTAATACTCATATTACACCCTAAGGATTTGAAACTATTAAGCATCTTGTTAACCATTTCAACATAGTTTTGAGCTTTATGTTTGCCTAGAAAATTTTCTACAACTGCAACAAATGATGTCCAAGCTTCTCGTTCAACTTGATTCATTGAATTTATGAAGGCAGGATCCTTAATTAATTGTCTTATTTGTGGGCCGTCAAATATCCCTGCTTTGAGTTTTTCTGTGCTCAACTGATGCATTTTTACCCCTATATATGCAAAATAAGATCCATTCTTATCAAGAGCCTTTACAAATTGCTTCATTAAGCCCAACTTTATACGTAACGGAGGAAGTATGATTTTTTCTCTTTCAACCAAAGCGTCGTTAATGACATTCTTTTCCCCAACGTCCATGTTTTCTCTCTGAGGCCAATCTTTTCTAACCCAGTGGTGTGTTTTGTCCCTACTATCCCAGAGGCACAAGAAACACGGATATTTCGTGTAACCACTTTGCTGCCCAAGAAGAAAGTTTACCATTTTTAAGTCTACACAAATCATCCATTGATGTTCGTAATACTTTATCTTCTGCAAGACCAAAGCTATGGTATTATATTCTTCTTTCAGTTTCGTTGAGTGAGCTAGTGGTATTGAACCATATTTATTCCCATTATGTAGAAGGACACATTTTAAACTTCGCTTTGAACTGTCAATAAATAGGCGCCAATCATCTGGAATATATTCAGAAAGTCCCATTTCTTTCATGAGTTCCCTAATTTCGTGACAAAATACAAGATTGTCTTCTTGAGAAAAGAATGGTAGCAGATCTTTTTCTCTTGTACGGTAAAAGGTAATTTTGGTTCCTTGTTCCAGTAAATTTTTGTCGTTCAACCTAGAAGCCAGTACTTCAGAAGCTTTTTTCGATAAATTGAGATCCCTGGTGAGATCATTTAATTCATTTTGATTGAAGCGTTGAGGAACTGATGACGTCCCCTCATAGTCACTGTTAGTTTCATTAGCATCAGAACTTTTATTAGCATCAGAAGAGCGATCAGAGAGAAAATATTCGTCATCAGAGATATGTGGTAGCTGATGAAATGTTGGAATCGGTATTTAATCTGAGTGCGGGATAGGGCGTATTGCCGAGTCTAAATTGGGATAAGTCCACTTACTGCGGTTATTTCGATTGATTCCATTAGTATTTACTAAACAGAAATAACAATCATTGAAGTGGTTTTTTGGTTCTCTCCAAACCATTGGTACGCCGAATTTTAGACATTTTCTTTTCCCGGTAGTCCACTGCCGTAAATGCTCTGTACAAGTTTTACATACGGGATGCGGGGCCCACGTTTTGTCCTGATCACCAAGCTTAACTCCAAAGTATCCAAGATACGCTCGCTTTACAAAGTCAGTAATAGTTTGTCTGTTTTGTTGAAACATGTATTTTCCGCATATATAGCAAAACACATCAGGTTGATTTACACAACTTCTTCTTGAACTGGAACCTGAACTCATTTTAATTCTGTTCAATAACACAAAAACACTCTTTTCTTAACATAAAATAACACGCCGAATTCGATCTACTCTCATTAGTAAGAACGCACAAACTGACGAGACTTACCCGAGTTAGGTGATTAAAAGGGTCAGTTCAGGTACCTGATAGGCAATGGTTCCACTATTTATAGATTTACCTGGAATTTACTCAATTACAGACTGACAATAAAACCATTGTACCTACATTAATGAATATATAATAATTTTAGAACTCTCATAAATGAATATACTGAATAAAAACCACATTGGTAGATAAGTTGATGTATCTAAAAAAGTAGAGCTGATAGAGAAAAACGGATTGCATTTAGCGTCCCAAATATAGTTAAAATCAGCTCTAAAATCCCAGACACCAAAACAAAAATATTTTTTTGTTGCCCTGTGTTATCTAATGTTATAGTATGATCAGCTTCAAGAGCATGTTCGGCAATGCTAGACTTTTCTGTACTGCAAAGTTAAGTCCTATGGGTTGCTTACCATATTTCATAGCCAATTTATTCATGAGTAAGTTTGAAACTGAAGAAAGTCAAGAAATTGAGTATTTCTCAAATTTATGGTATAGGTATATTACTGATGTTTTCGCGATTTCTGATACAAAGAAAGCAAATATAGATGATTTTATTTCAAAATTAAATAGCCGATATGATTCCATTAAATTTAACAAAGTACAACTACTATTTCTAGATATTTTAATTATTAAAAATAATAATAGGTTAGAATTTGAAATGTATAGAAAAGACACAGTAATAGAAAGATATATTCCCAATTAGATTACATTACATTTTTTAGTTCATCGTTTGGTCACTCTTCCTCTGAATATAATAAACTTCAATAATGAAAGGAATCGTATTAGGAATATAAGTAGAATTAATGGTTATGACGATGACTTAATAAACAAGTGAACAAATAGACATAAGTTTAGGTTAAATATTAATAATTCCACCTTTATACACGCGAAGAATATAAGACCAAGTATGTCTCCATACCATATAATCCGAAATATAACAGTGGACTCAATAAGGTATTTAATAAGGTAGGCCTTACTTTAGTCTATAAGTCATCAGACAATCTAAGGAATATCTTAGAAAATCCCAAAGACAAGATTCTTAATTGTGAGAAAAGTGGAATTTATGAAATTAGTTGTAAGGATTGCGACAAAAAGTATGTTGAGCAAACCAAAAGGTCAATTAAAAGAATATTTAGCACACTTAAAATACAGTAGAACAGAAAAGTCTAGCATTGCCGAACATGCCCTTGAAGCTGATCACACTTTAACATTAAATAATCTAAGATTAATTAAAAAAATATATCTGATAGAAGATTGTTGAACGCATACTAAACAAAGAATGTTATAAAATGTAAAAGTAGTTTAAATAAAGACAGAGGGCCTGTTCCTTATAATCTCCTCTACTGGTTACTTGACCGAAATTGATGGCCTCGTCTATGTCATTAGTTCCGCCTGAGTAATTCAGGGGTTAAGCTAAGTATAAGTAGGGTAGATTTGTAGTTTAACTTTAGTCAATCATCGCTCCTGATGAAGCTGACATGGTTAGTGAAACGCTCGTCGTTTGGTGTAGAGTGATATATAATGTGTAGTGTCATTGTGTCAAAGATTCCACATTCCCAACATACTTATATCATTGCTAAAAATTTAAAATAATACAGAAGCAAGGTTACTACTCTGCGAAACACCGCTATAGCCACGAATTTCAACATATCGTAAGCGATCTTTCAGGCGTGATTTAAAAAATATTATCGGATTCTCAGTGATTCCCATCTCAGATAATTTTTGCAACAAAACAGAACGATTTACTTTATCGAAGGCATTTGAAAAGTCTGAGTAAATAACATCTACTTGTTTACGATTGACCAAGGCCTGCCCAACGTATTGGATACGATATGTTAAGTTATTTATTATACTGCGATTACTAAAAAAGAGGACCCGTGTTGTTTAGAGGAGTTTAAGTGTTAAATTTGCCTGAATAAACAATCATCTATTAACATTTCAAAAACCTTCGCAAATAGACATAATATAGATACGGGCCTATTCGATATTTCATTTGGATCTATTTTTTGAAAACTGGAGTGATTTTTGCCTTTGATAGTTCTGGAAACGTCTGATTTTTATTAGAAAAGTTAAAAAAAATAGTAGTTTAAGCATTGCAGCGGCACTATCCTTGATAACGAGCAAGAAAAAGGTATTATTCACAAAAAAGTTGAAGAATTTTAGAAAAACTTACAACTAAAATCGTCCATTTCCCTCTACATAGTATTTCTATTTGCATTAAAAATAATAAAAAATAACCCAATATTAGAATTCCTGGGCTCAAATAACCCAAAAGAGAACATATAAGAAAATAGATAAGAAAGCAATCCATCTAACCATCTCCCGTCTCCATTAACATCTCTCATCTTTGACCAATTGAAAATGATAAAAAAATACACAATTTTCAGATTTCTCCATCTCAAGAACCTTGGAAGACATGTAAAATACAACATATAAGAGGCAATGCTTCTAAAACACTCCCCTACCTTATAAATCACTAACATGTTTGATAAATTACAGATATTGAAAAAGTAACACAATATATAGAGTCCTATACTTTAAGAATTCTAAAAAGGACTTATATTATTATATATGTACAAAGTAGGGCTCCCAACCTCCTCCCCTACCTTTATATTGAAAAAATAACACAATTTTTAGCTTTGTCGACTCTACGCATCCTGAAATGGACGAATAACACAACAATATATTAGAAGCAACCCCTCTAACCATCTCTTCTTTCTTATTAACTCATTATATATTTAGTTAAAAAACTATTATATTGAAAAATTAAAATAGGTTTTAGATTACTTAACCGCAAGAACCTTAAAAATAACTTATAACTTGATATATATTAAAAAAACCCCTCCAGCCTTCTCATCTAACTCATTAACCTCCTACTTATATGACCATAAATAAATGGAATTAAGGAAAATATGACACAATTTTCAAAACTCTCGTGTAAAAGAACCCAATGTAGTGTGACTAATAAGGTAAAAATTCTGATTTAATATCAAATAAGCTAATTTCTTGAAATTGCAGCTACCAAAGAAATCCCCGTTATACCCTGATATGTTCACCAAATAGAAAAGAACGCTACTGCTAGATTTTATTTTAGTGGTATTAAGTGGTGCTAGAACATTTTAAACTGACCAATTTGTGAAACCTTATAACATTGGAGGCAATAGAAACAGTTTTATTTGTAAAATTATATAAAAGCAACATTATATTTTAATCTCCAATTTATTTAAAGTCACTTGACAATTGCTTCACCATGCAATGGCTTCTTCAGAAGTAAATAAGAAAGAACAATATTTGGTAGTAATCCTGGTTATATAGTGCTTAAAACTATCCTTAATTACCTAAGATTATGCTAATCATTTTATTATATTATTTACAGACAGAATTATTTTAAGAATGCAAATTTGTGGTACTATTTCAGAGAACTTATAAAGATTAAGTAAGGGTGAATGGTTTAAGTCTACCTGTTCGTTTAATAACACTGGTCAACAAAAAAAAGAAAATTGCTTGTTTCCTGTGATTTTGTTTTGTTTCTATCTCAAATTGACGCGTATTTTTTAAATACGGCAACGATTTTTCTCTAACAGCTTTTGTTTTTGAGTTATAGCTAACTACCCTCATTTATTATTTTTACTTAGATCTTCGTTTTTTATTGGACACTAAAATATATTTTGTTGTTGTTTTAGATATGGCTTCGTCAAGAAGATGTTGTGTGCTTAATCCCGATTGTTTTTGCTATATTTGTGGTGAATATATATTTGCAAAATATCGAAAACCTATATCGGACTTTGTGAAAACTGCGTATTCTGCGTATTCTGCGTTGTCAAAATAAACAGAATTAACCCTGGAAATAGAAGTAAGTGGTCATATCCTAACTTATCTTCTGCTCAACGACCTCAATTAAAATCACAAGAGGTATAACCCAGCACATCTAAATCTTCTGATGATCCAAATCTCTGTGAACCCGAACGAAATACATCAAGCGAAGACTCTGATTCAGACTACAAATGTAGCCTTTCTGAACCTCAACCATTTAATCAGAAAGAACTAAATGACTTAGTAAGAGATCTGAACTTACCAAAAGAAGCTTCTGAAATTTTAGCATCTCGTTTAAAAGAAAAAAATTTGCTTATTCCGGAAACCAACATTACATTTTATCGTACCCGAGAAAAAAATCTGTTACCGTATTTTTCTCAAGAGAAGGATTTAGTTTTTTGTAACGATGTTAGTAGTATTTTGCAGCAGATGGGATTAAAACAGTACCAACCTAGTGATTGGCGTCTTTTCATAGACAGCAGCAAAAGAAGTTTAAAGTGTGTTTTGCTTCATAACGGTAACAAGTACGGATCGATACCTATTGCACATTCGACGACTTTAAAAGAAGAATACGTAAATGTTTCTAAGGTTATGGAAAAAAAAAATTAAGTATCAAGACCACAAATAGGTCATTTGTGTTGATCTGAAAATGGTTAACTTTCTTTTAGGTCAACAAGGGGGGTACACAAAGTTCCCTTGTTTCATGTGTCTCTGGGATAGTCGTGACAAACAACACCATTGGTCACAAAAAGTTTGGCCAGTGCGGGAAGAGCTAAAAGTTGGTACAAAAAATGTTATAAACGTGCCTTTAGTTAGCCGAGACCGCATCATACTTCCACCACTTCATATTAAACTCGGCATAATGAAACAGTTTGTGAAGGCGCTTGACAAAAGTGGCGAAAGTTTTAATTTTCTTTCACGCAAGTTTCCAAGATTAAGTTCAGAAAAATTGAAAGCTCGTATTTTTGATGGGCCACAGATTAAGCAACTCGTGAAAGATCCTAATTTTGTCAAATCAATGACTGAAGTCGAATCCAAAGCTTGGAATTCATTTGTTTTAGTTATGAGTAGCTTCCTAGGCAAAAAGAAATCTGACGACCATGTCGAGCTTGTTGAGTGCATGCTATCGAACTTGCAAGAGCTAGAGGGTGCAACATGAGCATAAAAATCCAGTTCCTGCACTCGCATTTAGACCGATTTCCACAAAATCTGGGTAATTTTAGTGAGGAGCAGGGTGAAAGATTTCATCAGGATCTTCGGACAATGGAAGAGCGTTATCAGGGGCGGTGGGACTCAATATGATGGCAGACTACTGCTGGAGTTTGCAACAAGATCTACCTAAAGTCGTTCATTCAAGGAAATCTTATAAAAGATCATTTGCTAGTGTTCAATAGAAATTTTGTTAACATAATGTATTATTTTTTTGTATTTTTTTGGCAAAATAATAAAACTGTATATTTCAAAAGGTAAAGCTGTTAGCAATCTCCCAGTATTTTTTCATAGTCAGGGCCATAGAAATACCCAATAACAGAAAAAAAAATAAAGGAAACAAGACTTGTGTTGACCAGTGTAATTGATTGGAGTTTTTCCGTTTATTAATTTCAAGAGATTCAAGCAAATTTAATTTTTAATGTTCAGTATGGAACACTTATAAGATCACTTAGGTGTATGTCTGTCTGTCACACCCGATTTTCTCCGAAACTATTTGACATAGAAAGTTGAACTTTGGCAATAATATAGGAATTAATGGCCTCATCAGAGCCATGTAGTTTTGAGAATTAAATTTTGACTTAAGGGGTTAGTTTGTGAAAATACGAGTAAAATTTATATATATATATATATATATATATATATATATATATATATATATATATATATATATATATATATATATATATATATATATATGTATATATATATATATACATATATATATATATATATATATATATATATATATATATATATATATATATATATATATATATATATATAATGTAATACTTGCGCGCACTTTTCTTTGTATTATTTCTAAAAAATCGCGATAAATCGCTGTCCCCCCCCCGGCTTATTTCGAAAAGTACTTATCAAAATATTTTGAAAAAATTCTGGAATATTCTCCACGGGGTGTAGATTGAACGAAAATTATCACGAGTGCATTACCTTTAATAACTTAATTTTTTTTTTATTTTAAAAGCAATTAACGTAGGGAACACTAATTGCGCAAGTTCAACTTGCACTTGACCGGTTATTTAGATTTATTTTCTACATGTAGGATTTTTAACGTATCGTCAAAATTATGGGATTCGTTTATTATATGGGTTGCGTAATGTGAATTGTTCTTATTTTTAGTGTTCCGTAAGGAACACTTATAAGATCACTTCGGTGTCTGTCCGTCGGTCTGTCCGTCTGTCTGTCCATCTGTCCGTCTGTCACACCCGATTTTCTTCGAAACTATTTGTCATAGAAAGTAGAAATTTGGTAATAATATAGGAATTTATGGCCTCATCGGAGCCATAAAGTTTTGAAAGTTAAATTTTGACTTAAGGGGTTAGTTTTGGGGGGTGAAATCGGAAGTGAAAAAAAAATTTCTTTACTAGGTATTCGAGTGTGGTGTCAAATGAAAGCTTGTGAAAACACTAGTAAAAAATATATATATATAATGTAATACTTGCGCGCACTTTTCTTTGTATTATTTTTAACAAATCGCGAAAAATCGCTATCCACCCGCCTTATCTCAAAAAGTATTTATCAAAAAATTTTGAAAAAATTCTGCAATATTCTCCACGAAAATTATCACGAGTGCATTACCTGTAATAATTTATCAGGTATATAAAAAAAAAAAAAACAGCAATTTCAAGGTCATCAATTTTCAATGAAGATCAGAAATAAACTTTGTTAAAAACGCATTTGGGGGTGTGTTTTGTGAAGTCACTGATCATTTTATACTTCCGTTACAACATTTTTTATTTTAAAAGCAATCAACGTACGGAACACTAATTGCGCCAGTTCAACTTGCACTTGACCGGTTATTTAAATTATGTTATTTAATGCGAGTTTCAAAAGATTTACCAGTTTGTCCTACGTAAGTTTTAGTACAAGATCCACAATTTAATAAATAAACTCCTGATTTTAAGAATTTCTTAGATTTGGTTTTGTTTTATTTGTTCTTTTTTGATTTCACCGTGATTATTGGAACGTGTTATGAATCGATCCTTAAACATATTACTATTTTACTTTAGTCATTTCAAAATTAGAACTGTCAGTGTGCAGTTAGTAAGTTCAAGTATTTTTGAGGAATCGTTTCCAAGCAAATTCAAGAAATTTGAAATATCATACACTGAGCAGTGCGTAGGATTATATCATCCATGACGGAGATCGTGATAATCTTTCTTTTCTTTTGAATTTAATATATACAATATTTATTCACCAAAAATAAGATTTCTTTTAATAATATTACAGCTTTACAGATTATGATTGCCATTCTTGAATTAACGTAGGCGGGGGGCTAGAATTATATTCACAGAAAATAATCGATCTCAATAAAAACGAATTCTTAAAATGTGCTTACCCCATTATAAAGTTTCCACCTTTTATAGGTTTATTAAACCAATACAGCAGTGCCTCAGAAAAACAAATTCCCGAAAATATTCCAGTTCTTGTTCCTTTTAGATCAGAAAGATGAAGACCAGCATCGAAGATGCATTCTACGCATCTTTCTAACAGTAGCCAACATATTGGGTCCATATATTTCGCTTGTAAACCATGAATACCTTTAAAAATAAAAAATAATTAATATTTTACAGCCCTAGAAGTAACTAAAAGGTGCTTACTTTTCTCTTCACTAGTAATTCCAACTACAGTTTTGATTACACATACACATAATTAAATGCAATTCACAAAAAAAAACAGTATAGTTTATTATCCTACTTAATAGTAAGGTATTACACACAGACAAATAAATGCTGCACATGCACCTATACTTGTAATATATATTTTTCTTAGTTTATCTTGTGTTTTTTTATAAGTTTTCTTACCAAAAAAGCCAGCATCAAATGCCGAAATATCTGCTGCATATAGTTTTCCACCAGCGTACGGCATTTCTGGATGATCCACATGGGAATAGTGCGTAACCATGTCAACTTTATTATAAAGCTTATTTTTATATTCCTCTATGTTACTAGCCAGAGGAAACTTTCCAGACATACCTACAAAATTAAGAAATGTAGTAGTAATATTAATAATTTTAATTTTAGTAGTAATGTAATATAGTAATGGGTAAAAAATACAACAATAAATACATATTCGATATTGAGAACAACAACGAAGAAGTAATCAACCTTATACTAATGGTAACAATTAGAAATCAGCTCAGACCCATGAAAAGGTTCTTTAGAGGTATAGGAACGTAGCTAGGATCAGACAAACGCCGCAACCTAAAGATAATTCGGGGTAAAGCTCAACTGGGTGCACAAAAGACGCTTGATGGTCCGGATATTAAGACAGTGTAGAATACATAAACCAATAGATATCTGAGAATCAAAACGAACGTTAAAAACTAACCACCGGAGAATGTAGGACGAATTGCCACCCTACCTTATAAGGAGAATAAAGTATAGTTTGAGAACTAAGTTAACACTTAATCAAAGCCACAAGTTTGCTCTGCACTTGGCTATGTATCTAAAATCTTAGACAAGAGCAAGCTTGAAGTCAACAATTGGCAGAGGAAAATTAGAATACTACCGATCAAGACACAGAAAGACAACCCTCAAACTGGCAGTAAAAGAACATAGATTCTCAGCGGTCATAAGAAAACAACTATACTCACCAGGTCTGCACTGCAACCAAGAAGGCGAAGCAAACTACTGGGGAAACTCTACCCCATCCTGAACCGCTCCAGTAAGTTGCTCCCCCGGACCAAGCTACTAGTTTACAACTCCATCGTGAAGGCAGGCCTCACGTACGCCTGCCCCACCTGGTGCCAACTCTCCAAAACAAGGAGAACCCAGCTTCAAGCAGTGCAGAACAAGGCCCTGAGGATGATCACGAGAGCCCCGTGGTTCATGAGGAACCGTCAAATTCATAGGGACCTCGGTGTGCCTACCGTAAAGGCACACATGAGGCAAACTCAACAGAAGTTCCTCGAGAAGGCGTCCCAGCACCCCAACCCGTGCATCAGGGACGCCTTCCGACTCCCACCTCAAGCTAGCCGCCAGTTCCCTAGACCGTCGGACCCGCTGCTGCTCTCGGACGAAGACGATGACCCCCCTCGCCGCCGTGACAAGAAAAAATGTCATCCTAGGTTAAATTTAAATTAGTCCTAATTTAAGTCTTGTTACATCCTAGTTTAAGTTAGCGTAAGTCTTAGTCTAAGGTAGTTTTAGTCTTAGTTCTAAGTCCTAGCTTTAAGAAACTTCATGTATATTAACAAACACATTTCCTAGTTTAAGTTAGCATAGGATTCCTATTGTAAGAACTTAGGTTAAGATAGAATAAGTTTACATTTAGTTATAGAAATTATTTTTATATACTTTCAAAAATTATAAGAAGGAGGCCTGGCCTAACTTAGAATCCAATAAAGACAGTGAACTATACTCATAAGCAATAAACTTACGCTTATACAGTCCCTGGCCAAATTATTAGACGCACTGTATTTTTTTTAGTAATTTTATGTTTCTTAAGAGTTTTTATGCAATAATGGTATATTTAAACTACAATATTATTGATTTTTATTTAAAAGAATTGTTGTAGACTACATATTTGTATTTATTTTTAACATATGGCAACACTGTGTTGAGAAAGTGATACATGAACGTAAAGAAGTACAAACCTGTATCAGTCGCGATCGGAATCGAGTCAGGTACGGACGTGTTTCTGTGGCCTTATGGACTGTGATTGTTTGTTTAACAGTTTTATACTACTCAGTTATTAGTTTATTTTGTATGCAGTGTTTTAAAAAAGTAATTGGACTATTTTCATTATGGGTAGAAAAGGCGATCTTTCACCACGTAAAAAAGCTGAAGTGAAGGCCCTTGTGATTGCGAAAACATTTACAAACCGAGAAATATCACGAAGATTAGAGGTTTCTGAAGCTAGTGTACGACGCATAAAAAAGAAAATTGAGTCAGGGAAGGAATTAAGCCCGAAAAGAAAGAAAAGATGCGGTAGAAAAACCAATTTTCACTCCACGGTCAGAGAGATGTTTGAAGAAAATTTGTGTAGAAAACAGATTTGCTACCACAAAGGTAATAAAATCACAACTCCAGAATGCTAGCGTAATTGCTTCTGGGCGCACTGTTCGAAGAAAATTGAAAGAATTAGATTTTAAGGCCTGTCGCCCCGCCAGGAAGCCCAAGTTAACAGCTGCAATAAAAGCAAAGCGCCTGAAGTGGGCCAAACAATGGCAAGACAAAGATGTGGACTTCTGGAGATCGGTAAGATACAGCAATTTAATCAATAATTGATACATTATTATCATTTTCAGTTAAATAAAGCAAATAAACATGGAAGTTTATATATTTTTCCTATTTTTGACAGGTCTGCTTCAGTGACGAAAGCACATTCGAAATTTTGCAGAATAAAGCTCAGTATGTGCGTCGTCGTCATGGAGAAAAGTTTCATCCTGATTGTGTCGTCCCGACGGTTAAACATCCACCAAAGTGATGATTTGGTCAGTCATCAGAGGCAAGGGCACTGGACGTCTGTACGTCGTCAAAGGAATAATGAGGCAAGATCAGTACAAAGAAGTATTACAAAATCGGTTGATTCCGCAGCTCAGAGAATGGTTTCCAAATGGGGAACCATTCACTTTCATGCAAGATGGAGCTCCCTGCCACACTGCTCGGTCTGTTAAAGCTTTTTTGGCAGAAAAAAATATCCCTCTGTTGGATTGGCCCTGATATGAACCCATTGAAAATGTGTGGGAGCTGATGAAAAGAGAAGTGGCTAAAGATGTGATTACCAACAAAACCCAGCTCCTAGAAAAGATTATTCATGTGTGGAATCATCATCCTCAAATGCAGGAGACAGTACAATCTTGCATTGATAGCATGCCGCGCAGAATTAAAGCTTTGATGGCGGCTAAAGGTGGCTCAACTAAATATTGACTTTTACTAACATTAATTTCACTTTTCTTTAAAACTTAATAAACTTATGCTTTTCTAAATTAATGCTGTTTTATTTATGTCAAATAAATAGGTAATTGATTGGATAATATAAAAATAAAAAACAAATCAATTTAAAATAATAAAACGGTACGATATCACTCGGTAATTAATATTTTACATGAAATCTTGCAGTGCGTCTAATAATTTGGCCAGGGACTGTATATTTCTAGGGCAACCGAATCTTTTATATTACACGATGCCATGTGCGAAACAGACGATTCAACTTCACTCGTAGCTAAAGCTACAAGTGTAGTTAGCAAAACCTCTTCACGAAAGACATCCAAAAGATTTCGACAAGCTGCATTCGATAAACCGGCTAATGTCGAAACAGATGTTGCCATTAACGGCCGTCTTCTTGTGAACTCCACAAGATGAGATCATTCCGATCAAGAAACTACTTTTCTGTATAGAGTAATCAATGCTGATATGGAGATCTAATACAGAGATATGTGACAAAAAATTGCTAGATATTTGCCACTCACAAAATAACTAAAACTGCAAACTATAGAATTATCGAATTGTCAATCTCAATAGCTAGATATAGTATAAGTAGATAAATCCTTAAGCAAAACAAGGTCCATAGACGTCTTTATTCCAAATAATCACAATCTTGTAGGCAAATGCAATGAAAAGATTGCCAAATACTAGAATTTGGAGGCACGATCCCGAAGTCAGATAAAAATTAAAGCATTGATTCCGAAAATTTCATCAATAACGGGTGTGATCTAAAAAGGCTCAGAAAGATTCTTCGGAGACAGCCGGACTAATGGAAATGAAACGAAGATTTTGACTACGAAAAGTAGAAGGTCGATCAATTCCGGCTCTCCTAGACATTGTTAGTCAAAAATGGATATTTACACTTTCGAATAAAATACAGTATGGTAAATCCCAAAATATAAGATCCTGCCTTTTTACTTTTTCAATGGGGCAACAAACGACCCTATTATGGTTTTGTGCATAGTTGCCAGGTATTACGATATACGTATTTTTATTTTACCTGCTTTGTATACCGCCCTCACTTGTCTATATATTTACTACCTGGCAACCCGGTTTGGAACTCTTTAAGTATTTGATAATATAGGCTTTACAACGTAACGGTTCTATTTGAATTGAATTTGAATAAATAAAGTGCTTTGCAAGAAATCAGTGAACTAACAAAAACCCAAATTTATACGATTAAGGATATCGTAGGAAAACCATCACACAGGAACAGGAAAAAACGGAAATTTTCAAATGCACCAAGTAGACGATTGGGAAAAAGACGTCATCAGGAGAAAAATATATTATGTGTATGTTATGAAGAGAGCAGTTAGTGCCGACACTAGACAACATAAAATTTAGACTGGTGCAGGACGGGACCAATATACATAGTGGCCGATCAACCCTTCACAGAATTCTCTTAAAAATGGAATTCACGTTCCGAAAAATCAACAAAAAGCCAGTAGTGATGGAGTTACAACGATTACGAATCTTGCAACATATTTATTTAAAAGGAAATTAAAAAGTATCGATCAGAGAATTGGCCAATAATTTACCTTGACGAAACATGGTTCGATACCCATGACACGGTTCTAAAAGAGTGGGTTGACAGCAGTATAAAATGTTAGACTAACGCACCTTCAAATAAAGGTAAACAAATAACCATTTTGCATGCTGAATCTGAAAAGGGCTGGGTTTCAAATTGTCTACTATTATTTGCAGAAAACATAAAAAATTCTAGTTTGGACTATCACGAAGACACGACCGACCGCGGAACTTTTTGAAAATTGATTTCAAAATTCCCTTTTGCCAAATGTTCCGAACGGAGTGTTATAGTTATGGACAATGCAAGTTACCATAGTCGCCTGCTAAATATATATATATATATATATATATATATATATATATATATATATATATATATATATATATATATATATATATATATATCAATCGGTCTTATAACGTCTTCCGTCTTCCGATGCCTAATTTCCACTCCTCCGGTTTCTCCATCCCTCCTCCTCCAGATCTCTCTCTAGTACTTCCTTGTTGATTTCTGCTCTCCAGCTTTGGCGTGGTCTTCCTCGCTTTCTTTTTCCATGAGGGTTCCAATTTAAAATCTTTTTAGGTAGTCGGTCTTGTGACATTCTCTGCACATGTCCGTACCATACCAACTGTTGGGTTCTGATTTCGTCCACTATATCGTGCTTTATTTCTAAAGCTTGTCTTATCGTGTCATTTGATATGCGGTTTTTTTTCTGGATTTTTTGGCTGCTCGTCTCCAGAAATCCATTTCTGTAGCTTTTAGTATTTTTTCTGTTCTTTCCTTCAATGGCCACACCTGGGAGCTGTAAGTTATTATACTTTTCACTATTGAGTTGTAAATTCTCTTCTTATTTTCAATGGTTCTGTTTTTGTCCCATAGTATACTATTAAGCATTGCAATCGCTTTTCTTCCTTGGATATTCCTCTCGAATATTGCTTCTTCCAGTGTTCCGTCCCTAGATATTCTCGTTCCCAAATACTTATAACTGGTGTGTCCTGTGGCCAGTTTCAAGTCCTGCTGTTGTCCTCCGACGCACATGTACTCGGTCTTTTTAATATTGACTTCTAGACCCCATTTTTCATATTCCTCCATAAGTTTTCGTGTCATGTATTCCATATTATCGATGTCCTGAGCGACTACTACCTGGTCGTCTGCGAATGATAGCGTGTACAATGTAGTATCGCCATCCAGTGGTAATCCCATACTGCTGCATTTCCTTTTCCAGTTCTTCAGTGCACTCTCCAAATAGATTTTAAATAGCGTTGGGGATATACAGCAGCCCTGCTTGAGACCCTTTGTGACCTGGAACCCTGTTGTTATAGCATATTTGGTTTACACACTACTTCTTGCGTCTTGGTATAAGGATTTTACGGCTTTAATTATTTCGGTGCTTACATTACTCTGTTGTAGTGTTTCCCACAATCTCATTAGGGGCACGCTGTCGTAGGCCTTTTTTAAATCAACAAACAAGACATGGACTTCCTGATCAAATGCGGTTTTCTTTTCTAGGATTTGTGTGAGTGAGAAGAGATGGTCTATTGTGGGTCTTCCTGCTCTAAAGCCTGCCTGTTCTTCAGCTTCTACGTCCGCGTATTCCGTTTCTATTCTATTTTTAAATATTTTTCCGTATATTCTGCTAATAGATCATGTAACCGTTATTCCCCTATAGTTATCGCAATTATTTTTGTCTCCTTTCTTATGAATTGTTGATATGTATGATATTTCCATTCGTCAGGTACTTCTGATGTGTTAATGCATCTTTGGAATAAGTTCCTCAAAGCGCTAAACAGCTTTTCAGTTCCGTATTTTACTATCTCTCCTGGGATGTTTCCTGGTCCTGGAGCTCTACCATTTTTTAGCAATTTACATACTTATTTAACTTCTGATGTTGTTATCCTTATTGGGGATCCTCGTATAACTATATTTGGGTTTCCATGTTGGGTACTTTTGAACTCTGGTCTATCTTCTGTTAGCATATTTGTAAAATATTGGTTCCATTTTTCTGGTGTTATTGGTGAGAAGATTTCTCTTTTCCGTTCTGTTCTCCTATTTTTAAGAAGTATCCAGCTTTCTGTGCTTTTTCTTCCTCCTATGTAAGTGTTGAGTCTTGAGCATGTCTTTTCCCATTGGTTGTTCTTTTTGTCACTAATCATTTTGCGTACTCTAGCTTGGGATTCTTTGTATTTTACTTTGTCGTTTGTGCTCTTTCAACTTAAGTATTTGTGATAGCTTTTCCGTTTTTCTTCAATTTCGTATTTAATTTCTTCTTCCCACTAATATGGTTTTTGCTGTTTTTCCCTTTTCTCTTGGTACCCTAATGCTTCCAGTGCGGCTGCGTGTAGGCATTCCTTTATATACTTATATTCTTCTTCTATATTAACAAATCCCGTCCGTTGTACCTTTTGATCCAGTCTACTCTTGTATAGATTTCTGATACTTTCATTTTGTAAGCTGTCTGTATTATATCTTATTGTTGTTTCACTTGTTGTGAGCTGTGTGCTTGAATCTTTCAGTTTGCTTTCCCGTGTTGTTCGTGAGGTTATCTTTCCTTTCACAAGGTAGTGGTCGCTGCCACATGAAGCCCCTCTTTGGACTCTTACATCTAGGAAGTTTAATCTAGATCTATGTCGTATTATCATATAGTCGATAATACTTTTTAAATCTCTTGTTGTTTGTCTCCACTTATATTTATGAATATCCCTATGCTGGTAGTGTCCGTTTAATATTGTAAGGTTGTTTTGTTCACATATCTCTATAATTCTTCTTCGGTTATCGTTAGTAACTTCTTCGTCATATTTTCCTACCACTTTATCGTGTTCTTTCCTTCCTATTCTTCCATTTAGATCACCCAAAAGTAATATCTCTCTTGATGTTCCAATTTTGCGTATTTCCTCATTTAGTTGTTCAAAAAATGAATCCTTGTTAAATAAGGTTCCTAATGCAGCCAACACCAAATCGGAAATACAGGAATATATGTTAGAAAATTACATTTATTTTGAGTTTAGTTATAAAAAAAGTGATCTTTTGGAAGCTTTGAAAAAGATATATATCTGTGAGAGTATGGCTGAGAAAATGGGACACACTGTTTTGCGGCTTCCTCCGTATTATTGTGTGTTTAATCCAATTGAACATATTTGGCATCATGTTAAATCAAAAATAAGGGCATAAAATGTGTCTCCTACTTTAAGCGTGTCAGTGGTTGAATTAGTAAAAGAAGTTATAAATGATATACCTTGTGAAAGCTGGAAGAATTCCATTCAGCACGTTGTTAAAGTTGAAGATTCATATATTTATATAAATAATATAAAACCACTGATAATTACCTCAGCTGATGACAGAATTAGGCTTAAGTTAAAATATATTTTTATTTATACAATATGTCCCCTCTTGTAAACTCCATTCATTCAAACTGTATATTTGTACTTCTTATCCATTTCTTTTTTACATGCATCTATAAATAAACATCTCCAAAAACACTTATAATTTTATTTATTTGCATTAATGAATAAAATTTGTAAGTCCATCTCTGCAACCTATGTTATCATAAACAAGAGGTCACAATTTTTATATTGCCCACTTAAAAACGCCAAAAATCAGAATCTTGTATTTTGGGACAGGCTATATAATTGTTTCACTAAATTTATTGAGATCACTCTGACACGTGTTTCGGTCTCGCGACCATTTTCGAAGAGGTTTCCAGCAAGACTAAACTTAGGTTTTAAAAGATATTACGTTTGGATGGTTAACTGGTACTAAATTTAAATTAAGAGGTAATAAAATTGGGTTAATTACAGGTAATCTATCTTAACACGGCGTCTAATATAGGGGTATTTCCAAATTCTATTCGGGTGTTCGTTGTTTTTATATTATTTTTAATGGCTTCTTTATGCTAAGAATTTCTAAATAATCCATATGTTTTCCTTTTTGAGCACAGTATAGCAACTTCACCCTCTCGTTATTAAAAAGTAATTATTGTCTATGCAGTGTTCAGCAAAGCTTGTTAATTTATATTTATTTAAAATAGAGTGCCTATGTTCTTTAATTTTTGTTGTAGGCTCCGTCCCATTTGTCCCACATAGACAGCGTCACAGTCACCACCATTAAGTTCATATATACCCGATTTTCCATATTTGTTAGATCTTTGTGTGATTTGAGAAAATGAAAAATAAAAACTGTAAAATGTAACCAAACATGTCCACTTTAGGGCAAGTTATGTGAACGATATTCTCTGCATTTGGAAGGAACCGATAAACAATTATCACTATCCTATATATAAAATGCAACGCCTTGTGTGTTAAATGTCTTCTGTCCGATTAATGCGCTCCATCACTCAAAGAACCACTTATCCGAAAATTATCTAAAAAGTGCTTTTTTTTAAAACATAAATATGTTCTCTGGTTCTATTATAGGATATAAAATTTTATTACGTTATGGTAACATAAGGACTAAGCAGTGACGATAATAGTAAATCAAGTCTCTGGAAAAAAGTTTGCCACTAGCGCGTTCTCTTGCAACACACTGCCTAAACCATTAAATATAGAACCATATCATGTATATATAATCTGTATTATATATAAAATGAACGTCTTTCTGTCTGTGACTGTCCATTAGTGTGCTTATCGCTCGAGAACCACTTATCCATCTTACGTGTTTTTTTTAATTCATAACATACATATGTTCTCTGGCCAGGTTATCTATAATCTTCTATAATATATATATAAAATGCAACGTCTCTCTGTCTGTCTGTCCGTTAGTGCGCTTATCACTGGAGAACCACTTATCCGATTTACGTGCTTCTTTTTTTTACAACATACATATGTTTTCTGGCTAGGTTATCTATAATATATATATATATATATATATATATATATATATATATATATATATATATATATATATATATATATATATATATATATAAAAATCTGTAATATATATATATATATATATATATATATATATATATATATAAAATGCAACGTCTCTCTGATTGTCTGTCAGTCTATCTGTCTGTCCGTTAGTGCGCTTATCACTGGAGAACCACTTATCCGATTTACGTGCTTTTTTTTAAAAAACATACGTATGTTCTTTGGCCAGGTTGCAGATATATTTTATTACATCAGGTAACATAAGGAATAAGCAGTGACAATAATACTGAATCAAGTCGAAAAAAAGTTTGCCGTTAGCGCATTCTCTTGCAATACACTGCCTAAACCATTAAATATGGAACAACATCATGTAAAAAAATACAATATATATAAATGCAACGCCTCTCTGTCTATCTGTCTGTCCGTTGGTGTGCTTATGCCTTGAGGAATCACTTATCTGATTTACATTTTTTTTGTTTAATTTATACATTGTTCTCTGGCAGATTATCTATAATAATATATATATATATATATATAAAACGTACGTTTCTCTGTCTGTCTGTCCGTTACGTGTTTTTTTTTAATTCTTAACTTAATATTTACCAAAAAAATCCATAATATATGTAAAACGTAACGTCTCTCTGTCTGTCTGTCCGTTAGTGCGCTTAGCACTCAAGAACCACTTATCTGATTTACGTGTTTTTTCTTTATAAAATACATATGTTCTCCGGCCAAGTTATAGAATCTATTTTATTACGTTAGTTAACATAAGGAATAAGCAGTGACGATAATAATGAATCAAATCTACGCAAGCGTAGCCGCGGGTACGGCTAATTATAGATAAACTAGAAAAAAAAAACAAAAAACATAAAAATATACTTAAACAATTTTACGTATCAGACGTCAAACACGAAAGCAGAAACGATTTGCTATCAACTATGACGGTGTTATTAGTAATAAAATCAATACTAGCCTTAATAAGTTAGAAATAAAGTGTATAAGTGTTAATAAAAACAATATAGCCCGGTATCAAGTTAATAACAAAGAAAGATCTAACAAATAAGGAAAATGAGGTATATATGAACTTAATTGTGATGACTGGGACGCTGTCTAGGTGGAACAAACAGGACGAAGCCTACAACAAAGATTAAAAACCCAGGAACTTTATTTTAAATAAATAAAAATTAACAGGCTTTGCTTTCAGAGACACTGCATAGACAATAATCACCTTTTTCATAATGAGAGGGTAAAGTTGCTATACAGTCCTCAAAAAAGGAAAGCATATGGATTATTTAGAAATTCTTAGCTTAAAAAAGCCATTAAAAACAGTATAAAAATAACGAACACACAAATAGAATTTGGAAATACCTCTGTATCAGACGGCATTTAAGATAGACTACCTGTAATTAGCCCAATTTTATTACCCCTTAATTTAAATTTAGTATCAATTAACCATTCAAATGTAATATCTTTTAGTACTTAGGTTTAGTCTCATTGTAAACCCTTCGAAAATGGTCGCGAGACTGAAACACGTGTCAGAGTGATCTGAATAAAAGCAGTGAAATAGTGATACTGTATTTTATTTCATAAGTCTAGAAGCTAGAACCGACCGTAAACTCCATACATTTTATTTTAAGGTTAAATATGTTTCGTAGTAGTAATAAGAGGGCATGTAAATAGCTTTAGATGAATGAAAGGGGTTTACAAAGTAAGTAGGCTCCTTGCAGTCACACGGACTGTCTAAAGATTCATGGAAAAAGCACACCTAGAGCCCCATCAGAGTTCAATCCTGATAATAACTGGGCATATCTGGGATTAGTGAATGTACCCGGGAGAAAGTGAGCAATCCCTTTGAACTCTCGTTTTAAAGTTAATTGTAAACTTGTAAATACTAACCAGATATAACGACCTCTTCTCCATCTGGTGGATTAGCTAAGAATTTCCCATATTTTACAGAAGGGTCTTTATCCAAATTTGTATCGTTCATATCTTGAATCCTGATGACGTTCTTCAGCAACTAATAAAATACTAAATATAATAATATATAATAAAACAAATAAAAATGGAAATAAAAATATTGCTTAAATCAACCAATTCTAGCTATGAGACTTAACCGCAAAAACTCTTTTAGATTACGTTATATAATTTATTGTCCCCTTTCTCTTCCATTTCCTGCTTTCCTTACAAGTACTATATGAGTGTCAAATATATAATCGATATCTCATTTGGTTAGGAAGTTATGGCGGCAAGAAATCGACAAATCGACAGAAATTGGAAACTATGTTTTTACAGAACGTCTTGTCACGAACGACGTGAAAACCTTGGTCTGTGCGGGCGAAGCGAGCGGTACGGCCGACGCTGAAAGTGAAGGCTACATGAGCATTAGAACACAAGTGTTCTGCGTAGCTGAAAAATTTACAGGCTTAACCATTCCTAGTCAAAAATTATATCATCATTTTTAAAATTGCTGGTAACGTTTGTCATATGATAAAAATTTACATCGAGCAAAATGTTTTAAAAAAAACATTAAATAGTTCTAATACATAGAAACTGAAATTGTCCTTATACGAGGCTGGTTTGAAAAGTCCGTGCAAAAATAAAAACTACTTATGTGTTTGGGGTAAACCTTTTTTATTTTTCGACATAGTCTCCTTTTAGGCTTATACACTTCGTCCAACGATGTTCTAGTTTGTTGATCCCTTCCGAATAATAGGATTTGTCCAAGTCTGCAAACTATCCATTAGTGTCTGCAATCACCTCCTCGTTTGAATAAAATCTTTGTCCCGCCAGCCATTTCTTCAAATTGGGAACAAATAGTAGTCCGAGGGAGCCAAGTCTGGAGAATAGGGGGGATATGAAACGAGTTGGAATCCTATTTCCATTAATTTTGAAACCACAACTGCTGAGGTGTGTGCTGGTGCGTTGTCGTGATGGAAAAGGACTTTCTTGTGGGCCAATCGCGGGCGTTTTTCTTGCAGCTCGGTTTTCAAACGGTCCAATAACGATGAATAATATTCACTTGTAATAGTTTTACCCTTTTCCAGATAGTCGATGAGGATTATCCCTTGCGAATCCCAAAAGACAGTCGCCATAACCTTTCCGGCCGAAGGAACGGTCTTCGCCTTTTTTGGTGCAGATTCCCCCTTGGTAACCCATTGTTTAGATTGTTGTTTGGTCTCAGGAGTATAGTAATGTATCCATGTTTCATCCACAGTGACGAAACGACGCTTAAAGTCCTCCGGATTCTTCTGGAACAACTGCAAACCATCCTTGCAACACTTCACACGATTCCGTTTTTGGTCAAGCGTGAGCAATCGCGGCACCCATCTTGTGGATAGCTTTCTCATGTCCAAATGTTTATGCAAAATATTATGTACACGTTCAGTCGAGATGCCCACAGCACTAGCAATCTCACGCACCTTAACTCTTCTGTCATCCATCACCATATCATGGATTTGATCAATGATTTCTGGAGTCGTAACCTCCACAGGCCGTCCAGAACGTTCAGCGTCACTTGTGCCCATATGGCCAGTCCGAAAATTTTGAAACCACTTATAAACTGTTCTAATCGAAGGTGCAGAGTCACCATAATGTTTATCAAGCTTCTCTTTAGTCTCCTGAGGCGTTTTGCCTTTCATAAAGTAATGTTTAATCACCACACGAAATTCTTTTTCCTCCATTTCTTGAAAATCACTCGACTTCCTTGATTCACACGAATGCCAAACACAAAGAAATAGACCAATATGGCTGAAACTTGGTGTGCGTTCATTCAAGAGATGCTACTAACTAAACATGACCTCGATACGCGCCGGTGGTGCCATCTCTCGGACTTTGCACGGACTTTTCAAACCAGCCTTATTGTGAAAGTATGTAAATAGATATTCTAATATTATAAGTTGTAATATACCAAAGTTTAATTTGATCCAAAATTTCCGCACATAAGAAAATTTTCTCTTAGGGCTTAAGAGGAGTCACTACATTTTTTTAGAAATTGAAAAAGAATTTTCAGATTTTCCCAATTGTTGAGTTTCGACAGTGTGGGGTATTTTTTACATTTTCAAAACAACTAGTCATTTTAAAAGGTTTAATAATTTTATTGCAAAATCCTTTTGAATACCCATAAAGCATACGAGGGTGAATTAAGAAGTCTAATCAATTTCTACGAAATGGTGGGAAATTTTGTCAAACGGCATGACTATTGGTAAGCGTGATTCTTGTAACAGTTATGATCAAAGTTTCAAACAGATTTAACAAGCAGTTGTTCGTTGGCGCTATCAGAGGTGATCGGCCTTATATGTTTCGTAGAAATGGCTAAAGTCGAGAATCGTGCAGATTGAGGTTTATTTTTATTTTGTTCTTTTTATAAGAAGATTGCCAATAGTACAGTAAAAAAAGCATTTAAAATTGAACAGTCTAGATACAGCAATATGGTGATTTTATCCTCTCACCAAGAGTATTGTCCTGAGTTTTAGACCTCGAAAAACTTGTGCTCTTTTGTTTATAAACAATTTAAATTTTCCAAACGCGTTTTTTGAGCTTGAATAACTCCGGTTATATAAGCCGGATGGAGACAAGAACAAAATTAAACTCTTCGTAACGAAATTTCCTATAAACTCTCGTTACTTTTAAGTCGCTCAAGTACGTACAATCTACAAAATTGAAAAAAAACTTTTTTTATACCAAAAACATCCTGAAATTTTAGTACAAGAATATTGAACCCAATGGGCACAATTTATAATTTAAAATTTGAATTGCCCGCCATTTTATGCCATTTGGTCAAAAATGGATCTTTTTTTTCAAAATTTAAGTCGCGATGCCAGCTTTCCGATGCTATTATTTTTTTTTTTTGGAATCATTTTAACCTTTTTAGTGTTCCGTACGGAACACTTATAAGATCACTTCGGTGTCTGTCTGTCTATCTGTCTGTCACACCCGATTTTCTCCGAAACTATTTGACATAGAAAGGTGAAATTTGGTAATAATATAGGAATTGATGGCCTCATCAGAGCCATGTAGTTTTGAGAATTAAATTTTGACTTAAGGGGTTAGTTTTGGGGGGTGTCAAATGAAAGCTTGTGAAAACACGAGTAAAAAATATATATATAATATTATACTTGCGCGCACTTTTCTTTGTATTATTTTTAAAAATTCGCTGTCCTGGGCCTTATCTCGAAAAGTACTCATCAAAAAATTTCGAAAAACTTCTGGAATATTCTCCACGGAGTGTAGATTGAACGAAAATTATCACGAGTGCATTATCTTTAATAATTTATATGGTATATAAAAAAAACAAAAATTTCAAGGTCATCAGATTTCAGTAAAGATTGGAAACAAACTTTGTTGAAAACTCATTTGGAGTGTATTTTGTGGAGTCACTGATCATTTTATACCTCTGTAACAAATTTTTTTTATTTTAAAAGCAATCAACGTGCGGAACACTAATTGCGCAAGTTTAACTTGCACTTGACCGGTTATTTTACATTTGTTTTTTAATCAAATAACAACAAATTCGTTTTTTCGGTCGTTTTGAAAAAAAAATGAGAATTTTTTATCACATCTGGTTGAGAATCGCGGACCTTTATGTAGAAAAAAAAATTTCGTTAACGCGAAAATGACCGAAAAAAAACGGATTTGTTGTTATTCGATTAATAAACAGATGTAATAAAAAACGGTTAAAATTGCCCCAAAAAATATTTTTTTAATGATATCGGAAAGCTGATGTCGAGACCTAAATTTTGAAAAAAAAAAAAAGATCCATTTTGGACCAAATGGCATAAAATGGAGGGCAATTTTAATTTCAAATAATTTGTGCCTACTGGGTTTAATATTTTTGTACCAAAATTTCAGGGTGTTTTTGTTATAACATAACGCATATTTTCTGAAAATTTGCAGCCGATCGGTTCACTTAGTCAACCTGTCCAATAAAACGGAAAAAAAAACAATTTTTGGCCTATTTTTTCAATTTTGTAGGTTGGGCGACTTAAAACTAACGAGAATTTATAAGAAATTTCATTAAGAAGAGCTTTGTTTTTTTTTTGTCTCGATTCGAATTATATAGCCGGAGTTATTCACTTTTTAAGCCCAAAAAACGCTTTATGAAAACTTAAATTGTTTATAAACAAAAGAGCACAAGCTTTTCGATGTCCAAATCTCACACTCCTGGTAATACCTCAGATAGGATAAAATCATAATATTGCTGTATCTAAACTATGCCTATTTCATCATCACTTTGAGCTTTTTCTACGGCACTATAAGGGAAAATTATTGATATCTAATATAACATTTGAGAAATCAGTTGTAGTTAACCCGTTTTTATATTTAAAAAGAAAAAAACTATCTAAAAATAAATTTCATTTCAGTTACCAGCACTGAAATATATATTAGTATGATACCTTACTCTACTTACCAATTAACTGAAACTTCAAACAACTATTTGTTTTACACACTCAGTAAACTACCTGCTAATTTTTTTTAAGCTTTTTATAGGTTCGCTACGCTAATTAACATTTGGAAAATTTTGTAAAAATTAGCACTACTAATTAGATTTAATGCAGGCCGCAAATATATCAACCAGGCCGTTGTCAAAACGCATAGTTTATTTTTATTTAACCGTCGTGTTTTCGAGTTGTGTTAACTTCCCTCTCCCACCAAAATTTTTTTTTTTTTTTTGCATTTCTCCACGTTTCAGGATTCTTAATTCATGAATCTCTTTATTTCCTAAGTTTTGATGTCCCTTCTGTATATCGGCTTGAACACCCTAAAAACGAAATCAGATATCCATTACGAATATATATATATATATATATATATATATATATATATATATATATATATATATATATATATATATATATATATAAGTATCCCATATATGTATATATGGGATACTTTAAAGTTATCTAGCAAGCTATCAAAATTCGTTACGATTTATAGTTTATACGATTTTTTATTTTCCAAAAACTAAATTAAATTAGAAAGACTGAAACTATTTACATCTAAAAAAACATACCGTAGACCTAACAAAATTAGAAATAAATGCTAAAGAAGAGCTGAGTAAGGAAGTAAGGGAAACGCAAATTGCTGAAAACATAAAAACCTAGACAACACCAGCGACAGAATAACAGGTATATTAAATAAAACAGACATGGACTCTAAAATAATCAATAGATCAGATACATTAAGCCTAAAAACGAAAAAATATATCAACACATACAAAAACCGTTGAAAAATGGACTTTGTCCAATTTGAATAGTGTATATTGACTTTTTGTTGTTTTTTTAGGGGGGGGCAAATTCGTCCATTCCCTGGTCATCGAGATTTAAATAGGGATTAAGTTTTTAAAATTCTACTGTAAGAAGAACTTTCTTTTTATGAGAAATATCCCCGCCCTCTGGTCATTGCTTTTTAAACGAAGTTGTAAGTTTTTCAGTTTCACTGTACGAAAGGTTGTTTTTTGTAAAATCTTCCCCCTTGAATATCAATTTTTAAATTAAAAGTTCCACTCTAAGGAAGAGATCCTTTTTTTACTGTGTTAAGGCACAGTTTTTAGAATTCTAATACAAGAGGGTATTTTTCATCAAGCGGTTTCGCGCCCTGATTGTCGTTTGGCGCTTCTTTTCTCTTTAGTGCACTCATTTTTTCCTTAAAAACCCCGTCCTTTGTGTCTACATACTATCCTTTACTATATATAGTCATTTCATCTTCCACACTATCACTGTTTAACCATTCACAAACATCGGTTTCCGTAATACTTTCACAATTTTGACCAAGATTTTTCCACTTTACTTGATTCCAGGCTGAAGCTATCCAATACATAACATTTTTTAAATTTATCTTTTTTAGACAATCAGTAAGATTGCCACCTTCATCTACTTCTTCTAAAATATGCTCCAATAACAAACGCCTGTAACTGTGTTTTAAATTTTCCAGTACACCCTAATCCATAGGCTGAATGAGAGAAGTTAGAGCAGGAGGCAAGAACATTGCTTTTATTTCCCCACTGTTCAAGTTGCTCCGCACTTGGGTGAGTGGAGGCGTTATGTAGTAACAAATTACATTTTCTAGGATATCCATGTTCTTTTAAAAAAGTTCCACTTTGGGAACAAAATCTCCAAAAAACCAGTCTTTAAATAGAGTCGCGTTTATCCAGGCACTGTTTTGATTTTTATACAAAACAGGAAAAGCATTGCGACGAATATTCTTAAAGGTTCGTGGATTTGCTGACTTACCAAAACATAATAATGGGAGTTTGTGTCTTCCAGAAGCATTACTGCATTCAAGAACGGTAATACGTTCTTTGCTACGTTTGTAACAAGATGCTACAGCTGCCGTTTTTGAAGCTAAGGTATTTGACGGCAACACTTTGTAGTTCAAGCCTGTTTTATCATAATTATACATTTGGTCTGGTTGTAAACCATGTTCTTTCATAAGCTGCTCAAAATTCTCTGCAAATTTTTTTGCAGCAGCTACATCAGCCGACAATCTATCTCCACAAACTTTCAGTTGACATACACCATTTCTTTTTTTCCACCTGTCTAGCCATCCATCACTTACAGAAAAATTTACAAGCGCTTCAATAACCAGCAACTCTTCGCTTAAACTCACTCCTTATGTTTTAAAACTGTTCCTGAAATTGGTATTCTGCGTTCTTGATTCTGTAAAAACCATAAAAATAAAGAATCATCCACTTTTTGGTATTCACCGCTTTTCATACTTTTTCGTGCCTGTGTGGGCGATGACAAATAACACCATTTTTCAAGTTTTTCGCGATTTTTTCTCCACACTGAAAGAGTACTCACGGCTACACCTAAATCCTTCGCTATATTTTTAAGAAGTTCACCATTATCTAAACGTTGAATTACTTCAAGTTTCTCTTTTAAGGTAATAACAACACGTTTACGCTTATTATTATTTATTTATTTATTTATTTATTTACGGTTCATTAAAACCTAATTTAACTATCGGATAGGCATATTCTTACAATGTTGATATAATAGTTGCTTAAACTTATTTATAGTTCCACAATTTTTAATATTATTTGATAGGTCATTAAAATGTTTAAGTCCTTTATAATAAAGATTTGCTCGATCAGCTTCATTTGTAATTCCCTACTACTCGGAAGTCATTTCGTCCTCTGGTGGTGTTGTAGTTGTGTATCTGATTGACGTATCTAATTTTCTCGGTTAAATATGCGGGACAATTTTCTATCTTTATATTATAGATGAATTTCATTGCGTAATAAAATAAGCTCTGCTTTACACTCAGCCAATTTAATCGATCTAACATATCTTTTATGTGCGTATCTCTAGGCTTCTGCAATATAAATCTCATTGCCTTGTTTTGAAGTTTTTGCAGTAGTTCTATTTGTGTATCCTTAGCAAGAAATAATACCGAAGGACAATAAATAAAATGTGGCTCAATTATGCTTCTATATATTAATATTTTATGGTATTCACTTATGATGTGGCAAGTTCTATACATGAGATAAAGTTTTTGGTTTATTTTATTCACTAAATATTGAAAGTGTGCATCAAATTTAAGTCTACAATCTATTATTATACCCAAGTATTTAATTTCGTTTACTTTTTCTACTTCACGGTTATTTATGTATAATTTATGATTATTATTATAGTTATTGTGTGATATTATCATATATTTAGTTTTATCTGTATTTAGTTTCAACATATTCATACACATCCACTTGTAAAGAATATTCATATCAGACTGCATTTTAGTAATAGCCACATCCAAACTAACATCACTAATTGCAATCAGTGCATCGTCTGCAAATAGTCTAACATCCCCGTACTTTAAATCGTCTTTAATGTCATTTATGTATATGAGAAACAGTACCGGCGCAAGGACAGAACCTTGCGGTAGACCAATATTCACTGGTATCGTTGATAATGTCGTGTTTCCAACTTTTGTTTGTTGCTTTCTATTCGATAGATAATCTTCAAACCATTTTAATTCTATAACACGCACTCCAATTTTGTATAGTTTCATAAGCAATAATTTTCTGTCTATAGTTTCAAATGCTCTTTTTAAATCTATGAAAGTTGATACAATGTATTTTTTATTCATCAGATCTTCACGCCATTCAGTTATAACATAATTAATTGCAGTTTCACATGAGTGTTTGCTTCTAAAACCCGATTGCTCTGGAATAATAATATTGTTATCATTCAAATATTGCAGTAACTGATTTTTTATCACTGTTTCAAGGATTTTTTCGTCACTTGGAAGCTTATTTATTGGCCGAATCTCTTCAGGTTTCATAGTATCTTTTATTTTTTCAATTGGTACAATTTTGGAAATTGTCCATTCGTTAGGCACTTTTCCTTGCAGCATGCTATTATTGATGATATTGGCGTAAAAAAGCCGTGCATGTTATAGAATGTTTAATTACACCTTCAGATAGAATATTCTTACCGCCAATTATATTTTTAAATTTTTTAACTATTTCAATTATTTCGTTACTATCTACTGTTTGAAATTTAAATTGGTGATTAATTATATTTGTATTTCCCATAGTATTCTACACAACGTCTATACCATTTTTAACGTCAATGTTAATGTTTATGACGCTCCATTTTGTAAAATATCTATTAAAACGAAACTATTACCTCTACGATAATAATAGACGTAATGAGTAACTTATAACACTCGTCGACCAACCAAAACATAGACAGCGGTAAAATTCTAGACATCGGTGAGTTCTCGATGCGTTAAGGAAACCACTCATCATCTGTTTCGAATAATGGAGATTTTTTCGTTTAATGGGAATACAATTTGTTTCGGATAAGCCGGATTTCAGATAATCGCGATTCGGATAATCGGGATTGTACTGTATATATGTATATATATATATATATATATATATATATATATATATATATATATATATATATCGTTTAATTTAACGAAGTTCTGGAAGTAATTATATCTTGGGATAACTAAGTAAAATTTAACGCTGTAAAAACACAGGCGAAAATTTTTTTTAAACAAAAGTTATCCTTGCGAAATCTGATATAGTTATAATCGGCCGCTTTGATATCGTCACTCAACTTACTGGGTGTTAAATAAAGAGCAAATTTGTCTTGAAATGAACATGTTACATGCTTCGCAAAGAGTGCTTTTCAGAAGTGGAGAATAAACTATGTGCAAAACTCAAGTTCAACCAACTATGGAATATGGTTTCCATGTTTGCGGCTCTGCTCCCAAACATACACTGCATTTGCTGGATTTTATTCAGACGAGCAATCTTGATTTCTTGGAACATCGATGAACAGTTCGCGACTTAAATCTACTTTATGAAAAATGTTCGAGGGAAGTAGTCCGCTTAATTCCTGCTTAAGTGGCGCATGTTGGGAATACACGCCCCGCTAATATATCATATCCGTATTCAGAGATTCAGCTCGTCACACCTCGCCCCACCCTTTACAAGGATTCTTTGATGTTGAGAATGTTATCCTGTTGAAATGATTTGTTCAGAAATGTATTTCCTACAAAATACGAGTTACAGCCGTTCACTAAAACGTGAATTGTTTTTTCCGTACCCGCGTCGCTCCAGTAGCACTTTGGTAATTAATTCGTAATCCGTGTGTTATGCCCATAAAAAAATATTTATTTGGACCAATGTAGATGACATAAAGCATCCCTCTCTTAAACTTTTATTAAATGACATGTATTAGAGAGTAGCTAATATTGCTTTCATGTATCGCTTTGCACAAAATAATATCATAGGCTATATGTAGATCTATAAATAGGTATCTTAACCTGTTTCTATTAGTTTGTTTTACAATACATATGAATATTATATTATTTGACGTACGCAATTGCATCAAGGCACCTTGACCGGAAATTAAAATTATGCCACCTTTGTTATTACATATCCTGATTTACACGTGTATTTTGCGCTTTTAAGTAAGATTGAAACCAATTTCTCCCAAAGATATCAAAACTTTTAGAATAAGCAAAAATGCTTATGTCTTACTGGGTCTCAAGTTCAATACTGTATATTTCTAAGTTCTTATTCATAAAACAAATGAACAGATGATACGAAAAAACTTAATATATATATATATATATATATATATATAATATATATATATATATATATATATATATATATATATATATATATATATATATATATATATATATATATATATATATATATATATATATATACATATATATATATATATATATATATATATATATATATATATATATATATATATATATATATATATATATATATATATATATACATATATATACAGTCGACACTCTATATAGTGAAAGACCAAAATGTTGACCGAAATTTCACTAAAGAAAGTTTTTCACTATATAAAGAAAAAACCCGTATATATTGCTATGTATGTATTTTATATTGGTAATCATTTACTTGTATTTTATAAGGTACAAGCAACAAAAAAAAATTGAAAAATTGAATTATTAGAAAAGATTTTATTAAACATTTGAAAGTTTAAATAGTACATAGCATGTATAGGGCTAAATACATACATAAAGTCAGTACGTTATATCTTTACCCGTGCGTCATAGTTTTCAGGCCACATAACAGACGACTATTATATTATTTGTCTCTTTTCATCAATAAATCGTAGGTATTGGTAAAAAGAGACAAAAAATATAATAGTCGTCTGGGATATTGCCTGAAAACTATGACGCACGTGTAAAGATATAACGTACGGACTTTACGTATGTATGTAATACACACGAAATAAAAAGAATAATACAAAATCTGTTAATACATATATACATACTAAGTACATACGTACTAGGAAAAATAATCAGTTATTTTCTTTTAAACATTACTTTTGAAAAATAATTGTTGCTCAACAAAATTTTCGCATTTATTCAAATGCATAAAGATTTGATCAGGATTTCCTGGCCCCTGAGAGTAGTTCGCACAATGTCAAATGCATTTCTTATTTCATTTTCACTAAATTTAGCAGGACATTCCCCGGTTTCAGTTTCTTCTTCATGATCTTCTGTACTTTTTATATCGTCAATTATGTCTTGGTCAGTTGGGAGATCTGTCGTGCCAACATCATTGTCGATTTCTAAGAAATCTTCAAGTAAAAAATCTGCGTCGACGGTAGCAGTTTTTGTAGAATACCCCATTGCCTTTTTAAGGTAGCGAGATCCATTTCGTCTTCTTCGTCCCATTCGTCAATTTTTTCAGTAAAACCTCCTTTAGAAAAACAGTTTTTGATAGTTTTCTGAGAAACATTCTCACTCCATACTTTGTACAATTCTGTTTCGGTAATGATGTTTTATGTTTTTTATAATACCCTGGTCCATAGGTTGCAATTTGGAGGTCATGTTTGGTGGAAAAAAGATCAATTCAATATTCCTTAATTTTTTACTTACAGTAACTGGATGTGCAGGACAATTGTCTATAAACATCACAATCTTTCGCTTTTGGCTTTTCATTTTCGTGCCCAGTTCTTTGATCCATCTTTCGAAAATCTCAGAAGTCATCCATGCCTTTTTATTATTGGCGTAATCTAACTCCAGAGATTTAACTCCTTTTAAACAACGGGGATTTTTGCTTTTACCTATGAGCATTAATTTCAGTTTTTCTGAGCCATCCATGTTTGCTCCAATCATAAGTGTCACCTTTTCTTTACTTGTTTTAACACCAAAACATTTATCACTTTTAAAAGCAAAAGTTTTATTTAGTAAACATTTAAAAAACAAACCGGTTTCATCACAATTGAAAACGTTTTTTGGCTCGTACTTTTTCAATGTACTTTTTAAAACAGTTTCAGTCCAAATGTCACACTCCTCCTGACTAAACGCTTGCACTCTCGCCGGACACCGTCTTGAAAACAATTGAATTGCGAGTCTTCCAGGCACTCAACCACCCTTCACTAGCTTGAAAATTAACGCAGTTAAATTCTTTAGCAAATTGTAGAGCCTATTGCTTTATTAAATTTCTCGATATTGGTACGTTTTGATGCGTACGGGCCACTTGAAACCATCGTAAAACTGCTTCATTTACATCCTCGTAAGTACTCACCCGTACTCGTTTTCGACTGTTTGGAACACTAGGTTTCTTGATGATAGTGTCGCGACTTTTTATTATCAGAGAGACGCAACTTGGAGAAACACCAAATTTTGCAGCAACATCAATTTTTTTGCAGCCTTTATCAACTTCCTCCAAAACTTTAATTTTCTCAGCTAAACTTAAACACACTCGCTTGGACATCTTACTTGATTCTTAAACAAAAAGAAACTGAACCTGAATTTGCGAATTACTAGGCCTCGACTATAAAATGGGGTTTTTTTTCCCCGGATTTCTATAAAATGGGTTATTCCCCGGGTTTCTCACAGAAATCTACCTGATTTATTGCCAACCATTAGGCGTTATAAACGCGTTAAGAACCTTTTCAAAAGAATGCGTCGTAAAAATGGAATTCGTACTAGACGCACGTTTCTCTAACCATGTTAGCTTTATCAAGAGCAATGATTGATTGTCAATCATCAATCCTGATTAAGTTAACATGATTAGCGAAACGCGCGTCGATTGCAAAAATAAAGTATTTGGTGTAGTGGTGATATATACTGTGTAGCGTCACTGTGCCAAAGATTCCATATTCACAACATAACAGTGATTAGGTTTTAACTGAAAGTCAGTCAAAAATTCATTCAAATACATCCATTCAAAATAAATTAAGTTTTCTGCATTTGCAATAGAAACCGTTAATACTTAATAAAAACAATTTCCACAAGACTGTCGATATAAATTGATTTTTAAGTATATTAATATTTTTCAATCACATTTTTAACGTTTTCCAAAAAAGGCCAAGGATTTTATAATCAAGTTGATTTCCTAGTGTAATGGTTGTCAACGTTGCGTGCCACTCATTGGTCGCATGTCGTACTTCTTTTAAGCATTTAGCTTCCGGAGATAGAAATACGAAAATAAAGGACAGGAAGAGTCTAAATAAATTTTACAAACATATAAAAATACTTTCTACCCTGATGTTTTTTCCTTAATGGAAAAATGTGCTTCTTGTTTTACTTTTGTCACACATGATGAAAAAGTACTTATTTAATTCTCATGGACGTACCAGATTAATATAAATAATTTTTCTGTGGTCTATTTTCTTATGAAATTTGTGTAGATATTCATATGTAGGTACGTAAATTAAACAAGAAACCCTCATCTCAAAGCTCACAAAAACTATATTATTTTGCCGAGAGCTTGGACATTCGCTAGATGGCCAAGATCTCAATAAATGCATAGAAATTTATACAAAAAAATTCGGGTCAAAAATTTTATTATATAGAGTGTTACTATTTTACAGATTCACTATAAACAGTGTCGACTGTATATATATATATATATATATATATATATATATATATATATATATATATATATAGGAATACTCAAGCATCGTTACTCAACTTGCTGAGGGTTATAGCCTTAACATGAACATGTTGCATCTATAGAACAGAAAGCTTCTAGTAATAAATATTGCACAGGTATACAAAAAAAAAATCTCTGTCTTTTAAGTGAGACACGTGTTTTTTTAAGTATTTTTTTTGCTGAATCCAAAAAAAAAATCACAAAAAAAGACATCCATCATGAGGATTTTTCAGAAAACACACTTGTAGTTGGCAGAAAACTATTAAATTAAAAAAGAAAATACATTTTAATAAATATAAAACTGTATAATCATTAAAATTATAGAATAAAACTAATATTTCGGACATCTTTAAATATTCGACATCTACATTTATCACAAAAACTTAAAATAATATTAGGTTTCAGTGTTCATGTTTAACAAAAAACAGACATACACCAACTTTTTCTAAGCTACGTAGCAAAATGCTGTTTAAAATAAATTTTTGGAACCGCTAAATTAAAAAATTGTTTTAGGTTTTTATTAATACTGAACAAAAAACTATCATTTCCAGTGTTTTTTGAAGTTCTTAAACCTGACTTGATATCAAAAAATAAAGTTTTATGTCCAGTTTCAACAAAAAACTCGCTTTTAACACTTACAAGGGTACTATGTGGTTGGTAAAATGCTTTTTTAAGTAAATATCACAATGAAATAATAGTTTTGTCCAATGTTAATAAGAATTAAAAACAATTTTTTAATTTAGCTAACGGAAAACTATAACAAATAGATGCTTATACTGCACTCTGTCGGCGACTTACTAAGTCTATTCAAGCAGAGCGGCACAGCACGGCTGGCACTTATTGCAGAAACGCACCTTTCTTGAGCTTACTGCTCGAAGGCATAGATGGCAGTATTGGTATAACAAGTAAAAACGAAACGAAAAGAATCGTTTTTTTAAAAGTTACCAAAAGTCTTCTTCGTATTTGCTGAAAATTTTTCTGCAAGTGATGGATGGCTAAACAGGTGGAAAAAAAGAGATGGTATACGTCAACTGAAAGTTTGTTGAGAAAGATTGTCGGCTGATGTACCGGCTGCAAAAAAATTTGCAGAGAATTTTGAGCAGCTTATGAAAGAACACGGTTTACAAAAAGATCAAATCTATAATTGTGATGAGACAGGCTTGAACTACAAAATGTTGCCGTCAAATACCTTAGCTTCAAAAACGGAAGCTGGAGCACCGGGTTACAAACGTAGCAAAGAACGTATTACTGTTCTTCCATGCAGTAATGCTTCTGGAAGACACAAACTCCTATTATTATGTATTGGTAAGTCAGCAAATCCACGATCCTTTAAGAATATTCGTCGCAATGCTTTTCCTGTTTTGTATAAAAATCAAAATAATGCCTGGATAAACGCGACTCTATTTAAAGACTGGTTTTTTTGGAGATTTTGTTCCCAAAGTGGAACTTTTTTAAAAGAACATGGATAACCTAGAAAATGTATTTTGTTACTAGATAACGCCCCCACTCACCCAAGTGCGGAGCAACTTGAAAGTGGGGAAATAAAAGCAATGTTTTTGCCTACTGCTGTAACTTCTCTCATTCAGCCTATGGATCAGGGTGTACGGGAAAATTTAAAACGCAGTTACAGGCGTTTGTTATTGGAGCATATTTTAGAAGAAGTAGATGGAGGTGGCAATCTTACTGATTGTCTAAAAAAGATAAATTTGAAAAATGTTATATATTGGATAGCTTCAGCCTGGAATCAAGTAAAGAGTAGTACTTTGGAGAAATCTTGGTCAAAATTGATTCCACAAGAGGAGAGACATTACTCGGAGGCAGAAACAGAAGATAATGAAAGTTTATATCAAATCGTTACAAGCATATCGGGATGTGAAAGTGTTACGGAAACCGATGTTTGTAAATAGTTAAACAGTGATAGAGTGGAAGATGAAATGACTGACCAAGAATTAATTAAAAATGTATGCAAAAATGCTAATAAAATAGACAGTGATTACGATGATGATAACGAAGTAGAAGCCACTGACAATATTCCAGTAAAAATGTCACATTCAGAAGGACTAGAGGCCCTAGAGAAAGCGTTAACTTATGTAGAACAACAAGAAAATGCAACCGCCGCGGATTTTTTTTTTTTTTTTTTTTTTTTTTTATTGGTCTAGCACACGTGCTGCAGGGAAGTCCCTAAAGCGCTCCAGGAGCGGCACGAGTGCGGATGTTTTGCTTATCAGACGTTGGAGAAACATTGCAGCCAAAAACAGAACTAACGCAAAACGAGTGCAATTAAAAATTACCTCATTTTTAAGACATTAAAGTTAAGAATGAATCTGTTTTATTTTCGATTTTCCGTACATATACATATATATAAGTAAACTAATTGTTCTATTCTTTGTTTTAATAAATACCTATAGCATATCGTATAAATGCTTTTAAGTCAATCTGCAACGTTGTATTCGTTTTAAACTTCTATTTTATAAAAAAATTCGGATTAACCGAAATTTCGATTATATATATATATATATATATATATATATATATATATATATATATATATATATATATATACGAGGCTGGTTTGAAAAGTCCGTGCAAAAATAAAAACTACTTATGTGTTTGGGGTAAACCTTTTTTATTTTTCGACATAGTCTCCTTTTAGGCTTAAACACTTCGTCCAACGATGTTCTAGTTTGTTGATCCCTTCCGAATAATAGGATTTGTCCAAGTCTGCAAAATATCCATTAGTGTCTGCAATCACCTCCTCGTTTGAATAAAATCTTTGTCCCGCCAGCCATTTCTTCAAATTGGGGAACAAATAGTAGTCCGAGGGAGCCAAGTCTGGAGAATAGGGGGGATGTGAAACGAGTTGGAATCCTATTTCCATTAATTTTGCGACCACAACTGCTTAGGTGTGTGCTGGTGCGTTGTCGTGATGGAAAAGTACTTTCTTGTGGACCAATCGCGGGCGTTTTTCTTGCAGCTCGGTTTTCAAACGGTCCAATAATGAATAATATTCACCTGTAATCGTTTTTTACCCTTTTCCAGATAGTTGATGAGGATTATCCCTTGCGAATCCCAAAAGACAGTCGCCATAACCTTTCCGGCCGAAGGAACGGTCTTCGCCTTTTTTGGTGCAGATTCTCCCTTGGTAACCCATTGTTTAGATTGTTGTTTGGTCTCAGGAGTATAGTAATGTATCCATGTTTCATCCACAGTGACGAATGATGCTTAAAGTCCTCCGGATTCTTCTGGAACAGCTGCAAACCATCCTTGCAACACTTCACACGATTCCGTTTTTGGTCAAGCGTGAGCAATCGCGACACCCATCTTGCGGATAGCTTTCTCATGTCCAAATGTATATGCAAAATATTATGTACCCGTTCAGTCGAGATGCCCACAGCACTAGCAATCTCACGCACCTTAACTCTTCTGTCATCCATCACCATATCATGGATTTGATCAATGATTTCTGGAGTCGTAACCTCCACAGGCCGTCCAGAACGTTCAGCGACACTTGTGCCCATATGGCCAGTCCGAAAATTTTGAAACCACTTATAAACTGTTCTAATCGAAGGTGCAGAGTCACCATAATGTTTATCAAGCTTCTCTTTAGTCTCCTGAGGCGTTTTGCCTTTCATAAAGTAATGTTTAATCACCACACGAAATTCTTTTTCGTCCATTTCTTGAAAATCACTCGACTTCCTTGATTCACACGAATGCCAAACACAAAGAAATAGACCAATATGGCTGAAACTTGGTGTGCGTTCATTCAAGAGATGCTACTAACTAAACATGACCTCGATACGCGCCGATGGTGCCATCTCTCGGACTTTGCACGGATTTTTCAAACCAGCCTCGTATATTGTTGCGTTAATTTTGTCCAGGAGTGTATATATATATATATATATATATATATATATATATATATATATATATATATATATATATATATATAAACATATATAAACATATATAAATATATATATATATATATATATATATATATATATATATATATATATATATATATATATATATATACAGTCAGTCCAAAAAGTCTCCATACACCACGTGATTTCTATACTATACTACTTATCCACCGAGGATTAGTGCTAAAAACAACTACGGAACATTTTATTTAGAAGTTACATTATTGTTATAAAAATGAAAACAAAATTAATATCAAAAACGTCTCCATACACTCAAGAACTGTATTGAAAAAAACACGTCGCATTTTATTAAGCTATCTGTTGCTCGCTAAACTGAAAACAAATGAATAATTTTCGGCCATACTTAATAATCTGTCACTTGTTGCTAGTAATATTTCGAAATAACAAGCGGCCCAAAATAAGGATGTGTGCTGAGGCCTTTATTATTCGCAATAGTGCTGAACGAGGCAGTGAAAAGAGAGAAGCAAAAAATGATACCGATGATGCTGGGATACTGGAGAATGCCGAAAATCGAAATATCAGAACTACTTTTTGCGGACGATATGGTGATAATAGCAGATACAGAAGAAAATTTACAGCATAACCTCAACAATCTAAATGAGGAATTGAATAATAAAAATACGAGAATAAATATACAGAAGACGAAACAGATGATAATAGGACAAGAGAATAAAAAACACGACATCAGAATAAATGGACTGAGTATGGAACAAGTTGAAGAGTTCAAATACCTAGAATCAATAACTGGAAAGAGAAATAAACGATAAAATACCAAAAGTAGGAAGAATATACAATGGTTTAAGAGGAACATTCCTTGAGAAAAAAAAATAACAGCAGATATAAAGACTGAGGTAGTTAAAAAAATAGTAAACCCCGCATTATTATACGGTAGTGAAACATGGACTAACACAAGTAAGGACAAGAGTAGAATAAACGGAACGGAAATGAGATTCCTGAGGAAAATAGATGGAAAATCAAGAACGAAGGAACGAAGTATTCAGAAACAAAATTAAAATAAAACCAATAGTGACAAACATTTAGTACAGACAACTGGGATGGCTGGGACATATACACAAGATGATGGAAGAAAGACTAACAAAAAGAATATATGAGGCGTGAGTCCAGGGAGCAAATATAAGAGGAAGATCCAGGAAAACATTGCAAGAGGAAGCAAAGAAGACTGCCCAGGAGAGAAATATTCAGTGGAGTGAAATTAAGAACCTGACACAAAATAGGAAGTAGTGGAAGAGGCTGATCAACTCAACTCTACAGTCTTACACGTCACGGTAGAAAGACTCAGGAATAAGTAAAACTAAATGAACAAATGACATGCTTATCAAAGAGTGCTTTCTAAAAGTGGGGAATATTATTTCGTGGTAGAAAGCTTTACACTCCACAAAAAAATTTAAATTATATGTAAAGCTCAAATTCGACCGACCATGAAATATGGTCTTCTTGTTTGCGACTCTGGTCCCAAACATACGCTGCATTTGTTGAAATTTGTTAGCAATCCTGATTTCTTGGAAGAGTACTTTGATGTTGAGAATATATAACATTTATTAAAGGAAATATATTAGAGCGTAGCTAATATTACTTTCAAGTAGCACTTTTCACAAAATAATATCATAGACTTTATGTAGATCTATAACCAGGTCTCTTAACCTTTTCTATTAGTTGTTTTACAATGCATATGAATATTATATTATTTGATGTATGCAGTTAGATTACGGCACCTTGACCGGAAAATAAAATTATGCCACCTTTGTTAATACAAATCCTGATTTACATGTATATTTTGCGCTTTTAAGTAAGACTGTAATCAATTTCTACCAAAGATAATAAAACTTTTAAAACAACTAAAATTGTCTATGCCTTATTGGGTCTCAAGTTTAATGCTGTATGTTGGTAAGTTCTTATCTATAGAACAATTGAACAAATGATACAACACATCTTAAAGTTTAGAGCTACACAATATATATTTATATATATACATATATATATATATATATATATATATATATATATATATATATATATATATATATATATATGAGGCTGGTTTGAAAAGTCCATGCAAAGTCCGAGAGATGGCACCACCGGCGCGTATCGAGGTCATGTTTAGTTAGTAGCATCTCTTGAATGGAGACTTTTTTTTACTGACTGTATATATATATATATATATATATATATATATATATATATATATATATATATATATATATATATATATATATATATATATATATATATATATATATATATATATATATATATATATATATATATATATATATATATATATATATATATATATATATATATATATATATATATATATATATATACACTCCTGGACAAAATTAACGCAACAATATACGAGGCTGGTTTGAAAAATCCGTGCAAAGTCCGAGAGATGGCACCACCGGCGCGTATCGAGGTCATGTTTAGTTAGTAGCATCTCTTGAATGAACGCACACCAAGTTTCAGCCATATTGGTCTATTTCTTTGTGTTTGGCATTCGTGTGACTCAAGGAAGTCGAGTGATTTTCAAGAAATGGTCGAAAAAGAATTTCGTGTGGTGATTAAACATTACTTTATGAAAGGCAAAACGCCTCAGGAGACTAAAGAGAAGCTTGATAAACATTATGGTGACTCTGCACCTTCGATTAGAACAGTTTATAAGTGGTTTCAAAATTTTCGGACTGGCCATATGGGCACAAGTGACGCTGAACGTTCTGGACGACCTGTGGTGGTTACGACTCCAGAAATCATTGATCAAATCCATGATATGGTGATGGATGACAGAAGAGTTAAGGTGCGTGAGATTGCTAGTGCTGTGGGCATCTCGACTGAACGGGTACATAATATTTTGCATAAACATTTGGACATGAGAAAGCTATCCGCAAGATGGGTGCCGCGATTGCTCACGCTTGACCAAAAACGGAATCGTGTGAAGTGTTGCAAGGATGGTTTGCAGCTGTTCCAGAAGAATCCGGAGGACTTTAAGCGTCGTTTCGTCACTGTGGATGAAACATGGATACATTACTATACTCCTGAGACCAAACAACAATCTAAACAATGGGTTACCAAGGGGGAATCTGCACCAAAAAAGGCGAAGACCGTTCCTTCGGCCGGAAAGGTTATGGCGACTGTCTTTTGGGATTCGCAAGGGATAATCCTCATCGACTATCTGGAAAAGGGTAAAACTATTACAGGTGAATATTATTCATCGTTATTGGACCGTTTGAAAACCGAGCTGCAAGAAAATCGCCCGCGATTGGCCCACAAGAAATTCCTTTTCCATCACGACAACGCACCAGCACACACCTCAGCAGTTGTGGTCGCAAAATTAATGGAAATAGGATTCCAACTCGTTTCACATCCCCCCTATTCTCCAGACTTGGCTCCCTCGGACTACTATTTGTTCCCCAATTTGAAGAAATGGCTGGCGGGACAAAGATTTTATTCAAATGAGGAGGTGATTGCAAACACTAATGGATATTTTGCAGACTTGGACAAATCCTATTATTCGGAAGGGATCAACAAACTAGAACATCATTGGACGAAGTGTATAAGCCTAAAAGGAGACTATGTCGAAAAATAAAAAAGGTTTACCCCAAAAACATAAGTAGTTTTTATTTTTGCACGGACTTTTCAAACCAGCCTCGTATTAAAATCATACTAATCTCTATAATGAATTAATTTTAATAATTTTTTATGAACATTGGTTACACTAAAAGTTAGAAAAAAACTTATTCGTAGTGAATTAGCTACCAAATTTCTCTATAAGATTCGAATTAAAATTATTCTTAAGACCTAATAACACAATCGTTGAAATTATGTAATAATGAAAAAAATAAACTGGGACACTAGTAGCAAAATTAATGGTGTAACTAGGACACTAGTAGCGTGTGTTGTCTCCTCTACTTCGGATGACAGCGTTTATGAGCCTAGGCATGCTTCTAATTAAATTTTGGATAAAATCTTGAGGAATTTGCTCCTATTCTGTGATAACTGCATTTTCAAGTTCCCTCAGATTTCTAGGTGCAAGTATATGACGTTTCACATTTTTCTTAAGGTGATCCCATACATGTTCTATCGGATTCAGATCCGGGCTTTTTGGTGACCATTGCATAATCGGTATATCAACTTGATTAAGATAATCGAGTACCTCCCTAGCCACGTGAGGTTGAGCGTTGTCTTGCATAAACAGGAAACTGAGCCCACAAAATCACCGAAAGGCATCACATGTTCTATTACAATATTCTCAAGATAGTAGTCAGCAGTCACGGATCTCGTACGGACAGGAACTAACTCTGGGAGAGCATCAAAGCAGATGCCACCCCAGAACATAACAGAGCCACCGCCGAATGGAATCCTTGCAGAGATATTGCAAGGAGCAAACCTCTCTCCTGGTCTTCACCATACTTGCTTACGACCATCTGGATGTTTTAGACTAACCCTAGTTTCATCTGTGAAGAAAACTTGTTTCCAGTCATCCACAGACCAGTTTTCGTGATTTCGAGCAAAACGTAACCTGTTCTCTCTAGTAAGCAAGGGCGCAGTGGCTGGTCTCCTACTGTTTAATCCAGCTTCATTTAACCGTCTTCTAACTGTTTTAGAAGAAATTGTGACATTGCGAACAGCTTCGAGTTCGTTTCTTATTATAGAACTAGTGACAGTCCTGTTTCTTAAAGCATATTGTCTTATAAAACGTTCATCTAGGTCGCTAGTGCATCGTTT
>CM032448.1:120310701-120358201 GCA_019049505.1 Pachyrhynchus sulphureomaculatus | reverse complement strand
AAGATGGGGAAAAATGTATAACAAGCGATGGAGCATACTTTGAATAAAGCACTTTTTATCATTCTCCCGAATTTAACATGTTTTTTTAGAAAAAAAATCCTCATTTCATACTTGCATATCTGGTATGATGAATTTCCATCAAGTAACGGTCGAGTCAGTTAATTATTATTATCTTAATTTCTTTTTTAAAGGTATTCTGTTTCGTTTTTTTTTTTAATATCTTATATTTATATGAAAAAAATACTGGGATATCAGCTTTACCTTTTGAAATATAATTTATATATATGTTAACAAAATTTATGAACACTAGCAAATGATCTTTTATAAGATTTCCTTGAATGAACGACTTTAGGTATATGATATATCTGCCCCTGCTCCTCACTAAAATCACCCAGATATATGCGAGTGCAGGAAGTATTTTTATCATGTTACCCTAGCTCTTATATATATATACCAGCTTTCAATTTTTCTGAACTTAATCCTATATATTAAAACATTACTTTTGTCAAGCGCCTTCACAAACTGTTTCATTATGCCGAGTTTAATATGAAGTGGTGGAAGTATGATGCGGTCTCGGCTAACTAAAGGCACGTTTATAACATTTTTTGTACCAACTTTTAGCTCTTTCCGCACTGGCCAAACTTTTTGTGACCAATGGTGTTGTTTGTCACGACTATCCCAGAGACACATGAAACAAGGGAACTTTGTCTACCCCCCTTGTTGACTTAAAAGAAAGTTATTTCCAGATCAACACAAATGACCCATTTGAGGTTTTGATACTTAATTTTTTCCATAACCTTAGAAACATTTACGTATATATGTGCCATATAAATCCTTCTCTTGAGAAAAATACGGTATACGATAAAATGTAATGTTGGTTTCCGGAGTAAGCAAATTTTTTTCTTTTAAACGAGATGCTAAAATTTCAGAAGCTTCTTTTGGTAAGTTCAGATCTCTTACTAAGTCATTTAGTTCTTTCTGATTAAATGGTTGATGTTCTGAAAGGCTACATTTGTAGTCTGAATCAGAGTCTTCACTTATATTCGTTCGGGTTATTTGGATCATCAGAAGAAGGGTTGTATGATATGAGGTCGTTATAATAGGATATATATATATATTTTATATATATATATATGATTATATATAAAGTATTGATGATATCACAAAGTCCGATATAGGTTTTATATTTTATATATATATATATTATGACGAAAACCATATATATATATATATACGAAAATATAGTAAATGAGGATATATATAATATATATATTTATATATATAGCAATTTTCTTTTTTTTTTGTTGACCAGTGTTATCTTAATTTCTTTTTTAAAGGTATTGCTGTTCGTATAATATCTTATATATATATCTATATATCTATATATATATATATATATATATATATATATATATATATAATATATATATATATATATATATATATATATATATATATATATATATATATATATATATATATATATACATATATATATATATATATATATATATATATATATATATATATATGTAAATATATTTATATATATATATATATATATATATATATATATATATATATATATATATATATATATATAGTATATACATATATAGATATATATAATATATATTTACATATATATATATATATATATATATATATATATATATATATATATATATATATATATATATACATATATATATATATATATATGTATATATATATATATATATATATATATATATATATATATATATATATATATATATACAGTAACTCACAGCTTAAATGATGCAGTCGCTATAAGAAAAGACTAACTGGTCTCAGTGCCTCTTTATTTATTTGGAAAAAACAACTTATTGAAATTAAATTTGTAAAGAGTCTTCTAAAAAAGTATAAATTACTTTTTGTCTTAAATATGCCTTACTTAATTAACAATAAATAATTAATTAAATTATATGCGATTTTAACGTCACAGCTTAAATGATGCAAAATTCAATATACCAAAATTATTAGAGAAAACAAACTATAGAATTTGAATAAGCCTGCTAATATTTGGTCGGGCCTCCCTCATTATCAATAACGGCTTGTAATCTTCTTGACATTGATTCAACTAACTTTCTAGTATACTCCGGGGAAATAGTGTTCCATGCTTCAGTAATTTTTACTTTTAATTCAGTTTTATTTGATATTGGGGCACTATTTACTTTATTATTTAATGTCAGCCACAAATTTTCAATTACATTTAAGTCTGGTGACTGGGCTGGTGTTTTAATAACATTTGGACAGTTATAAAGCAACCAACTGCGGACTCGAAATGACGTATGCTTTGTATCATTGTCGTGATAGAACAGATAATTGTTTTCAATATCTAATTTTTAGGCACTAGCGACGAGATGCTGCCTTAGTATATCCAAGTACACATATTGGTTCATATTCCCTTCGACGAAATGCATTTTACCTACTCTTGCAGATGACATTCAGCCCCATAACATCACTCCACCTCCACCGTGCTTTACCGTAGCTTTCATATTTTTCAATTTTAATTCTTCGTTACGCTTTCTCCACACTGATATTATTCCATCGGACCCAAATAAGTTTATTTTGGTCTCATCAGCAAATATTATTGAATTCCAGAAGTTCAAGTCTTTATTGATATGCTCTCTGGCAAATTCCAATCTCACGCGTCTATTTCTTTGGTTAATGAAAGGCTTATTTCTAGCAGTTCGACCATGTAAATTATTCGAAAGATCCGTCGAACTGTTTCGGGGTTACACCTTTTTCCAAACTGTCTTTCCACCTCGGCGCACAACTTTGGCGCACTTTTTTTTGGATTATTTGATACCTCTCTTAAAATCCATCTTTCTTCACGTTCATTGAAGATCTTATTTGGAGCCAACCTTGACTTATTCTCGACTCTATTTTCATTCCGGTAACGTTCAATGATATGCTGAACAGTTGACGGACATTTATTTACCATTTTGGCTATGTCTCTCTGGCTGTATCCATTCCTGTAATGAGTAATAATTAAATTTCTCTCAGAAATTGTAGTTCGACGACCCATTCTTAAACAATTTCGTTTTATTGAATGAAAAAATGTCAAATTAAACAAAAAACAATTGCACTAAGAAATCAAAGCAACGCCGCCTTCGTAAATTTCAAAATGCGATAAGTTTTGACCCCTGTTGTTATTTTGCATCATTTAAGCTGTGACGTTAAAATTGCATATGATTTGATTAATTATTTATTGTTAATTAAGTAAGGCATATTTAAGACAAAAAGTAATTCATACTTTTTTAGAAGACTCTTTACTAACTTAATTTCAATAAGTTGTTTTTTCCAAATAAATAAAGAGGCACTGAGACCAGTTAGTCTTTTCTTATAGCGACTGCATCATTTAAGCTGTGAGTCACTACATATATATATATATATATATATATATATATATATATATATATATATATATATATATATATATATATATATAGTTGTGACTGAACTTATGTATTATGATGATTGTAAGCACTCGTGTAAGAATATTATTAAATTATTTGAGTTAAATTATGAAAATTAGATTAACTCTAAAAAAATCGTTGACCATGTTCCACCAAAAATTTGTTACAAATCAAACAAGAAAAAATATGAAAACCTTTTATTTACACCATATAAAAATCACCTAATAGGATACTCTTCACTCCTTATAGAACTGTTCTGGCCATTATTATAGAAAATAAAGAACATAATTTTTAACACGTTAAAAAAAAGTATATAAAAATAGTTTTAGAATATGTAATTAAAATCTGAGATATTTCTTTTGGCAGTCACATTTATTTCTCTTCCACCACCACCAGCAATTAATACAAATATTTGCATACTAAGGGCTAGTAACGATGCCCTCTAACCATCTATTGGTTTAAAAAATAAGTACCTCTTCCCCTTATAAACTTGCAACTTTAAAATTCTTTTTTCTCTCTCTAAAAAATACCTTTGTATCTACTTATTCCTGTCTCTTTTTGCCTTTAAATCCTGGCTACACCACTACCAAGAGCCTAATTTACAAAACTACAAGTATGTAATAAAAATTTCGAATATGTTTGACAACATATGAGTCTCTTTGTATTTTACAAATGTATAATTGTAAACTTGTAACAAGTAAATCTTTGCACGCTTACAAGTAAATTAGTTTTTACCAGCCACCAATTTACTTGTATGTATAACTGACACCTGTTCTTTACTATTTATTTTCTGTTTAACTTGAAATGCATGTAAGATGGTTTTAGGAATTAAAATAATTCCTAAGTGACAAAAGGATGTGGTTCAGTATTACTTCCGAAAAATGAAAATACAGAAATTAGTGAAAGACGCCGAAGACCTTTTAGGCCCAGAATCAACAATTAATTTCAGTCCTACACTGAATTCAATGAACGATTTAGAATGATGTTTGTACTAATGAAACAGTTTATAATAAATATTGGACACGTACGTACTACGTCATCTGTGCATGGGTTTGCACATGGTATAAGTAAATAAAGTATGTATAGAATAGGGGTGCTCAAACGGTCGATCGCGAGTGCTTTTTGAATCGATCTCGAGAATAAAATTCCGATATAGAACTATTCACAGATTTTGTTTTAGGTAACTAAAACAAAATGTAATGAATAAACTACTAAAATTTATTCGATCCACAATTAGGCCAGAATAAACCCCCTCATCACTTTCTTTTATCATAATAACCCCCTGCTAGCGGCAAAAGGCGGCTTTATCAAAGGAACGCGCGGTACTTGTCAAAGAAAAGCCGCGTTTTTGATTCCCGCCGATTTTTCTAGAAACTTCGGGCGGCGTGTTTGACGGGAACATTCGAGACTTCGTTCGCGCCGATATAAATGTTGCGCCTGCAGGAATAGGAGTCAGTTTGAGTTGTAACTTGAAGGCGATACATCGATACAAAGTTTATTAATAAATAGTCCAAAATGAGTGCGGCGAAGAAAAGTAAAACTTATCATTTTAATAACGATTGGGAGGAAGAATTTTTCTTTTGTATGGTAAAGGTTAAGTGCATTTGTCTCATTTGCCGTGCGTCAGTTGCAATACCTAAGCGTAGGAACTTAGAGAGGCATCATAAAACGGTTCATAAAAACTATGAAAAGGATATTCCGTCAAAAAAAGAACAAACCATATTCACAAGACCAGCCAAACAATCAAAAGCTGCAACGATCGCGTCATTTAAAATATCTCATATATTGGCGAAACACAAGAAACCATTTGATGATGGATTGGTTGTGAAGGAAGCATTTATTGAAGCGGGTGAGACTTTATTTGGAGATTTTAAAAATAAAACAGAGATTATGTCGGCTATTAGAGAACTTCAGTTATCTCGTCCGACTGTCACAAGGCGTGTTGAAGTCATGAGTCAGGACATGGCAGACAAATTAAAACATGATATCATGGAATGTACATACTTTTCTTTACAGTTCGACGAATCCACCGATATGACAGACACTGCCCAGCTGTGTATTTTTATTCGAATGGTATTCAATGACATGTCGGCTAAGGAAGAGTTTTTGACAATGATTCCTCTGAAAGGAAAGACCCGTGGCGAAGATATATATGACGTTTTCTTCAATTTTGTAACAAACTACAAGCTACCAATATATAAACTAGTATGCATTACAACCGATGGAGCACCAGCAATGACTGGAAACGAAAACGGTTTTGTGGCATTGTGTCGAGCTAATGATGATTTCCCTTCATTTTTCTCCTTCCATTGCATTATACATCAACAAGTTTTGTGTTCAAAAGTTCTAAACATGGAGGAGATTATAGGCATTGCAATAAAAATTGTGAATTCTATCCGTACACGTAGCTTGCAACGAGGGCTCTTTAAATTGCAGTTAGAAGATAATGAGTCAGCTGAACACACTGATTTAGTTCTTCACAAGGACGTCAGGTGGTTGAGTCGCGGAACATTCCTAGAAAGGTTTCAAGAATTATTGCCCGAAATAACAGCTTTTCTGGACGAAAGAGGTGATGACACTCAGATGCTGAAAAACGGAAAATGGCTAACTGATTTGGCATTTTTGACAGACATCACAATACATCTAAACACCATTAATTTGGAGCTTCAAGGTAAAGGAAAAACTATTATTGAGATGATTAGCGCAATAAACGCATTCAAAAGTAAATTGCAACTTATGATAGAACAACTGAAAAGAAAGGATCTGAAAAATTTTTCGTCTTTGAAAGCAAGGATTCCTCAGTGAATTATGATGTTTATGAGGCAGAATTATCAAATAATTTGGGCCAATTCGAAATACGTTTTTATGATTTCAGTAAATTGGCAAATATCGCATCATTTATAAGTTATCCTTTTTCGTGTAAAAACATTGAGGAATTAGCTATTGAAATAGCAAGTCAGTTTAACATAGACTCATGTTCTGTTGAAAATGAGTTAGTGCAGATTATATCAGATATACATCTCAAAGCCACAGCATCTGATACAAAATTCTGGTGTTTTATGTCTGAAGATAAATATCCGAATCTAAAGAAAATCGCCCTTCAACTGACGGCAATGTTTGGGTCAACTTACTTGTGCGAGTCTGCATTTTCTGAAATGAAGATAATTAAGTCAAAATATCGCAATCGACTAACTGACGACATATGTCATCATGTTTGCGATTAGCACTCGGTAATTACGTACCATCTTATGAAAAGTATGCTGAGGACATGCAGTGCCACGCTTCAACATCCAAAGTCACTCTTTAGTTAAGTTTAGACACTAGAACTTGTTTGTTTTGTAAGAACCAATAAACTCACAATTTTGAATAATTATGAGTTTTTTCATTGACATTTTAGAGCAGACCTACACTTACCTTGACTAAAAAAAATGCATATTGTGCGGAAAACTAATATCTATGCCACGATACACCCTACCTAGACGACAATCCTGCACCACACTTACTTGCAGCCTCTCAGAGTCGATCGATCGTAGTCTAATAATATTGAGGTAGATCGTCAGCAGTTCAAGTTTGAGCACCCCTGGTATAGAAGAACGTTGTGTATCCAATTAATAAAACCAAACTTCATCAAGTTAATTTTTGGCCTGAAAACATTCTGCGAGGTTTTTTGCTAGACTTTCCTAAGCGCTTTAACGTATTATTAGGTTGTTGTTGTTTTAGTTGGCCAGAGCTCATCGACAGCTAAGGTCATTTAGCGCCCCACATTAAATGTGTTTAACTGTTATATAGATATTTTTAGGTCTTTTAGGTATTTGTAGATATTTTCTTTAGTTGATGAGAATTAATCAATGTTTTGTTTAATTGAATGTGGGATGTTATATTTGTTTCTCAGACGAGAGGAGTGGTTTGCCTCGAAGATGTGTTTGACCGTCAGGGTAGAATTGCATACATCACACTTTGGTACTGGTTCTTTTTTTAGGAGATATGAGTGAGTGTGGTAAGTATGACCTATGGCCAATCTTCTCAGTAATACATTATCTGATCTTGTATCGTTTGGGTTATGAAGAGAAGGGAATACTTGAGGCTTTATATATATATTGTAACATTCATTTTTTCCTAGATTTTAAGACCATGTAATGTTACTGATTTTTTCACTTCAAATTGTACTTATTTTCATTTTTGTACCGAACGGTGTATTAAACAGAGATTCCAAGACGTTCGGTATATAGTGTGTTGTGCGGGTTCCTGACCGAACCTCTCGCTACGCCGCGATTGGTGAAATGTTTGATCCGCAGTTTTGATTGGAGCGTCGTGATATTACAGGCAAAAGTCGCACGATTATTTAAGGCTCCGCAGAGCTTGAATCGAGGCTGTTTTCCATCTAGCCGCAGCCGGGCTATTTACCATCTAGCCGACAGGCTAATTTTCATCAGAGTCGCCAAGTAGGCTCACTTCGACTGAGCTAAAAAAAAATTAAAGCTCAGAACAACCATCATGCGAGCTAAGTACCAGTTTCTTAAATAAAAGCCGTAGTGGGCTTTCTAAGTGGTTGCTAAGAAAAAGTGTGAAATCGGGCGTAGTCCATCAAAACAGGAATAAGAACAGTAAGTCAACAAAACTTCCTTCAATAGACTTATCCCGGAGTAGTGCCTTAACTACAATTTAAAACAGACTAAAAAGTGAAGTGTAAAGCACGACTTTTCGTCTTCGGGGGTTATAATAGTTTAAAATTTAAATGTAACAACTACTAGATAGGCTAGAATTTTTTTTTTGGTAAAACTGCAAACGTTAGAACTTTTTAATTAAAAAAAAAATACATGAATAAATTCTCTTCTTTGTTGATTAAAGCTAGTGTCTCACTGAATACCTATCCTACTTTTCAGGGCAAGAACGGCTGTACCAAACTGATTTTTTTTGTTTACCAACAATACTTTCCTTCAGCATTTTTCCATTTTTTTTAGCTGAAGTTAGATCCTTTCTATTTTAAAATGGATGGTGCCCAAAAATTTGGTACAGCTAAAGCCTTTTAAAAAAAATAGAAATTAATTCCAAAAAGACGTAAGAAAATTATCTCTTACCCATATCTCTCTACCAAGGAAAACTGAGCTAGTGTGTGTTTAATTTCTTTAGTTCTTTTAAAATCAGGGTTCACTCAATTCAGTATCAGAAATTAAAGCGGGTAAGTTCCAATGTTACAAAATTGCGCTCAAGCGTGGGACAAACAACTTTTCAAACGGTACAAAATAACGCCTCAAAAAAAGCGGGCAAGTTCACACCTTACAAAATGACGCAGCCTACGTGGGGCGCAATTAAACATTTTTTCATAAGCTACAATATATATATATATATATATATATATATATATATATATATATATATATATATATATATATATATATATGAAGGATTTTCTACAGCTAACGCTGTCTTCCTTCTCTCAGCCCGTTTCTATCTTCCCAGTCTCCATCTGTTAGACCCTGTCCTCCATAGCCTCGTCCACATCGTCTCTCCACGATCGTCTGGGTATTCCTCTTTTTCTTCTCCCTATAGGGCTCCACTCCGTTATTTTCTTTATCCACCTATTATCTTCGCTCCGTCTTATGTGTCCATACCATTTTAGTCGTTTTTCTTCAGTGGCGTTTATTGCTTTCTCTTTGATGTTCATTCTGCTTCTTATTTCTTCATTTGTTATTCTCTCCATACGTGTCACTCTACAACATCTTCTCCAATACTCCATCTCTACCGCGTTAATTTTAGATTTATATCTTTTGTTGATCGTCCATGTTTCTGACCCGTATGTCATTATGCTTTGTATTATTGATTTGTATATGCGTGTTTTGTTTCTCTTTGTAATGTGCTTGTCCCACAGGATCAAATTTAATTGTCTTATGCATGTCCGCGTTTGTCCTAATCTAGCTTTAATCTCTTCTTCTGATGTTGCCTTTTTTGAAATGATAAATATTTAAATCTATCGGTTCCTTTGATTACTGTTTCGTTATCGACTTCTAGATTCTCCATGTTTCCCTCCTTTGTTGTTAGATATTCCGTTTTATCAAAGTTTATTGCTAATCCTGCTTTAGTGTATTCTTCTTTCAGTTTTCTTACCATATAACTGAGGTCTTCCTCATGTTGCGCTATGATTACTTGGTCGTCTGCGAAACTTAGAGTATATAAGTAAGTAATCTTCTCGTATTGGGACTCCCATTCCACTACATTTCTGCTTTTTAATGTTTGTTCGAGGTATATTTTGAATAGTGTGGGGGATGTAGAGTACCCTTGTAATAGGCCTTTTGATGTTTGGAGTCTCTTCCCTATTTTATGTCCTATTTTTATGTTCACTGTGTTGTTTTCGTAGAGAGCTTTTACTGCTTATATTAGTTCTTTGTCAATGCCTATTTCTTTCATTGCGTTCCATAATCTTTGTCTTGGTACTGAGTCATAGGCCTTTCTTATGTCTATGAAGGCTAAATGAACTTCTTTATTCTTTGCCAGTTTTTTTTTCCATTGTTTGTTTTATAGTGTATATGTGGTCTATACATTATTTTCCGGCCATAAAGCCTGCTTGGTCTTCTCCAATTTTTCCTTTTATATTTTTCTCTATGATATTTTTTCCATACAAACGTCCCATACTCGATATTATGCTTAGGCCTCTATAGTTTGTGCATTTTCTGCGGTCTCCTTTTTTAAATATAAATACTATATAGGCTTTTGACCATTCTTCTGGTATTTTTTCTCCATTTATCGCTCTATGGAACATGTTTCTCGGCATTCGATGTAATTTATTAGACCCGTACTTAATCATTTCATTTACCACACCCCCAGGCCCTGCAGATTTATTATTTTTGAGTGTTTATATTGTCTTCTTTACTTCTTCATAGCTTAGTTCTATCTCTTTTTTTTCCTTATTCTGTTCTTCTTCAGGGTTCTCTTCCTGGAATTCTTGTCTGTTTTCTGTTAGCAGCTTCTTATAATATTCTTCCCACTCGCTTTCTGGGCTATACTCTATATACATCTTCTCTCTATTGTTGGTCCTTAATGCTTTAATTATTCTCCATGACTCTGTGCTTCTAGTTCCTCCTATATACTGTTCTACATGTTCGCACGATTTTTCCCATCTCTCGTTCTTTTCTTTGATTATCATCCTCCTCGTTTCTACATTTTTCTCTTTATATTTCTGTAGATCTTCTTCTGATTTTGTATTCAGCCATTTTTCGTATAGTCTTTTTTTCTCCTTTATAGATTCTTTGGTTTTTTCACAGATTCTAATTTTATGTTTCTTATTCTCGTTGTCTTCTTTACCTAATGCTAAGGGCCGCCTGTTTGATGCATTCTTTTATGTGGTCATACATCTGTTGAGGCTTTATAGGCCATAATTTGTTTTCATTATACTCCAGGTCCCACTCCAGTTGGACATTAATAAAAATAAATGCTCCAACCGACAATGAGAATGATTTTGTCGATCGTAATGGACGTCATTCCATTGCTGCTTAAAACACATTTTTTTTGCAAAATTCGACTTTATTGATCAATATGGTCTCCCTCAAGAGCGATACAGTCAGTCTAATGCTCTTTTAACATTTCTATACTTTTCTTGTAGAAAAATTTGTCTTTGCCTTCAAAATAAGCCTCAATTTCGTCGATAACTTCTTCATTGGAGCCAAATCTCTTTCCCACGAGCATTTTTTTGCGGTCTGCGAAGAGATAATAGTCGCTGGGGGCCAAATCTGGAGAATACGGTGGATGAGGAAGCAATTCGAACTTGAAATTATACAATTTTGCCATCGTATCCATTGACTTGTGACAGGGTGCATGGTCTTGATGAAAGAGCACTCTTTTCTTGTTCATTTGTGGCAGTTTCTTAGCGATTTCTACCTTTAAACGCACTAATAACTTTATATAATAGTGGCTATTGATGGTTGTTCCCTTCTCAACATAGTCGATGAAAATTATTCCATGCACATCACAAGATACAGAAGCGAGAACCTTCCCAGCCGACTGTTGTGTGTTTAGTCGCTTTGGACGGCTTTCACCGGCTCTTGTCCACTTAGCCGACCGTGATGGATCCATGTTTCATCCATTGTCACATATCGCATGAAAAAAAACCTTTTTATTGCGCTTAAACAGATCCAAACGGTACTCGTAATCATCAACCCGTTGTTGTTTTTAGTTCACTATGAGCAAACGCGATACCCATTTCAAACAGAGCTCCAGCAACAGTGGACATTGAATCACACCATTTACAAGTTTATACAGTAACATCACCATACCCATATTTCTACGTTTCTCTAAGGTCATATAAGTAAATCTCTCTAACAAAATATCATTCTCTATACCTACCGGTGGATACACCCATCAACTTTCCTAGCCAAAAACTTTAAAAACCTCCTCTGAACCCTTTCCAAAGCCACAACCCACCTATTATATAATGGTGCCCAGATAATAGACCCATACTCAAGCCTACTTCTGACCAATGTATTGAATAATGTTGAAAAGGTTTCAATATTTTGAAAAGACCCACGATTTCTAATTATGAACCCCATCATTTTCATTGCTTCTGAAACCACCTTGCCAATGTGCTGATTGAAGGTCAACCCATAGTCCAGAACAATGCTCAGGTCTTTGGCTGTCTCCACTCTCTGCAACTCTATATTACCTATATTGTTATTATAGTTTACTGGAGATACTACACTGTCATTACAGAACATTTGTTTGCATTTAGCAATATCCCGTTGTTGTTACACCACGTCCGCATAGAAAGATAGAAAATTGTCCCGCATATTTGACCGAGAAAATTAGATACGTCAATCAGGTACACAACTACAAGACCAGAGGACGAAATGACTTCCGAGTAGTGGGAATTACTAATGAAGCTGATCCAGCAAATATTTATTATTAAGGACTTAAACATTTTAATGACCTGCCAAATAATATTAAAAATTGTGAAACCATAAATAAGTTTAAGCAACTATTATATCAACATTGTAAGAATATGCCTATCCGATAGTTAAATTAGGTTCTAATGAACCGTAAATAAATAAGTAAATAAATAAATAAATAAATAGACATGTCAAAATTTGACAATGCCTACATTTTTGTTTTGTCTTGGCAACTATGATGATATAGCGTAAGTGTATTAAAGACAAGGGTAAACATTGAAAAATTCAAAATAAATCGAAAACTGTTAGAAATAGATATATGACATACTTAATAAAAGTTGAGATTTTTCAATTTAAAGTAGTCAAAATGAATAAATTTATTTTGAACACCCTGTAGCATCCAACTCAAATTTCTTTACATATATCTTTTTTTCATCTCTATAGAACGCTCGTACCAATTATGAGTATTCAACCTTCAGAAACAATGGAGCTACTGGCTAATATTTTACAAAACTGAAAACTAGTATTTTTTTTAAAAAATTGAAATATTGGAAAAACTACTAGGTTTAGGTATATAACATGATCGATAAAAAAGTTATAAAATTTTATGCAGAATTTAAAAATAAATTAGAAAATAGTATGTTCCATTTAAAAAAAAAACATATGTTATATCGGCCACACTTTTTTGAAGTACCCTATATACTAAAAAATAATTTTAACATTCCCTAAAACTATTTTATTTAACATTTTTTCGTTATCCCCGAAACAAATGCGATAATGAACTTTACTCTATCGTTGACTCACCCTGTACAATAGTGTTTGAGATAATAGCACACTCAACAGTAGAACAGGGGAAATGTTATGTACGAAATGCCCTTGTACAGCCGGTGAAGGCAAAAAATGCAAACATATCCTCGCAACTCTTTTGTATTGTTACCGGCAAGATTCTAACCTATAAATGTCTAATATTTACATTTCAATTTTCGTATGAAAATTTTTTACAATTTTTCAACCGCCTTCTTAAAGATGGATCATCTGACACGCAAATAATATATTTAATTCAAGAATATTTATACAAATTTTAGTAAAATGATACGTTACAATCAATGACAATGAGGAAAATTTTAACTGGTTTCAAATCAAATGCCAAGTCACTTCGGAGGTTAATATTTATTAACTACTAGCCGGGCCCGCGGCTCCGCTCGCATGTACTTGATTCACTACTATCGTCGCTGCTTATTCCTTATGTTACCCAACGTAATAAAATATCTCCCATTATTTCCCCTTATCTCCCAATATTTCTCCTTACCTTCCATTATCTCTACATAATTTCCATTATCTAAGCTTATCTCTGCTCATCTCCAATTATTTCTCCTTATCTCCCATTATTTCTCCTTATCTCCCATTATCTCACCTTATTTCCTATTATCTAGGCTTATCTCGACTTATCTCGCAATATTTCTCCTTATCTCCCATTATTTCTCCTTATCTCCCATTATCTCACCATAACTCCCATTATCTAGCCTTATCTCTGCTTATCTCCCATTATTTCTCATTATCTCCCATTATTTATATTTATCTCCCATTATCTCACCTTATCTCCCATTATCTCACCTTATCTCCCATTATCGAGGCTTATCTCGACTTAGCTCCGATTATTTCTCCTTATCTCCCATTATCTCACCTTATCTCCCATTATCTAGGCTTATATCGAATTATATATAGAACATACGTATAAATTTATAAAAACACGTAAATCGGATAAGTGGTTCTGGAATAATAAGCGTACTAACGGACAGACAGACAGACAGACAAACAGAGAGACGCTGCATTTTATATATATTATATTCTTTGCTACGTGATATCGTTCCATATTTAATGCTTTAGGCAGTGTAGTGCAAGAAAACGCGCTAGCGGCAAACTTTTCTCCGACTTGATTCACTATTATCGTCACTGCTTATTCCTTATGCACACTAACGGACAGACAGACAGACAGAGAGACGTTGCATTTTATATATATTATAGATATAGATTTTATTATTATATAACATGGCCAAAGAATATATGTATGAATTTAAAAAAAAGACACGTAAATCGGATAAGTGATTCTCGCGTGATAAACGCACTAATGGACAGACCGACAGACAGAGAGATATTGCATTTTATATATATTGTAGATTATAGATATTCTCTGCCACATAATATTGTTCCATAATTAATGGTTTAGGCTGTGTATTGCAAGGGAACGCGCTAGCGGCAAACTTTTTTCCGACTTCATTCACTATTTTACGTCACTGCTCATTCCTTATGCTACCTATCGTAATAAAATATAGCCTATAACCTGGCCAGAGAACATATGTAGGTTTTAAAAAAAAAGTTCGTAAATCGGATAAGTAGTTCTCCAGTGATAAGCGCACTAACGGACAGACAGACAGACAGACAGAGAGAGACGTTATATTATGGATTCATGATTTTGAATGAATACAAAATAATTCAGAAAGTATTGGGTTAAAATAATATCTGAAAAATGTTATCTAATAAGAAATTTTTGTTACACACGTTACCAAAAAAAACAAATGACTGTTGAATAAATAATTTTACTTACCTAGAAGAATGTAAACTTTTTTTTTAAAATGTTAAGAACAAACTTTAGCATCAATTGAGATTTTTTGTTCAATTCGAAGAACTTTTTTTCACACTTTCAGTCTGTCAACTTTTTTCACTTGCCCAAATGCATTAGTAATATTTAAAAACATTTAAATCTATATCCTTTTGCAGGCGACTTCCACAATTGTAAACAGCATAAAACTCTTTTTTTTTATTTTTCACGAAAAGCAAAAATGTCAGTGTTCATTTTTAAGAACATTTGTAATATTAATTTACACAGACGCTTATAACAGATTTAAAAATGCACCTCAAGTTTAATTCCTGAAAGAACCGCGAAATTTCAAATTGAACAGGTAAGATTCCAATACCCAGGCCGAATAGCAGGAGTAGTACTCCCAGAAGAATTTATAATTATAGACACTGAAGAGCTCAAAGAATAATTGGAAATTTTTTCAGAATACTACCTCCTAAATACAGAGTTTTTCATAAACCTATAGCTTTACCAGGTGTACAAGTATGAAATGCGGATTTCAGACAATAGATGGTGCACCAATGCAGTTTGTGCTATAAAGATTTGACACTGCGCCATTTTGTTATGTCATCAACAAGTGTCAAACGCGCACGAGTGATAAATTGGAAAAGTGTGTGCATAGTGTTGTGTTATTGTGTTCAATATGTCGAAATTTATACCGAACAAAGAGCATTCGCGGACAGCATTAATTTTTTGTTTTCATTTGAAGAAAACTGCTGTTGAATCATACCGATTACTTCGAGAAGCTTATGGTGACCATGCTCCATCGCAAGATACGTGTAAACGGTGGTTTCGGCGTTTCAAAAATGGTGACTTCGATGTTGCAGACAAGGAATGTGGAAAACCGCCAAAAAAAATACGAAGATGTGGAATTGCAAGCATTGTTGAACGAAGATGATTCGCAAACACAAAAACAACTCGCCGAGCAATTGGGCGTTAGTCAACAAACTGTTTTCAATCGGCTACGAGAGATGGGAAAGATTCAGAAGACCGGTAGGTGGGTACCACATGAGTTGAACGACAGGCAAATGGAAAAGCGCAAAAACACGAGTGACATTTTGCTCGCTGGGTACAAATGGAAGTTGTTTTTGCATCGTATAGTTACAGACCCAGGCGCACCATCCACATCGACCACAAGACCGAATCGCTTTGGCAGAAAGACGATGCTCTGTGTTTAGTGGGACCAGAGGGGCGTGGTCTATTATGAGCTGTTAAAACCTGGGGAAACGGTTAATACTAAACGTTACCAACAACAATTGACCGATCTGAACCGTTCGCTGCTTGAAAAAAGGCCAGAATACCGAAAGAGGCAACACAAAGTCATTTTTCTTCATGACAATGCTCCATCACATACGGCAAAACCAGTTCGCGACACGTTGGAAGCACTCAGCTGGGAAGTTCTACCCCATGCGGCTTACTCATCAGACTTGGCTCCTTCCGATTAGCACTCGTTTGCATCGATGAGTCACGTACTTGCTGAGCAGCGCTTTGGTTCGTACGAAGATTTGAAAAAATGGCTCGATGAATGGTTCGCAGCAAAAGGGAAAGATTTTTACTGGCATGGTATTCACAAATTGCCCGAAAAATGGGAAAAATATATAACAAGCGATGGAGCATACTTTGAATAAAGCACTTTTTATCATTCTTCCGAATTTAACATGTTTTTTTAGAAAAAAATCCGCATTTCATACTTGTACACCTGGTAGAACCGAAAAATCAGAACTTGTTGCTCCAGCATGCCTCTATCTACACAGTTTTCTTCGGAAAAATATAGAGTGTATAAATATACATATATCACCCACCAGGAACTTTTGATACTGCGGATATTGACAATAATTTAATAATTCCGAGTTCACGGAGAGAAGATACGCAGGAGACTGCAACATGTCCATTGGAACATGTGCCAAGAAAATCAATTAATAGTGCCAAGAAATAAAAAATGAAATTAGAGACTATTTTGTATCCCCAGAAGGTTCTGTCTTATGGCAAACTGTATTTGCTTAAAATGAAACTAAAAGTTTAGTCTTTTGCTTAAAAGTATGTATGAAACTAAAAAAAAAATTATAAACCGATCGAGTGCAAGTGGAACTTCGGCAATTAGTGTTTCGTACCGTAACTGCTTAAAATAAAATAAAACCTTACCTAGGCACAGTTAATTAGGTCCCTGACATCTGAAGATCCAACACAATCACATTTTTTCTTAGTCAATAATGTATAATAGTTATAGCATCTTAGCTACCTCATAGCCAATAAATCTAACTCAGTTTAGAATCTAGTAATAAGAGTGTAAAACGAATATTTACTACCTTAATATTTGTTTAATTATAAACAAATAAAATAAAATTATATCTCGGACAAGAGCAACTCGGTTTCCATAGATATTTTTTTATGCCAGATAAATTATTAAACGTAATGCACTCGTAATAATTTTCGCTCAATCTACACCAGGGGTCGGCAACCTATGGCACGCGTGCCATCTCTGGCACGCCAAGCAATTTTGAATGACACGCGTACCTATTCAAAGTTTACACATTAATTCTGTAATCTGTGACATGTTTCGAAATTAGGTAAATAATCAAAGACAGTATTACTTTAACGATACAAACAAAAACGATATATTATATAGGTCACTAGGTATTATTACCAAAAACTACAAAATATATATTTTGTAATTTATAATTTTACTGAATGCATTGGTTTGCCTTTAATTTCGGCAGGTATTAAAGACGGCAAGCCTCAAAATATAAGCCTAGGCAAAAAACACAAATAAACGTCCTCAATTCAGATCAAAAGAGCCGCTAAAAGGCGGTTTTTGTTTGACTTGACTTCAATCGTTCCGACGCGCGCCGCAACTCTTTTTATATTGCCGAACTTTAGTTTTTGTTAGATTTAACTTCTAGGCGGCCCTTTGATTGCAATGGGCGCGTTGTAGATAATAATTTTTGTTCTAAAAAATTTAATAAACGTAATTATTGGAATTTTCTGGAAACATTATTTTTCTATATATAGCAAGCGGCTACACGTTTGGATCATTTAGTACAGAAGTAACATCCGTTCCAGTCAGTAGTCGTCGAACAGTTTAAAAATTAAAATTACGTTGCGTTATGGCCGCGTGGAAACAGAAGGTAGACATTCGATCATTTCAAACTTCATGGACAACAGATTACGGTTTTGTACAGCAAAATGATTGGGCCATTTGTGTCCTATGTCGGGAAAGCGTAGTTTTCCGATCCATCTGGTGTTCAACGACATTTCCAGATAAAACATGAATCGTCATTTAAAGATAACGCTGATAAAAGGGAGGCATTACAAAGAGCAAGTAAACAATACGAGAAACAGTCAACATTCTTTAGCAAAGTTTTCCAAGGAAAAAATCAGGTAACTGAATGCAGTTTCAAAACTGCACAATGGTTGACACAAAAGGGTAGGCCGTTCACTGACGGAGAATTTATGAAGCAAACGTTTTTGAGTCCTGGCGAGATTTTATTCGACGACTTGCCCAATAAGGATACAATATTGGCTAGGATTAGGGATATACCAGCATCAGCGCGGACTATCGAGAGACGAATTACCGAAATGACACAAAATGTCCAAAAACAGCAGAGAGAGACGCTATCAAACGGAGTTTTGTATTTAGTGTAGCATTGGATGAAAGTGTCGATATTAATGACATTGCCCGTCTGGCAATCGTTGCGCGATACTTCGATAATGGCAGTGTGTATGAAGAGCTGATTTGTCTGCTCCCATTGCAGGGAACTACAAGAGGAGAGGATATATTTTCAGAATTTGTTAAACATTTTGAAAAGCGGAACATTGATTTAAATAAAATTTTTTGCGTAACGACAGATGGCGCTCCTGCTATGATTGGGAGACATAAAGGATTTGTTTCCCTTCTTATTGAACGCATGGGTCGATCAGTTTTGAATTTTCATTGCATAATTCACCAAGAGAGTTTGTGCGCTAAAATTTCCGCTAGAAGTTTAAAATCCGTGATGGATAGGGTGGTTAAAATAGTTAACTACATTGTCGGTCGTTCTTCACTGATCCATAGACAATTTAAGGCGTTTCTGCAGGAATTAGAAAGTGCATATTCAGATATACCATTGCACAATAATGTGCGCTGGCTCAGCCGTGGTAAAGTGCTCTCTAGATTTGTGCAATGTCTGGGCGAAATTAAATCGTTCTTGTTGGAAAAAAATCAAGTGGATGCTTATCCTGAACTAGAAGATAAGAACTGGATCTGTATGTTAATGTTTCTTACTGATATTACAAACCATCTCAGTGAACTCAACTTAAAGTTACAAGGTTCAGGCAAAACAGTTCTGGATTTATACGAATCCTGGAAATCATTCAAATTAAAAATAGATTTATTTATCAGCGATATTACTACAAACATATATAAATATATATAAAATAGATATATTTATATATATATATATATATATATATTCCAAATTTAAAAACTTATATATCCAGTGTCGACGATGGTGCACTAATAGACGAAATTCTTAAATATATGACTAATTTAAAAGAGGAGTTTATCGAGAGGGGTCAGGATTTTGATAAACATGGTCCTATGTTCGCTTTTTTAATCAAACCAGATTTAATGGATTTTTCCAGCAGTTTCTTTGACATATCTCTTTTCTCATGGATGGACATTAATGATTTTGATCTTCAATACATTGAATTTAAAAGCTCCGAGTTATGGAACACGAAATTTGTAGAATTAAGAAGGATATTAGAAGGTGACTACCAGAACCATTCAAACGAGATACTCAGTTGTTGGATGAGTTTACTAGAGAAATTTATTTATCTTAAGAAAGTAGCGTTTGCCATGCTTACAGCTTTCGGATCATCCTATATCTGTGAACAATTTTTTTCCCATATGAGAGTGATTTTAAACCCGTACCGAACCAGGCTGACGACAGACAACTCGGAAGCATGTGTGTCACTGAAAAAAACCAGACATGAACCGGATATAAGAAAACTCTCTAAAGAACTTCGAGCACAGGGTTCACACTAGGTCCTAGGACTAGTGTAATAAAATTATTTGTTAAATGTTAAAAAAAATTTTGTAATTAAACCTTCTAATAGCAATATTTTAAGTTAATTTAAGTTAATTTTTATTAATTTTAGTTGTAATAAGTACCTATGTCGGCACGCAAAATGTTGTATGGATGAAAACTGGCATCCCTTAGTTAAAAGGTTGCCGACCCCTGATCTACACTTTATGGAGAAAATTCCAGAATTTTTTTTAAAATGTTTTAGACAGTACTTTTAAAGATAAGGGGGGACAGCCATTTTTTGGCAATTTTTTCATATATATTTTTGAACTCATGTTTTCACAAGCTTTCATTTGACATTCCACACGATATAACCCCCCCTAAACTAACCCCTTAAGTCAAAATTTAACTTTAAAAACTACGCGGCTCTGATTGGACCATCAATTCCTAAAAATTTTTGCCAAATTTCAACTGTCTATGTCAAACAGGTCCGGAGAAAATTGGGTGTGACATACGGACGGACAGACAGAGGGACACCGAAGTGATCCCCTAAGTGTTCCATACGGAATACTAAAAATACGTTCAAAGACACTTACCTCAATTTTATTTCTATCTACATCTGTTTGAACGACTTCCCCTTGAATCATAGCCCTGAAGTAAAGACAATGAACTTTCATAACCAAACCAGTTAACTTGCTTGGGACATGCCCCACTTCTTTGCGAGTCCACAAGCTGGTTATGCTCTCTACGAAATTGATTTTTCAATGCCTGAATGTTCCTTTCTATATCAGCTATGCTGAGTCCATACTTTCTTGAAATTTCTTCAAAGCTAATTTTTTCGTTCGAAATTTGTAATCTGCGCGTTTCACATCCCACAAACATGGTGTATTATGGAAATCTTCTATTACCGAAAGAGTTTGTTGTTAATTCCACATTATTTAATTAATATTCACAAATGATAAAATTATTATCACTAATTAATACACAGGCACGCACGACGACAATCTAAAATTTTACCCGCAAGCGCGTTCAGACCTGTCCATTTTTCAACGGACAGATCTTTGCTATCTTCGATGCGAAACAAAAAACTTTTGAATAATTGTTTTTTAACCACTGTTTACAGACAGTTTTTATACAGATTTTATACAGTTTTTATACAAAGGCTTCAAGTTTAGGGCAAAAATAAGTAGGTCTGAATTCTGCTTTACATGACTCATCTGCATACACATCTATAATCTGTATTCTATAATATATATAAAATGCAACGTTTCTCTGTCTGTCTGTTCGTTAGTGAGCTTATCACTCAAGAACCACTTATTAGAGTTACGTGCTTTTTTTAAAGATAGATATGTTCTCTGCCTAGGTTATAGGCATTATATTACCTTAGGTAACATAAGGAATACCAGGTGTACAAGTATGAAATGCGGATTCTTTTTCTAAAAAAACTTGTTAAATTCGGAAGAATGATAAAAAGTGCTTTATTCAAAGTATGCTCCATCGCTTGTTATACATTTTTCCCATCTTTCGGGCAATTTGTGAATACCACGCCAGTAAAAATCTTCCCCTTTTGCTAGGAGCCATTCATCGAGCCATTTTTTCACATCTTCGTACGAACCAAAGCGCTGTTCAACAAGTGCGTGACCCATCGATGCAAACAAGTGGTAATCGGAAGGAGCCAAGTCTGGTGAGTAAGCCGCAGGGGTAGAACTTCCCTACTGAGTGCTTCCAACGTGTCGCGAACTGGTTTTGCCGTATGTTATAGATCATTGTCATGAAGAAAAATGACTTTGTGTTGCCTCTTTGGGTATTCTGGCCTTTTTTCAAGCAGCGAACGGTTCAAATCGGTCAACTTTTGTTGGTAACGTTTAGTATTAACCGTTTCCCCAGGTTTTAACAGCTCATGATAGACCACGCCCCTCTGGTCCCACCAAACATAGAGCATCGTCTTTCTGCCAAAGCGATTCGGTCTTGTGGTCGATGTGGATGGTGCGCCTGGGTCTGTAACTATACAATGCAAAAACGACTTCCTTTCGTAGCGAGCGAGCAAAATGTCACACGTGTTTCCATTTACCTGTCGTTCAACTCATGTGGTACCCACCTACCGGTCTTCTGAATCTTTCCCATCTCTCGTAGCCGATTGGAAACAGCTTGTTGACTAACGCCCAATTGCTCGGCGAGTTGTTTTTGTGTTTGCGAATCATCTTCGTTCAACAATGCTTGCAATTCCACATCTTCGTATTTTTTTGGCGGTTTTCGACGTTCTTTGTCTGCAACATCGAAGTCACCACTTTTGTAACGCCGAAACCATCGTTCACACGTATCTTGCGATGGAGCATGTTCACCATAAGCTTCTCGAAGTAATCGGTATGATTCAACAGCAGTTTTCTTCAAATGAAAACAAAAAATTAATGCTGTCCGCGAATGCTCTTTGTTCGGTATAAATTTCGACATATTAAACACAATAACACAACACTATGCACACACTTTTCCAATTTATCACTCGTGCCCGTCTGACACTTGTTGATGACACAACAAAATGGCACAGTGTCAAATCTTTATAGCACAAACTGCATTGGTGTACCATCTGTTGTCTGAAATCCGAATTTCATACTTATACACCTGGTAAACAGTGACAATAATAGTGAATCAAGTCGGAAAAAATTTGCCGCTAGCGCGATCTCTTGCAATACACTGCCTAAACCATTAGATATGGAACAATATCATGTAGCAAAGAATCTATAATCTATAATAAGTATAAAATGCAACGTCTGTCTGTCTGTCCGTTAGTGCACTTATCACTCGAGAACCACTTATTCGAGTTACGTGCTTTTTTTAAAGATAGATATATTCTCTGGCTAGATTTTAGGATATATTTTATTACGTTAGGTAACATAAGGAATAAGCAGTAACGATAATAGTGAATCAAGTCGGAAAAAGTTTACCGCTAGCGCGTTCTCTTGCAATACACTGGCTAACCCATTAAATATGGAACAATATCATGTAGCAAAGAATATAATATATAGAAAATGTATCTCTGTCTCTTTGGCTGTTCGTTAGTGCGCTTATGACTTGAGAACTACTTATCCGATTTACATGTTTTTTTTTTAATTCATACATTTGTTCTCTGGCCAAATAGGTTATCTATAATCTTCTATAATATATAAATAATATATATATATATATATATATATATATATATATATATATATATATATATATATATATATATATATAGATATTTGGTTACGTAGGTAGTATAAGAAATAAGCAGTGACGATAATAGTGAATCAAGTCGGAAAACTCTCCCCTCGAGTCCTCGATTTTTAAATTTGTTTTTAATGCTCCACTGTATAGCAGGATTCTTCTTAGTGTATGGGATCACTTCGGTATTTGTCCGTTCGTCTGTCTGTCTGTCTGTCATACCCGATTTTCTCCGAAACTATTTGACCTAGAGAGATGAAACTTGTCACAAATATAGGAACCGTGTAGTTCCGAAAGTTAAATTTTTTACTTGACTAAATTTGAATTGAAAAGCCTCTATTGCAGCGATTTTGACTTTAATGTGATGAAACAGATTTAAGCCTTTAGCATTGCAATGCTAGAGGGTTTTTTTTTTCATTAAGGGCTCATAGAGATATTAGAATAGAGAAGGTAAGTTCTCGCGAGAAGTGTGGCGCTCGTAGAAAGAGAAAAAAATAATATGAGTCATTCTGTCTCCCTTACTCGGCGTACGTCCACAACACTCTCAGACGGGTACGCACTCTTAATGTTGTAGGCGTGCGTACCCGTGCGAGAGTGTTTTGGGCGTGCTCCGAGTAAGAGAGAAAGAATGACTCATATTATTTCCTTCTCTTTTTAACGACTATACGTTTTCACTTACAGCAGGCAATATACTTTCTCTCCTCTATTCTAATATCTCTATGTTCGTACTCCGATGTAGTTCGCCACCCATTCTCGTTTGTTTATTGGCGCGCCCCTCTATAGTTAGTTACGCCTTTAACGCTCTTAGTATTTAAAAGGATTAAAAATACAAATCAAAACAAATAAGTAATCCTCCTAATTCTGGTTGCTGTAAACATCTACGCGCTCTTTTGTTTACAGCGTGGTGTCCGTCGTAATTACAAATGCCAACAGAAATTTATAAAATATATTTACTTCCTCTGATTTGTAAGTTAAAAGTTCCAGACGGTTTTAAAATTATATTATTTGGTTTAATTTTCACATAAGATGTATTTTAATGCAAAAAATAATTAGGTCTTTTAAGAATCAATTTATATTAACAATGCCAAAAACTTGAATTTGGTTATACTGGGTACTAATAATTTTCACCTTCAAATATCCGTATGGGCGTTTGTAATTAAGAGGGTACCACCATTTTACAACACTGTAAACAAGAGAGCGCAGAGAAGATACTAATAGCATTCTGATTGGTCTTGCTAATCCCACCGAATTTTGGATGTTACAAACGTGTTCCCTCTCTTCTTCTGTTTACAGTGTGGTGAAGTGGTGTTTCTCTTAATTAAGAACACCCATTCAATATTCTTGAATTCCATAATAACATGGAAACGAGACCATTATTTCACCAATTCTAGTCGCAATCGACTTTCTATGCTTCTAGTTTCTAGAATTTCGCAATTAAATATATTCACTCTTTTGTAAAAATATATGTTAAGCTATTTTGTGGAAATATTATTCAGTTTAATCCTACCTAAAATAATCTGTGTCTAATTACTAATTTTATTTCCAGAATTCCCCTTTCTAACCATTTCCTTAACGTTTGACGTTACAGCTTTTTAGTGGTAAAACTCTATCATTACTATTTGTATAAAAACACTATTAAATGAGACATCTACTGACATTTATTAAAAGCTCTCGTCAATAAAGACAACCTTCAATTTGAGAGTTTCACTGTAACAGCGTCCTACTTCATTGACCACAATAATTTATTTTTACGGTTTAAGATCTTTAAATACTGAAATTATTATTTGAAATATCAGTAAACCCTTAATTGTAGATGGGGTAATAAATTTATAAAATTAAATTTCAATTAATATTTTATTTGGAATAACCTGTTTATTTCATAAATTTAAATTTAATTCATAGAGCCCTCTTTTGAGAAAAATTATAAGCTTATCGTCAACGCATCCTCTTCCTACGCGTTCATTTTCTTGTCACCTGTCATTTCGCCACCTTCCTTCGGCCATCTTGTTTTGTGCGTGTACGTTACGAAACGTTTGCTAAAGTGTTCAGTGAAAAATTTCCACTTTTTTCGCTTCAATGGGGTCGAAAGAGGACAAGAAAGAGCCTAATACGACCAAAAATAACGTGAAACCATACGGCAAAGTGTTTTTAACGTTGAAAAATCAGCTTTTGCCCGAGGAAAAGCTGATAAACACGCCGTCCCAAAATGACGGTTTAAGTGTCGATGCTGAAACCGATTTACGCAGTTACGGATGTGAATTGATTCAAACCGCTGGGATTTTATTAAAACTACCTCAGGTACGATCCATATTTAACATTTAAAATACTGCATTACACATTTTTTTCGAAAGTTTCATCATGTGTCGTCTACATTCGTCAGCCATGACGTGCTGAACAATTTCTCCTCTTTTGTGTAAACGCAAAATTTTCTTTTGCACGACTTTTAAGCTGAAAAAGACTTAAAATCTCTTAATTTTCAAAAATCTTAAATAGTATTTCGTTTTCAGCTCTGATTTGTTTACCTTTTGCACAGCCTTTCCTAATAAACTAACAAATTCAGTTTAAGCTACTACAGATTATTGTTGTTCAGGATGCTAAGAATACGAAAACACGTGATTTTTTTACTTCATAGAAGTTTCTGCTTTCTTATTATAATTAACATCATCCATATGTATTTAAAAATGATACAATTATCACCTGACAAGGATTTCAACACAACAGCCTTACTGTGGTTAAAATCTCGGACATGGTGATTATTATTTTCAATTTGTCTTACTTCTGATTACCTCTAATTATACCTATTAATTATAGACACCCAATTGCACTCTATACTATTATACTTTAATTTTTCCATCTCCTTCCCCCGAACATTTATTAACGCTCTTTTTGGCCGCCTTTTTCTAGGTAGCAATGGCAACTGGGCAAGTTCTACTACAAAGATTCTATTATTCAAAAAGCCTGGTACGTCACCCTGTCGAACACACAGCCATGGCTTGTGTGTGCTTGGCCTCAAAAATCGAGGAGGCCCCTAGAAGAGTTCGAGATGTCATTAATGTCTTTACTCATATTAGACAAGTCAATTCTGGCAAGTAAGTATCATTTTCTGAATTATTTATGTAGTTTATTTTTAGTTTTCTTTTCTCTAGAATGACTTTGTGTGAAGAAAATGTTCAGTAATGCTTTCTTTTCAGTAATAGTATGTTCAAATCAAATTACTAATATTTTCTTTTTTTTACATAATAATAAGAGACTAAAAGAGGAAGAGAGAAATTCAAAGTTCCTTTAATTTCTCTTCGAGAAAGAGCCCTGTCACACCATTCTTCAAATTATGCAATAATTTTTACTAATGAAATTTTTTTAAAAGTAGTAGAATCCATATTTATCTATTTTTTTATGTTAAAAACTTTGTTAGTACACGATTGTCACCAACATGACAAAGAGATAATTTTCGCACTTGATCTGCATTTTACTAACCATCTTAGTAAAGATTTAACAAGTACTCATTTTACCAAACTAAAAGTAACATTTATTTCAAAATATGCAAAAGAGAAACATAACATAGGTTGAAAAGTTTTCGGTCTAGCTACTTAAAACACATTTTTTTTGCAAAATTTGACTTTATTGATTAATATAATCTCCTTCAAAAGAGGCACAATCAGTCCAATGCTTTTTTAACATTTCTATACCTTTCTCGTAGAAGGATTTGTCTTTGCCCTCAAAATAGGCCTCAGTTCTGGCAATAACTTCTTCATTGGAGCCAAATCTCTTTCCCACGAGCATTTTTTTTGAGGTTTGTGAATAGATAATAGTCGCTGGGGTCCAAATCTGGAAAATACAGTGGATGAGGAAACAATTTGAACTTGTATCATGCAATTTTGCTATCGTAATCATTAACTTGTGACACGGTGCATTGTCTTGATGAAAAAGCACTTTTTTCATGTTTATTTCGGGCCGTATCTTTGCGATTTCTGCCTTCAAACACACTAATACAAATACATTGTATTTTAGGACAATAAAGCATATTTTTATTTCTAATACCTTTATGTAATATTCGCTATTGATTGTCTTTCTCTCCTCAGCATAGTCAATGAAAATTACTCCATGCACATCCCAAAATACAGAGGCCAAAACCTTCCGGTCGACTATTGTGTCTTTGGTCGCTTTGGGTGGCTACTGTCCACTCAGCTGACTGTCAATTTCTTTTCGGTGTGTAGTGGTGGATCCATGTTTTATCCTTTGTCACATATCGCATGAAAACATCCTTTTTATTGCACTTAAACAGGTCCAGACAGCGCTCAGAATCATCAACACATTGTTATTTTTGGTCCACTGTGAGCAAACACGGTACCTATTTTGAACAGAGCTTTCTCATGCTCAAATGTTCATGCAAAATATTCTTTTGACATCTTTAGGGTGTCAGCTATCTCACGCAATTTTACTTTATGGTCATCTAAAACAATTTTGTGGATTTTTTTGATGTTTTCTGGTGTAACCACCTCATTTGGATGTCCAGAGCGTTCAGCACCATTTGTATCTGTACGACCGCGTTTAAATTCAGCATATTAGTAAATGATGAGTGATTTTCCACGTGTAGAGTCCCCATAACATTTACCAAGCCTTTGCTTGAATGGTATTGTCTCCCGTCAAAAAACAGTGTTTAATCAACACACAAAAATTCGATTTTTTCCATTGTTTTGAAAATATCAAAAGTAGCGTCCCTAAAGCCACTGTAACCTGTAAACTAATCGTCAAAATGTCATCAAATTTTAACACATATTGTTTGAGGGTTGGTACTTGCTAAAAATCAAATGAATTTTTGGAAAAGAGCGACATCTATATGTCAGGCCAAAAACTTTTCAGCCTATGTGTTGTTAAACATAACAACAAACCTAAACCATTTATATTAATACAAAACTTCACATATAGAATATTTTAATGTTTAAAATTGAGCTTGTGATGTACATATGTTAGGATTTCACCATTTTTAAGTTTTTTCTTCATATGTATTTCCAACCTCAGAAAATACCAGTTCTTTCACTAAATATTAAAGAAGTTTGTGCTGAAAGAAAATTAAGAGTAAGTTTTGCTAACCTAAGAAAATGCTTGAAATCAGTTTGCCACCATAAAAACAGGCTTGCTTTACAATTTAAATAGTAGTGGCAACTTAAAAATGAACTAAACTTTATTTCTACCACTTCTATTCCATGGGAGACCTTTCTATTCTTATCTTTGTTTTGGCCAATATTAGAAATTACATCATGAAATGTTTGCTTCCGTTTCTTATGTTTTTTTGGTACTATTCAATTTTTTTTACGTAATAAGTGGCACATCATCTGAGAAGTCTGACACTAGTACCACATCTTTATTGGGTTCAATATTTACTTTTAACAGTATTGCTCGTTTGCTGTACTTTAAAATGTCTTTTTTACCCTGCTCTTTGTTAGTGAAATATATAAATATGAGGAATGTGGAAATTATGTAATTGTTATTGGTTACAATATTTGTGAGTCTTTTTTGCTCTTTGCTCAAACCTTCAAGTAAATTATCCTGCATAGATCCCAGACTAGGCACCTCGATTCCTATTAAATATTTATTTAATGACAACAATGTTGGAATCACTTTTGATATTGTACACGGTAAACTACTGAAATGTTTGGTAGTTTGTTCAAATGGTTGCGAGCTCCAGTAACATTTTAATTAGGTCACACTGATTTTGCATCAAGAAAAAAGTAAACCATATTTGGCAGCAAGCACGCTGATAACTCTTCTTTGTTCAAAAAGCTTTTCCAATAAATAATATGTGGAATTCGACTGTACAGGTAGATGATGCATTTTTTTTACTCAAATGTTAAAATCTCACAAGATTTGTTCTAATTTCATTCTGGAAGAAGATGAGTGGTTTAAATTAGGTTATGATCCTTCTTCCGACACTTACTAGCAGTTATTATTTATTCCTAAGCCTCTCGTTGCTTTTTTTTTCATAAAGATAATTTATTTGAGCTAATTAATATTCTGCTATTTAAATACAACTTAAAACATTTTCTTATCATAAAGTTATTTTAATTTTTATTTCCTGAAGCATAACTTTTTCTGAAATATCACCCAATTTTTTTCTACATTTGAAAGGAACATTATAGATTGTTGGAGTCAGGCCAATACAGAGTGTGCCCGTTATATTTAATTTATATGATGTGTAAATTTTTATATTTTGAAGGAAAATATGTGGAGCTATTTTTGTCACGTTAAGAGCTAAATTTGGGCAGATTAATCCAGAACGTTTGAGAAAATTAGAGATTTCAACGCAAGCTATAGCTTTTTAAAGGCAAATATGTAATTTTTATTCAAAAAATTTTGCTAAAATTTAAGAAAAGTGGGAATTTCATATTGAAATAGGCAACGTTAGAATTTTGATCAGAATCCTTGTGAACTTCACATTTTTTCATTTTGTGTTAAATCTAAGTTTTAGTAATTAACACCTTAAAGATTTATTGACTTATTTGTAAGGTAATTTATCAAACATAATTAGATAAATATACAAATATTTTTATTTGTGTTAGCTAAGCTACAAAATACTACATGGGGTAAAAACTCCCGAGACTTTACAAGAGAGGGCAGCACAAATAAAACAACTATATGATTTTCATGTCAACTCGCAGAAGATTCATGTAAAATTTTCATGACATTTTGTGTATTAGTTTGTGAGTTGCTGTTCAAGTAATGCTACTTTTGATTTTCGCAAAACGATGGAACAAAAAGAATTTTGTATGTTGATTACACATTGCTTTTCAAAGGGAAAAAATACAGCCAGAACCCAAGAATGGCTTGAGAAGTGGTATAGTACATCTGCTCCGTCGAAAGCAACTATATGTCGATGATTTAATGAACTTAAATGCGGTCGTGCAAGCACCAATGACGCACCACGTCTCGGACAATCAGGCAGTCACTTCAAAACACACAAAAAAATCCACCATATTGTTCTGAATAAGCGCCAAGTGAGAATGAGATAGTCGACGTTGTGAAGATACCAACAGAACGCGTGAGGCGTATTTTGCATGTATAATTAAATATGAAAAAGCTTTGTGCCTGAACGTGTCGGAAGATTTCAGGACACTATTTGGAACTGTTTCAGCGTAATCCAAACGAATTTTTGCGTCGTTTCGTAACATGGATCCACTACTACACGCCTGTGTCCAACAGGAATTCCGCAGAGTGACTGGAACCGCATAAAAGCAAACTGAAGCATCTAAAAACACAAACATCAGCTGGAAAGGTTTCAGCAAGTATTTTCTAGGATGAGCATGGAATAATACTTATCAACTATCTTGAGAAGGGGGAACAATCATCGGAGACTATTATATTGGTTTATTGGACCATTTGTATGGCGAACTCGAGAAAAAAGGCCCCATTTAGCAAAAAAAAGAGTTGTTTCACCAAGAATTGCTGCCTGATCCGCCGTATCCACCAGATCTGGACCCCAAGGATTATTACCTCTTTCGAAATTTGAAAAGGTGGCTCCAGGCAAAGAAATTTGGGTCAAATGAAAAAGTCTAAGGCTTATTTTAGGGAACTCGAGAAATTTTACTATATGAAAGGTATCCAACTGTTGGAAGATCACTGAAATAAGGAAACTGTTGAAAAATAAAATCTATTTTTGGCAAGAGCTTTGTTTTTCCTTTAAAAGACTTGGGATTTTTCACCCCATGTAGTATGTGGTGCCGTCCAAAAGTTCCCGGACTAGCCCTATAAAATCTGAAATAGTCACTGTTAGGAATCGTGATTCCCGCCACCTTCAAAGTAGCCTCGTTGCCTACTGATGCGCCGGTCCCACCGTTGTTTCCACTGATCAAAATTTTTTTTGAATGTGGGTGCGGTCACTGTATCCAGCGCCGCATGCGATTCGCATTGTATCTCATTTGCCGTCTCAAAACGGCAACCCGTTAACTTCATCATCATGTGGGGAACCAGCTCGAAGTCACAAATAAGCAGGTAAGGGATGACGGTCATGGAATTCTTCGCCAAAACTGTTGTGTACAGAATCAACTGTCCTTCGGTACATTGTCGCGATACGGAAGGAAACCCTTCTCGCTCCGCACCATTTTTAACCAATAGAAGGTTCGTAAGAAATGCTCAGAATTGTCCGACGACGGTCTTCACGATGATTTGTTAGATGTTGACAATGATTTCTGGCTAGTTGCTCGTCGTCTTCCACCGACTTTCCGAAAACCACTCGAAACTTTGCATATCGCTCAGAGCTTCTTCCCTTTGAATAGCTCTTTTTCCGGGTTTCACACACGGGCGCCACTCTGCTTCTGAACCCATTATAAAAAGGGACACAATTAGCGCGAACGTGCATAGAAAACAAAGTGAACGAACGAGCTAGCAAATTGAAATTTGTCACGCCGCATTGTTAGGAATGTTCCTACCGCCACTTATCGTCAAGGCTCAGTACTATTTCGCATTTGTGCTACATAACGTTGGTCGGAAAACTTTCGTATCGCACCACGTACGTGGTATTGTTGACACATTTCATTTTATTCTATTAATAATAACTTATATTTTAATTATAATTGTTTTTCATCCACATAGGATTCATTATTTACGATTATGTTTTTTCAAAAGAGAAACTGACCTGCACGCTTTATACAGGGTGTGTGAAAATTTTGACAAAATGGCATCCCCTCGGTACAGCTACATTTTGGTAAATTAAGTAAAATTTAGCTGATCCATGGGTGATGCAAGTCATTTTCCGCTCTGAACTGAGGATTACACCCAGTATATAGGGTGTATAATGAAAAAAATCTTGATTTTCAGTGAGTAATGGATAAAACTAACCTTCTTAATGGTAACAGTTATTGTACTTGTATTTAAAGATTTTTACAATTTATTCAGGTCTGCCAGTTCGAAAATATGTTTAAATTCGTGTTTAAAATTAGAGTGTGGAGGAGTTTTGGTATTTATGATACAATAATTTCTTGCATTCACTATTTTATTCTTGATGAATTTTTAGGAATTAGTACCAAAAGCTAAGGAGGATACAGCAACTTTTTTAAACAGAAGGAGCTAAAAACCGGCATATTTATTTAAAAATAATCGTGAATGTGTCGTACACTAAACATTTAAGGGGAAAAATCTACTTTAACAAACTAAAAAAGTTGATTTTTATATATTTTTTTTTATAGAGGGAATAATCTGAGACTTTTGTGATTTGGTAATTATTTTATTACATACGAGGGTTGTATGATAAGTACCTAGCCTCGCCAGAGATGGCGCTACTACTATTTAAAAAATTATATTTTTCGTAAACATAACTTTCACAAGAATCCTGTTAAATTTTCAAGTCGCCGTGAGATTTAGTTTGTGTGTGGCAGCCATTTAAATAGAACAATTTTGTGATTTTACAACGATGGAAAAACTGAGTGTCGAGCAGGAATAAAGTATTTATTTTTGAAAAAGAAAACGAATTATGAGACAAAAGAGGAACTCGGCGAAGTTTATGGGGACTCTGCACCTTTGTTGTCGACCATAAAATATTGGATAGCTGAATTCAACCGCGGCCGTACAAGCATTTTTAATAAAGAACGTTCAGGTCGTCCAAATAAGGTCACCACATCAGAAATGATTGAAAAAATCTATGATATAGTGATAAACGATCGGAGATTGAAAGTGTGTGAGATTGCTGAGACTGTGAGCATCTCATGTGAACGGGCGCAGAACATTTTACCAACTCATTTGTTTATGAGAACACTTTCCGCAAGCTGAGTGCCGCGATTGCTCACAATTGACAATAAACATGCAAGTGTGTCAACATGAAAAGAATCTCTGGCGATGTTAAAGCGCAATTGGATTGATTTTTGGCGTCAATTCATAACTGTTGACAAAACATGGATTCATCACAGCAGACCAAAGAACAGTCCAAACATGAGTGGGTTTTTTTATGGCAAGCCGGCGCCAAAGAAGGCCAATGCGACTTTATCGGCCAACAAAGTCATTGCCACAATGTTTTGGGATTGCACGCGACATAATTCACGTCGATTACCTTGAAAAGAGCAAAACGATTAATATAGAGTATTATGTCAATTTATTGGGTCGTTTCAACATGCTGTGAAAGAAAAGAAGAAAAAATCCGCCCTTGCTCGCGTGCACACTTGTGTCATCGCCATGGCAAAATTCCATGAGTTAGGATACGAATTGCTTCCGCATCCACCATATTCGCCAGGTTTAAACCCCCGCGATTATTTCCTATTTCCAAATATGAAAAAATGACTCGGCGGAAAAAAATTTGTTCAAACGATGAGGTAGCTGAAAAAAAAGACCTATTTTAAAGAGTTGGAGAAATCGTATTTTTTGGATGGAATACAAAAGCTGGAAAAAACCGTTGGACTAAATGTATCTCGAGCTAAAAGAAGACTCTTGAAAAATAAAATAAATTTTACACATAAAAATGTTTTTCTCGTGAAGACCCGGTAGTTATACAACCCTTGTATCTAAGGTTTTTAAAAAAAATAAATTAGACAATAATTATAATAATAATAGTACTTGGTACACACTTGTTTGTGTACCAAGTACAAGCTTGAATTTTATATTTACAACAAAAAAAATTTTCATTTTAGTCCTAAATGAAGCTAATTATTCAGAAAAAAACATTTTAACTTTCAAGTACCATCAAATTTACATATTTATAGTTTTTTAATATTTTTTTAAGTTCATTTATGATTAAATTTTGTAATAATTAAAAATGTACTTTATTTTTTTGTTATAGATATAAAATTCAAACTTCTATTTGGTACTCAAACAAACGACTCTGCTAACGAGGCCTAGTAGATCACCTCTTATGATACCATTATTATTGTAATTATTGCCTAACTCCTTTTTTTTACACCCTCAGATATGTAATAAAATAATTACCAAATCCCATATATGTCAGATTCTTTCTTCTTCTAAAAGTATATATACAAAGATCCACTTTTTTAGCTCATTAAAAGTAGGTTTTGCCCTTAAATACGTATGTGATTAACTACATAACAGTTATCACTACTACACTAAATGCTTTATTTTTGCCCTCGATGCGCTTTTTAAAATCCATACAGAACACTTATGAGATTACATCGGTATCCCCCCGTCTGTCTGTCACACCCGACTTTCTCTAAATCTATTTGACATACTAAGTAGAACTGCGTCGCAAATATGGGAATTGATGGCTTAATCACAACCTTTTAGTTTTGAAAATCAAATTTTTTTTGGAGGGTTATCGAAGTGAAAAAAATTTTTTTGGGTTATCAAGTGGGTTTGAAAGAAAGCTTGTGAAAACACGTGTTCAAAAATATATATGATGTAATAGTCACGCAAACTTTTCTTTATGTTATTTTTTAAAAAGTGCCAAAAATCGTTATTCCCCCACCCTATCTGTACTAATCAAAAAATTTCGGAAAAATTATGGACTGTTCTCCATAAAGTGTAGATCGAATGAAAATTACCAGAGTTCGTTACGTTTGATCACACGAATATACAAAAAAAATCTGTATATTTTAAGTGAGGCACGTTTTTTTTAAGTATTTTTTTAAGCTATATCCAAGAAATCGTAAAAAAATACGTTCACCGTGAGGTTTTTTCAGAAAACACACTTAAAGTGGCCAGAAAACTAAATTGAAAGAAAAAAATTTTGATTTAAAACTATGATTTCGGAATCTTTAAATATTCTGAATAGAATAGAAATATGCTTTATTGTCCTAAACCTGAACTAACCTGATTCTCATTTATCATAAAAACTTAAAACTATTAGCTTTTAGTGTTCATGTTAACAAAAAAGCCCACATACACCACTTTTAACTAAGCTACGTAGCAAAATATTGTTTAAAATAAATATGTGCAACCGTTAAATTAAAAAAAAAATGTTTTTAATTGTTATTAATATTCAACAATACTATTACTTCCAGTGTTTTAAAGTTGATATCAAAAAATAAAGTTTTATGTTCAGTTTCACCAAAAAACTCACTTTTAACACTTACAAGAGTGCTTTTTTAGGTAAATAAATGCAACAGCTAAACATGAATTTTTTTTTCGAACAGAACTATCATTTCTAGTAGTTTTTTAATTTAGCAGTTGCTTATATTTATTTTAAATAGCATTTTGCTAGTAGCTTAAAAGTTGGTATGCGTATTTTTTGTTAAACATGAACACTAAAACCTAATATTTTCAAGTTTTTATGACAAATGTAGATTCAGAACATTTAAAGATGTATAGAATAATACATAATTTTAATGATTATAAAGTTTTACGTTATTTATTAAAATGTATTCCATGAACACTTATAAGTCACTTCGGTGTCTGTCACACCCGATTTTCTCCGAAACTATTTATCATAGAAAGTTAAAATTTGGTAATAATATAGGAATTGATGGCCTCATCAGAGCCATGTAGTTTCGAAAGTTAAATTTTGACTTAAGGGGTTAGTTTTGGGGGGTGAAATCGGAAGTGAAAAAAAAAATGTTTTTACTAGGTAATCGAGTGTGGTGTCAAATAAAAGCTTATGAAAACACGAGTAAAAAATATATATATAATGTAATACTTGCGCGCATTTTTCTTTGTATTATTTTTAAAAAATCGCGACAAATCGCTGTCCACCGCCTTATCTCGAAAAGTACTTATCAAAAAATTTTGAAAAAATTCTGGAATATTCTCCACGGGGTGTAGATTGAACGAAAATTATCGAATGCATTGCCTTTAATAATTTATCTGGTATATGAAAAAAAAAAAAAAATTTCAAGGTCATCAATTTCAGTAAAGATTGGAAATAAACTTTGTTGAAAACTCATTTGGGGTGTGTTTTGTGAAGTCACTGATCATTTTATACTTCCGTAACAAAATTTTTTATTTGAAAAGCAATCAACGTACGGAATACTAATTGCGCAAGTTCAACTTGCACTTGACCGGTTTTTTAAATAAATAGATGCAACAGCTAAATATGAATTTTTTTTTCCAACCAACCTGTCATTTCTAGTAGTTTTTTTATTTAGCGGTTGCTTATATTTATTTTAAATAACATTTTGCTACGTATCGGGTCTTCCATTAAGGACTTGACAACTTTTTTTTTGAAATAAAACGCAACCCATTTGAGACATTTCGAAAATTTTACTATCGGCTTGAAGTACAATCAAAACATCTATGTATGGAATTCGACTTCATTCATATGTCCACCACGGGCACGTTTGCAGCGGTCGATTCGTTGAACCCAATTTTCGATGACTCGGCCACACATTTCAGCGGAAACGGCCTCTATCTCTCTTTCAATATTGGCTCTGAGCTCCTCTAACGACGCAGGCTTGTTAGCATAGACCAATGATTTAACGTACCCCCATAAAAAGAAGTCTAGAGGTGTTAAATCACACGATCTAGGCGGCCATTCGACGGGACCATTTCTCGATATAACACGTTCACCGAATTTAGATTGCAGTAAGTCGATTGTTACACCCGCTATGTGGCTTGTGGCGCCGTCTTGTTGAAACTACATATCATTAATGTCTAGCCCATGCAATTGATCAAAGAAATAACGTTGCAACATGCCTCTGTAGCGATCTCCATTGACTGTAACGTGACGGTTATTTTCATCAACGAAAAAGAACGGCCCAATGACACCACCGGCATGAAAACCGCACCAAACAGTAATTTTTTGTGGATGAAGTGATGTTTCTTCAAGCACATGAGGGTTTTCACCTGACAAATAACGCAAATTCTGTTTGTTGACGAAGCCGTTTATCCAAAAATGCGCTTCATCACTAAAGATGATTTTGCGATGAAATTGGTCATCTTCTTCCAACATTTCTAGAGCCCAATTCGAGAACGTACGTCGCTTCATATGATCGAGTGGCTTTAGTTCTTGAGTTAACTTTAACTTATAAGGGTGCAGGCCAAGATCCTTTCGCAAAATTCGCCATAGTGTGGTCTGAGCGATGCCCAATTCTTGAGAACGCCGTGAAATCGACTGTTTTGGTTCGTTTGAGATGGACGCTTGAACGGCAGCATATTCTGGCCACTTCGACCAACCCGTTGTCTCACTGGCACGGGAACATCCAGCAGCGAATATGTTAACTCAAATTTTTTCACTAGACTATGAATTGCTTGTCTACTGGGACGAGAATTACGACCAAAAATTGGCGGTAACGCTCTTAAAGTTGCAGTCACCGACTCCAAATTTTGGTAATAAATTTTAATTATTTGTAAACGTTGTTCGTTCGTGTACTTCACCATGATGAAAATGTTGACTTTACTGAATGTTTTGACGTTGACAGTTCGGTGATTGGCTTAAGGGTGCGTTCACAGTGAAATTTCAAAGGTGTCAGGTCCCAAATGGAAGACCCTTTAGCTTAGTTAAAGGTGTGGTATGCATGATTTTTGTTAAACGTAAACACTAAAACCTAATATTTTTAAGTTTTTATGACAAATGTAGATTCAGAACATTTAAATATGTCTAAAATAATAGTTTTATTCCATAATTTTAATGATTATAAAGTTTTACATTATTTATTAAAATGTATTTTTTCAATTTAATAGTTTTCTAGCAACTTTAAATGTTTTCTGAAAAAAACTCACATTGGATGTCTTTTCTTATGATTTTTTTGAATTCAGCCTAAAAAAATACTTAAGCAAACACGTGTCTCACTGAAAAACAGAGTTTTTTTTTTGTATACCTGTGTAATTTATCTGTTTCCATCTAATTCAATAAGTAAAATTTCTTCTCAATCCCAAAAAAAAACGTTCGACAATAACGTTCTAAAAGACAACTGATTTCTCGCCTTCTTTGGAGGTGGAGAGACCTTATAAACTGATATCATCGGCTCCTGTTTAATGAGGATCCCAATAGAACACTCAAGTCTCATTGTCTTTGACAATTCGGGAAAAACAACTATCATCATTCTCTAAAGCGGTTTAATATTCTTGAGGATTTTTTTTCTTGTCTAGTTTCTTCTCTGGTGTCGGGAGACCTTTACTATTGTACAAAAGCTTTTTTCGTCCTTAAATTTTCCTGCACAATTATAGAAACTGTAGTTTGAAATACAACTTTTTAATAAGCACTGGGATCTTCATTCATTGATCTGACTAGCATGGTAAATCCTCAATTTTTGCCTCAATGCCTTTTCCAGTTGTTGCCGTCATCCCGATTTTTCTCCTTATCTGGTGTCATTCCGAAAATTGAGTCTTGGTCCCATCGACTGTGACCTTATTTCCTGAATAACTTTTAGTCGATTTTCTTTCTTTAGTTAGGAACTGTATCACTCCGCGAATCCCTAAATTACTTTCACTCAAGGAGAGAAAAAAATCGTAAAAACTGTAAAAAAACGCACTCGTGCAAAACGAAGTACTTAAAACAGCAACAGCCATTTGACAACCTAGTATTTTTTGTATGACGTCATTATCATGGCTAGGTAGATAACTTTAAGAAAAAACCTCGTAGCAATGATTGACTGGTTGTGATTGATTGTCAATCATGGTTAGCGAGCCGCGTCGAGTGCAAAAATAAAATATTTGGTGAGTCATTGTGTCAAAGATTCCAAAACTCTAACATAATATGTGTTTACTTATTACTATTTCCAAATTAATAAATGAAAAATACATAAATAAGTGTTCTGGCAAACCTGAAAGTTGTATAATTAGAAAATAAATCCTCTATCGGTTTTGCTGTGTACTGTCCCACAAATAAAAGTTACTCAAATCGTATTGTTATTACAGAGGCTCCCCAGAAATGGCCTAGGGCCTCCTCTCGTACTGGGTGTATCAAAAACACCAAAAATCACCAACAAAACACCATAGGAGCTGTGAGGATCTGCTCAGATATTAATAATGAGCGTGATGTCAGTCTTGGTGAGCATTTGATGCTTATGGTTCGACATTTTTTGGAATTTTTAGAAAAATATAATATAATTAAACGATATAAATAAGGAATAAATGGAAGTATAAAGATATATTATGGAAAATTTCGATGATATGTTGGAGAAAGGCAAGTTTTTGGAGGAATATAAGGTTTGTATGAGGGTACTCTGTTATTAAAGATATGTATCATTCTTTTTTTCTTTAAAAAGTGGTGCTCTATTAATTAGTATCCTTTTAGATTAGTCAATTATTCTTCAGGGAACGGTTTACAGAATGGAAAAGTAGATACAATTTATTACTGTTAAATATATGTATACTATGGTTTACATATAAGGTAGGTATTAGTAAATCTGTAACTTGTGAACCTTTAATCCTGGTCGATATTGTTAATTTTGTTAAAAGAACGTCATGTAATTCTTAGAGAAAATCGCTTCTGAGTGTGTCAAGGAACTTAAACACGTCAGTCCGATGAAAATTTGGGAATGTTAATATTTACTTTTCTTGCTATGACTTGTCTATAATTAAATTTTTGTGTATAATTGTCATAGGGCTAACATAAGCACATTTTTCGCAACGCTCAAAATAACCTGAACTAGCGTGGAGGCACATAAATTATATGATAGACCAAGTAGGCTACCCGATATTTTAACCGGTCGACTAACCGTCTGCCTGGTTATTTATTCTGTCAGGCGAGTCTAATAAAACCCTTTAACGTTGATTTTGCGACCCCCCGTGGTCGGGAATGCCCAGATAAGGCCCAAAATGCTACATCCAAAATTGGACTGTCATTTAACCACTTGAATCAAGTACCATAATATCTGTTGACACTAAATGGGTCGAGCGCCCCAAAATGCAGAGGCCGCCGAGACCGGACCTAGCTTAAGGGCCCAAAAAACGTCTGTCCAAAAATAAACTGTCATTTAACCTTATAAAGTCGAGAAATTTAGTTTGTTCTTGATAAAATAAAGAGGGAACTTGCAAAAGGCAGACGCCGCCAATACCGAAGGACGAAGCTGGGCGACTCTTTCTAGCCAAAAACGGTCGTTTTTCGGGTTTCGAGTGGGACCAGTCCTCCGGTATTGGCGGCGTCTACTTTTTGCAGGTTCCCCTCTTATTTTATCACGAAGAAACTAAATTTATTGATTTTATGTGGTTAAATAATAGTCCATTTTTAGATCGATGGTTTTTAGGCCCTAAAGCTGGGTCTGGTTTCGACGGCGCATACTGGGAAAAATAGGGCATTTTTTTGACAAAAATCGAGACGTGGCCGACATTTTGACCAATTTGAATAATTTTTTTTTTAGATACTCGTTTACTCTCCAACTGCAGAATTTTAAATAAATTGACTTATTATGATTATAGCTGATCATATATCAGTTGTAGGAAAAATACATATTTACCCTATATTAGGAATAGTACAAAATTCGACTAAATTTGGTATTTTAACGTATATACTTAGATATATTAACCTTCTCAATTCGAATTTGCAGGTAATTTAAAAAAAGAATGTGATTATCTAACCTCTAAAAATAGCTTCCAGTTGCAAACATTCTTAATTGTAAGAATGAAACAGTTCTTTACTGCACAAATCTAACTTTGTGCATTTTGATCCAGCTGATAAAAGACTGACATCAAAATTGTCCCTGTAAATATCTTTCCCTAAAAAAGCTTAAAAACATTAGTATTCTTGATTAAAAGTAAGGCATTTCTTTTATATAGTTGATAAAATTATTTAAAATACAATAGCTTTTTATATGCAGATGGACTGATAGGCGAACAAAAAGCTACATATGGTGAGTTTAAACCTAACATAACCTAATAGGTCTAATGACTTTGTGTTTCCTCTTTCGGTATTCTGGCCTGTTTTCAAGCAGCGAACGGTTCAAATCGGTCAGTTGTTGTTGGTAACGTTTAGTATTAACCGTTTCCCCAGGTTTTAACAGCTCATAATAGACCACGCCCCTCTGGTCCCACCAAACACAGAGCGTCGTCTTTCTGCCAAAACGATTCGGTCTTGCGGTCGATGTGGATGGTGCGCCTGGGTCTACCCATGATTTTTTGCGCTTGGGATTCTCAAATTAAATCCACTTTTCATCCCCTGTAACTATACGATGCAAAAACGACTTCCTTTTGTACCGAGCGAGCAAAATATCACACGTGTTTTTTGCGCTTTTTCCATTTGCCTATCGTTCAACTCATGTGGTACCCATCTACCGGTCTTCTGAATCTTTCCCATCTCTAGTAGCCGATTGGAAACAGCTTGTTGACTAACGCACAATTGCTCGGCGAGTTGTTTTTGTGTTTGCGAATCATCTTCGTCCAACAATGCTTACAATTCCACATCTTCGTATTTTTTTGGCGGTTTTCCACGTTCCTTGTCTGCAACATCGAAGTCACCACTTTTGAAACGGCGAAACCATCGTTCACACGTATCTTGCAATGGAGCATATTCACCACAAGCTTCTCGAAGTAATCGGTATGATTCAACAGCAGTTTTCTTCAAATAAAAACAAAAAATTAATGCTGTCCGCGAATGCTCTTTGTTCGGTATAAATTTCGACATATTGAACACAACAACACAACACTATGCACACAATTTTCCAGTTTATCACTCGTGCGCATCTGACACTTGTTGATGATACAACAAAATGGCGCAGTATCAAATCTTTATAGCTCAAACTGCATTGGTGCGCCATCTGTTGTCTGAAATCCGCATTTCATACTTGTACACCTGGTCGCCTGTGTCTTGATGCATTAGGTTATGTTAGGTCCAAGGCTTGTAATATATGCCTCTCTGCTCACTTATGACTTGTTGGATTAGGTTTTGCTAGGTTTAAAACTTGTATATGCCTTTCTGCTCGTTCATGACTCAACCTATTAGATTATGTTAGGTTTAAACTTACCATATGTAGCTTCTTGTTCGCATGTCGGTCAATCTACATATAAAAAGTTATTGTCTTTTAGATACTTCTATGAACTATCTAAAAGAAATGCCATACTTATAACCAAGAATATTAAGCTTCTTTGAGGTTAGAAAGTTATTTACAGGGACAATTTTGATGTCAGTCCTTTATCAACTGGATCAAAATGCGCAAAGTTATCATATTCAGATAGATTTGTGCAATGAAGAACTGTTCCATTCTTACAATTAAGAATGTTTGCAACTGTAAGCTATTTCTTGAAGTTAGAAAATATCACATTTTTTTTTTATTTATCTTCGAATTCGAATTGAGAAGGTTAATATATCTAAGTATATACGTTACAATACCAAATTTAGTTCAATGTTGTACTATTCCTGATATGGGGTAAATATGTATTTTTCATATATCCGATAATGGTCAATTTATTTAAAATTCTGCAGTTGTAGAGTAAACTAGGAAGTGTTCACGAGTATTTTTTTAAAAAAAGTATATTCAAAATGGTCAAAACGTAAGCCACGTCTCGATTTTAATGCAAAAAATGCCTTATTTTTCCCAATGTGCATCGTCTGCCCTTTGGAGCCCTCAACTTTTTTAGTGTCAACAAATATTAGGGTATTTGATTTAAGTGGTTAAACGACAGTAGTAGCATTTTGGACCTTATCTTGACATTCAAGGGCACGGGGGCCGCAAAATCAACGTTAAAGACTGTTATTCGACTCGCCCGATAGATTGAACAACTTGGCAGACGGTTAGCTCGACAGGTCAAAATTTCGGGTCACCCTTTTGGTCTACGAGGGTAAATCAAATATAAACTCGAATTCTTCTTTAAAAATTTATTTTTATAATAATGAAAAAATCAAAAAAAAAAAAAAACTTATATTTAGCGTTTCTTACAAAACACTTATGAGATCACTTCGTTGTCCGTCTGTCTGTAATACCCGATTTTCTCCGAATCTCTGGCATAATCAGTTGAAATTTGGCACAAGTATAGGAATTAATGGCACAATCAGAGCCGTTTTGTAAAGTATTGAAAGTTAAATCGAGTTTTGACTTACACACTTTTTTCTGCGTATTATTTTTAAAAAGGGGTGAAAAAACTGTTCAAAAAAATTTTAAAAAGTGAATATTCTCCATAAAGTCTAGATTGAGCGAAAATTAAAAAAAATTTTTTTCACGAGATGGTGAATGTATTATACATTATTGACTAAGAAAAAACGTGAAAGTAGATATTGGATTTTAAGATATATACATGTCAGGGACCTAATTAACTTAGCCTAAGTAAGGATTTTATTTTATTTTAAAAGCCATCTCCGTACGGAACACTAATTGCGCAAGTCGGACTTGCACTTGGCCGGTTTTTTTTCCACATAATCCTAATCAAAACACATTTTTCCCATCGAAAAGGAAGTTTTTAGCGTCATCGTAAAATGCAGAAAGTCGCGTCAGAAGTCAATTGCACACGAACGCTTCTTTTAAAGGACGAAACAAATAAGTCGCATGGCGACAAATCCGGGCTATAGGGCGGATGTTCCAAGGATTTCCAGTGCATTTGTTCTAGTTTTTGTCGAGTCAATGCAGCTGTGTGAGGCCGAGCGTTTGTCGTAAACTCGAACTGCTTTTTTGTGACTTCCGAATGATATTCCAACTTTCGAAGCGATTTCAAAAATTGTCAGGCGCCTGTCGCCATCTCGATCGAGTGGTCTCCCTCTCCTGACACAAGAAGTTTTACTCTACTCAACTAATAATGGGGATGGCGGCGATCGATCGACGGAGCAATCGGATTACCTCGCGAGAGTCGCGAGAGAAGAATTCCCGTTTATATTTGATTTACCCTCGTAGAACAAATACTGCTGATGATGGCATAGCCAGAGGAGCATCGAGTACTGAAGCGCAAACTAGACGATAAAATTATATATCGCTCACAAAAATCAATTATTTAAAAGTAGTTCTAGAAAAATAAAAAGACATTGACTGTGTGTCTGTCTGTAATTCCACAGTAAATATTGAAGTCCCGTGTTTTTAGACTTTCGCAAATGTATCTTCATCGAGATTTGTTTTTGAGTGTCGGGTAGAACAGTTTGCAAATAATAGAGACTTTTCCTGTTAGGCCGCTCAATCCACCCGCAAAAAATGCTGCACATGCTTTCTTCAGACATTCTCTACACATAATTTTGGTTATTTTTAAACTTTTAGAACTAATCAAATTTTATACGTTGCCTGCCAGAAAAAGATCTAATGTACAGTGTGTCAAGTAAGAACGTACCCGTGATAATTTATTTTTGGTAGATACGATTCAACAAGAAAATCGGTAGAGGGAACCTTTGTCTACCACGCATTTTAATAGAAGTATCAGTCGATTCCGAACTTTCATCGAAATTACGTAAAATCTAAAATGAGTCACTTGTTTGTGCGTCAGTTCGAGGCAAACTTTCTTTATTCCCATTCAAAGGGGCCTAAAATGACACATTCCGCGGCCGCTAAATATATTAAAAAGTCGGTATCGTTTGTGAAGAAGTAGGTAAGTTATTTTAACGAGACGAAAAATGTCGATGACTTGCCAAAACATGGCTCGGGAGGCAAGGTCACTCCGAAAGTAAAAAATAAATCTTGTCTTTGTTTTCACGGGACCCGAAATTGACTCTGCGTCAATGAGTGGCAAAATTAAGAAAATCAGGTTTGAACGTGTCCAATGAGATCATTCGACAACATCGTCGTGCTCATGATGTCAAATTCTAAAGCACGTTGAAGAAACCTTTGCTGGACGAAAATCACGTCCCGACGAGGCTCGCTTGGGCTCACGATAAGATACTAGAGTGGCCCTCACAATCGCCGGTCGCCAACCCTATTGAAAACGTTTGATTTCTTGTAAAGAGAAAGCTCAGACGAAAGACTGAGGCGTTTGACTCAATTGTGTCGCGAGATTCGAAAAATTTGCAGAATATGCAGAAAATCTCGTCGACAGCATGCCTCGAAGATGCCAGGCGATTATTAATGCAGGAGGCAATTGGACAACCAACTAAGATAATTGCGCCGTTGTTAGCACACTAAAAATGATGGCAAAAATGTTCTCGAAATACATTTTTTCAAGAATACGAGCAGTCACGTTCTTACTTGACAGACTATACTTAGCACCGGAACTTTTAGATGATTACATAGGAACACAGCCTCGAAGCGAATGCAGCACCCATGTTCGGTAATGTGTGATTTAACCATAAATAAGATTAGAAATGAATCTCTTTCCACAAAACATTATTTGCAGGGTACCAACAATAATCTCGATAAAAAAAAAAAGGAATTTCTTTTACCGAAGTTATAGGCGACAAGTTCTTACTTGACGGACTATATTATAATAATAATATAGAACTTTATGTCAATAATAAATGGACGAATAAACTATTATATAAACATAATAATAATACGAGGCTCGTTTTTAAAGTAAGTACCGTTTTGATAGTAAAGTAACTAGTCAAGTGCAAGTTGAACTTGCGCAATTAGAGTTCCGTACGTTGATTGCTTTAAAAATAAAAAAAAAAATGTTACGGAGGTATAAAATGATCAATTGAATTCACAAAACACACCCCAAATGAGTTTTTTTCACCAAAATTTGTTTCCAATCATTACTGAAAACTGATGACCTTGAAATTTTTATTTTTTTATATACCAGATAAACTATTAAAAGTAATGCACTCGTGATAATTCAATCTACACCCCGTGGAGAATATTCCAGAATTTTTTCAAAATTTTTTGATCAGTACTTTTCGAGATAAGGGGGCGGCAATTTTTCGTGATTTTTTAAAAATAATACAAAGAAAAGTGTGCGCAAGTATTACATTATATATATATATATATATATATATATATATATATATATGTATGTATGTATGTATATGTATGTATGTATGTATGTATGTATGTATGTATGTATGTATGTATGTATGTATGTATGTATGTATGTATGTATGTATGTGTATGTATGTATGTATGTATGTATGTATGTATGTATGTATGTATGTATGTATGTATGTATGTATGTATGTATGTATGTATGTATGTATGTATGTATGTATGTATGTATGTATGTATGTATGTATGTATGTATGTATGTATGTATGTATGTATGTATGTATGTATGTATGTATGTATGTATGTATGTATGTATGTATGTATGTATGTATGTATGTATGTATGTATGTATGTATGTATGTATGTATGTATGTATGTATATATATATATATATATATATTTATTTATTTTACTCGTGTTTTCACAAGCTTTCATTTGACACCACACTCGATGAACTAGTAAAAAAATTTTTCACTTCAGATTTCACCCCCCAAAACTAACCCCTTAAGTCAAAATTTAACTTTCAAAACTACACGGCTCTGATGAAGCCATCAATTCCTATATTAGTACCAAATTTCAACTTTCTACGACAAATTGTTCCGGAAAAAATCGGGTGTGACAGACGGACGGACACCGAACTGATCTTATAAGTGTTCCGTACGGAACACTAAAAACACAAGGCAATTTTTTTTAACAATCTTATTTTTAACGTGCAAAAAATTGCTTGGTTGTTAAATTATCGTTGCCGTTGAAAGTGGTTTGCAGAAATTAGTTTGTTCCTTTTTGTGGTTTTTACAACTTTTTTCTTCCAAAACATAACCCAAATGTAATTTGGATAATCATGCAGTTATAAAGTTTCTGACTAAAGAGAAAAATGAATTAATAGTTTTATGAATTACCGTCCCAGGTATATGGCAATGATGGCCCGTCATATTTTTAAATAAAATTTGGATCTAAACAAGTTTGATGTAGTCGAGATCCAATTCAGGATAACTCCAGATAAGGAAAAGCAGTGAAGGTAAGAACTAAAGAAAACATCACTCTTGGTGAGGATATGCTGCCGTCAGATCGACGAATGTGTGCTTGTTAAAAAAGCTAGAGTATCGGAAACTACAGTTTTATGCGCACCAAGATTTAGGGATGAAAAAAAGGTTTTGCACGAAAGATTCCGAAAGCGCTTACACCAGAGTAGAAACTAACTAGGAAAGAAATTTGCAAGAGCATTTGGCTGCTTCAGAGAACGATAAGAGGTATTTTTCGCTAATTATCACCAGCGACGAGACGTGAGTATTGTGTTGAGGTCTTCCCACCAAACAGGAATCGTTATAATGTGTTAATAAGGGCTCTCCACCTCCAAGAAAAGCGAAAACTCGGTCGTCTTCTGGAAAGTTGATGACGACCGTTTTCTGGAACCGCGAAAGAATTAATTAAGTATATGAAAAAGGGTCCACAATTATAAAAGACTTTCGAATTTACAGAGAACCAAAGCTTTACTGTTACAAGACCAACTGAATTTTATTAAATAAGTAGTCTGATTGTTGTATTAAAATTACCTTACTCAGTATATATCGGCACACATCAAACACTTTATTTTTGCACCCGACGCGCGTTTCCCTAACCATGTTAGCTTCGATCATCGCTCCTGCCATGGCTAGCGAAACGCGCGTCGAGCGTGATAGTATATATATAT
>CM032448.1:120203201-120308201 GCA_019049505.1 Pachyrhynchus sulphureomaculatus | reverse complement strand
GAGGTATAAAATGATCAGTGACTTCACAAAACACACCCCAAATAAGTTTTCAACAAAGTTTGTTTCCAATCTTTACTGAAATCTGATGACCTTGAAATTTTTGTTTTTTTTATATACCAGATAAATTATTAAAGGTAATGCACTCGTGATAATTTTCGTTCAATCTACACTCTGTGGAGAATATTCCAGAATTTTTTCAAAATTTTTTGATAAGTACTTTTCGAGATAAGGCCAGGGGACAGCGATTTTTCGCGATTTTTTAAAACTAATACAAAGAAAAGTGCGCGCAAGTATTACATTAAATATATATTTTTTACTCGTCTTATCACAAGCTTTCATTTGACCCCACACTCGATGACCTAGTAAACATTTTTTTTTTTTTCACTTCCGATTTCACCCCCCAAAACTATCCCCTTAAGTCGAAATTTAACTCTCAAAACTACATGGCTCTGATGAGGCCATCAATTCCTATATTATTACTAAATTTCAACTTTCTATGTCAAATAATTTAGGAGAAAATGGGGTGTGACAGACAGACACCGAAGTCATCTTATAAGTGTTCCGTACGGAACACTAAAAATTAGGCTTTCACAAGCCAGAGATACCATTTCTCGTGGTTTACTGGGAGATTGCCATTTTTATTTTCGGTATTGGTAAAATGTATTTACAAGAAGTAATTAAAAAACATTATCAGAAAAAAATAATAATGAATGTGGGAATAAAATTCAAAATACCTTAATATTTTTCAATTTTTACTCGGATTGTGTTTAAAAACCAATTTTTGTTATTTGGCTGATAAAGACAAGATACTACAAGATGTTGAGGTTATTTTTTTTAAGAATGTTTATATACAGCCTTTTCAAATAAGAACGTGTCCGCGATAATTCATTTTGGGTAGATGCGTTTCTAGCGATTCAGCAAAAAATTGGTAGAGGGAACCTTTGTCTACGACACATTTTAGTAAACGTATCAGTCAATTCCGAACTTCGTCGAAATCACGGAAAATCCAAAATGAGTCACTTGTTTGTGCGTCAGTTCGAGGCAGTCTTTCTTTGTCCTCATCCAAAGAGGGTCGGTGTCGTTTGTGAAGAAGAGGATAAATCATTTTAACGAGATGAAAAATGTCGACGACTTGCTGAAACGTGACTCTGTTGGCAAAGTCACTCCGAAAGACGAAAAGGAATCGTGTCTTTGTTTTCACAAGACCCGAAATTGACTCTACGTCAAGTAGCGGCAAAATAAGACGGTCAGGTTTGAACGTATCCCATGAGACCATTCGTTAACATCTTCGTGCTCATGATGTCAAATTCCGAAGCATGTCGATGAAACCTTTGTTGGACGAAAACACGTCGCGAAGCGGCTCGCTTGGGCCCGCGATAAATTACTAAAGTGGCTCTCACGATCGCCGGACGCCAACCCTATTGGAAACGTTTGGTCTCTTGTAAAAAGACAGCTCAGAGGAAATACTACGAGGACTTTGACTCAGCTGTCTCGTGAGATTCAACAAATTTGCAGAGTATGCAGAAAACCTCGTCGACAGCGTTCCGCGAAAATCCCAAACGATTATTGATGCAGGAGACGATTGGACAACTTAATAAGGTAATTGCGCCGTTGTCAGCACACCAAAGAATACGAGTGGTCACGTTCTTACTTGACAAACTGTGTATATATATATATATATATATATATATATATATATATATATATATATATATATATATATATATATATATATATATATATATATATATATAATGGATATTAATTTCCAACTGCCAATACATCGCAGCTTCATCGCTAATAAATTACATCGTCTTGCGATACAATACTTGTAAGGTTGTTTAGAAAAGATACGACGTATTGCTAAAAGCTGTGTTACCTCCCTGTAATACACTGGGGCGTGTTCTTACTAAAATCAAACCAAGTTGTTCAGAAACAAAAATCTTATCAAGTTTCGTGAGAGTGTGGTGAATCGTATATTTGTTAAACCAAGAGACTTCTGTTGGTGAGGGTAAATATGCACCCAAAAATATACCAGGATTGAGTGTGAAACAGATCCGAATCATGTTTACCCGAACTTTCTTGGTCTAAACACCATAACATCGGGTGGTCAGAGATGAAAAACGTACATAAAGAAAATCACTAGAAGAGAAGATAGTTTCGAGAAGGTATTTTCATTACTAATAACTAAATTTCCAGCAAACCAACCGTGAACTTCCATATCTGGCAACGTTAACTTGCCAACAAATGGGTCTAAATCAGTAGACTGTAAGAACACGGTGACTTAACGTACAACTACACTAGGATAGCAAATTAAATACCATAGCAGATCAAAGATTTTTTGGCTGATTATTGAATTTGATTGCCTGTTAGAATCATACACTATAGTTACGCCATACTGCAAATTATCATATATGATCTGCGAGAAACCCCCAAAAAAAAACAGATCTATTTATTTACGTAAACAATATTCTACACAATGATGAATTTGAGTTTTTTTTTTTTGTTTTATTCTTTGACAGTCTATTCATTGCTATTTCAGTCTTACTTCCATACTTAAAATGAGACGTACAAGAGTTTTTTAAAATTTAGTTCGATGAGGAAAACACCAAAAAGAAGAGTTTTACGATTAAACCAAACTGTTTTGATAAAAATGTTCTCTAAAAATCCACTTATATTGTCTGAACGTAGCGAAATTTTTTTATGTCAAATCATGTTACTATTAAGATTACCAACATGAAAAATACCCAGGCAAGTTAATTTAAACTTCGCGCGTAAAACATGCATGAGCAATATTTTTTCGTAAGTTGCCACACATTATTAACATTCCCTTTCAGATTTCAGCTAGATATTCATTCATATACGTTCGTAACAACCGTTTGGTTGCATCTCCTTTTTTTTGCAATTCTTAATATGGAAGAAATTATTGAAGATTGAGTTTATGATAAATACGATTTCACAAATAGAATTCCCGGTTTTGATACACTGGAAATGTTAAAGTGTTATAGTGCCCTTGCTTTATCAAGAACAACAAATGAGTGGTATTCGTGATTTGAAAATGGTCGCGAATCGGTAAAAGATGATCGAATACCGGGAAGACCATTGACATCGAAAACTGATGAAAATGTCAACAAAATTAAAGCAATAATCAAAAAAAAAAACAAGAAATCACAAAAGATACTTCAATATAATTTTACTTGAAGATTTCAGTTTAAAACATATTGTTGCTAGTTTTGTTTCAGCAGAGTTAAATTTGCCAGAAAGAACTCGCCCCGTTGAACATGCTAATGGATGTTTTGCAACCATGATACAAAGTTTATTATTATCCACAGGATAATTACTGGTGTCGAGAAGAAGATATATGAGTATGACACACACACGAGAAAAAATCAAGTGAATAACATTCTTAACCTAAGTAAAAAATTGAAAGAGAATTGAGTAAGAAAACGCATTCGGGAGGTGGAAACTTCACATCACGGGTATTTTATCAGATAAAGACCTACATTGAAGGCGATAACATTCCAATTCATAATAAGCTTGGTATTTTTAGGTTTACTGAGGTTGACCTGGTATTTTTTGATGATGAAAGTATTTCTAAAAGATGTTCTGGCTATGTATCTTATTCACTACAAGGTAATAAGGACGTTTGTTTTAATAAACCGTAAACGTGGTAAATAAGATTTATTTTTTTCCTTAGTTTCGAAAAGTAGCAAAATTCGTGGTACATACTACCATTTTAACTTATTTATCCCTCCAGTTAGTTTGAAAAAACATAAAAAGAAGGTAAGTCTGCCGGTTTATTTACACAAATGACATTCGAGGCGATAGCGAAGCGTTTTTTATGCACTAACAAATCCTCATCATCAATCCGGTCTTTTGTAGCGTTCTTCGCCTTCCGGTTCCCAGTTTCCATCCTCTTCGAACTTCCCAATCTCGGGGTGTTAGATTTCTCTCTGTCATTGCCCTCAGAACACCTTCCGCCATTCCTTTACTTATTCTACTCTCCACTTCTTTTTCCGTTCTATCGTCTTTACTTATGTTAGTTCCGAGATATATATACTCTTCACAAGCATTGATGACCTCACCGGTATTTAGAGTAAGGCTTCCCTGTTTTTCTCCTGTACATAAATATTTCGTCTTCTTGCAGTTAACTGTTAAACCCCAGTTTTTATAATCTTCAGTTTTCTTGTCATAAATTCAAGATCTAACAAATCCTGCCATCTATTTACTTTACGACACAACCACTCGTCAGTTTTATTCCTAAAAGGGAAACAGTTTTCCGCATACGCCTTACTAGTGGCTTCCAAAACGTAAACAGCTCTAATTAATGCATTTAGTGGTTTAAATCGACTCGCAACCCAGTAACTCGACTATTGTTATGAATTTATTAAAAACTATGAACTTTAATACCTGTTCCAAGATTTTAATTCTCTATTTTTATTTTAAATTTTCTGATAAAAACGCTTTTTTGACGATAATATTCGTGTGAAATATAACAGTAACAAAAACACGTCAACCGAACACAACCTGGAATTTTAAATTCTATAACTGGATCCAGTCCAAGTTTTAGACCTTTTTAGTGAATCCTACTGTGAGGACCTTATTCAAAAATGTTTGCAGATTAATATCATCAATCATATAAATATACAGGGGAGTCCATTATCATGTAAGTGGAGTGTACTTAGATTTTTATTAAGGTTAAGGAAAATTTGGTTGATTTTTTGCAAATTTTTTTGAACATAAAGTGGGAAAATCTCGAGACTTTTGACGAAAAAACAATGTTTTTACCAAAAATCGATTGTATTTAACATTCCAGCTATCTTCCAACAAACCATCCATCGGGTACATAGCTTTTCCATAGACAAATATTCATGCCTCACGCATTCTGTTGATATCTTCACACTTTGCGGTCATTCAAAACAATATGAGTGATTTTTCATGTGTTTTTTGGAGTGACTGCCTTATTTGGACGTTCGATGCTTCTACGACCACATTTAAGTCCACTTAAACCATCGACTTGTAGTTGCTTTCGACGGAGCTTAACACTTCTCGAGCCATTCTTGGGTTCTGGCTATATTTTTCCCATCAAAAAGCAATGTTTAATCAACATACGAAATTATATTTGTTTCATCGTTTAGCAAAAACCAAAAGTAATGTCACTCAAACATCTTTAACTCGCAAAGTAATAGTTAAAATGTCATGAACATTTTACATGAATCTTCTGAAAGTTGACACTAACTGAAAATCATATGGTTTTTTGTTTGTGCTGTCATCTCTCGGAAAGTCTGGAGACTTTTCACCCGATTTTGGCAATCGATTGCCAAAAACGATGTAGCAAATTAAATATACATATTTCATCTTAAAATTCTACTACTCGGTAAGAATGTAGAAATCATTTTTCTCTCAATTTTCACCCTAAAGATCAATGCTAAAGCTAACTTGAGTTGGACAAATATCATTTTTCATTTATCATCTTGTTACGTCAACGCTCAAGATGTCCTAGTAAAGTTAAAAAAAAATCGTGTATAAACAGGACTGATAATTTAAAATATACTTATTTTGTTTGCTGCACAGTTTTGAGACACTCTCTTTGAATAAAAAGATCATTACTCTAAATTTGTCAAATTACTCTCGAGACCTTGTTGCAGATTCACATTCTTATTTTATTTTATTTATCATGAATATTTCCCAAAATTACAGTAAATGAAAGATTTCAGTAAGTTTTTAGATAGAAAGATAGAAAATTGTGATTAAATAATTGTAACAGACGAACCCAGTGAACCGGAAAAAGGGTTTTGAAGTTTTATTCTTTCATGATATATCCTTATTTTTTACCTTCTCGAAAAAATCATCCCTTAACGGCGCTTTTTGTTTGAATTAACCACTAAATTAATTTAAAAAAAAAAGTCTTGTTCTTATTTTTGTCAACCTAAGTTTGTAAGCTTCTGGACATAGGTCTCTTCTAATTTCTTTCATGCTTCCCTATCTTTTGCCACCTTTAACTACTACTTGCTTGCTACTACTCTTATATCATCGACCCATCATTTCTCTGAACGTCCCACGCCTCTTCCTGTTTCTCTGGGTCTCCATACGGTGACCCTATATACCCATCTCTCTCGAGATGATCTAACCACATAACCCGCCCGTCGCTACTTCATCCATGTCGTGGCAGTGGCGGGTCATGTGGCTAGATCATCCCGAGATAGGTGGGTATACGAGGTTGGTTTGAAAAGTCCGTGCAAAAAAAAAAAACTACTTATGTGTTTGGGGTAAACCTTTTTTATTTTTCGACTAGTCTCCTTTTAGGCTTATACACTTCGTCCAACGATGTTCTAGTTTGTTGATCCCTTCCGAATAATAGGATTTGTCCAAGTCTGCAAAATATCCATTAGTGTCTGCAATCACCTCCTCGTTTGAATAAAATCTTTGTCCCGCCAGCCATTTCTTCAAATTGGGGAACAAATAGTAGTCCGAGGGAGCCAAGTCTGGAGAATAGGGGGGATGTGAAACGAGTTGGAATCCTATTTCCATTAATTTTGCGACCACAACTGCTGAGGTGTATACTGGTGCGTTGTCGTGATGGAAAAGGACTTTCTTGTGGGCCAATCGCGGGCGTTTTTCTTGCAGCTCGGTTTTCAAACGGTCCAATAACGATGAATAATATTCACCTGTAATAGTTTTACCCTTTTCCAGATAGTCGATGAGGATTATCCCTTGCGAATCCCAAAAGACAGTCGCCATAACCTTTCCGGCCGAAGGAACGGTCTTCGCCTTTTTTGGTGCAGATTCCCCCTTGGTAACCCATTGTTTAGATTGTTGTTTGGTCTCAGGAGTATAGTAATGTATCCATGTTTCATCTACAGTGACGAAAGGACGCTTAAAGTCCTCCGGATTCTTCTAGAACAGCTGCAAACCATCCTTGCAACACTTCACACGATTCCGTTTTTGGTCAAGCTTGAGCAATCGCGGCACCCATCTTGCGGATAGCTTTCTCATGTCCAAATGTTTATGCAAAATATTATGTACCCGTTCAGTCGAGATGCCCACAGCACTAGCAATCTCACGCACCTTAACTCTTCTGTCATCCATCACCATATCATGGATTTGATCAATGATTTCTGGAGTCGTAACCTCCACAGGCCGTCCAGAACGTTCAGCGTCACTTGTGCCCATATGGCCAGTCCGAAAATTTTGAAAAAAAAAAAAAAAAAACAGTTCTAATCGAAGGTGCAGAGTCACCATAATGTTTATCAAGCTTCTCTTTAGTCTCCTGAGGCGTTTTGCCTTTCATAAAGTAATGTTTAATCACCACACGAAATTCTTTTTCGTCCATTTCTTGAAAATCACTCGACTTCCTTGATTCACACGAATGCCAAACACAAAGAAATAGACCAATATGGCTGAAACTAGGTGTGCGTTCATTCAAGAGATGTTGCTAACTAAACATGACCTCGATACGCGCCGGTGGTGCCATCTCTCGGACTTTGCACGAACTTTGCAAACCAACCTCGTATATAGAAAAAAAAGAGTACGGTCAAAAAGATAAATGGCGATTCTCATACAACAGACAATTCAATTTATGTGAAGATGTTAAAATGATACAACTTTAATTGTGCTCCTTTTCAAGAAAGAGGAAAAATAAATCGTGTGTATTCTTAACCAATTTTACTATATATTTAAAAAAAAAGTGTTCGTTTTTTTTTGTAGGAAATAAGGTAGGTAGAGAAGACATTTCTAGATTTATGTTATTAGTAACGTTGTTCTTGATCTTTTTCAATTTATTTTTGGTCGAAGATATTTTATATCAAAGAGAATACAAACCATGTCATTTATATCGAGTACTAAAATGGACAAAATTTATATTTCAGCAGTAACTACTGTTCTCTCATGTGTCAATCCATCGCGGGACTTGTTTCGTCGTATTGCGGCTCATCAGCCGAGCTAGGATCGACACACAAGAGAACAAAACTCTAAGTACTATTGCAGTACTGGCGTAACATCGCAGTAAAGTATAACAAATTGTATCTCTGGGATCAAGAAATACCACCATTCCATAGATTTGATTTTTAAGTCTGATAAAACTGTATATTTTTGATCGATTCATTGGTAGTCGATGCAGTCAACCAATTATTTATTATAAATATGCTTAGGTTTGTAATTTTAGTCGATGACTGGTAGAGGCCGAGAATTAATTTGTACACCTAACGAGGTAAATTTTTAAAACCATTTTCGATAAAACAGTTAAAAAAGAATTTTCTGAAGCGGATTCTTATGGGCACACTTAATCAGTAATAATGTTTCCTAGATGTAGTGTTCATTAACCCTAATGTGACATTTATATATATATATATATATTACCCTATATATATATATATATATATATATATATATATATATATATATATATATATAGGGTGTGTTATGAAAATCACTACATATATTGGGACTGGCACCTCTTTGTAGCAAGACCGATTGCAGAAAATTCACGTTAAATAGCGGATCTCAATAATAAAGTAAAAAAATCAACCCTAAAAAGATAATGAAACGAAGATATTGTTTTCGCTCCGCCACAGGTAAACCGTATAGCCGAGTGTTAATAAGAACGTTACATTTACAGTGTTTGTGAGATTTAACTCGGCGCAGGCGCATTGTAAGAACAGCAACAATGCACCTGCGCCTGAGCTAATTCGTACAACCGCTGCCTGTCAAGTGCGGGTTGATTTGGTAGTAAAATCCAGTTTTGCTGTTTTTTTTTTAATTTTTCAGAAATTTTTGAAGTTGAAAAGAAGTATTGAAAGTACTTTTACGTGACTCCACCAGTTACCCGTTTTAATATATGCGGTGATTTCCATTAAAAACTATATATATATATATATATATATATATATATATATATATATATATATATATATATATATATATATATAAAGAATATATAGGGTGTTATGACCATCGCTTAATCTATATAAGCTGGTTATCTCCGTAGCGAGAGTTATTACAGAAAAATATTGATAAACAGCGTTCTTCGATAGTAACACGTAAAACTAACTTAAACGACACCCAAAAAATCTAAAATCATTGCCAACACCGTCTAATTGACCCGATTTGAAAACGGCTGACCTAAACGTTCCTATTTTGCCAGGGATATAAAAACATAATCATACACTCCGTCGCATGCAAATAATTTGGCTAATCAATTAGAGAATGTTCACATTGAAAAAAAGATTATTTAATCTCGTACACTTTTCCAATCTGTAAACCACCCATCTAAAAACTTGCCTTTCGACAAACTTCTATTCCATTAAAGAAGATGTAACAGCTCCAAAAAATGTCGGACTCTACGCATTTACGGTATAGAAAAAAATGGATGGGAAGAAGCATGCAAGAAAGCAAAATCATGGAATGAAAAACGAAAAAGAAGAGAAACTTCCACCATCCACCATGTTTTTACTTTAAAATAAAATTTACTATTAATTGTGACAGCTTTTGTAGGTTCAATTTTTCGACAGTTTGTTTTCCGAAGAAGAAATTGATTAAAGAAAAAGAAACTAGTTGTTCAAAGTCGCTGAAAAAACTAGGCAAATTGATGATGGATGAAGGATTTTTAATAAGAGGTAACCTTAATGGATAATGGAAAAAAATCGTAGCATCTATCGGCGAGCAGGTAAACACAATATGGTGCCGTTTTTGATTTATATCTTCGGAAAAAAAAAAGAAAAAGTTATGCTTCAGAAGAAAATTTTGAAAATTGGGAGTGTTCAAATGTTTTTTATTTAGGCACCACTTTATATTTTAAAATATTGATATCAAATTTACATTTGTGCCGTCTTGAATAATGCATTTTTTTTATATGCGAAAAAGCCTCCAAATTTCAATTTTTTCTATTCCCACACCCATTTTTTCTTAGATAATAAAAAAAAAACTATTTAGGCAGGAGTGCCCAGTAAAAAAAAAGACACTCCTGCATGACTACAGTGTTTTGCAAAAATTTCTTACTTTTTCTACAGACCAATACAGCCGTAATCTTGGACCAGAACTATATCCATTTGAAAAATTTGGTAATTAAAGCCGAAAGAAGAGTTCTGAAAGAGTTAGGATTTTGCGTCCATATTAAACATCCACACAAGGTAAAAAATGTTTTTTTTTTTTTACAGTATTTTGAACAAATTTCAAAGATATTTTTCGTACGGAATACGAACTTTCACGACTGAATGTTCAGTCTTTTAATCTTAAGACTTTCATAATTTATAAAGCTCGTCTTCTGCAAATTTCAAGTAAAACTGTGGGTAGTAGGATTACGTTTTTCACTCTTTTTCAGATTATCGTGATGTATCTACAAGTATTGGGTTTCCATAACAATAAGAAGCTTATGCAATATTCGTGGAACTACATGAATGACTCCCTAAGAACTGACGTGTTTGTAAGGTATGTAAAATCTCTATTTTGTCCAGTGTAAAAAAAAAACTAGAAAAGTGTAAGGCCCCTCCAGGTCTCAGGAAAAAAGGCTAATTTCGGGTAGTCGAAAATTTATTTGAAGTATTTTATTAAGCAAATATTTAAGTGTAGAAAAATATTTTTTTTTATCTTTTTTAATTCAAAATGGCCGCTCCAGAATCCAAGATGACAAGGCACCTTTTATGCGAGACTTGAAATGGACCAAATGATTGCTCCCATAGATTTCAACCTAGAACGAAAAACCAAAAAATGTTCATTAATATATGTCAACTAGCAGTGCCCGCGGCTTCGCTCGCGCGGACTTGCTTCACTACTATCGTCACTGCTTATTCCTTATATTACCTAACGTAATAAAATATCTGCCATTATTTCCCCTTACCTCCCATTATTTCTCCTTATCTCCCATTATCTCTACATAATTTCCATTATCTAGGCTTCTCTCGGCTCATCCCATTATTTCTCCTTATCTTCCGTTATTTCTCCCATTATCTCACCTTATCTAGGCTTATCTCGACTTATCTCGCAATATTTCTCCTTATCTCCCATTATTTCTCCTTAACTCCCATTATCTCACCATAACTCCCATCATCTAGACTTATCTCTGCTTATCGCCCATTATTTCTCCTTATCTCCCATTATTTATACTTATCTCCCATTATCTTACCTTATCTCCCATTATCTAGGCTTATATCGAATTATATAGAACATATGCATAAATTTATAAAAACACGTAAATCGGATAAGTGGTTCTCGAGTGATAAGCGCACTAACGGACAGACAGAGAGACGTTGCATTATATATATATATATATATATATATATATATATATATATATATATATATATATATATATATATATATAGTATTCTTTGCTACATGATATTGTTCCATATTTAATGGTTTAGGCAGTGTATTGCAAGAGAACGCGCTAGCGGCAAACTTTTCTCCGACTTGATTCACTATTATCGTCACTGCTTATTCCTTATGTCACCTAACGTAATAAAATATATCCTATAACCTGGCCAGAGAACATATGTATGTTTAAAAAAAAAGTACGTAAATCGGATAAGTGGTTCTCCAGTGATAAGCGCACTAACGGACAGTCAGACAGAGAGACTTTGAATTTTATATATATTATAGAAGACAAGTGGATAACGTACGGAAATTTGAAAATATATTTTTTTTTCGAAAAAATGGTACGTACACCTTTGAAAAAGGAAGTTTACAACTTGTCGCAAGATCCGTACGCTTTCCACTAGTTATTGACATATATATTAATGAAAATTGTTTGGGATCAAATTAATTGCGAAAAACACACTGTCGGTTTACGCGCAATATCTCAGCAATATCGAATTGTTACGAAAATTAGACATTATGTTAGATGTACCTTTCCAACACATTGTTATCTCCAATACATGGCACCAGTAATATTGGCTATTTTAAAGAATCCTATTTACTTTGAGATACACCGTATATATTAACATTTGCTTTCAGATACCAACCCGAGACTGTCGCCTGCGCCTGCATCTACCTCACATCAAGAATACTCAAGTTGCCATTACCGAAAAATCCTCACTGGTATACCATTTTTGGAGCCACAGAAAAAAGGAATTCGTGATATTAGTGTTAGGATATTAAAACTGTACAACCGACCAAAGGTAATATACACGTTTTTTTTTCTTTTTAATAATCATATAAAGATTAGAAAATATCGGTTCTACTATATATTTTTTTTTTATTTTTTCCAGCCCAGTATAGAGGATTTAGAAAAAACAGGTGGAAACGCTCTGCGAGAAGTACAAAGAAATCAGGGCAAAAGCCAAAGGACTCAGCGGTAGTAACTCCCCTAGTAACGACCTAAATCCTCAAAAAACTTCAGCCCATAACGCTTGGGGAGGTTTTATTAGGTAAGCTTTTAGTGTTTCTCTTTTTTTTTTTACTTTGTATGTCAAATTTAGAAAAATTAGTCAGATTGGCTGGCACCACTGCAAATATGAAAAACTTCAGTTTGTAAATGATGTTATGAACATAACCCTATATTTATGAAATCGTAAAATTCGAAAGTTGGCTTGTTTTTTTAGTCGTTCCGGTAGCCACATGCCACCTCCTGTCAATGAAAAGAGGTCGCGATCGAGATCGGAGACAAGGTCACCTGAAAGAAGGCACCACAAAAAATCGAAAAAGAACAGATCGCGTTCGAGGTCGCCGAGAGGAACAATAAGAAGAGTCACAAGAGGAAAAGTTACTCGAGGTCGAGGAGTGACTCGCCTCATAAATCCAGGAAAACAAGGTAAATTTTTTTTTTTCTTTTAAGTGGTCAACTTTATTACATCAGATTCTATTTTTTCTTAGTGTCAGTTCACATCGTTTACGCCCGACATTTGTACCGGTGAAGAGTATAATTTTTGCTACCATTTAGCATCATGTCATTAAAGTATTTTTACTGACGCTTCGACTACAGCAAAAATTCTCTTCTAATACGTTAATATCTAAAAGTTTGACAACAAAGATAATACATAAATCACCATTTTTCACTTGCAACAATAATGAAATAGTCGTATTAATTTTTTACAGAGATAGAAAAAGATCCAAATCTCCTAGCAACGATCGTGACAGCAAGAATGACCGGTACATTGATCGACACGAGGACAAGTACGACAAAGATAGAAAATATAAGGATGACCGGGAAAGCAAGCACAGAAACGACAGAGAACGAGATAACAAATATGACAAGTATGATGATAGAAAAGATAGGGATTCCAAGAAGTATGATAGAGATGATAAGTATAGAGACAGGGATGACAAATATAAAGATAGGGACGACAAATATAGGGATAGGGAAGACAAATACAAGGATCGAGATGAAAAATATTCATCGAGAGAACACAAAAAGTCAAAATACAGAGACGAAGAGAGATCAGAGAGTAGGTCAAAAGATAGACGGAGAAGGAGCTAGAAAAGGATAAAGATAGTAGTTTTAAGCGACAGTGGGCCTTTTTACTTGTTAATATCGTTTTTAAGTCAGAAGATGTAAATATATTTTTCGTTAGATGATGCATAATGAATCTAACTTGATTGTACAAAGTCTTTAAAAATAAATTATTTTTCTTTATAAAAAAAACTGCATTATGAATTCCATGTCCGCTTGCACTACTGAATGTACTTTCTCTTTCTCTAAAGAAAAACGACGATATTCGAACAACAACCTATATTAAGCTTTTCTTACATAAGTTAAAAAATAAAACTATACAAGTTTAGAGACAACAGCTTAAGAAAAAAATCGACAAAAACAACGCAGGTACAAGTCTCAGTTTTTTAATCAGTCTGCGCCAAGTAGAATCACGTTTTGTAAACGGAAACAAATTATCCAATTCAAATATAAGTCATATTTTTTGGGTATAACGAGGGTTTAACCTCACTTTTAAATGTTAGAATGACAGTTATGGTCAGAGAGGTTTCACCATTCAAAAGAAAATAATCTACCTGCGCACAATTTTAAAAAAATGTCAATTTTTTTCCTAACAATAATCAAGAAATATACTCTAAAAAATACGATTTCGACGTGCATTTCTTGTAGAAATGTGTATAATGTTATTTTCTTCGTTTTTTTTTTTTTCACGAAACAAAACAGTCTTTTCTGAATTAAACAAAAAAACAAACAATTGTACCGTTCTGTCGCCGCACAGAGAAACAAAAACGGACCTATCAACAAAATTATTTTGAAAAATATTTTTATTAATAGGTTTTTACAAACAAAATCACAAAAACTAACACAAAACTCGTCGTCAAAATAAAACTCTCTCGGCGATAGCACGGCTAACAAAAAAATAAATTAACGAACAAAAAATTATTCTAAGGGTAGATTCTACCCTTTATCTGGATAATTTTTAGGCAACAAGACACCTAAAGGGCTGTTTTTATAAAAAGCTTTTTGACCGCACCGTAAAGCAGTGCGTTTGAACTACCAACGCTACAGGGAACGTTTAGAAGTTACAAGTGAATAAACATGCCAAACGTGTCTTTTCGCCGAAAAAATTATTTCGCTTTGCGATTGCTTCTAATAAAAAAATGGATTTTTAAAAAAAAGGTGTCTCCGGCACCCAAATTTCTAATATTTGGACTCGTAAAGGTTGGGATTCGGGTAAATCGACTGGGAAGGATCGGTCTTGTGGGTACAGTCAAATCTCTAAATGGCATTAGGCTTGTTCTTAGTGCGGGAGAGAATCCTGAGAAGAAGGTAGGTAAAAAAAAATTTTAGAAGCTTTAAAATAGTGAAATGCTTCCCTTTGAGACTAAGAGATACGGTGGGATTTTTTACAGAATCTCTGACAGTCTGTATAGTAGTTTTTGTGTTATAGACTATCGGAGTAAATTTAGGATCCCTTAGCATAAAAACTAGCTCGCTGGAATATAACAATTATATTTTTTGTTCAGACGGTCAAAACTTCATTTATAGCAAAAATTTTCGGCCAATTTAATCGGAATTACTATTTCCAAAAGATTTTTCGTACGGTCCCTTTTACACGTATTTACTTCGACACATTTACGTGAACATTTAGCATTGTTTAGTTAACAGATTACAACAAATTTTGCCCGCAAAATATTTGTAGAAATTCTATAAAAAAAAAAGCCTACCGTCTCTCCCATTCTTGTAACATGCTATAAAAAAAAATAAAAGCAAAAAATTGGTTATAATATTAAAAAAAAAAACACTAATCACTGGCAAAAATACTTCAGTTATGTTATTTGTCAGTCCGTATAGGGACTTTAAACCTAAAAAACCTGCATGGCAGGCAAAAACTCTTGTCTTTACAAAACACTGTAGGTGTCTCATATGTCCACACAAATTTTAAGGTACTCTTGTTACAGTTGCCACCTACAAAGTTCTGTAAAGTAAATTTCAAATATTTTCTTGAAAATCGTAGCTGACGGAAGAACAAGTATATTTTTGTTTGTCTTAACTCTTACTAAAATAGCTTCAAACTCTTTTATATAAGTATTTTTTTGCTATTCGTTTGAAATCTTTATATTACAATGAGACGTAGAATTTTTACACAGTAAATATTCAAATATAATCTTGATTAATATTAGACTAGAAAAAAACGTGCAATACTTACAGAATTTTAAACATATATTATATATATATATATATATATATATATATATATATATATATATATATATATATATATATATATATATATATATATATATATAGTGTCTTCCATTTGGGACTTGACAACTTTGAAATTTCACTGTGAACGCACCCTTAAGCCAATCACCGAACTGTGAACGCACCCTTAAGCCAATTACCGAACTGTCAACGTCAAAACATTCAGTAAAGTCAACATTTTCATCATGGTGAAGTACACGAACGAACAATTTACAAATAATTAAAATTTACTATCAAAATTTGTAGTCGGTGACTGCAACTTTAAGAGCATTAACGCCAATTTTTGGTCGTAATTCTCGTCCCAGTAGACAAGCAATTCATAGTCTAGTGAAAAAATTTGAGTTAACATATTCGCTGCTGGATGTTCCCGTGCCAGTGAGACAACGGGTTGGTCAAAGTGGCCAGAATATTGCTGCCGTTCAAGCGTCCATCTCAAACGAACCAAAACAGTCGATTTCACGGCGTTCTCAAGAATTGGGCATCGCTCAGACCACACTATGGCGAATTTTGCGAAAGGATCTTGGCCTGCACCCTTATAAGTTAAAGTTAACTCAAGAACTAAAGCCACTCGATCATATGAAGCGACGTACGTTCTCGAATTGGGCTCTAGAAATGTTGGAAGAAGATGACCAATTTCATCGCAAAATCATCTTTAGTGATGAAGCGCATTTTTTGATAAACGGCTTCGTCAACAAACAGAATATGCGTTATTGGTCAGGTGAAAACCCTCATGTGCTTGAAGAAACATCACTTCATATCCACAAAAAATTACTGTTTGGTGCGGTTTTCATGCCGGTGGTGTCATTGGGCCGTTCTTTTTCGTTGATGAAAATAACCGTCACGTTACAGTCAATGGAGATCGCTACAGAGGCATGTTGCAACGTTATTTCTTTGATCAGTTGCATGGGCTAGACATTAATGATGTGGTTTCAACAAGACGGCACCACACAGCGGGTGTAACAATCGACTTACTGCAATCTAAATTCGGTGAACGTGTTATATCGAGAAATGGTCCCGTCGAATGGCCGCCTAGATCGTGTGATTTAACACCTCTAGACTTCTTTTTATGGGGGTACGTTAAATCATTGGTCTATGCTAACGAGCCTGCGTCGTTAGAGGAGCTCAAAAGCCAATATTGAAAGAGAGACAGCGGCCGTTTCCGTCGAAATGTGCGGCCGAGTCATCGAAAATTGGGTTCAACGAATCGACCGCTGCAAACATGCCCGTGGTGGACATATGAATGAAGTCGAATTCCATACATAAATGTTTTGATTGTACTTCAAGCCGATAGTAAAATTTTCGAAATGTCTCAAATGGGTTGCGTTTTATTTCAAAAAAAAGTTGTCAAGTCCTTAATGGAAGACCCGATATATACATATATATATATATATATATATATATATATATATATATATATATATATATATATATATATATATATATATATACTTAGTAATTAGAAGATCTATATAACAAAATAATGTCTCGTGATTTTAGTAACGAAAAAAGTTAAGAAAAAACTGTGATTTACTTTCAAAATTTCAACATTGTTAACTCGGAGAGTAAAACCTTGCTTTTTTGACACCTCATGTAAAAACATTAAAATTTTCTTTAAAAAAATATATATTAATCAGAGAGCCTGCTGATGATTGCTACTTCCATTTGCCTTGCGGCCGGACTTTTTGAAGGTTTCCTTTCATGACTGCTAAATCTTAAATCGTTGGTTTGCCTATCGAATTTCTTGGCGCGACTACGAGGGTCGTCAAAGGTTCTCGTTCTGACAGATATAAGCCAAGATGACCAAATTATTTAAGTCTTGTCTACTAGATCGCTGTGAATTTTCAAATCCGTGTTTTTAGTGGTCTTTTTGTAGTAATCTTGTGAACAAACAAGTTTTAACATTTTTTAAAAATGAATAAAATTGAAGTACGAGCTGTTAGAAAATGGCTTTCTTCATTTCAAAAGCTTTAACTCCCACGGACCCCCCTTCGTTTTCGACGATGTGGGCTGCTCATTCTAAACGTGGTCGCACGTCCACTCAACATGATAAAGGCTTAAGATGCCACAAAACCTCTACGACCGACGAGATTGCGACAAAAATTCACAATAACGTACTAAATGATCGCCGACTAAAGGTACGCGAGCTCGCTAACATTGGAAACTTTTGGAACGACCCTCGAATTACTGACACCCTTATTTTTAGAATGTTTTTTTTTATGTACGGGAACAAAATACCAAAAATTTCACACACAAGTCATATCAGAAGTTGAAAGTTGAACTTTTGAATTACTTTATTTAAATTTTCCCTTGAAGCGTACAGGGGTTTCATATAGTCTTAAAATTCCCTATATATCTACATTATGCACTTTTTTACTTCGAACTTGTAACATTGATTGAACTTGACTTTAATAATTTCATAGATATCAAGGTTAAAAAGATACAGCTTATTCCCGTCAACAAGTTCTATTGCAAATTAAATGACTGTAGTAATCATGGCTCTTCACCTATATATAAAATGACATAAGCATAACAATTACCGAAACGTTGGTTAAAGGCTCAACGCCTCGCGCGTAAAATATTTTACAGAAAATTTCACCCAGTTTTTTTAACAAGCACCTCAAATTGCCACAAAACCAACATGAAAAAACGGCCAAGTGCAAGAGGGACTTGCGCAATTAGTGTTCCGTACGGGTGATTGCTTTTAAAATAAAAAAACTTTTGTTACGGAGGTATAAAATGATAGCTTGTTTCCGATCTTTGTTGTTACATACCAGAAAAATTATCAAAGGTCGTACCAATTTTCATTCGATCTATACCTTATGGAGAATATTCTAGGATTTTTTTCGAAATTTCAGCGATTTTTGGTGGTTTTTTTTTTTTAAAATAAAGTAAATGATCCGGTCATTTGGGATTTGAACCGCACATAAATTTAAATGAGTTAAATTTTTGACCAGAAAGTTTCATTAACAGCCAAATAATATATAGAAAAAAGTTTCCAGCAATCGGGACATGGCCAGCTGAAAAATGGGGTCCGAAAGGGCCCCATTTTGGGTCTTTCAAGAATATCTCCAAAAATATGCACAATTTGTGAAAATATTACATGGAAAAAAATGTAGATCATGCGATTCTGCATAAAAAAGGTATCTTGATATTTTCCTGTTAAACGTAACGTTTTCGAGAAAATCGTAATTTAAAACGTGTTGTTTTTTACTCGGATATTTCAAAGCGCGCCAAGCGAAATTCTAAAATTTTCACGCGCATCGCGCCCGAAATACTGCCATAAGTTCCTTAAAAATAATCATTCTAAAAAAGAAAAAAAGCGTTTTGTAGGGGAAAGTTTAACCTTTTATTTATGAAATTTAATTTTTTTTTTTCAAATTGAAATCAGGAAATGCATTTGAAAGGAAAACTTTTTAACACGGACGCTTGTATTTTTATATATTAATATCTTTGATAAATTTAATCTAATCAAAAAACCCTGCAGACATTTTCTTCTTTATATATTTCTTTTTCATTTAGGAATACACATTTCACTGCCTGATATCCTGATTTTAAATGCATTGAAAATAAAGAAGTGGGTTTTTTTACTATTTTTTAGGATTAGGTAGTATTCGAACTATCTTAGAAATGTTGAAAATGAGTACCGTAACTTCATGTATGTATGTTTTTTCTTAAATAATAAACATTTCTCATAAAGAAAATCACTTTAGAAGTACAATTTCATGACATGTTTACATTTATTTTTCATTTTTTTGTTTAAATCTCTGAATTGGTCTGTTTTATTTGTAATTACAAGGTAATCATTAATTTGACACTTTTTGAGGTCGAGTTGATGTTGAAGAAAGAAATAAATGCTTTAAGCTAACAATTCCAAGCAGTGGGATCTTCCTCAGGGGTTCAGGTAGAAAATAGGAAGCTGTTAAATCTCTACTTCTTTTTTCCACTCGGAGAAAAGCAGAAGAAAGTACGGTGCCAGCAACGCCACAACTTGATTATAATTTCAGAGCAGCTGTAATTGTGGCTATATTTTATGAAATAACGACTATTTTCAGGTAAATTGTTTTTTGTAAAGTGTAGTACTGCTCTTTCTAAATTTGGTATTAATGGTACAGTATTTGTGATACTGAAGAATAGGGAGAAAAGATTAAATCCATTAATTTATTGTGTCTTACCTGAGCCTCTGAATATCTTTTAAGAGGAAAAAATTTCTCGAATCAGAAGTTTCTAGCATCCATGAATTTAAATAACATTTTCAAATAGTTTTCAATAATGTATGTTAAACAAATTATATTTTTTTTATATAACATATGCAGTTTTTGTATTATTTTTTCCATATAATTTCATCTTGTTTAATATTTCTCTGTATTTATAAATTTTTTATATTATCTTAAAGTAAAGTTAAAATTTAATAACAAATTCATATAATCTTATGTTAATTTACACGCTTCTTCTTTGATACTGTACTGAAGAATTCATTGGATAAGAATTCTTTAAAAAAGTTATCGGTATTTTCAAAAAAATTTAGTATAATTGTCAAAATATGCGTTTCTTGCAAACCCACATTTTTTGGATCGCGATTTTCTCAAAAACAATGCATTTTACAGGAAAATACCAAGAGACCTTTTTTGTGTAGAATCGTTTGATCTATAGGTTTTCCATATAATATTTTCAGAAATTATACATATTTTTCGAGATATTTTTGATAGACCCAAAATGCGGCCCTTTCGGACCCAATTTTTCAGTCAGCCATGCTCCGATTGCTGCAAACTTTTTTACATATATTATATGACTGATAATGAACCTCTCTGGCCAGAAATCTAACTTATTTCAATTTATGTGCACTTTTACTACGTTTTCATCTCTGGCGACTCGGCTAAAAGAAAAGTTTGCGCAAGTACTACATCATATATATTTTTGAACTCGTGTTTTCACAAGCTTTTATTTGAAACCCCACCCGATGATCTTGAAAAAAAAATTTCACTTGCGATTTCAGCCCCCAAACACATTTCACTGCCTGATATCCTGATTTTAAATGCATTGAAAATAAAGAAGTGGGTTTTTTTACTATTTTTTAGGATTAGGTAGTATTCGAACTATCTTAGAAATGTTGAAAATGAGTACCATAACTTTATGTATGTTTTTTCTTAAATAATAAACATTTCTCTTAAAGAAAATCACTTTAGAAGTACAATTTCATGACATGTTCACATTTATTTTTCATTTCTTTGTTTAAATCTCTGAATTGGTCTGTTTTATTTGTAATTACAAGGTTGAATTAATTTGACACTTTTGAGGTCGAGTTGATGTTGGAGAAAGAAGTAAATGCTTTAAGCTAACAATTCCAAGCAGTGGGATCTTCCTCAGGGGTTCAGGTAGAAAATAGGCAGCTGTTAAATCTCTACTTCTTTTTTTCGCTCGGAGAAAAGCAGAAGAAAGTACGGTGCCTGCAACGCCACTACTTGAATATAATTTCAGAGCAGCTGTAAAAGTGTAGGGCTGCTCTTTCTAAATTTGATATTAATGGTACAGTGTTTGTGATACTGAAGAATAGGGAGAAATGATTAAATCCATTAATTTATTGTGTCTTACCTGAGCCTCTGAATATCTTTTAACGGGAAGAATTTCTCGAATCAGAAGTTTCTAGCATACATAAATTTAAATAACATTTTCAAATAGTTTTCGATAATGTATGTTAAACAAATTATTTTTTTTATATAACATATGCAGTTTTTGTATTATTTTTTCCATATAATTTCATCTTGTTTAATATTTCTCTGTATTTATAATTTTTTACATTATCTTAAAGTAAAGTTAAAATTTAATAACAAATTCATATAATCTTATGTTAATTTACACGCTTCTTCTTTGATACTGTACTGAAGAATTCATGGGATAAGAATTCTTTAAAAAAGTTATCGGTATTTTAAAAAAAATTTAGTATAATTGTCAAAATATGCGTTTCTTGCAACCCACATTTTTTGAATCGCGATTTTCTCAAAAACAATGCATTTTACAGGAAAATACCAAGAAACCTTTTTTGTGCAGAATCGTTTGATCTATAGGTTTTCCATATAATATTTTCAGAAATTTATACATATTTTTCGAGATATTTTTGATAGACCCAAAATGCGGCCCTTTCGGACCCAATTTTTCAGTCAGCCATGCTCCGATTGCTGCAAACTTCTTTACATATATTATATGACTGATAATGAACCTCTCTGGCTAGAAATCTAACTTATTTCAATTTATGTGCACTTTTCCTACATTTTCATCTCTGGCGACTCGGCTAAACTCGTGTTTTCACAAGCTTTCATTTGAAACCCCACCCGATGATCTTGAAAAAAAATTTTACTTGCGATTTCAGCCCCCAAACAAACCCCGTAAGTCAAAATTTAACTTTCACAAATACACGGCTCTGATTCGACATTCTATGTCGGATAGTTTCAGAGAAAATCGGGTGTGATAGACAGACCAAATTGATCCTGTAAATGTTCCGTACGGAACACTAAAAAAAGAGCAAAATACGAGAAATTTGACATGAGCAAATAGCAGATTACCAATTTTGCACTTCCGTTCTAATTTGTGTGGTACACTATGCAAAATTATATACGTATATGCAAACCTGGAAAAAATAACTGCAAAAAATGTCATCAAATTTCTAGGCCTTAAATCTGAATAAAAGTATATGTAAATTAAAACATCAAAAATTCTGGTACAGCTGTGTTAAATATAAAAGAAATAATTTTTCTGAAAATAAATACTTACATGCTAAGTCCTTTATATACAAAAAAGAAATCGTTTTGATTACAGAATACAAAAAAAAAAACGTTTTGTTAATAAATATATACGTTACAGACAAAAAATACCAAAAATTAAGAATGATTTAAAAAAAAATATACACAAAAAATACAATCCACAGGCGTCAGAGATTGCACATTTTATCAATATTAATTTAACAATATCAAGACAAAAAAAGTGACATAAATATTAAAAAAAAATGCTACTCCTAACCCTATCAAAGATTTGAAAAAAAAACTCTTAACCGTTAAAACTAGAATCTCCTTCTCTTACCCCTCGCACCTAAACCCCCCATGGGATTCCATGCCTCCAAATATTGTGCCTTCTGTCTGCCGTGGTCTTCTGCCACTCGTACGCTGAGGGGCAATATGGCGTTTTCTAGCATTTTACCATCTAGATTTGTGATGGCCGCTTGTGCCTCTTCGCCTCTTGAGAATCTTGTGAAAAAATAAATTAAATAGAAAAAAATAAAGGATTTACCAAGTATGAAATGCGGACTTTTTTTTTCTAAAAAAACATGTTAAATTCGGAAGAATGATAAAAAAGTGCTTTATTCAAAGTATGCTCCATCGCTTGTTATACATTTTTCCCATCTTTCGGGCAATTTATGAATACCACGCCAGTAAAAATCTTCTCCTTTTGGTGCGAACCATTCATCGAGCCATTTTTTCACATCTTCGTACGAACCAAAGCGCTGCTCAGCAAGTGCGTGACCCATCAATGCAAACAAGTGGTAATCGAAAGGAGCCAAGTCTGGTGAGTAAGCTGCATGGGGTAGAACTTCCCAGCTGAGTGCTTCCAACGTGTCACGAACTGGTTTTGCCGTATGTGATGGAGCACTGTCATGAAGAAAAATGACTTTGTGTTGCCTCTTTCGGTATTCTGGCCTTTTTTCAAGCAGCGAACGGTTCAAATCGGTCAATTGTTGTTGGTAACGTTTAGTATTAACCGTTTCCCCACGTTTTAACGGCTCATAATAGACCACATCCCTCTGGTCCCACCAAACACAGAGCATCGTCTTTCTGCTAAAGCGATTCGGTCTTGCGGTCGATGTGGATGGTGCGCCCGGGTCTATCCATGATTTTTTGCGCTTAGGATTCGCAAAATAAATCCACTTTTCATCCCCTGTAACTATACGATGCAAAAACGACTTCCTTTTGTACCGAGCGAGCAAAATGTCACACACGTGTTTTTGCGCTTTTCCATTTGCCTGCGTTCAACTCATGTGGTACCCATCTACCGGTCTTCTGAATCTTTCTCATCTCTCATAGCCGATTGGAAACAGCTTGTTGACTAACGCCCAATTGTTCGGCGAGTTGTTTTTGTGTTTGCGAATCATCTTCGTCCAACAATGCTTGCAACTCCACGTCTTCGTATTTTTTTGGCGGTTTTCCACATTCCTTGTCTGCAGCATCGAAGTCACCACTTCTGAAACGCCGAAACCATCGTTCACACGTATCTTGCGATGGAGCATGTTCACCATAAGCTTCTCGAAGGAATCGGTATGATTCAACAGCAGTTTTCTTCAAATGAAAACAAAAAATTAATGCTGTCCGCGAATGCTCTTTGTTCGGTATAAATTTCGACATATTGAACACAACAACACCACACTATGTACACACTTTTCCAATTTATCACTCGTGCGCGTCTGATACTTGTTGATGACACACCAAAATGGCGCAGTGTCAAATTTTTATAGTACAAACTGCATTGGTGCACCATCAGTTGTCTGAAATCCGCACTTCATACTTGTACACCTGGTAAAGGAGTTCGGCAAAATTACTAGAAATATTCTTTCTATTTATGCTAATCTCAGAGAAACATGAAAAAAAATCAAGGTCATTAACTGTTTCCTTGGATTACCATGGTGTTGCATGTAAAAAATTTTCTTCCAACTAGTTGAACAGTTAATAAGGAATATTATTTAAGCGTTATGCAAAGGCCTGAATTGTGACAGAACAATTCATGGATTTTGCTATAACCAGTGGTAAAAAATGAAACACAAGCACCATATTTAACAGATATGTCGCCCTGTAACTTTCCTGTTCTCCAAGCTCAAATTGTCACTCCCTGACCACCATTTTGAATCAATAGAAGCCATAAAAGAGACTTTCCTGGCCGCCTTGAAAGCAACGCCAGAAATCGAGAGTATAATAAGTGTTTTAAAGAAGGGAACAAAAACGTTGGCATAAGCGTGCTGCAGTGGAAGGAGATTACTTCGAATAGATTTGGATGAATAAATAAATTAATATATGTTTACTATAAATAGAGATTTAAAATTTCTCAATTATACAAACCCAAAACCTATATTTAATGAGTCCCTTCCCCTTGTTCTGAAGCAATACAGCTCAAAAACTATAGGTTTATTTCCTACTCCAACTTTAATATGTGTACCAAATTTAAAAACCGTGTCATTCTTGTGGCTACCAGGACACATTGGCAAGAAAGGAAACGACAGGGCCGATCATTTCTCCAAAATCGCGATTTTCTCCAGTGCTCCTGTTCTGGGAGAAAACAACCCAAGAGATTTTATTAATCATCTAAGACTTGACTTCAGAAAAGCATTTCAATTGCAGTGGAATCTAGTGGACCCCAATATCAAACTCTGGGTGATCAAACCATCAGTCTATCTTCCTTTACATTTCCACTCTCTGAATAGGAAGGAAAATACCACTTTAAGAAGGCTTGCCATAAAAAATACATACCAGACTCACTCCTATCTCCTAAAAAAAACAGGATCCCCCCTTTCTGTCCCAGTTGTCAATCTCCTCCCAGCATCAAACACATCTTTGATCCTCAGCACTACTCTGAATCACGAACAAAATTTGGAATCCCATCTAACTTGATATCTGTCATCCATTCATATAAAACTAAGCATAAGCAAATCATTGAATTCCTAAATGAAATAAATATCAGAATATAAATTTCCTAAGACTTTTCAGGCGCTAAATGACCATAGTAGTCGATGCGCTCTATCTCCTTCAAATTCAATTCAATTCCAAATTAAAATGGATATTTCATTTCATTAGAGAATTATTATGCTACGAGATCTATAAACTGACAGACAGCAAACTGATGAAAATTGAAAGTTATATTTATATATTAAAGGTCAAGAAATGCAAAAATCTCAACAAAAAGAGCTTATTAACTTACCTAACAAATGCCACACCTCTAGGCAGCCCAGTGTGTTTGTCCTTCAACACGGTTTTTTGTACAATTTCCCCATAATCTTTAAATAAGTTTTCCACCTCCTGTTCCGTAATATCCTTTGGCAAATTGGTGATGTACAAATTAGAGTCTTTCATGTCTGTCCCAGGAGGTCGCGAATACGATACTTTCAAACGTTTGTTTCTAGAAGAAAAAAAAGTTTATAAAACCCCAATCCAGTTACTCATACTTTTTTAAAAAAAAGAAACACGTGTAACTATTTCAAGTTTTAAAGATTCCTGTGGATGTACAGGGTGAGTCAACAATAGAGTAAAGTTCATTCTCTCATTTGTTTCGGGAATGACGAATGTTAAGGTGCACAGTTTAAAATTATTTTTGAGTATACAGGGTACTTCAAAAAAAGTGTGGCCGATATAACATATGTTTTTATAAATCGATCATCCTATTTTCTAATTTATTTTTAAATTCTGCGTAAAATTTTAAAACTTTTTTATTAATAATGTTAACCTAGTATTTTTTCTAATATTTCAATTTTTAAAAAAAGTTTTGTAAAAAACTGCCAATAGCGGCCATTGTTTCTAAAGGTGGAATACTTATAATTGGTACGAGCTTTCTATAAAAATGAAAAAAAAAGATATATGTAAAGAAATTTGAGCATTTCGACTATTTTAAATTGAAAAATCTCAAATTTTTTTAAATGGCACACCCTGTATATTATTATTTTTTCTGATAGATTTCACAAAACCCTCCAACTTTTATTAAGCATGTCATATACCTATTTCTAATAGTTTTCGATTTATTTTGAATTTTTACCCTTGTTTTAATACACCTACGCTATTGTGAAAACATAAACAAATATTTAATAATAATTTTAATATAGTTTAACTTATCTAATGATTTAATTATTATGACGTAATAAATGTTCAAAAATATGTCCGTCTACTTGAATACACATGTTTAGTCATTTTACTATATTTTCCCTCACTTCCTTAGCAGCGTTATTCTCCTGCACGCATTCCGTATCCCATTTACCATATCTTTAATGTAGCCCCACAAAAAGAAGTCTAAAGGTGTTAAGTCACATGATCGAGTAGGCCACTGAATGAAATCATCACTACCCGATCCATTTTTATGGGTAACGATCGTTTAAAAATTTCCGAACTTCCCGTAGTAATGAGCAGTCTTGTTTAATCCACATTTGTTCCCTTTAAAAGTTATCAACTTCTTCAAGAAGCTGGGGTAATTCATTTTGCAAAAAATTTAGATATCCCGTTAAGCGGTTCGCGGAAAAAATATGGATCAATAATTCGAAAATTTAATATTCCACACCATACTCAAAGCTACCACTACCATCAAACCGTTCTATTAAACATGCCATTTAAGTCAAAATTTACCTTTCAAAACTACACGGCTCTGATGACATTAAATTCCTATACCAGTGCCAAATTTCAACTTTCTATGTGAAATACTCGTAGATTCGGAAAAAATCGGGTGTGACGGACGGTCAGACACCGAAGTGATGTTATAAGTGTTCCGTACAGAACACTAAAAAGGATGAGTCTAGAACTACTCTACTTTTTACTTGATGAGGAAAATGAATTAATTAAAATATTCTAAGTGGAAGTTTGGTACTAATATATAATAGTTTAAGTTTGTTGTTATATTTAAAATGTCTCTCTGGTGCATATTTTGAAATAAATGTTGCTTTTACTTTGGTTTTAGTTTGCTCAAAAAATTTGGCAAGGTAGCTATCATGGTAATAATGTATCTGGCCAAACCGGGTACACCTCCAAATCAGCCCGGTATCCGGTTTTGACTCAGTACCCGTTACATCTCTAGTACAGAGTATTTGCTAAAGAAATAACCAATAAAAAAATTAGAAAACCTATTTTGTTCTTTTATTTTTTCAAGCCTTGAAATCTTTGGTGTTAAATTTAAAAAAAAAAAGCACTAACACTTCCAAAGCAACATTAGCTTATAACTTAGCTTAGGTAATTCTTGGATAACTATATATAACTAATAATTTCCTTTTCTGCAATACACCCCAGACAATCTGTATGTAGCTTACTAGGTAAATATTTACAAGTAGAGCTGCAGCTCTAATCGACATAAAACATTTTTCCACATTTTGAGGATCTGTTTTAAGGCTTCAAACATAAATTTCAAGATGGGGGAGACACATTTTCTCCATCCTGAACTATTTACTAATCGATCACTCACATAAATACAGTGGCGTGCAAAAGTTTCCGGCCAGTGACATTTCGTACTCTAATTTATTAAAAAAAAAAGACTGATGATTTTTAATCATTATGAGATGTGAGTACAAGATATAGGAAACAAAATAATATAGTAAAAGAATATTATTTATTTTTGTGAATATTTTATTATTATTATTCTTATATTTATATGTGCAAAAGTTTCCGGCCACTTTGTACTATGAGAAAAATTATTAGTCCATATGCTCTATAATACACTTAAATTATATTTTTATGTTAATATTTTGCAGCGATAACAACCGCACAACGTTGTGGTATTGACTCAATTAATCGATTAATACAAGCAGGTGAAATTTTATCCCATTCTATCTTCAATGATTTGAATAACGCGGTTTATTTGAATATGTACGGTTTCGAACTTGATCTAGCGTTTCCCATAAGTGTTCTATTGGGTTCAAGTCCGGTGATCGAGATGGCGAGCTTAAGGCTCTCACGTTTGAAGCAGAATACCACTGTTTTAACAACTTGGATGTATGTTTGGGGTCATTATCCTGCTGAAATATCCAATTCTGCGGCAATGTTTCTTCAGCATATGATAACAAATTGTTTTCTAAAATGTCCTTGTAAATATCAGCGTTCATATTCCCGTTGATCTCGCTCAATGGACCGACTCCTTTTGCAGAGAAAATTCCCCAAACCATCACACTTCCCTCCACCGTGTTTTACAGTAGGAATTTGGTACCGAACATCATTTCTCGTATCAATAGGTCCTCCTTATTCTTTTTACTGATTAATGGTTTTTTAATACCTCTATGGTCAAAAAGTCCCACATCATGTAGTCTTCGTGTCACAATACTACGACTAACATTAGCTAGGTTTTCATCCTTTAGCTCGCGTGCAATTTCGGCAGCAGTTTTCTTGACATCCGCAGTTGATTTGCGTTTAATGATACGATCTACTTTTTTAGACGTTTTTTCTTGGTCTTCCACTATGCGGACGATCTTTTAAACCATATCCACAACGGTAGTTTACAATAATATCGTTCACGGTTGATTTACCTATCATAATGAAGCCATCTCACGAGAAGACTTTCCTTCTTTTGAAAATTTTATTACTTCTCACGAATTTGGATTTGCATATGCCGAGCCATGTTTATGCTCCTACGACCTTTTATGAACTAAATGTGAACATTCAACGCGCTATTATTCGTAAATACGTCTTTGAACGTCCTACTGCGTCAGTGTATATTATGTGGCCAGAAAAACTTTTGCACATATAAATATAAGATTAATAATAATAAAATATATTCGCAAACATAAATAATATTCTTTTACTATATTTTTTGTTTCCTATATCTCATACTCAGATCTCATAATGAATAAAAATCAGTCTTTGTTTTTAATAAATTAGAGTACGAAATGTCACTGGCGGAAACTTTTGCACGCCACTGTACATACATGCATACATACATAGATACATGCATACATGCATATCTATATAAGCACACACACATATATTTATATTTCAGATTACAAGAACCTTACTGTCAACCACTCCTACAGCTTTGTTAATCTTAAATCAGAGGCGAACACTCAAAATATTGAGAAAGCATGGCGAGATGCTTGTAAGGGAATGCCCAAATATGGTTGTCGCGAAGACCATATAAATGGATATAGTGTATATTTTCCAGTCAGGTTTCGCAAGATGTAGATATAAGTAGTTGCAATATTAGCCAAACAGATATATATATAACGCCATCCATAAAACAAGTGACAGATTATCAATACGTCCAGATAGGATACCAATAATGTTTTTGAAAAGTTGTTGTTATATTGTATCCAGTATTTTAAGTTTTATTTTTAGTAAGTCTATTTTAGAGGGGGAATTTCCTGATGCATGGAAACTATCATATGTGACTCCAATTTATCAAAGTGGAGACAAAATCCTCAGTAAAGAATTATAGGGTGGTCTCCAAAACATCTATAATAGCGAAGGTGTTTGAATCAGTCGTTGACTCAAAGGTAAAGCCCCATTTCCAACATATATTAAGCGAATGTCAACATGGGTTTATATCAAATCAAATCAAATCAAATATTTATTAGTAATAAGTACACAATGTGCTTTTACACGTCACAAGTCAAAAGAATTGTTAAAATGTTAAAATATTAAAATATCAAAAACATGTAACTACAAATCAATGAACAATTAAAACATATCAAAAGAACAAAATAAAGGTAAGACACATTAATTACATAGTTAAAAGTCATTAAAATTATGATTCAAAAATTCATCAAGTGAGTAAAATGATCTTGCAATCAGGTAGGATTTTACCTTCCTGACAAAGCTCTCGTCCGACAGCTCCCTAACAGCCACCGGTAAGGCATTAAAGAAACTGACCCCATAGTAGTCGGTGCCTCTGCGAGTCCGAGCTATTCTGTGGAAGCTAGGAATTATATTTTGGTTACCTCTAGTGGAGTAATTATGGAGATTTTCATGGGTAGTGAATAGCCACACATTTTGTTTAATGTATGTTAAGCACTGGAATATGTATACACAGGGAAAGGTCAATATCCCCAATTCAGAGAAATAGCGACGACAACAGTCGCGATATCCCAGTCCCACAATGACGCGAATACAGCGTCGCTGAAGTGAGAAAATTCTTTGCCCATGCGATGAGTGTCCCCAGTTCACAAGAGCATAAGACATGTTGGATGCAAAATATGCATGATAAGCAATTAAGAGAACCTCTTGAGATACATTTCTAGCCAAACTTCGAATAAGGAAAATCATTCTGGAAAGTTTAGACGCCAGTTCAGAGACATGCTTCTCCCATGAGAGCCCAGGGTCTAGGAACACACCCAGAAATTTAACAAAGTCATTTGTAGATAGATCAGATGGAGAATTTCTTAGAGTAAACCTCAGACTCAGTATTTTATCATGGTTTAGAGTGAGCCTATTTGCCAAGAACCAACCCCCTATGTTATGCTGCATGTCGGAAACAGTCTGCTGTATTGGATCTCCAGGATGATAGTGCTGCAGACTGGTGGTATCATCTGCAAATAGGATTAAATTTGGGTCATCAATGTAATTTGGCAAATCATTTATATAAATTAAAAACAGTAATGGTCCCAAGACTGACCCTTGGGGAACCCCGTGTTTGATAATCTGTCTGCCAGAGACCTCCATGTTAAAGCTCACATATTGAGAGCGATTAGAAAGATATGACCTAACAAGGTCTATGCTACAAGGATCAAAGTTGTAGTATGACAGTTTCGAGAGAAGGATCTCTGAAGAAACACAGTCAAAAGCCTTTGATAAGTCAAAGAACGAAGCATAGGTATCCAATCCCAACTCAAGGCTCTCCGCCACATACTCGGTAAGCCGATTTATTGCCAGGGCAGTAGATCTTTTAGTTCTAAAACCAAACTGACTCTGCATAAACAGGTTGTTGTGCTCAAAGTATACAGTCATTTGATTTTTCATGACTGATTCAAATATTTTGGAAAAAACAGGTAGAATGGATATTGGGCGGCAGTTATTACAATCATCCACCGATCCTTTATTTTTAAAGATAGGAACAACTTTGGCAACTTTAAGCATTGATGGGAAGGTGTTCTCCCTCAGGCCAAGATTGATGAGATGAGTCAAGGGGTATATAATTAGGTTTTTTAGAGTTTTGATGATTTTGGTGCTCATGTCAATAGGATCCCTACTATGTGAATTTTTCAATCCAGAAATTGCTTCCCTTACTGTATTATTTGTGATCTGAACAAATTTAAAAGTTTCCATATTTTCCAGAACATTCCTACTTAGAAATTCATTATAGGATACTTCTGAGTTAGGCAACTGTGTCATCAGCTCCTCTGCAATATTGATGAAAAAGCTATTCAGGGCTTCGGCACTCAGATTTCTTGTTTGACAATATGGTCTACAATTAGAATTTGATTTAATTATTTTCCATACGGTCGTTTGTTTATTTATGGATTTACGCACTACATTATCATACGATTTTTTTTTTGTATTTGATATTTCCTTCCTATACTGGCTTTTGTAGTCACTGAGTAATTTTCTGGGAACCAAGATTGGATTCTGTTTATGCAATAAACCAAGCAATCTGAGTCTCTCCTTCATTTCATGAAGATGCTGGTTGAACCAATGGACCTTAATAGCACGATCTCTGCTCGACACCAACCTAGACCTGAGAGGGAAACACTCCTCAATTGAATCAGTGAGAATGTCAATAAACATCTGAAACTTCTCATCTACAGCACCCACAGTATTCGTAATGAAGCTCCAATCAACCAGTTCAATTCTGTTGTACAAACAAAATAGACCTTCTTGGGTGATGGGTCTGTAGTTCACTCTAGTGCTACCCCGAATGTGATTCAGGGATGACATATGGCATTCCATCAACAAGCCGGAGTGATCAGATAGACCAGTGAGGTCGAAGGGTGAGATTTTTAAATTTTCACAGGAAACATTTGTATAAAGATTGTCTAGACAGGAATTCTGTCTTGTACAAAACCCCACAGTTTGGTGAAAGCCATATGTTGACATAATATTGTTTAGGTGTTCCGCCCTCACATCATTCTCAAGAAAAGAAACATTAAAATCCCCCGTAAAAAGAATGTTATTGCGAAGATTCAATGACTCACATATTTGTGATAAAATTACTAGAATATATGGGGGCATTCCACCATTACCAATTTACTAGTCTATGAAAATAAGCTTAGAAACGCTTTGGAAACCACCAAACAAGTAGATGTAATCTACACAGATTTCTCAAAATCATTTGATAAAGGTAACCATAATCTACTAATTTATAAACTTGAGCGTTCAGGCATTTTCGGTAGCTTATTGAGATGGTTAAGAAGTTATCTTTCTGATCGTAAGCAGATTGTAAAGATTAAGAGTTTTATATGAGATGAAATCATAGTCACATCTGATGTTCCACAGGGTTCTCACCTATCCCCACTCCTTTTTAACATATTCGTCAATGATATTTCAGACTTTCTAAAACAATCAAAATTTTTGTTATATGCAGATGATTTAAAGATATATAGAATAGTGGAATCAATGGAAGACTGTTATAAATTGCAACTAGATTTGGAAAGTTTAAAGGATTGGTGGCAATTAAATAATATGATTCTTAATATAGAGAGAAATGTCAAGTTATGCAATTTTATAGAAAGAAAAAATTTTTTAATGTTTAATTATAAGATCGATAATGGTATTCTGAAGAGGAGTGATGTTATGAAGGATCTTCTGCAATTGACTGCCCAGAACTTTTGGAGAGGATTGGACTTAATACTCCGCAAAGAACATTACATATAACAAATTTGTTTCATTAACCATTTCACCGAACAAATTACGGTTTATCATCAGCATTGACTAGATCGTGTGCTATAGCTAATGCTATTAGTAGAGTCACCAATATAGATTTATTTAGTGACAACATTCAAACCACAAAAAATAAAACTAGAAAGGTTTTGTGATGGTGCTTCGGATAAGGAAACTCTTATTATGTTTTTAGTAATATGTAAATGTTATGTTTTTACTTTTACTTCCTTTATCTGTAAATGGCTGGTCCATTAATAAATTATTTATTTATTTATTTATTTTTCCACATCATACCATGCAAGTGCATGAATTGGCTGTTGCTATAAAGAATTATTTTACAAATAATAATAATGTAAAATAATGATAAATAACCTCTTTCATTTATAGACGAAAATATACATTTTTGGATTTTTAAAAATATCTCATTTTTTTAAACAAATATCAATAAAAAAAGCCCTTCCCCCACCTTAAAATGCATATTTTTATATAAAAAAGACCCTTAATTTATGGAAAAATTTTAAGTCGATTAGGGCTGGAGCCCCACTTGTAAATATTTACTACTTACTACTACATAGCAAATTTTTTAAAAATATTTAAAGTCAAAAGAGTGACAAATTGTGACATTCATAAATTGTTTTTGTTAATTTAAAAGTTTTAATTATGAATAAATAAACAAGGGGACAATCATGTTTTAGAATTGAAGCCTGTATCCCCACACTGTAGCAGACAACATACTGCCTAAATAAATACATAAAACTAACCTGAAATTGAACCCATTAAGGACTTGTATAGCCTTGGCAGCGTCCTCTTCTTTAAAGTATTTGACAAAACCAAATCCGAAACTGTATCCTGTCTTATAATCTCTCATAATCTTTACATTTTCAACACTTCCAATTGGAGCAAAAATTTGTGCCAAGTCTTCCTCGGTGGCAAACTGTGGTATATAATTTACGATGAGCTTAGTTTTATCCAAGCCCCCAGAATAACTGTCTCCTGCCCCATTGTTCTGGTCCATCACACCGATCAAGTTTGGGTCACAATTTTGAGTTTCGCAGCACTCGGTGTTTGACATAAACTGAAAATGAAATGTGGAAACTTTTGACAGGTTTGGTGAATTTGTTCTTTTGTTTATTACCTGGGCTTGGCTAGAGGTGATATGTTTTAAATAAAAATGTTAATGTGGCAATGGCACTTCTGCCAAATGCTTTTTTAAAAATTTATAAAGTACAATTACCTCAATGTTTTGTAAAAATAAAGAAAAAAATGTGTTCCCAAAACCCAAAAATGGCTCAAAATAAACCCAAAATTTGGCAGTTATTTGCACTGACATAAACAAGGTTTTGTTTTTAATGATCAATGGCACATTTGATTTGATAATTTGAAAATCCCGCTGTCATTTTCTAAATCATAATTTATTTTTTTGGTTGCCATTTTGATTTTTAAAACAGTGACAGGGCACAAAAAGATATTTTTTAATAAAGCTTTCAGGGGATGAATATTGGCATTAAGCTGCAATTTTGCAATATCCATAAAACAACAATTAAATGTAAAAAATAGAAACTACTGACCTGTCTACTTACAGGCAGAGGCCCCAGTTGTGTCCCAAACATTTCTGAAATCAAAAAGTAGGATCATAACAAAATGCGATAAACGATATGGCTAAAAAAATAAATTCCATAATCTCATAAAGCATTCTAATAAAACGAATAGTTTTTTTGCAAGACTATGTATGTTAATTATTACATAAGAAATAAATAAAAAAATAATGTCAAAATTACAGCTAGAAAATTTGTAGGTTAGAATTATTCCAAAATTTTTATCCGAATTTTATTGTTGCTGGATAATTAATAATTAAAAAATTAATAAATTAAGAATTTGGGAATATAATTTATTCAAACAATACTTACTCGAAACGTTTTCCAAACGAAATTACTGTGAAATGACAAAATAGTTTGTAAAAAGAAAATCCTTATATTTTTCTTTGCCGGAAACCGGTTTAAAAAATGCGCAAAACTGGTATTTTTTTTTTTAAAATTAGGACAGGTCAGTTTTATTTAAATAAACGTTATTTTTAGAACTTTTACCTTATTTTTGTTTATACTTAAATTTTTGTAAAGTATAAAAATGGACTGATACTGCGTAAAAAAATCAAAAAAAAGTTAAACCTTCGTTAATAACAGGCTGACCAGCGGGCCAAAAAAGAAGAAGGAAGAATATACAAGGGTATATGAAATAAAAAGAAATAGCTATAGCGCTTACTCCTCCTTTTAACGAAAAGATTGCATCTACAGTAAAAGATATCTAGAAAAATATAATTGCACTTTAGTTAAAAGTTCGGCTATTTTGTGTGCGATGGCGCTCCATATAGGAACTTATTTAAATCAAAATCTTAAATTCTGTAAATCTCTTGTTAATAATGTGGTTATTTTTTGAAAGTATTTAAAATTGGATAACATTTTTTTATGCTATTAGTAAGAATAGAATGAAACTGTATCTACTGATAATCTGTTAAATAAAAGGGACATAATCATCGCGTGCTTTGAGCTTTGGGCTATTGCACGAATTGTCAGAGTCAAAATGCTGTGTTGACAGCGATAACACACTAACAGGTTGCCCAACATCGTAATTGAATACAAGTCACACAGAAATAACGGCAGATTTTCCGCTAAATCGTGACTTTTTAGTGTCTTAAGCGCCAAAATATGACTGACGAATCCGTTTGAATGAAGGACAATATGACGGTATTAGGGTCTAACAACTGTCAAAATATCTGCCAGTTTTATGTCATTAAGAACACGAGACCGCTACACAACCGAAAACAATAAGAGCTAAACCTTCTGAACGATGAAACTATGTAAAATTTAACTGATCAACTCCCAGCCTAGCTTATATTTACGATCGTGTGAGGTCATATGTTTGAAACGAAGCTACATCAAGAGATTCTGGCAACCCTGTATGTTTGAGTCAGCGCAGCCAATGTAAAAGTGTGTGATTCCCCGTTCTTTGATAAGTGTAATACAGCCTAAAAAAGTTTTTTCCTGTTTTTTCTTCGTTATTGCCTCCAGCACCGCCAACGATTTGCGTTGTACCACTTGAAACACGCCTTGATTTCTTCTCCAATCTGGTAAGTCACTTCCTTATTTGCAATAATTATAAATGTTTAATTAAAAAAAAACATTTTAGTGTTGTTTTAATGGTAGTTTTTTAAATTGATAGCAATTTTTATAGACCGATTAAAAATGAATAAATCAGCATACATACTGGCAAATCAGTCCGAGGAAACGTAAGAAACGCTCGTGAACTAAATAATTCTAATAATAAAATCTATATTTAGGTCCATACTCATATGCCGAATCGCCATGCTAAAAATACCTGAAATTGAGCACTTTTATCCACAATATCAGTCTTTCCAATATCACCAGAGATAAGGTAGCTTATCGCGGGAAATTTCACTAAAAATTTTATTTTATTTATCGGTGATATTAATATTGAGGTTAATCCTTTGTATATATATTGTGTTAAAGTATAAACTTACCTAAAAAGGTGTTTATTTAAAGAAAAAAAATATTGTACATATGTAACAATAACTTTTGTTCAAGCACAGTAATAGAAGAGTGATCTATTTTAAGGAATAATAAAGTTCTTTGTATTTAAAGTGCCAAAAAATGGATGACAACGTGGAGAAAGAAATTTGCAACAACTGGTAAGTAAAATTTTGGTTTTATGACTGTTTTTTTTTTAGTTATCCTATATGTTTTATGATTATTGTTCAGAAAGGGCTCGTTTACAAATTATCTTTAAACTGGGTCATTTTTCCAGTGGTTTGTGTTTTTAGAGATTTTTTTTTGAAAGGGGGATTATTTTTAACATTATGTGGCAGTATTATTGTAAAACCCCTGCCGCTCATACCACACAGGGTGAAAAATCCCGAGACTTTTAAATAGAAAGCAATGGTTTTGCCAGAAATCACCGGTTCCAGTGTTTCTTCCAACATTTGGTTACCTTTCATATAATAAGATTTGTCGAGCTATCTAAAATAGGCCTCAGTTTTTCATTCAACTTCTTCATTTGAATCAAATATCTTTCCCTGGAGCCACCTTTTCAAAGTTGGAAAGAGGTAATAATCACTGGGGGTCAGATCTGGTGAATATGATGGATAAGGAAGCAATTCGTAGCCCAATTGGTCCAATTTTACCATTGAGTTTATGGAGTCAAGAGCTGGTGCATGATCTTGGTGAAAAACACTTTTTCTTCGCTAAATGCGGAATTTTTTTCTTGATTTCACCATTCAAACGGTCCAATAAAGCCACGTAACAGTCTCCGGTGATTGTTCACACCCGTTTCAAGATAGTCAATCAGTATTATTCCTTGCGCATCCCAAGAAATATAGCTCAAACCTTTTTGACTGATATTTGTGTTTCTGAATGTTTCGGTCGGCTTTCATGCAGTTCGGACTGACTGTGGGACTCCGGCGTGTAGTTGTAGATCCACTTTTCGTCCATTGTTACGAATCGCCGCAAAAACTTTTGGATTACGCCAAAATGGTGCTAAACGGCGCGCTTAATCTTCGACATGTTGCTGTTTTTGATCAATCGTGAGAGTATGCAGCACCCATCAGGTAGACAGCTTTTTCATATGCAAATATTCATCTCATTAAAAGGAATGTTTAATCAACACATGAAATTACCTTTTTGTTCCATTATTTTTGCAAAAATCAAAAGTAATGTCACTCAAAAAACTTTAAATCTTGAACTAATAAACAAGCTGTCATGAAAATTTTACACGAATTTTCTGAGAGTCAATACTAACTAAAAATCATAAGGTTTTTTTGTTTGCGCTGCCATCTCTTAAAAAATCTCGAGACTTTTCACCCCATGTAGTAAGAACGTCTTACTCCTAGTGCTAGTACCAGAGGATTATGAATTTTACCAGAAATTCCATTATTCTAATCGTAAAGTATTTAATTGTTATTTAATTATTAGTTAACTTATTATAATAATCATCTGTCTTCTGATAAAATAAAATACTCAGGTTCAAAGAAACTTTGAAACAATGTCCTTTCTTTCAAATAATGAAAACAACTGTATTTATTACAATTACAATCTCATTAGCTACACTTAAATACCTCTTACTTATGACTGGAGATTTGCCATTGTTACATTCTGGATTTACCCGTTTTACGGCCCTCTCAGTGGCTGGCTTGAGAGGCATTATTGCCCTCTCTCGGTAACAAGGGTAATAGTGAAGATTTATTAAGTGGTAAAAACAATATAAAAAATATTTTTGGTACAGTTGGTCATGTTTTTCTCAAACTCATTAATACTTAACAATAAAACTACTTAATTACTTTGTTAACTGTCACTAAATATATTTGTAAAGATTTTTTTTTTTTTTTTTCACAATTGCGTTATCGCGATTTCATAGTACAACTACATTGTCAAATGCTTAACTAAGACTGAAACAAATTTTTGGTATTTTATGTTTTTATGATGAACAGATGTGGGTCTATTATATGTTAAAACAGTTGAAATAAAACAGAATTTGTTACGTCTAATTGACTATTCAGTAGGCAGCCTATAGATCTATGATCCATAGAGCCTTCAATATCCCTCTTAGTAAAAATAATTTAAAAAAAGAACTGGACACAATCAAAAATATAGCACTCAATAACGACTTCCAACCTAAAATAAGCCGTAAACGAAAACAAATCACTTTCAGCTTAATCTACCCCGTAAAAGAATACCGAGAAAAGAAAACATTCATACCTCTGACATATTTTGATCCCATCTTGGATAAAATATCCCAAGTTCTCACGACCGAAAAAACAAGAATAGCTTTTAAAACCCGCTCAAAAATTATCCAATATATTTTTTAATGCCAAAGATAAAACTAATAAATACAATAAATCAGGAGTTTATAAACTTAATTGTCAAGAGTGCAACAGCTGTTACGTAGGCCAAACGGGACGGAATTTGAAAACAAGATTCGCAGAACACAATGCCTCTTATAGGTTAAAAAATGAAAAATCACACTTTGCTAAACATTTCTTAGAAACAGACCATACTTTTCCCAACATCAATTGTTTACAAATACTCCATATGGCACCTAAAGGGTCAAAACTCAACTTCTTAGAATCCATAGAAATTTACAGACATTCAAAGGACCATAATATAAATTTACTGAATAGTCAATTAGAGGTAGCAAATTCTGTTTTATGTCAACTGTTTTAACATATAATAGACCCACATCTGTTCATCATAAAAACATAAAATACCAAAAATCTGTTTCAGTCTTAGTTAAGCGTTTGACAATGTAGTTGTACTACGAAATCGCGATAACGCAATTGTAAAAAAAAATAAAAAAATCTTTACAAATATATTTAGTGACAGTTAACAAAGTAATTAAGTAGTTTTATTGTTAAAATGTACTGCCACAAAGTAACGGACCAATCAATCAACTCTTCATTAATACTTGTTTAGAAACAGGTGAATTTCCATCCAGCCTTAAAACCACTACTGTAATTCCACTTTCTAAAGTTTCTAATGGTAGGATTACACACTTGCCAATCTTAGCAAGCTTCGACAAACCCCAACCTTGTCACAAATGAGACTTGCATTTGGAAGTCGTTTACATGCTTGTGAATGCTCAGTGTGCTCCGAACAGTCAAGCATGGCGGACACCGAAGTCGTGGCTGCTATTGCGTTCGGTTTATCATTCTTTTATTTGAAATACAAGCAAAGTAAAACAAAAACAGAAGCCCGACGAAGAAGAAGATGGTGGATGATAAAAATACATAAACGAACTAACGCGAAACTAAACACGCACCAACGTGTAAATGCGTCCCAGCGCTTGTCACAAACGTCCTTTGATCTGTTAATAAAAACCGACACTCGACCGGAACGGTGACAAGCTCCTCCAAGCTCACGCAAGCCAAGCCAAACAAGCCATTCACACGCTTGTGTTTGTGGACGCTTGTCAAGACTTGGCAAGTGTGTAATGATGCTTCTTTCTTTTGTCCTATTCACACACTTCCAGCCTTAGAGAAGGTCCTTGAGTTGGCTGTTTATAATCAATTGTATGAATATTTTACTACCAACAATTTTCTTTTTATAAACCATTCTGGCTTCAAAAAGAAACACTCTCGTGAATCTGCCATACAATTAACAATAGCTACATGGAACAAATTCATTGGCAGCAATAACTATATTGCGGCTGCCTTTCTAGATTTTTGCCGTGCTTTTGAAACTGTTTGATTAATAAACTGAAATATTACGGTGTTGGTGGTGTTGTTCTGCACTGGTTTATGAATTACTTAATAAATCGTAAACAGATGAATAAGATTAATAGTTGAAAGTCAATGAAAATTCCAAATAACTTTGGCGTCCCACAGGGGAGCGTCCTTGGACCACTTCTTTTTGTGGTATATCTAAATGACATTAATCATTTTATCGACCCTGAATTCATAAGCTTTTTTGTGAATGACACTTTAATTTCTACTAGTGACAAACTAATAAATGTCGCTATCTGCAAGCTCAATTTGCAGCTAAGAAAAATTGAATCATACTTAAATGAAGATAGATTAAAACTAAATTTCAGTAAAACTAAAACAATGATTCTAACTACTAAATATAGATTTTCTCAAATTAATTTGAAAAAATGTGAATATTTTTATTAATAACCAAAAACTAGAAGTTCTTTGGCTTTTTTATTGATTCTTGTCTAACATATAAAAGTCACTTTTCTTATATTTATAGGAAAAATTGCGATGAAACTTTTCTTCTTTTCACGAGTATCCAATAACCTTTATTTTCATTCCAGGCTGACTGTTTATCAAAGTACTACACAGCCTCACTTTACTTACTGCACAAGCCTCTTATATTTTCTTGATAGCAACAGTAAATCTGCCTTACAAAAATTGCAAACTAGGAGTATGAGACTTATCTTAAAGTGCAATAGATATACGCCAATAGCTTTAATGCAGGATTGTTTAAATTGGCGACCACTTGATCTTCACTTTAAGTACTTTACCATGATATTCATTTTTAAAATAATAAATAATCTGTTACCTATCTACATACATAATTATATTAAATATTCTTATGAAATACATGATTATCAAACACGATCACGAAATGATTTTTACATAGTATGAACAAATTACAAAAAAAAAAAAAAAACCATGAACTCACTATTTTTCAAAGGGCTGAATGATTTTAATAACTTGCTTATAGATGTTAAGGGGTGTACCAACACCTGAAATCAAATAAACCTCATATACTCGCTCTCTGTGAAACCAGTTCATCGACCAGCACAGTCAACTATCTTTATCTTAGGTACGGAACCCCCAAACTTTAATGTTATGTGGTTAAAAATAACGACTGAACAAACCACAAGGTTCATCTGTATCCTCTACCGACCACCAAGTGACACTAACTTTAAAACACTTTTCGCTTCTCTTACAGACACCATCAATCATTTACAAATTATCTATCCAAATGCCGAAATTGCCATCCTGGGCGACTTTAATGCCCACAACATCAACTGGCTTAAATATTCAAATACTACCGACGAACAAGGTCGTGAAACTGAATCATTCTCAATCAGTTGTGGCTTAACTCAGCTTGTTGATGAACCAAGGCGGATCCCTGATCGAAATGGGGAGTTCGCCAGTATTCTTGATCTGTTTTCAACCACCAATCCGGAGATTTACACGGTCACCGTAAATCCGCCGTTAGGTTCTTTCGACCTTAAACTGCTTTCGACATCGAGTATCCTACCAATCAGTGACAGAGAGGCGCCTAAACCGCGCAAGATTTGGCACGACAAATCTGCTAAATGGGAAGATCTCATGGAATATTTTCGAACTTTCCCTTGGTTGGACGTTTGTTTTCGATCTGACGACCCATCTGACTGCTCCCGGGAGGTTTCCGATGTTATTTGGCTGGTATGGAGGCTTACATTTCCAGAGTTTTCAAAAATAATCTCGATAACTTTATGACAAACGGTTTATAGTTATTCTTAAAACCTTCTTAAAATGAAAACATTAATATTCCAAAATATCTCGCCCGTATTACTTTAAAATTATTGTGTAAATATACTATTCATATGTGGGAATGAAATTATTTTGTAAATCTGTTACTTGTAAGACATCAAATTGTCTTTGAAGAAAAAAACCTTAAAATGGAAAAATTTGTATTCCAAAAAAAAATTGACTACACTCGGTACAATTATAATTCACTTTTTTCAAAGCAAAAAAGAAATCCCTCATCTCAACTATGTTATGCACACCATGCATTGTGCGAGAAACATTACTCTCTGCAAGGTATGCAATGAACCAATTCCTAAATTGGAATATGAGATCCACAGAGAAAAATGCAAACCTAAGAAGCCCAAGCTGCCTAGTCTGCCTCCCATCGCTCTCGAGAGGAGCAGCTATTTTCAACAGAGAAAGGTAAGGAAATTGATATTCACGATTGCGTTAATTCTTTATACCAAAATATTTTGTCCTTTTCGAAGGCCGTTGAAGATCAAAAAGCTGCCATACGTCGTGAGAACTATTTGAAAAAACATGAACATCTTGTAGACAAAGGCTTCACCCTACGTGAGACAGTTAACAGTGGTTCTAGCAACGGTCCTACTTCCACTAGCAACACTACACCTCTTGGTAGAAGTTTATCGACAAGTTCTAGCTACAGCAGGGTCCTTGAAGGTAACACTAGTAATGTTACTAGCCCCTTTAGAAACAATAATTACAGGAATGGCCCATCAAGTAATACTAGTAATGTTAACGTCCAACCTAGTAATGTAACTAATCCTGTAAACAGTGCGATTAACAGTAGTACCAGCAATGGAGCTATAAAGAAGCCTCCCTTGATACCAAGGCTTAATGATGGAGATGGTGGAAGTTCAAAGGGTTCTAAAGGTAAGGATCAGGAATAGTGAGTTTTTTTTTGAAATTTAAGGAGGGGCTGGTGAAAAATCAAACATCATGTCCTTCTTTTAAAAAGCATAGTTGAATTTAATGTGTACTTTTTTGCAAGCTATAACATACATAAAATCTAACTATATGTGTCCCTTTTTTCAGTTCAGTTCAGTTTCAGAAAAAATAATAATATACAGGGTGTGCCAAATTTGAGATTTTTCCATTTAAAATCGTCGAAATGTATAAATTTATTTTGAACACCCTGTAGCATCTAACTCAAATTTCTTTACATATATATTTTTTTTATCTCTACAGAACGCTCGTACCAATTATGAGTATTCCACCTTCAAAAACAATGGCGCTACGGGCAATTTTTTACAAAACTGAAAACTAGTATTTTTTAAAAAAATTGAAATATTAGAAAAACTATTAGGTTTAGGTACATAACATTATTAATAAAAAAGTTATAAAATTTTACGCAGAATTTAAAAATAAATTAAAAAATAGGATGTTCCATTTAAAAAAACATGTTATATCGGCCACACTTTTTTGAAGTACCCTGTATACTCAAAACTAATTTTAAGCTGTGCACCTTAACATTCCCTAAAACTATTGAATTTAACATTTTTTCCTCATTCCCGAAACAAATGAGATAATGAACTTTACTCTATCGTTGACTCACCCTGTACAGTTACCAAAAGTTCACGCTAAATTTTTTGTCAACTCCAGAACTAAATTTTTATTTGGTTTCCTCATTGGACTAAGTGCGCAGTTTTAGTTTTAAAAAATGCTCCCTTATATTTACAAAAATAAAATAATCTCCGTCTCCAAAGTATTTTTTACATTTATGTAAATGTGCTTGCACTTGGCCGGTTTTTATTATTGTATGCGAGAGTGGTTCAATAAGTATCCATGTTTGAAGACAGATGGCGTTGCTAAAGCAAGTTGATGTTACAGTCATCTGATAGATGACACTAAAAAAATTTGACACTGATTCATAGGTTAGTTTGCAATTGGCAGCCATTTCAGTAAGTAGTGTAACGTGTTTGTCTCTTATATGGACAAAGTGCAGTATTGTTCAGCTTTTGGATGGCAAAACGTGTGAGAAGATAAAAAGCGAAATTTGATGCTGTTTATGGGTATCCTTCGCCATCAATGACAACAATCAGATATTGGTTCGATGAATTGGAACGGGGTCGTTTTGATGAGTATCGCCCGGGACGCCATCAGATGTGGTTACCGAGCAAATTATTGAAAAAGTCCACGACATGATTCTCGCTGATCGTCGAACGAAACTGCGCGAATAGGTGTGATGACAGTAACAATGAATCACCGATATTATGACTTTAAATAATGAAATAGATTAAAAAGTTTCTAAAAAATGTTCTTATTTTAATATTAAAAGTGAAATTATTATTATTTTTATTAAAATAAAAATGCAAAATACAGCAATCCGCCATGTTATGTGGAACACCAATCAGAGCGAATGACGTCACGCCTAAGTAAACATTATTTCAGTCGAAGTTCTCTTGTGTTAACGATAATCTCTGCCCCGTTTATCAATTAATTTGTGGTTTTAAACTATCGAGTTGCCTAGTTTTGTGTTACAAAAACTAGAACCAAGAAACGTTAGCGATGGAAGACGGATTTATCAAGGCAAATAACTCTAATTTACCTAGAATTGATTTGTTGATGCTTGGAGAGTTTCTTGCGTCAAACAAAAGACTTTGGTCAGCAGAATTTAGAAATATCAAACTTCTATGTAAGTATTTAAATAATCTGTATTAAAACTACAATTTAAAACCCCATAAAAAAACTGCACTTTATTTCTACGTCATGGTTTTATCAGGTTAGGATGATTGTTATTAAAATGTTGATATATACTGAATGTAATTCTTCATATCATTTGACAACTGGAACAAGAATAAAGTATCCATTAAATTAACAGTAGTGGATGATAGCATTAAAGAAATAAAGACCTAACCTCAATATCTAAACGTATTATTTAGATAATTAACAATTTGTCAAACAAGATTATTACGACACACCTCATTTGTAATAATAAAATATTAAGTTAAAACTTACATCAAAATAATCTTCACAGAAATAAATTGAAGAATTTGGAGAAATAACTGCTGGATCTCGCCGTGCAAGAGTTAGCCACTTATTTCGTATTGTTTTCTTGTTTGGAACGTAAACAAATAGGAGTTTTTATCGATGTCTTTTTACACTGAGGGACCGCACACCACTTATACACTTTAGAATTCATTTTAAACACACAAAATAACAAAATTATTGTATAGACACTGTATACTTCACTGTTGTTGACATGGAGTTTACAAAGGCGTGACGTCCACGAGCAGACGCCACGACACCTGCTAGCATTTTGGCATTATTGGCCAATTAGTTTAAAAAAGGCCAATTTTATGCTAGGAAACCTGTAATTTCTCCAGAAATATATATTTTTTTGGAAATAGTAGTTCCGTAAGAACATCGTGGAATAGTTTTTTAAAATTAGTCATCATGAACGATAATTAATATAGTACATAAGTTGGTTGTGAAAAAGTTGTCAGCCCGATGGGTGCCGCGATTGCTCAACGTGGACAATTAACGGGCGCGGCTTTAAATTCGAAGCTGTGTTTGGAGCAATTTAAGCGAAATTCGAAGGACTTGATGCGTCGAGTTGTCACCGTCGATGAGACCTGAATTCATCATTATACACTCCAAACCAAGCAACAATCAAAACAATGGGTTGCTTCCAGTGAATTTGCTCCAAAGAAGGTGAAGACGGTCCCATCGACCGTAAAAGTTCTGGGGACGATTTTTGGAGATGCATACTCATTGACTTCTTAGAAAAAGGCAGAACGATCACTGGATTATACTATAGTGACTTATTGGATCGCTTCGACAAGAAATTGAAGGAAACACGGCACCATTTAGCGAAAATAAAGTGGTGGTTCACCACGACAATACTCCAGCACATTCATCCGGAGTGTCGCCGCCAAACTGCCTGAATTGCTGTCGCACCCCCCAGTATTCACCCGACCTGGCTCCCTGTGATTTCTTCTTGTTCTTAAACATGAAGCTCAAATGAGGAGGTTATCGCTCAGACAGAAGCGTATTTTGAGGAGTTGGACAATTCCTATTTTTTGGAGGGGTTAAAAAAATGACAAGGACGTTGAAAAAAGTGTATATACCTAAAAGGTGCGCACACATGCCGCTCTTGGAGCGCTTTAGGGACTTCCTTGTAGCACATGTACTAGACCCATAAAAAAAGGGGGACTATGTTAAAAAATAAAAAAAAAAATGTTTTTTAAAAAAAATGGCGTCTTCAATTTTAACACTGGTACTTATTGAACCACCCTCGTAAATCTGCCTTTTACCAAAATAAGTTTTTTAAATAATGACGTTTTCTCCCTTATTTAGGCATGTTAGCTTGCAGATACTGTGATCTAGAATTGCCAAAGTTAGAACTAGAAGAACATGAAAATTACTGCGGCTCCAGAACTGACAAGTGTCTTGAATGCGGGGAAATAGTGATGTTTAAGAATAAGCAAATCCACTTCGACTCCAACCATGGGTTTGTTAAGTTAAACGATGGTAAGTGCAAACTTTTTTGTTGGATTTTCATATGCGTTTATATTTTCGTTGCTTTATGTGTCTTTTTTATATGTAAGGAGGAGAAACATGTAAAATAATATTAAAGCCCAGGTGTGCGCAAGTAGCACTATTTACCAAAGTCCCATGCATTTGTGCTATCGTTGATCCTAACTCTGAAATTCTATTTGGCAAAATTCCGATCTATACTTCTTTTTACAGTACTTTTCACTTCATTCGCGTAATTAAATCGACGTCACTTTAGGCTGTTCTCCAAAGGACCGAACAGGTAGAAGTCAGAGTGCGTTAAATACAGCCCATTTCTCTGAGATGACCATACCCGTGTACAGTTTTGCTTTGTTATGGTAAAGTTTCCTTTAAATTTTTACTCCGTCTTTTCCTTCTAATGGCCTCTTTAAGCTTTTTGGGTGTATCAATATACCGCTGACTATTCTACAGCAAGCTGTTGGATTCTTACTCGTCTGTCCTTTTGAAATAGTTCATCCAGTGTCCGAATATTCTCGTCAGTAGTGGCGGTTAACAGCCTCCCTGTAGGCGGTTTATCGTCAATACTGGTTTCACTGCAACTCAAACATTTTGTGTTACTGTGCTTTTCACATTTCGAACATACTACATGAGGTGAAAAGTGCCGAAACTTTACCAGCGATGGCAGCACAAAAAAAAAAACATATGATTTTCAGTTAGTGTCAACTCTCAGAAGATTCGTATACAATTTTCATGACATTTTGTATCTTAGTTTGCCAGTTACAGCGGTTAGCGACGTTACTTTTGATTTTTGTAAAACTATGGAACGAAAAGAATTTTGTGTGTTGATTAAACATTGCTTTCTGATTGAAAAATACAGCCAGAACCCAAGACTGGTTTGAAAAGTGGTATGGTATGTCTTCTCTGTCGAAAGGAATTATAAGTCTATGGTTTAGTGAACTTAAAGGAGTTGAGACATTACACGAAAATAGTGAAAAATACTTTAATTTGATTTTATTCTATAAATTAAAAAATCTAGAATTTTTCGCTAGAATCGCATCTATCAAAACTGAATTACCGCGGACACATTCTTACTTGACTAACTGTATATGAAAGGTATCTGAATGATGGGAGATCAGTGCGATACCAGGTGTACAAGTATGAAAGCGGATTTCAGACAACAGATGGTGCACCAATGCAGTTTGTGCTATAAAGATTTGACGCTGCGCCGTTTTGTTGTGTCATCAACAAGTGTCAGACGCGCACGAGTGATAAATTAGAAAAATGTGTGCATAGTGTTGTGTTGTTGTGTTCAATATGTTGAAATTTATACCAAACAAAGAGCATTCGCGGACAGCATTAATTTTTTGTTTTCATTTGAAGAAAACTGCTGTTGAATCATACCGATTACTTCGAGAAGCTTATGGTGAACATGCTCCATCGCAAGATACGTGTGAACGATGGTTTCGGCGTTTCAAAAGTGGTGACTTCGATGTTGCAGACAAGGAACGTGTAAAACCGCCAAAAAAATACGAAGATGTGGAATTGCAAGTATTGTTGGACGATGATGAGAAACACAAAAACAACTCGCCAAGCAATTGGGCGTTAGTCAACAAGCTGTTTCCAATCGGCTACGAGAGATGGGAAAGATTTAGAAAACCGGTAGATGGGTACCACATGAGTTGAACGACAGGCAAATGGAAAAGCGCAAAAACACGTGTGACATTTTGCTCGCTCGGTACAAAAGGAAGTCGTTTTTGCATCGTATAGTTGCAGAGGATGAAAAGTGGATTTATTTTGAGAATCCCAAGCGCAAAAAATCATAGGTAGACCCAGGCGCACCATCCACATCGACCGCAAGACCGAATCGCTTTGGCAGAAAGACGATGCTCTGTATTTGGTGGGATCAGAGGGTCGTGGTTTATTATGAGCTGTTCCAACCTGGGGAAACGGTTAATACTAAACGTTACCAACAACAATTGACCGATTTGAACCGTTTGCTGCTTGAAAAAGGCCAGAATACCGAAAGAGGCAACACAAAGTCATTTTTCTTCATGACAATGCTCCATCACATACGGCAAAACCAGTTCGCGACACGTTGGAAGCACTCAGCTGGGAAGTTCTATCCCATGCGGCTTACTCTTCAGACTTGGCACCTTCCGATTACCACTTTGAATAAAGCACTTTTTATCATTCTTTCGAATTTAACATGTTTTTTTTAGAAAAAAAAATCCGCATTTTATACTTGTACACCTGTAAATGTATCTGTTGAAGAATAAAATCGATTTTCGGCCAAAACATTGTTTTTTTCTTCAAAAGTCTCGAGGTTTTTCGCCCTATGCAGCACATTGGTAACAGTGGGAATGTCAATAATTTGACCTAATCGCATTCAATTTGGACCCGTTATTCTTTCGAAATATCAGTCCATAAGAAATCGCTGTTACATTTAATTTTTAACAAAGATAAAAAAAATAAAATGAAATTTGGATCGTATATTAACCTTTGTTTTTAGAAATCTATTTATATTTAAAACGAAATTCATACGACTTATGCGCTCAAATTGTCACAGTAACTTTTGAGTTATAGTGTGAATTATTAAATAATTTTGCGGCTTGTACTAGGTGTCCAGAAAAAGGTCATTTTAAAATAGCAGACTAACAAATTGAAGTGAAGCAGACCGTTATCGTATATGGAACTACAGTCCTTGAAAATTATTTTTCATCAGTAACTTCATCTAAACACATTTTTTTGGAAAATTCGACTTTACTCATCAATAGAGACCGGATTATATGCAACATAAAATCTTGAAATATGCATGCAAATATGCATGAAAAGCGATTAAAATATGCATGAAAAGGGTCAAAATATGCAATATTAAATAATAATAAAAGTAGTAATTTTTAGTTTTTTATTTCAAAGTCAGCATAAAATTAACAAGTTATCGACGATGTTTAAATTTAATTAATGATTATTTAACATTTTTTAAATTATTTAACATTTGTATTCTTGTACACGTAAACAATAAGGTATTGTTCCAAATGTTGGGTAGTAAGATTGTGTCTTCGATCACTTAAAATATTTTTATAAGTGGATAAAGACCGTTCCACATCCACTGAGATAACTGGGCAGTATTTGAATTTGGGTGCTATGTTAGCACTTATTGTTTCTGGCAAAAATTCACCCGTCCCATTAATAAAACTATCAATTTGACACAAAGGTTCAAAGTCTGGGTTATTGCACAAAATGTTTTCAAACTTTTCTTTAACTCTACGCTGGGAATACATCTGGCAATGTGGAGTTTATTTGACGGGTTTTATTCATTAACTGAATTGATTCGGTCAACGCCAAACCTCGAGCTTCAAGCTTTTTAATACCCGCAGGTATGTGGGAAAAGTGAGTGCTAATCAAAGCTATGGTTTTTTTTAATATCAGAATCGTTTAAATGCTTCCTTGGATTGACGAACTGCCATAGCCTCTGCACTATCGAAGTCGTTTACTACACCTTTGATGGCCTCGAAATACTCATTGTAAAATCGTACAGCTTCAATCCATGTTCCCCAACGAGATACGACTGGTTCGGGAGGTAAAGGCAGTTTTTCTTTATAGCGTTAATGCGAGCAGGTGCCTTAAGAAACACTTTCTTTGCTGATGAAATCAGTTTATTTACATTTCCAAACGTGGATCGTACTTCTTCAGCAAGTCGATGGACTCCGTGAGCAAAGCAAGTCACCTGAATTAAATTTGGATAAAATACTTGGGGGACTTTGGCTGCCTTGATCAGGTTTATAGTGGAGGGAGCAGCATCTGAGAGAAATATAAATACTCTTTCATCTACAGAAGATTCAGGAAATATTTTTTAATACCCTCATTCACAAATCTGGCGATCATAGAATGATTTGTCTTGTCAAGTTCTTTGCAGGCCACCAAATAGGAAAGAAGAAGGCTCTAATCTTAATGCACCCACAATTAAATTCGCAATATAGGGACCACAACTGTCGGTAGTTTCATCAGCTGAAATCCAAATAATGTCATCCTTAAGTTCATTACCTATTTCTTCCAGAACATGTTGGTAAATTGTTGGTATGTAATTTTTATGCAGTGTTGATTCGTCTGGTATTTTTTGATTCAAGCAATATTTCGCAGAAAAAAATCTTTGAATGTAGGATTTGTAAGTTTGTGGAGAGGAATATTACTTGCAAGCAAGGCTTCACATAAATCCGTGCTGGAGTGGTTTTTTTTTTTTGTTTGCCTGTAGAAGTGGAATCACTGCTACTTGCTGCTGTTATAAGTTGTTATCGTGGGCCTTTTTTGGAATCCTGCGATATGAAGACTTGTCTTGACATGCTGGTCAATTTGAAACTTTTTTTGTGCACGAAACATTTTTCTCGCAAACTCGACAATATAAAACATTTCCGTCGTATGTAAATTTCCAGGATAATCAGCTACCCACGAAAGAGACACTTTTTTTTGCGGGTGGCATGGTACACGTTAAACTTTAACACAACACGTTAAAAATTGCAAAAAGACTACACTGATGCAAGCGCGTCAACAATAATGTTAAAACTGTTTTCTTGTTTTAAAATAAAAATTCGTCTTCGAGAAAATTGTTTATTTGATCCGCGCTCAAACAAATATTCTTAGAAACTAACTACTTATCACTTAATATCCCGACCAAGAAATAAGGGAATAAAATACCGTCGTAATTTTGGGTATTCCCTTGGCACTATAACCTAATCGATGCAGGTAATGTCCCGGCGATAAGATCGGTTCCAGACGGCGACATTAACAATACCCTGAGCAATTCAATTGCCTAGTAATAATAATAATAATATATATTACCATTAAATACAACAAAATGTACATTGGTTCGTCAAATATAGTATAATAATTATAATTATAAATATAATAAAAATAAAAATAGTGTAGGATTACCATAAAACATACACACCATAAATATACGGACAGACAAAGAAATTGTACAAAGTCGGGCAAAACAATGTTAAATTGAATATTTAAGAGCAGTAAAAATACAAAAGTAATTAAAAGTGGTATTTAGGTATACCTTGGTTTAAGACAAGATAATGTAGGTAGGTTCAGGTTCATGACAGCAATACCTAGAAAGAAATCTCACAACCAGCACTCTCTTAGAGATCATCAGGCCCCGTAGAAATCCCCTATCGAGTAGAAGGTATTTTCCAGTAAGAAGGACTTTAGCCGAGATATAAATCTTGGATCACGCATATTTCGCAGTTCTGTAGGCATTCCATTATGAAGGCTGATGCAACTATAGAGGGGAGAGCCTTTGAAGAACGTTGATCTATGAATGGGGACCTTTAATATACTATTACTCCTGGTGTTATATGTATTTGTTGCTCCCAGCATCTCAAGAAGGTGTCTATTATTGTTTAAAAGAGTTAAGCACCTTAATATGTAAAGACATGGAAAAAGTTAGGATTCGTTGTTTTATAAACGTATTTTCTGCAGCTTTCACGAAAATTTAGATTAAAAATCAAACGTATTATTTTCTTTTGGTTCACAAATATACGTTTACTTTTCACACCAGCAGCACCCCAGGATACAACATTGTTAGACATGTGACTAAAAGCTAATGAATAATATACAGCCAAGAGACCGTCACTATCAAGGGTACTTTTTAAGCTTAAAATTGCAAAGTAAGCTGAGTTTAATTTAGCACATATGTGATCTATATGGTGCCTAAAAGAAATCCTATGATCCACAAACGTACCGAGGAACTTGGCTTTCTCGTCAAGGTTTACACCAAGGGAATTGGCAAACATCGACGCTAACGGTTTTATATTAAATATATTCATATAGATAGTTTTCTCAACATTCAGTACAAGGCCATTTCTTCTGCACCATGCTTCCATATCCCTGCATACACATGAAACATCATCATAAAGACCATCTACAGTGTCCGAAGCTGTCACAATGGTGGTATCGTCTGCATACATAATCACTTGCCCTGTTCTAATATTTAATGGCAGGTCATTTACATATAGTATAAATAACAAAGGTCCAAGACAGATCCCTGTGGAACGCCAAGATCGACCGCTTTCTTTTCAGAAACAATGCCATCATATTTCACCACCATCCCCCTGTCGGTCATATATGACCCTATCCACTTCAGCAGGCTGCCTCGAATGCCAATATTGTATAATTTTTTCATCAGTGATGCTTTGTGTACCGTATCAAAGGCTATAGAAAGGTAAAAAAAAAGCGTTATAACATATTTACCGTCATCAACATTGCGGAAAACCTGATTTAAATAGTGGAAAGAGGCAGACTCAATTGATCTATTAGGCAAAAAACCATGTTGTGCGGAGTGTAATAAGTTGTATTTGGTAACAAAATTGATTACTCGTTGGTACACAATTCTCTCAAATATTTTTGAGAAAGTACTAAGTATAGATATTTGCCTATAATTCCCTACATCATTACGGTCACCCCTCTTATAGACCGGGATAACATTAGCGGTTTTGAAAACTTTAGGAAAGATACCCTTATTAAGACTAAAGTTTATTAAGAACGAAAGCGGTTTAGCGATTGAATACTTAATATTTTTTACCACTTTAGTAGTTATATCATCAGATCCAGCTGTTTGTTTATTCTTTATTTTAAAAATAATTTGGAGAACCTCAATCTCAGTAACATATTCCATAACCATAGTATTTGATGTTACTGGCGAAACGGTACAATCTTTCACGTTAGCTGATCCATATTTATTTCGTAGTTTGTTTTCAGAGATAGTGCTAAAATAATTTACAAATGTGTTTGCAACCACGATTGGTTCAGAAGTAAGCTCAGAATCTACAAGAAGCGAAATAGAACTTTGTGTGTTGTTTTTATTTAAAGCATTATTAACTATAGACCAAATAGTTTTTGATTTGTTATCAGAATTAGTTATTTTGTTATTATAATAGAGTTTTTTTTGTCAAATTTATTCTAGTTCTATACTTCTTTTTAAGATTACGGTATTCAATTAAAGCCTTACTGTCATTATTCCTGTGGTGCAACCAATATAGATGGTCTAATTTCTCTTTCAGGCTAGCTAGATCTTTGTTATACCATCCTTTTGGAGACAGTGGCGATGTTAAATACTTCTTTTTGTATGGACAACAACAATTAAGACAGTAGACGATAGTATCAATAAAAAGATTCCACAAGCTATCACAGTCGCTAGATATGCTCAATATATTTTCCCAATTTTACAGCCTAATCATATCGGCAAAGCTAGTTATATTCTGTTCAGAAAAAAACACGATACATTTTAATACCTGCAGATTGCTTTTTAGGTTTCCCTTTTTCTGGGGGAGACTGACAACAAATTTATGCGAATAGTGATCGCTGATATGGGGGTTGAAAATAGAGCACTGATATAAAGTTTTGTCAATATTTGTAACTACATAGTCAATCACTGATACGCTTGTGTGCCCATTGCAGTTTGTATACACTCTTGTTGGATCTGTGGTAGTTACTTGTAAGTCAAAAGTATCAAACAGATCACAAAGCTGCATTTTTACCTCATTATTGACACAGTAATTAATATTCAAATATCCACAAAAAACAACAGACTTGCTGCGACCAAAAACGGCAGAAAGAGCGGAACTTGCAGAATCAAAGAAAACCTGCAAGTCTCCAGATGGAGGACGATAACACAGTTAATACAGATATCGACGGAACAAATTCCACACATTTCATTGTGCATTTCAACAGATGATCTCAATATACTATTACTTGCTTTAAATACATTTTTGTACTTATTCTTAACTAATATAAGGGAACCTCCATGTCTAGAATTAACTCTGGAGAAACACGAGATGACACAATACCCTTCGATATGAAAATCGCCCGCAGACTAAAGCCAATGCTCTGTTATACACATAATGTCAATATTGTAATACCGAGAAATATTGTAAATATAGGGAAAATATGCATCATTACTAGATGTTGGGTAAAATATGCAATAATCGGTGAGAATGGTCTAAATATGCAAATGCATATGAAAATATGCAAATGCATATAATCCGGTCTCTACTCATCCATATAGTCTCCTTCAAGAGCGATAAAATCAGTCCAAAGCTTTTCTAACATTTCTATACCTTTCTGGTAGAAGGATTTGTCTTTGCCTCCAAAATAGGCCTCGGAAGCCAAATCTCTTTTCCACGAGCATTTTTTTTTTTTGAAGTCTGCGAATAGATAATAGTCGCTGGGGCCAAATCTGGAGAATACAGTGGATGAGGAAGCAATTCGAACTTAAATTCATGCAATTTTGCCATCGTAACCACTGACTTGCGACACTGTCTTAATGAAAGAGCACTTTTTTTCGTGTTCATGTGGAGCCGTTTTTTTTTTTTCGATTTCTGCCTTCAAACGCACCAGTACCTTTATATAATATTCGCTATTGATGGTTTTTCCCTTCTCAGCATTGTCGATAAAAATTATTCCATTCACATCCCAAAATACAAAGGCCAAAACCTTCCCAGCCGACTATTGTGTCTTTGGTCGCTTCGGGCGGCTTTCACCGGCTGCTGTCCACTCAGCTGACTGCCGATTTGATTCCGGTGTGTAGTGGTGGATCCATGTTTCATCCACTATCACATATCATATTAAAAAATCCTTTTTATTGCGCTTAAGCAGGTCCAAACAGCGCTCAGAATCATCAATACGTTGTTGTTTGTGGTTCACTGTGCCCAAATGTTCATGCAAAATGTGACCAACACGTTCTTTTGATATATAGGATGTCAGCTATCTCGCACAATTTCACTTTACGGTCATCCAAAACAATTTTGTGGATTTTTTTTATGTTTTCCGGTATAACCACCTCATTTGGACGTCCAGAGGTTCAGCGTCATTTATATCAGTACGACCGCGTTTAAATTTAGCGTACCAGTAAATGATGAGTGATTTTCCAGAGGCCCCGTAACACTTTTTTTTAACGATATTTTTTCCCCATCAAAAAACAATGTTTAATCAACTCACGAAATTCGATTTTTTCCATTATTTTGAAAAGTAGCGTCACCACTGTAACTTGTAAACTAATCGTCGAAACGTCTTAAAATTTTGAGACTTATATTGGTACTTCTTAAAAATCGTATTGATTTTTTAAAACTTTTCAGCCTGCGTGTTATATTTCTCGACTATTAGAGATATTGTCCGGGGAGGAATGTTCATTTTGAGAATATATCTCTGCACACCTTCAGCTTCGCGCATATAATGTCAACAATTATCCTTATATTTCAGCTTGCTCAGTAATCTGGAGAGATTGAAAATAATTATAATTATCATTTTAAGATGAGATCGTCTTTCTTCTGAACTTAAAAATGAAGTGAACACACTTTTTGCTCCTTTTTATCATCAGTTAAATCTAATATGACGTTTCGTGCCTATATACTGCTCAATTAAAAAAATTAAATCCACGCACTGATTTATTCAAACTTATTCGTGCTGGAAAATTACTACTTTCGCATGCCCAGAGTGAGTTTTGAAAGTTTGGTTAGCGAATTTTAATAATTTAATATAACTTAACTCTGGCAAGCAGTTTTTTAATATGAAAGATTTCTGAAAGTTAGGACAAGGATGCGTAAGTTCTACTTCGAGTAGTTAGCAATTACATATCGTGATAAAAAGAATATCTTCCATGAATGTTTCATCCGATTTCTTAATGTAAATAATGAAATGATCATGAGGCTTATAAAGACTTCCAAGAGCATTATCTACACTAGAATTATAACCTCTAAAGTAGCTGTAAAATTGAGAATCTCGCTTTACTACCTCGTCCTAATTCTACCCTGTATTCAGAAAAAAGTACAAGTGGAACAATATGAACCAATACTTAACAATAATAAAACATCAACTGTTTTACAGATAAAATGTATCTCTAATATGAAAATACAATTATCACAATCTTTATATAATATACAGTAGAACCCTGGTTATCCGAGGTAACGTGGGAGTGGGGGGGGGGGGGGGGCACCCTCCTCGGATAACTGAAAACTCGGATAATCCGTATTTGTTTTTTATTCATTCAAAAAATAAATACCAATACTTTAAACCGACGTATTAACGTTTTTAACGTATAAATAGGTATATACATTATAAAACAGTGAAATAGGTATCTATGCGCTTCTGTTTCATATTGCATCTTCTCTTTCTCGCTGCAATGTTTCTCCATCTATTAAGAAGAAGCAAATCCGCTGGGGTTGCCTGTGGTTGTTGTTCGATATACCTCAAAGCTTTTTCCAAAGAAGCAAAACCTTCTTGATGAGAGATCTTAGTGGGAGACTGTTCATCCACCGCCGCTTCGTCATCGTCACTGTCATCTTTTTTTTTTTTATGGGTCTAGCACACGTGCTGCAGGGAAGTCCCTAAAGCGCTCCAGTAGCGGCACGAGTGCGGAAAAAGCGATTCACGTTGTTCTTGAATCGCTGTAAATTGTACTCGGTGGGAAACACAGCGCTGGGCAAATTATTCCAAAGGGATAACGTTCTCCATATAAAAGATTGCTTGAAAAGCGTTGTACGCGGAGTAACAAGCTGTACCTCATACGGATGTAAAGCACCAGCGCGACGTGTATTTCTAACATGCACCGCTTTGGGAGGAATTAAGCGGGCTACATCCTTCAAACACTTTCCATGAAAATACTTGTAGAACGGACTCAAGTCGCCAACCGTTCTTCGATGTTCCAGCGAATCAAGGCCGCCGGTCAATTCCGGGTCCCCAATCAGACGGACCGCCCTTCTCTGAACAGAATCCAACAAATGCAGTGTGGGAGCAGTATTCCATAGTTGGTCAAATTTGGGCTTTGTAAAGAATTAACAGTTGTTGTGGGGTGTAAAGCTTTCTGGTTCTAAATAATATTCCCAACTTTTGAAAAGCTCTCCTTGCTATGCCTGCAACATGTTCATGCCAGGACATATTTGTTCCCAAACTAACGCCCAACAAATTGAGCGACGATGCTAGGGGAATGGAGTGCCCCGACATAACTATGTCGGGTTCAGCAACGTTAACTTTTTTAGAAAAAAATGCCGCCTGGGTTTTTGTAGCGTTAAATTCCACTTGGTTACTGTGGCCGAAGTCCGAACGTTCAAGGTGAATGAACAGACAAGCGTACTGTCATCTGCAAAGCTGTAGATTGATTTCCCGGTCTTTTCCAGCAGATCGTTAATGTAAATGAGAAAGAGAAAAGGAGACAGTATGGAACCCTGGGGCACACCGGCGTTGATAGTGAGGGTGTTAGAAAGAAATCCGTCGACCGCCACTCGTAAAGAACGCTCTCTGAGGAAACATGAGAGCCACAAACAGAACCTTTCAGACATACCATAAGAGCGTAACTTAGCCAACAGTCCATCGTGCCAAACACAATGCCTTGGATATGTCAAGAGCAACCGCTCGAGATTCTCCAAAGTGTTCAATTGCGTTGTTCCAAACATGTGTTACATAAGTCAGAAGATCTCCTGTTGATCTATGTTTACGAAAACCATATTGGTGATCGCTAATAATATTGAATCGTTCAAGATATTTTAGAAGATGCTCATTGATAACCTTTTCCATGACTTTCGATATTATTGAAAGCAGTGCAACTGGTCGGTAGTTATTTGGCAAGGTCTTATTGCCTTTTTTAGGTATCGGCTGAACCGTGGCACATCTCCAGCAGGACGGAAATATTAACTTTCTGTAGGATAGGTTAAAAAGTCTACAGAAAATTGGTGTGTTAGTTCCCTTGCACAGTTTTTGAGAACTGTGGCAGGTATTCCGTCAGCGCCAGAAGCCTTCTTGGTGTCTAGCTTCATTAAAATACGCTTTATGATGCGCTGTCTGAAGACAACATCGGGCATCCTTGAATGCAATATGGGAATAGTAAGTGGTGTTTTTCCTTGGAAATCGACAGTAGAATGTGAAGCAGAGTTCAGCCAACAAGTTCGCTCTCTCAACAGGTGTGGTTGCAATGGAATTATCTGGCCGTGTGAGTGGTGGTATGGTGGATTTGGTAAAATTTTGACTAACTGCCTTAGCGACTGCCCAAAAGGACCTGGAATTGTTGGGGCAAGCGAGAAGTTTGTTTCTAATTCGTTGATTGTGTGCCTCCTTGGTTTCGTCGATAATTCCCTTGCATCTGTTCCGGGCATGAACAAAGATGTTACGATTTACGGTGTGTGGATTTTCACGCCATTGTCGGTAGGCAATATGTTTAGAAGCAACAGCTTCTTTGCATTTTCGGTCGAACCAAGGATTTTTCGGTTTCCTGAAAGGCATTCGTTATTTCTTCAATACTCATTTCTTCTTCTAAATCATCTGTTGTAATCCATTCAACAACATCTTCTCTTGTCACATTTTCGGAACCTTTTAATTTTTGCATTATTTCAAAACTTTTTTCTTTTTTTTCTATCTCGCTGTCAAAATTTGAACTGGACATTTCTCCATAGCTTCTCAATTTCAAAGCTAATTCATTTAATGGAGTATCATCTTCACTGTCATTATAATCCTCAAAATCAATAACTTTTGACCAAGATTTTGGTGGTAGTACGCACAGAATCCCAAGCTTGACTTACCCAATAAATAACATTTTTCAGTGTAACCTCTCTCATCTCATTGATAATATTCTCCTTTTCTGTGTATTCTAATAGATGTTCAAGATATAAACGCCTATAATTTTTTTTAATGTTTTCGAGGATGCCTTGATCCATTGGTTGCATTATGCTGGTTATATTTGGAGGAAAAAATTTTACAACAATTTCACCCACATGAAGTCCTTCTCCAGGGTGAGAGGAGGCATTATCCATTAACAAAATTGCTTTAATAGGAAGACGGTTTCTGTTCAAAAATTTAGTCACAGATGGCACCTAACTCTTTTTCAAACCAGTTAGTAAATAAGGTCGCATTCATCCATGCGCTCTTCTGACTTTTGTAATAGACTGGTAGGGCTTTGGGTGAGATGTCTTTTAAAGCTCTTGGACGTGCAGACTTGCCAATCACCATCAGTGGGATTTTATGCTTGCCAGATGCATTGGAACATACCATTACAGTTAATCTTTCCTTACTTCGTTTGTGCCCAGGAGTTGATTTTTTCTGTCGAGATGCCAATGTTTTTGATGGAAGCATTTTATAATTGAGACCAGTTTCGTCACAGTTGTAAATTTGATCACGTGTGTATCCACAATCTTCGATTTGCTTTTTAAAGTTCTGCTTAAACTTCTCAATTGATGACACATCAGCAGAAAGTTTTTCACCACATACAATCAGTTGTCGTACACCGTACCGTTTTTTTCCAGCGGTCAAGCCATCCAGAACTGGCAGTAAACTGATCTATCTCTGGGAATTGCCTACTAATCATTATTGCTTTCTGTTGTAAAATTGGACCTGACAGAGGCACACCTTTTGATCTCTGTTGGTTAAACCACATGAATAAAGCTTCGTTAACCTTTTCATAGTCGCCGGTTTTCATTGATTTTCTTCCTGAGGGCGAGGAGGCTTGATTTATACACCACTCTTCTATTTTTGTGCGGTTTCTTTTCCAATCCAACTGTTACCTCACCTACTCCATAATCTCGTGCAACAACTTTAATTGTCTCTCCTGCTTCAATTCTTCTGATGGCTTTTAATTTTTCTTCAATAGGAACGACGATTCTTTTACGCTTGTTTTGCTCCACCAAAACTCCAACCAAATAAATTATGTGAGTATACTCGTACTTCTCCGTAGTAAACGCTATAATGCACTGCATTCACGCAAATTTACATGCTCAAGGAGTCCAAAAACATAAATAGGGGAACCCCTCACACGGGACAGGGGGATTCCCCGAAGGCCCCGACGATTTTAAATGGAAATATGTACATACATATTTTAGAAGCTCGATTAATACGCAGCATAGACGCGCCTACCTCGGATAATCAGATTCTTAGATTGGCTTGGTTAATCTGGAGTTCGGATAATCGCGACTCGGTTAATCGGGGTTCTACTGTATTACATAATAGAAATAAAGAATTATGAATAAATTACCTTTTAGGATCTTTGGGAAATCTAAAAAAAACTAACTCTTTGGAGATGCCACATATATTTTTACAAGCACTAACCGCACAACAAAAACTTCCTCTTGGCATCTTTTTAGTGTTCCGTACGGAACACTTATAAGATCACTTCGGTGTCTGTCTGTCTGTCTGTCTGTCTGTCACAAGCACCCGATTTTCTCCGAAACTATTTGACATAGAAAGGTGAAATTTGGTAATAATATAGGAATTGATGGCCTCATCAGAGTCATGTAGTTTTGAGAATTAAATTTTGACTTAAGGGGTTAGTTTTGGGGGGTGAAGTCGGAAGTGAAAAAAAATTTTTTTTACTAGGTCATCGAGTGTGGTGTCAAATGAAAGCTTGGGAAAATACGAGTAAATATATATATATATATATATATATATATATATATATATATATATATATATATATATATATAATATTATACTTGCGCGCACTTTTCTTTGTATTATTTTTAAAAATTCGCGAAAAATCGCTGTCCCGGGCCTTATCTCGAAAGGTACTTATCAAAAAATTTCGAAAAATTCTGGAATATTCTCCACGGGGTGTAGATTGAACGAAAATTATCACGAGTGCATTACCTTTAATAATTTATATGGTATATAAAAAAAACAAAAATTTCAAGGTCATCAGATTTCAGTAAAGATTGGAAACAAACTTTGTTGAAAACTCATTTGGGGGTGTGTTTGTGAAGTCACTGATCATTTTTATACCACCGTAAAATAAATTTTGACTTAAGGGGTTCGTTTTGAGGGGTGAAATCGGAAGTGAAAAAATTTTTTTTACTAGGTAATCGAGTGTGGTGTCAAATGAAAGCTTGTGAAAACACGAGTAAAAAATATATATATAATGTAATACTTGCGCACACTTTTCTTCGTATTACTTTTAAAAAATCGCTGTCCCCTACCTTATCTCGAAAAGTACTGTTCAAAAAATTTTGAAAAAATTCTGGAATATTCTCCACGGGATATAGATTGAACGAAAATTATCACCTGTGCATTTATTTGGTATATAAAAAAAATAAAATTTCAAGGTCACCAGTTTTCAGTAAAGATTGGAAACAAACTCTGTTGAAAACTCATTTGGGGTGTGTTTTGTGAAGTCACTGATCATTTTATACCACCCTAACAAAAATTTTTATTTTAAAAACAATCAACGTACGGAACACTAATTGTGCAAGTTCAACTTGCACTTGACCGGTTTTTTATTTATAATTATTTTCAATTATAATGTCAAACGAGTCATTTACTTATTGGACAATTATTATTAATGAATTTCGGAGCACGTTATAAAAAGATTCTACTTAAAAATCCAGATGTAAACACAACCCACGACCGCGCTGGCAGCCATGTTGTTGGCATGATAGGAAACGCAGGCGTGCTAAAAAACAGGACCTAAAAATTTTCTTGAGCGTCGCTACTGTGTTTTATGTTTACTGCGGTGAAGATATATGGTATCTGCATATGAAAAAGCTACGTGCGTGATAGGTGCCGCGCACTCTCACTATTGATCAAAAACTGCAACGTGTCGAAGATACAGAACGCGCTGTTTGTCACTGTTTCGGCGTAATCCAAAGGAGTTTTTGCATCGATTGGTAACAATGGACGAAATATAGATTCACCACTATACACCTGAGTCCGCAGAGTGGCTGGAGCCGCATGAAAGCCGATCGAAGCGTCTAAAAACACAAACATCAGCTGGAAAGGTTTTGGCAAGTATTTTTTGGGATGCACATGGAATAATACTCTCTGACTATCTTGAGAAGGGGCGAAGAATCACCAGAGACTATTACGTTGGTTTCTTGGACTGTTTGAACCGCGAAATCAAGAATAAAAGACCGCATTTAGCGGAATAAAAGATAATGCACCAGCTCATCATAAAATGGATAGTGAAATTGAACCAATTGGGCTATGAATTACTTCCTCATCCGCCGTATTCACCAGATGTGGCCTCTAGCGATTTATTACTCCTTTGTAAATTTGAAAAGGTAGCTTCAGAGAAAGAGATTTTGCTCAAATGAAGAAGTCGAATGGAAACGGAGGTTTATTTTAGAGAGCTCGACAAATCGTGCTATATTAAATGTATCTAGAATGTTGGACGATAGCTGGAATATGTTTATCGCTCTTGAAGGACACTATGTTGAAGCATAAAATCGATTTATGGCAAAAACGTTGTTTTTTCTTTCACCAAACACTTTATTTTTGCCCTGGACGCACGTTTCGCTAACCATGTTAGCTTCATCAGGAGCGATGATTGACTAAAGCTAAACTACAAATCTACCCTATTTATACTTAGCCTAACCCTTGAATTACTCAGGCGAAACTAATGGAATAGGCAAGGCCATCAGTTCCGGTCAAGTAACCAGTAGAGGGGACTATAAGGAATAGGCCCTCTGTCTTTATTTAAACTACTTTTACATTTTATAATTTCCATGCGTTCAACAGTCTCCTATCAGTTACATTTTTTATTAATCTTAGATTATCTAATGTTACAATATGACCAGCTTCAAGGGCATGTTCGGCAATGCTAGACTTTTCTGTTTTACTGTACGTAACTGATGGCCTTGCCTATGCCATTAGTTCCGCCTGAGTAATTCAAGGTTTAGGCTAAGTATATAGGGTAGATTTGTAGTTTAGCTTTAGTCAATCATCGCTCCTGATGAAGCTAACATGGTTAGCGAAACGCGCCTCGAGTGCAAAATTAAAGTGTTTGGTGTGGTGGTGATATATACTGAGTAGTATCATTGTGCCAAAGATTCCACATTCCCAACTTAGTTTTCTTCAAAAGTTAAAAGTAAGGGAATCTATTTTTAACATAATTGTGGTTTTTTATATATATTTTTTTTGTATTTTCCTAAAACTTAATATCCTACATGCATGCATATATAAGTTTTTGGCACAAATATAGTCGTAAAGGTGGAAAAAAAAAACGCCTACGATCGATAATATAGTGTGTATGAGAACTATTGAGTTGTAAAATCCTAATTGCGTTATAGTCTGTGACTGCACGAATTTTCAACATTCTACCTACACTTTAAAAGTCAATAGTTGAATATACTTTTGCTAAAAATAACTATTAAGGTGACTGATCATAGCAGAATTTTCAGACAGAGATTATTAAAATAAAAAACGGTCTGAATAAGTTTCGTAAACATATGTACTTTTGCAGTGCTGCCATTCAAACTACTCGTATATAAATAAAAATTAAATGCTGTTCGTTGATAACCGCATCACTTGAGAAGGGCTGAACCGATTTGGCTATTTTTTTTAAAAAAAAGTTTGTAATAGTCCGAATAAGGTTTTTAGGGAGAAAAAAATTGGAAAAGTTGCCCGGAAAATTGGAGAATTCGGGAAAAAAAAAAACTGAAAGTGCTTTTTTCTATGGGATTTTTATATGAGCTGAAAACCATAACTCACGATTCAAACGATGAATATACGTAATTCTTTTTTTGTTTTGTTCGTTATGGTCCTGGAAAATTTAGGACAATTATAAAGGAAAGTCGGAAAATTCGGACAAACTGCAAAAATCATAATTTTTGTATGGACTTTCGATCATAACTGACGATAGAAACGACATGTTTGGTGGTTTCTTTTTTTGTTTTGTTTGTTATTCTCCCGGGATGGAAATAACTCAATTGAATGTTTTCAATTGAAAAAAAAATCGAGAAGATCTGGAGAAGAATCTGAAAAAACGCATTCCAGCCTAAATTAAAATAAAATTACATTTGTTTTTACTTTTGTGTTGTTTCGCGATATGTCCAACGAGTGTAGTTATTTTATTTCTATTCCAATTTATTCCGCTACGTTTCATTTGATAGCTAATTGTCAAATTGTGAATCAAGCCAATCGGTTACATAATGACGAAAAATTGATTTAGTTGTTTATTTTCAGTTTAATTGCGATTCTGTTGTAAGTTCATCGCAATCGTTTCATGAAATGGATTAAGTTTCGTCGTTTTATCTCAAACAAATTTACAGATTTACTTACGAAATACGATGAGTTTTGAAGTGACAAACGGTTATACAGTAACAAAAAAGTGAATCAGTTGTCTATTTTCAGTTGAATTGTGATTCTTCGCATCGTACATTGTGTCGCAATCGACACAATTGAATTGAATTGACACAGTTTAATCGCATTGCAATGTCGCCAATAAGACCAAACGAATTTTCCATCCAATTGAATTGCAGAGCAACGCGAAGAGCGAAATGAAATTGAACGGAATCGATTATCACAAACACGTTCAGCACATACACAAGAAAGAGAAAATGCAAACGAAGATGATATGCATCGAATGAGACATCATCGGTCAGTAGAAACCAATCGCGCGACAATGAATTTAAATAATCGTGCAAGAAGACAAACTAATGTTGCGTTGAATACTCTTCGAAGCTGCATTCCCTTACAACGTAACAATTGATTACAGTGCAGACCAATCCGTTGCTATTGGATCGATGAGCGTTGTGTGCCCACATTGTAAGGGATTGAAATACGGAAATGAAACCCCTGGATTGTGTTGCGCAAGTAGCAAGGTCAAATTGGCGCCATTGGTCCCGCCACCAGATCCATTGTGCTCATTGGTTTTTGGAACAGGAACAGATTCCACACATTTCCTGATACAAATCCAGAAATACAACAGTTGCTTTCAAACGAGTTCATTTGGCGCAACAAATGTGGTTCGGGACAATTTCATGCCCACTTTCAAGGTAATTGGCAAAATCCCCGTTGACATTTCGACTGGCTGCATTACATTCCCCGTCGATTTTTGCCAGTTCACCGAATCATGGACCGAACTCATCCGAAAGGTGTTCCCAAACATTGCTCACAATTACAAAAATCATGTTTGGTTGAGTGAACGTGCTATGTTGGCTGCGAAAAACATTAATGTCGATGAAATTAATTTCAAGATTCAAAGTGAAATTGCTGGCGAATTAATGACGTACAAATCGGTGGATTCCGTTACCAGCCAAGTTGATGTCGTCAACTGTCCAACCGAATTTTTAAACTCGCTGGAATTGCCGGGATTTCCGCCTCACAATCTCCAATTGAAAGTCGGATCGGTAATCATAATGTTGCGAAATATCAACCAACCACGTCTTTGTAATGGCACCCGGCTTGCGGTGAAGAAACTGATGAACAACGTCATCGAAGCAACAATTCTTAAAGGAAAATGTAAAGGAGAAGACGTTTTGATACCACGTATTCCAATGATTCCTACCGACACGCCATTCGACTTTAAACGCTTGCAGTTTCCGATGCGAATTGTATTCGCAATGACAATAAATAAATCACAAGGGCAGTCATTGAGTGTTTGCGGCATGAACCTTGAAAATCCATGCTTCTCGCATGGTTAATTGTATGTCGCCTGTTTCCGTGTCGGAAAATCATCAGCTTTGTTTATTTACGCGCCGGACAACAAAAAAAAATGTCATGTATCATAAAGCATTGCAATGAACGAAATGGTGATGTCACAGCAAACCAATCGAAACAAAGCATTTCTTTGTTTCGATTGTTTACTTGAAACTCGAAATCGAAATGTAAATAAAACACCTTGAGATTCATTGTAATTTCAAATTTAATAGAAGAAAATAAATCATTTGGTTGACATGAAATTATGACTTAATTCAATTGTGACTTAAATTTTGGAACAAAACCGCATGGTTTTCAAGTCGATCATACTTCAGGCACATCACACATTTCCAGCATTTCAGCGATGTACTGCCGATAGAATCCATCTCACATGTAAAATTTCCCATTGGCGTACTTCTGAATGTACTCCTCCTCAAATTGAATATCAATGACCATAATCGTTAATAGATACAATGATCACTCAGAAATACGTCTTTTTTCTCATTTTTACTTAGTTTATTCATTTCCAATAGCTTATCACAAAACGATCACAAACAAATTTATTGAAATTTGGACAGGACAAGGTCTATCGGGTCAGTTAGTTAAAAATAATAATGGGCTCTTTTTTTTTGTTAATATCGTGGTCGTTTAAACGAGGTGATTCATAAAAAAGTTAAATTTTTGATTCCTTGCTGCTACTAAGTATCAGTTCTAGTTTGAATCTTTCTTGACCGTCCTCATTTTCTTCATATGCCACAGGATTCATATCAGAAATGCCAGTCTTGCCCTTTGCCCCCCCCCCCCCCCCCCCCCCCCCCCAATTCTTCTTCTTACGACGCCGTCTCCTCACGAAGGTTGGGGATCCATATAGCTAAACAAACTTTAGAACCTGCTACTCGAAAGATATCACTCGAAGCACATCCAAACCACCTTCTCCGTCAGCCAAGAATTCTGTCATCTTCCGATTGATCGTTTACCCTTTATTTTGCCTTGAATAATTAGCAATTTGTACTTTGGGCCCCCCGTTATATGTCCAAAGTATTGAGTTTTCCTTGTCCATTGAAAAGTTGTTTAACACATATTTTATTCCCATAAGTTGTATCTTACTATTTTTTTTTATTTGATTATTTTCAACTAAATAATTTTCAGTTTAAAATATTTTTTATTGTTGCAAAATGACATAATGTGCAGATCTTGCACATCTTTTTTATTTATTTGTAAATGAATTATGTTCTATTGTTCGTGCATGTTTGTGAAATAAAATTCTGATATTACAAAGACATAATTTTCATACATATGAATATTTTTAATAAATTAATTTAAAATTTGTTCCGATTTATGTCATATGTTAACAATATATTTTCTCACTGTTCCTGACGCTTTTTTAAATACTAACTTAGGAATAAATTAGTTTACAAATTCCTTAATCAATTTTTATATAGGTATTAATATTACTAATTAATACATTTAAATTAACAGTCACTGAAATAACAGACATGCTGTAGTAACTATAAACCAGTATTACACCCACACGATTAGTAATATTATCATCTGTGAAGGTCATTTTAGTTTTTCATAATCTGAATTATCGAATTTCTTGTTTTCTGTCTGTAAGTATAAAAAAATATACAAAATATATTTACGGTCGACTGTAGTAACAAGACATTTTCAAATATATATTCATGAAGAACCATTTAAACAATCTATTATTTTGCAAATGCCAACTATCAGGAAAAATTGCTCCCATGCCCTTGGTTAGACATTTGTTTTAAATCTGAAGACCCATCGGAATGCGCTATGGAGGTTTCCGATGTTATTTCGACATGGAAGCTTACATCTCTTTGTTTGAAAAAACGCCCTTACAACGGCAAGCCTCTATCCGACCGAAAATGCAAAGAAGCTGTTGCTTCTAAACATTTTGCCTACCAACAATGGCCTGGGAGTCATAAATCGTAACATGTCCGTTCGTACCCGGAACAGACGTAAAGGAGGCACACAATCAACAGATCGATTATGTGCCTCCTTGGTCCTCCAAACTTCTTGCTTGTCCCACCAATTCGAGGTCCTGTTAGTCTATATAGTCACTAAATCTACTATACCACTACTCAGACGGCCAGATAATACTATCGCAGCAACACCTGCCGAGAAAGTCGAATTTATTTATTTGCACTTATTTCAAATATGAGCTTTTAAACAAAACTAAAAGCTAAAACAACTTTAAAAATACATATTCGTCCTTGTAAAGTGGCTTAACCTTAGCGCGGCCCTGGCCTTGGATCTAATTGTTATTCTAATTTCTTGCCGACCTTTTACGTAATAATGATTTTACTAGGTCAGTTAAAAATACTATTTTTTTTAACTGGAAAAAAAAGTATATTTCAAGCAGAGTATATATAGTGGCATGATCATCTTGCATATACAGTGAAGTCTGCTTATAACGAACCCATTTATAGCGAATTAACGGTTAAAACGAACTATTTTATAATGCACGAAAAAACTTCCTAAGACCAAGGCAAATTTTTATCGGTTATAACTAGAGACCGGATTATATGCAACATAAAAATCTTGAAATATGCATGCAAATATGCATGAGAAATGCTTAAAATATGCATGAAAAGGATCAAAATGTGCAATATTAAATAATAATAAAAGTAGTAATTTTTAGTTTTTTATTTCAAAATCATCATGAAATTAAGAAGTTATCGACGATGTTTAAATTTAATTAACAATTATTTAACATTTTTTAAAATTATTTAACATTTTTTAAGATTATTTAACATTTGTATTCTTGTACACGTAAACAATAGGGTATTGTTCCAAATGTTGGGTAGTAAGATTGTGTCTTCGATCACTTAAAATATTTTTATAAGTGGAAAAGGACCGTCCCACATCCACCGAGGTAACTGGGCAGTATTTGAATTTAGGTGCTATGTTAGCACTTATTGTTTCTGGCAAAAGTTCACCCGTCCCATTAATAAAACTATCAATTCGACACAAAGGTTCAAAGTCTGGGTTATTGCACAAAATGTTTTCTAACTTTTCTTTAACTCTACGTGGGAATACATCTGGCAATGTGGAGTTTATTTGACGGATTTTATTCATTAACTGAATTGATTCGGTCAACGCCAAACCTCGAGTTTCAAGCTTTTAATACCCGCAGGTATGTGGGAAAAGTGAGTGCTAATCAAAACTATGTTTTTTTTAAATATCAGAATCGTTAAATGCTTCCTTGGATTGACGAACTGCCATAGCCTCTGCACTATCGAAGTCATTTACTACACCTTTGATGGTTTTCTTTATAGGCGTTATTGCGAGCAGGTGCCTTAAGAAACACTTTCTTTGCTGATGAAATGAGTTTATTTACATTTCCAAACGTGGATCGTATTTCTTCAGCGAGTCCATGGACTCCGTGAGCAAAAACACGTCACATAAATTAAATTTGGATAAAATACTTGGAGGACTTTGGCTGCCTTAATTATATAGGGAGCAGCATCTGAGAGAAATATAAACACTTTTTCATCTGCAGAAAATTCAGGAAATATTTTTTTAATACCCTCATTCCCAAATCTGGCGATCGTAGAATGATTTATCTTGTCAAGTTCTTTGCAGGCCACCAAATAGGAAGAAGAAGGCTCTAATCTTAATGCACCCACAATTAAATTCGCAATATAGCGACCACAACTGTCGGTAGTTTCATCAGCTGAAATCCAAATAATGTCATCTTTAAGTTCATTACGTATTTCTTTCAGAACATGTTGGTAAATTGCTGGTATGTAATTTTTACGCAGTGTTGATTCGTCTGGTATTTTTTGATTCAAGCAATATTTTTGCAGAAAATCTTTGAATGTAGGATTTGTAAGTTTGTGGAGAGGAATATTACTTGCAAGCAATGCTTCACATAAACCCAGGCTAAAGTGTTTTTTTTGTTTGCCTATAGAAGTGGAATCACTGCTACTTGCTGCTGTTATAAGTTGTTGTCGTGGGCCCTTTTTTGCAATCCTGCGATATGAAGGCTTGTCTTGACATGCTGGTCAATTTGAAACTTTTTTGTGCACGAAACATTTTTCTCGCAAACTCGACAATATAAAAGATTTCCGTCGTATGTAAATGTTCCAGGATAATCAGCTACCCACGAAGAGACACTTTTTTTTTGCGGGTGGCATGTACACGTTAAACTTTAACACAACACGTTAAAAATTGCAAAAAGACTACACTGATGCAAGCGCGTCAACAATAATGTTAAAACTGATATCTTGTTTTAAAATAAAAATTCGTCTTCGAGAAAATTGTTTATTTGATCCACGCTCAAACAAATATTCTCAGAAACTAACTACTTATCACTTAATATCCCGACCAAGAAACAAACGAATATTCCCTTGGCACTATAACCTAATCGATGTTTAGACTATTGCAGGTAATGTTTCGGCGATAAGATCGGTTCCAGACGGCGACATTAACAATACCATGAGCAATTCAGTTGCCTAGTAATACCGACAAATATCGTAAATATAGGGAAAATATGCATCCTTACTAGATTTCGGGTAAAATATGCAATAATCGGTGAGAATGGTCTAAATATGCAAATGCATATGAAAATATGCAAATGCATATAATCCGGTCTCTAGTTTTAACGAACCCGGTTATAACGAACTTCCGGATAAAGTGAACCAAATTTGGATGTTTTATGTCCGTTTATAACGAACTTGCCACTCCCTGCGCTCGATGTCACGCGACTTGATCTAGGGAATTCACCGAAACTCACTGGGGACCCCTATTCTACTTGTTTCGGCCGCGTCGCTAGTTCGAGCAGTATTATTTTCAATTCACTTGTTGTGTTATGCGGTTCTAATGCATATTTGGTCAAAATAGCAAAATGTTTGTGTTTTTATTTTAAAATGAGTACACAAAAACGTGAAACGTTTACTGTTAAAGACAAACACGATATTATAAGGAACTAAGTTGGGAATGTGGAATCTTTGGCACAATGATACTACTCAGTATATATCACCACTACTAATTGACTGAGTCAATCATCGCTCCTGATGAAGCTAACATGGTTAGCGAAACGCGCGTCGAGTGCAAAAATAAAGTGTTTGGTGTAGTGGTGATATATACTGAGTATTATAAGGAAAATAGAAAATGGAATTAAACAAGGTGATGTTTGCAAACAGTTAAATTTAACTAAATCTACGGTTTCTACCATATGAAAGAAGAGGCAAGAAATCTTATCAATCTATGATAAAAGAAACTGTAGTTGTAAAAAAGTAAGAAAATCTACACATGAGCAAGTCGATAAAGGACTCCTTAAGTGGTTTAGTCGAAAACGACATAAATATGTTCCCATTACCGGCTATACTTCATAAGAGAAAGCTAGCGAATTGGGAAGAAAAATAGAGAACACTGAGTTGGATTGAACGATTTAAAAAGCGACATAATATTAGTGGGGGTAAGATAGTAGGAGAAACTGCAGGAGTAGTTATGACTGTTGTTGATCAGTGGTTAGCTAATGTATGGCCGGAAATTCGAGAAAGTTATGAATATGTGGACATTTTTAATGCGGATGAAACGGGTTTGTTTTACAAGATGACGCCTGATAAGTTTGTCGGAGAGAATTGTGCTGGTGGAAAATTATCAAAAGTAAGGATTACTGTGTTGGTAACTACAAATATGTCTGGAACAGAGAAAAGAAAATTGTTGGGGCTAGGAAAGTCCGCCAGAAAAAATTTCATTACTCCTTACAACACTAAATTTGTAAATATTGGCTGTTAAAATTTGCATTTTTAACTTACGAACCCTACTCCGACGTATGTTGAAACGGATGTTTTATTATATAACAATGGTAATTTTCTTACGATTGTTTTGAAAAATTTAGAATCATTAATTAAAAATATAACAAATACTTAAAATTATAGCTAGCGGTATTCGTTTTTTCTATAAAAAATGTTGAAATTGAACTACTTTTGATCGTTTTCAGTTTTCCCCCTCGCATAATTTGATAAGTAAAAGTTCGCGACTTGGCAACGTCGCACTGCGCTATGGAAAAAATATGGGTTATCGTAAATAAAAGGTCAATATTTATAACAAATCAAATATTTATTAGTCTTCTTCTTCTTCCTACGTTAGGACCATGTCCTGTGTTCACTTCAAAGGTTTCCCAGAAACAATTGCGATGATGAAGACCAGCTCTCATACCATCTTATTGGTGGTCTTCCAAGCGTAGAGGTGTGTTTGGTCGCTTCTCTTTTGCAACCTTAGCCAATCGGTCATTTGGCATTCTGTCCACATGGTCTCTCCATTCTCTTCTCCTATTCCTTACCCATCTCACCACATCCTGTATTTCGCACATTTTCCTTATTTCTTCACATCTCTTCCCGTCAAATAAGGTATGTCCTGTTATCGATCTAAGTGTTCGCATTTCTGTTGTTCTTAGGAGTCGTTTTGTTATTGTGTTCTCCGCTCTGGTTTCTATCGCATACGTCATGATCGGTCTTACGCACGTTTTATATATTCTTACTTTGCTCCTGGTGCTCATATATTTGTTTCTCCTCTCTTAAATATCCTGATATTAATGATGCCTTTGTTGTTTGAGTTTTTACTTCCTCCTTAAGGTTCCTGGTACGTGTTATGTTTGCCCCTAGATATTTGAAGGACATCACTTGTTCTACACTCTGATCATAAATCGCGAGTTTACATCTTTTCGCTCCTTTAGATATTGTAAGGGATTTTGTTTTCTTTACAGATATTTGCGTATTAAACACTTTTGCTGTTTGTTGGAACTTATGTAGGAGTCTCTGTAAGTTATCTTCGTCTTTTGAAATAATTACTGCATCATCGGCGTAGCATATTATTTTTATTTCTTTGTCTCCCAATCGATATCCTCTCCCAATTTTTTTTACTTCGTTTATAATTTCATCCATTATGATGTTAAATAAGATTGGGCTTAGGCTATCTCCTTGTCTGATTCCGGTTGTCATAGGTATTTTATTGCTTAATTTATTTGCCACTCTTACATATGTGTGGTTGTTGATGTTCAACTCTTCGATAGTTTTTATTATATTCGGGTGAATTTCCCTTTTTTTGTAGTAGGATTATGACATCAGTTAACCGTACCCTATCGAATGCCTGGGTAAAATCAATGAAACACATAAAGGCTCTCTTATTAAACTCTATGGCTTTTTCGGTAATTTGGCGGATTATAAATATGGCGTCTATAGTAGACCTGTTCTTTCTGAACCCTTGCTGTTCTTCACAGATTCCAGTTAACATTATTTCTTCTGCTAAAATTTTACTGAACAATTTTAGTACCGCACTCATTAAGCTGATACCTCGATAGTTTTTTTGGAGATGTCCTTTCTCCTTTTTTGAAAATTGGTATCAGGATGCTTTCTTTCCATTCGGATGGTATAATCTTGGCTGTGAGTATTTTGTTAAAGAAAATCTGTAATTCTTCTAGTAATTTATCACCTCCATATTTGATCATTTCGTTCTTAATTTCGTGCATGCCCGGGGCTTTTCCGTTTTTTAGTTTGCTGCCATGTGCTATATTTGATTCAAGAAAATGGTCCTATTTGGTTGGGCAACATTTTCATCTTCATGCTGTATTTCCTGTGTTAATGAATTGGTTTCTGATGGACTATAGAGTTTTTTCGAAATATCTTTCCCATTCTACCACCGTAATTTTTGTATTTTGTATGTACTCATTTTTTGGTTTTTTTTCTATTTCTCAATAGATTCCATTTTTTTTGTCCTCCATACAGATCATGTTCCATATCGATCGAAAATTTCTCCCAATGCTCTCTTTTGATTCTCTAGATATTCTCGTTGACTCTGTTTCTTACATTTTTATAATCATTGTATGTTATAGCATTGGCTCTGTATTGTAGGTACGATTTTCTTTTTTCTTCAGCTAATGTCGTAACTTCTTGTTTGAACCAAGGCTTTGTGTTTGGTTTTCCCCCTTTCTTTATAGTCCTTCTTCCAAATGTTTCTTCTGCTGCTTCTAGCATATTAGTTTTTAGTTTTGTCCATGCCGTTTCTATGTCATCGGACTCTCGAATATCATTTGTTGCTATTTTTTCTGTTAACCTTTGTTGATATAGATATTTGGTTAAGTCGTCGGATAGAGATTCTATATTGATTTTGCTTATTTGTTCGACGGGTTCGCTACGAAGTCGTTGCATGGTTGTTCGTATTTTTGCTATTACAAGATGGTGATTTGTTCCAGCATTGGCGGAAGCTAAAGTCTAAAGTTCTCACGTCCTGTATTCTTGTTGGATGAATATTTCTATTTGTGATTACGTAATCTACTGTTGATCTTTGTCCACGTGTGTTTATTAGTATTCAACATAAATAAGTAGCATATTAATTAATATCGGAGACTTGGTTTCTTATCACTCCAGTATTTACTAAATTACATTTAGTGGTCGTCACATTTTATTTTGAACTTTGAATTTTTTTTTTTATGGGTCTAGCACACGTGCTGCAGGGAAGTCCCTAAAGCGCTCCAGGAGCGGCACGAGTGCGGAAAAAGCGATTCACGTTGTTCTTGAATCGCTGTAAATTGTACTCGGTGGGAAACACAGCGCTGGGCAAATTATTCCAAAGGGGTGACGTTCTCCATATAAAAGATTGCTTGAAAAGCGTTGTACGCGGAGTAACAAGCTGAACCTCATACGCATGTGAAGCACCAGCGCGACGTGTATTTCTAACATGCACCGCTTTGGGGGGAATTAAGCGGGCTACATCCTTCGAACACTTTCCATGAAAATACTTGTAGAACAGACTCAAGTCGCCAACCGTTCTTCGATGTTCCAGCGAATCAAGGCCGCCGGTCAATTCCGGGTCCCCAATCAGACGGACCGCTCTTCTCTGAACAGAATCCAACAAAGCCCTTTTGAAATCACTCAATTTTTCCATATCTAAAAGACTTCTGCAACCGGTACATTTCAGATTTCCATCAGGAATTTTAGATTGAACTATTTCATTGATTGTTGTTCAGACATATGTCTTCTGCATAGATTTCATATACCATCTTTATTTAATCGTAGAAATTATATATGAGTTGAATTTTTATTTAAGGTTTATAGATCCCTTATCTCATGTACTGAGCATGGATGTAAAAATAAACGCCGAAATAAGACGAAGCAATTCACTTAGTCCCTTCATTTTCAATCTCGTCAGGGACAGAATAGTAGAAAATCTTCCAAAAACTAAAAGATACAAAATGGGCAACACACACCTCCACACAATCTGCTACGCCGATGATGCACACCTCATCTCCGATTCTGAGGACAACCTTCAGTCCCGCAGTTTCCGTCAATTTGGAAGCGAGAAAACTAAACGTGGTTACTAACACAACGAAGACAAAATGTATGGTAGCTTCAAAAGGATTGTGAAGAGGCAAGCTGGAGATCCAAGGAAGTATTAATAATTTTAAATACTTGGGAACAATGATAACAAGCTACGAAGACCTAAACAGGGAAGTAAAACAACAGTCTATAAAGGCATAGCCGGTTGCTTGACGGATATAGTGCGGAAAAATAAATACTTCACGGTGGAAAGTAAAATAAGAATATCCAAAATATCAGTGACACCGATCCCCATATATGCTGTAGAAACAATAGCTGACACATGTAAAACAGCACAAATGATGAGGACAACAGAAATTAAGGTTATTAGAGACATACATGGAAAAACTATCCAGAGACAGAATCCGTAACAAAGATCTACAAGATCCAAGAAATATCCAAATGGACCAGAACTAGAAGAAAACAATGGGTTAAACACGTAGATTGGATGGACGACAACAGACTAGTAAAAAGAGTCAAACTATTGCGGTAAAAGAACTAGGGGGCAGACCTCCGAAAAGGTAGAACAAATGCCGGACGTCCACATCGGACGAGGCCTAATGTGCCTACTTATATGATACATGATATAAGAAAGAAGATTGCTCTAAAATGTTATCCCAAATAAATTTTCATGTTCCTTCACGAACTACCAGACTTGCTCCTATGTTCTAGTTGCCTACACTACTTCAAATTTATTAATTAAAATACCACTATATCAGTCTGTGAATACCTTTAATAAAACCTGCATTGACATTGATCTGTGCGGCCTATCTTCATCTCACTTACCTTAAGGCCTTAAGAGGAAAATTACTGCAAAATCTGTAAATAAGTTTGTTCTTACTTTACTAAATAATTGGGTATTTAATTTTATTTTATTATGTCTTTATTCTACCATATATCATGTGATACTGTCTCACTGTTACGCAATAATAATAACATTGTTATTATTATTAGTAGTAGTAGTAGTGTATACACTACCATCAGAAAGTATTTGCCCACCTAGTTATTTTAGTTCCAAGACAACAAAAACCCAGATAATATATATTTTTTTTAATTTTCATGAATTATTATTATCACATTATTTACAGTCTAGAAAATCAGAAAAATATTCATGATTTTCCAGGATTTTTCTCATCTATGTGACCACCTTTGTTTTTAATTACCGCTTTACAGAGTTTCGGCATTCTGTCCAATAGTTTCTTCAGAGTTTCTCCGGTTATTTTAACACATTCTGCTTGTAAAAGTTCCCACAAGTGATTTTCTGATGTTGGATTGAGTTTTTGAACACACCTGTCCATATGGTCCCACAGCAATTCGTTGGGGTTCAAGTCGGGTGATTGTGGAGGCCAAGTCATCACTTCCAGAACGTCATCGGATTTCCATTGGTCCAAAAGTTTTCTAATTTGTTTAGCAGAATGTTTGGGTCGTTGTCGTACTGAAAAATAAATTTCCCCTGAAAAGTATCTCTTCCAGAAGGAAGCATTTGAGTTAGCAAAATTTCTTAATACTGTTCTTTTCGCATGATTCCTTCTATCCTAATGATTTTTCCAACTTTACCGTTGCCAAAACAACCCCAAACCTTTACTAAACCTCCACCATGTTTTACTGTAGGCAACTAACAGGCTTCCAACATCCTCTCTCCAGCTGACCGCCGCACGTAAACTCGTCGATTTGAACCAAAAATTTCGAATTTAGATTCATCGCTCCAAAGGACGGAATTCCATTGTTCTGATGTCCAATTTTCATGTTCTCGGACCCATTTTAATCGTTTACGTTTATTCACTTGCCTAAGAAGTGGTTTCCTCACTGCAACTCTCCCGTGTAGTCCACCTTCTGCTAACCTGTTCTTCACGGTTGTCACGCTGACGGAGATGGGCCGCTTCAGGTTTACTTGAGCCGTGATTTCTGATGCGGTTGATTGCGGACATTGTTCTCTCTCTGTCTTCAGGAGTCGTTTTTCGAGACCTTCCTGAACGTTTTTGGTTGCGAGTCCCATGTCCCACAGAAATTTTTTTACGATGTACTCCACGCTTCTCCTTGGCATCCGCATATCACTCGCGATTTGTCGACTCGAGTGACCATTTTGATGTCTCGCAATTATCAGAGCCCGATTTTCAACGAAAACTTCTTTCGTTTTTGGCATTTACACAAAACAATTGAGCCTGTATCACTGACAAAGTACTGTTTGCGAATGGTTAATTTCCAAAAGGACAATGGTATTTATAGCATAGTTTTGATCATAAAATGTCACTAGGAATTTCCATAATCCCTAGAAACTTGAAATGAGTTCTTACTTCAACTGGAATTCTTAGAGGTCGCCTCAAAACGATTATCATGCAAAACTTGGAAATTTGTTTTAATTGAATTTTAATTTGTGATTTCACCAAAAAGGCTTATCTAAACAATTTTATGATGAACACTTGTTAAGAACAATTAAATTTACCTAATATAATAAAAGGGTTTAATTAGGGATTAAATTTGGGTAGTTGCATTTGAATTTCTAGGTGGGCAAATACTTTCTGACGGTAGTGTATACTCCTTATTTCTGAATATTTTATTTAGAATTTTAATGAACTTTGATATCAGTCACTGAAATGTTTATTCAGAAGTTCTGGATCAGGTTCAAAAAATCTTCAGATTACTTACATCACTGTTGTTGTTTTCTTTCCAGAACCTGGTCCGAGACCATCCTGGGACTCGACCACTCACCGCAGCGCCTCTGCCACCAACGTAGACGTGTCCCCGACCCGTAGGCGCGTTGAGAGGTTCAGATTGTCGGATATTGATTACGATCCTACGCCATATTTACCAGCTGCTTACCAGCCTGGTGGAGGACTTAAGAAAAATAAGGAGGGGGAGAGCTATAAGGAGATATCTAGGAGATTAGACTGTAAGTACCTGTTATTATTTATTATCAAGAACCAGCGCATAATAGTTTCAAAACGGTCGTTACTATCATTACTATGAAGAAGAGTCTACTTCAAAGACACCCTAGAGAGAAAGAATTATAGGTGTGTGTGTGCGTGTGTGTGTATGAAACGTCTTTTCTACGCATAAATGCGTCATATTGTCTGTATACATATACACTATACGTAAACGTATAGTGGAGTATGCGCCTTTCCCTTTTTGATGAACAAATTTCATGTAAAACTGAGATCTTCGATAACTTTTTTTATCGACACGATTCCGCAATGAACTTTTGACACAATATTTCTGATACCGAAACAAAGAAAATCCTGATGGAAAATCTTTACTTGGATTTCTTCAAAAGATTGGTCTTTTTTGATAGGCTGGACTACAGTGGTTGTTGCATCTCTTCAGCTCACTCTAAAAACTCTTTTTCTTTTGTCTTATTCAGAATTCCAATGTGCGTTTCAGGCGTATTACTTTTTACAATGATTCAGTTCAGTAATTTAATTGAAGTATTAGGTGTGTCTCCAGTTGACTGGACGAGTTACCCATTTTTATAACAGCCTGTATAAGGTCTATCCAGTGTTGTCAAGGGATCATCATTACATGGCATATAGAGTTTTTAAATAAAGCGGGAAATATCTGAGACCCACTTTCCATTCGAGATTCCTCGTATGTATGTATGTACAGGGTGGTCCAAATTGGACACTTTTAAAGGTAAACCCCTTTATCTAAAGGAGATAGACGAAAAACTGATGTCGGTGTCTGAGGCTCAATTTTTATGATAAACGCAATGTACCGTTTCAGATATACTGGGTGTTTTTCAAATATCTGCACTTTGGAAAAAACGTTTGTAATTATTTTCCTATTGAAAATTTTTGATTTCTGTAAAAACATTCTCAAAGGACTTTTTTCACGTGGATTTCAACAGGGTAAATTACATTTTTTTACAACTAATATTTTAATAGTTATTAACGCAAAAATATATTTTTTAAACGGGATACCTGTATATTCTTATCCGAATAGAGTATTAAATTACCATTCTAAAAATATAGCACGCTTTATATTTTGCTTAAATCTACTTCAAAATATAAAGGTTTTCAGTTTTTACGCGAGTGTTAAATGTACATTTTGTGAAATAGGCTTTGAACGGAGCGGCAATATCAATTGTTTACCGATAGCAGTCAAATCGTAAAAAAAATTCCCAAAAGTAACTATAAGTGTCATAACTACCATGAAATTTACTAAATGCTATAGTACGAGGCTGGTTTGAAAAGTTCGTGCAAAAATAAAAACTACTTATGTGTTTGGGGTAAACCTTTTTTATTTCTCGACATAGTCTCCTTTTAGGCTTATCCCTTCCGAATAATAGGATTTGTCCAAGTCTGCAAAATATCCATTAGTGTCTGCAATCACCTCCTCGTTTGAATAAAATCTTTGTCCCGCCAGCCATTTCTTCAAATTGGGGAACAAATAGTAGTCCGAGGGAGCCAAGTCTGGAGAATAGGGGGGATGTGAAACGAGTTGGAATCCTATTTCCATTAATTTTGCGACCACAACTGCTGAGGTGTGTGCTGGTGCGTTGTCGTGATGGAAAAGGACTTTCTTGTGGGTCAATCGCGGGCGTTTTTCTTGCAGCTCCGTTTTCAAACGGTCCAATAACGATGAATAATATTCACCTGTAATAGTTTTACCCTTTTCCAGATAGTCGATGAGGATTATCCCTTGCGAATCCCAAAAGACAGTCGCCATAACCTTTCCGGCCGAAGGAACGGTCTTCGCCTTTTTTGGTGCAGATTCCCCCTTGGTAACCTATTGTTTAGATTGTTGTTTGGTCTCAGGAGTATAGTAATGTATCCATGTTTCATCCACAGTGACGAAACGACGCTTAAAGTCCTCCGGATTCTTCTGGAACAGCTGCAAACCATCCTTGCAACACTTCACACGATTCCGTTTTTGGTCAAGCGTGAGCAATCGCGGCACCCATCTTGCGGATAGCTTTCTCATGTCCAAATGTTTATGCAAAATATTATGTACCCGTTCAGTCCACAGCACTAGCAATCTCACGCACCTTAACTCTTCTGTCATCCATCACCATATTATGGATTTGATCAATGATTTCTGGAGTCGTAACCTCCACAGGCCGTCCAGAACGTTCAGCGTCACTTGCGCCCATATGGCCAGTCCGAAAATTTTGAAACCACTTATAAAACTGTTCTAATCGAAGGTCCAGAGTTACCATAATGTTTATCAAGCTTCTCTTTAGTCTCCTGAGGCGTTTTGCCTTTCATAAAGTAATGTTTAATCACCACACGAAATTCTTTTTCGTCCATTTCTTGAAAATCACTCGACTTTCTTGATTCACACGAATGCCAAACACAAAGAAATAGACCAATATGGCTGAAACTTGGTGTGCGTTCATTCCAGAGATGCTACTAACTAAACATGACCTCGATACGCGCCGGTGGTGCCATCTCTCGGACTTTGCACGGACTTTTCAAACCAGCCTCGTACTTTAAACTACTTAGACAATAAAACAAAAAAACAATAATACAATTTATTCCGAGTAGAGCAAACTAAAACAGATGTCGACCAGTTTCATTTACACATAGGCGGCATCTTTTCTGGACACTTCTTACTGAGTTGATTAGTTCAGGAAGTGTGAGAGCTGCAAAACTTTGTATCACTGCGACTTCTAACTCTTGCCTGGTATTTGTCGGCAATTTAAAAATTAGGTCTTTCAATCTTCCCCAGAGATAGAAGTCCATGGGTGTTAAATCCGGTGAACTTGCTGGCCAGCGGTTCGGACCTTGGTTGGCTATCCAATTATTGTCGAAATTGGCCAATAAAAAATTATTGATAACTGCAGCGTTATGAGAGGGTGCCCCGTCGTATTGAAAAATATATTTCTAAGGTCCATTAACGGCAGTTCATCAACAAGAGGTTTTATTTGCTGCCTTAAAATTTCTAAATATCTCTGAGAGGTGAGTGTTCCTTCGTAAATAAATGGACCTGTAACCCTGCCTCTAAAAATTCCTGCCTACACATTAAATCCAAATCTGCCTTGATTTCTTTGCTCCACAACTAAATGAGGATTTTCTTGTGCTCACGTATAAGAATTGTAACGGTTAAAATACCTGCATTGCTTACATAAGCGTCGTCTGTCCAAATGCAACTTAATGAAAAATTCGGAACATGGTTACAATTCTCCAGAAACCATTGGCAAAAATCCGTTGAAAATCTCCGTCTCTAAGGTGATTAACTGTTCTTGTCCTATATGACCTGAATTTGGGCTTTTTCATAGTACGACTTACGTTAGTTCTTGGTAGTTCAGTGGATTCTGTTAACTGCCATGTTGAAGTGTTGGGATTATTTCCGATAGTTCCTAAAACGACTATTTCTTCTAACTCCTTATCCCGGTTTGATGCATAATTTTTGGATCGTTTCTTTTCAAACTGGCCACTATTAACAAGGTTATGTCGCAATCGAGCGAATATATCCTTGAGGGGTTGACACCTCTCTGGATACTGTTCGTAGTACAAATTACTTGCCGCTTCCGAATTTTCTTCGGTTTGTATGAAACACACTATCATATCCCATTTTTCGTAATTTTCAAACTTCATTGCGATTTATTTGACAATTCAATAACCGACACTGAAGTAAAATTTGACAACTACGAGTAAACAGTTGAATTAAACCATATGGCCGCTCCGTACAAAGCCTACTTCACAAAATGTGCATTTAAAACTCGCGTAAAAACTGAAAACCTTTATATTTTGAAGTAGATTTAAGCAAAATATAAAGTGTGCTATATTTTTAGAATGGTAATTTAAAGCTCTATTCGGATAAGGAAAAATATACAGGGTATCCCATTAAAAAAATATATTTTTGCGTTAATAACTATTAAAATATTAGTTGTAAAAAAATGTAACTTACACTGTTGAAATCCACGTGAAAAAGTGCTTTGAGAATGTTTTTACAGAAATCAAAAATTTTCAATAGGAAAAGAATTACAAACATTTTTCCAAAATGCAGATTTTTGAAAAAACACGCTGTATATCAGAAACGGTACTAGATATCGATATGCGGTTTTCACCATTGAGTCTATCATAAAAATTGAGCCTCAGACACCGACACCATTTTTCGTCTATCTCCTTTAGATAAAGGGGTTTACCTTTAAAAGTGTCCAATTTCGACCACCCTGTACATACGTGTATATGTGCAACCAAGTAAAAATAACTTCCCAGGTCGAACAACACCCTCTATACTTTACGATTTTGTTATAGTTTATATATAGTTTTTTTTTTTCAACAGGTAAAACAGAATATATTAGAAACTTACTTCACGATTCTGCTAGCATAACTATCCCCCTCAGAAGTAGCGCCACAGCCCCTAGAAATCATTTCAATCATAATAAAGGTTATAAGATTGTTTGTTTAAAAACTGTGTGAGCTCTCCGCTTGAAAAAACAATAATATTACCATTGCCAAGCAGGGTGTTTAGTTTATTGTTTGAATTATAACTAACAAAACACAGCAGTCAAGAAACAGAAATGATACGGCATGTTTTAGCATCTTTTTGGATGCTCGTGTTTGTGTGCTTGTAATTTCAAAATGACTTCAGCGTATGATGTAACGATGCCTTAACTAAAACAAAAGAAATCGTACCTGTTTGTCACATGTCACTCAAACACAGAAAAATTAAGCTAAATTGTGATGTCGAGCTCGTTTATTAACGCACGGCCGCCACGAGCAGAGGTCGCGAGCCACAAACCCAATCGTAAGGTCACGACGCTGCACGCGCGCTTTTGCGTTACGGTAAAGTTTATTTTATTAAACCAGTTTTTCTTCGTAAGAGCAAGGCTTGGGCCGCCTTCAAACGTATTATATTTGGTGTATTAATTAATAATTACAGCATATTTCGTGCATTTTTCGTTAAAGCGACGTTTCCTTTGCTAATATTATTTTATATTTTCTTTTATAAGTAGGTAGGTACAAATTTCTTAAGATTAAAAGAAGATATGACGTTTTCTTTGCTGCTTTTTGTATAATAACTATAGATTTTGTTCATACAGTGATTTTGTATTAATTAGAAACACATGGTGCGACGACTGCATCTGAAATTTATTTTTGTTTCTTTTTGGGTTGAAAATTGTATACATCTGATCGAGACTGATGATATTTTAACATGCAGGCTGAAAAGTTTTTGGTCTAGCTACTTAAAACACATTTTTTTTTTTTTGCAAAATTCTACTTTATTCACAACATAGTCTCCTTCAAAGGCGATACAATCAGTCTAACGCTTTTCTAACATTTATATACATATTTATCTTTGCTTTCAAAACAGGCCTCAGTTTCGACGATAATTTCTTCATTGGAGCCAAATCTCTATCTCGCGAGCATTTTTTTGAGGTCTGCGAATGGTAATAGTCGCTGGGGGCCAAATCTGGAAAATACGATAGATGAGGAAGCAATTCAAACTTCACTTCATGCAATTTTGCCATCATAACTATTGATTTGTGACATGGTGCATTGTCTTGATGAAAGAGCACTTTTTTCTTGTTCATTTTGTCACTTCAGGCAGTTTTCACCGGCTGCTGTCCACTGAGCTGACTGCCGATTTGATTCCGGTGTGTAGTGGTGGTTCCAGATTTCATCCATTGTCATATATCGCATGAAAAAATCGTTTTTATTGCGCTTAAACAGGTCTAAACAGCTCTCAGAATCATCAACACGTTGTTGTTTTTGGTGCTCTGTAAGCAAACGCGGTAGCCATTTCGAACAGAGCTTTCTCATGCCCAAATGTCCATGCAAAATATGACCAGCACGTTTATGTTTTCCGGTGTAACCACCTCACCTGGGCGCCCAGGGCGTTCATCATCATTTATGTCTGTACGACCGCGTCTCAATTCAGCATACCAGTAAATGAAGAGTGATTTTCCAGGCTCAGAATCCCCGTAACACTTATCAGACCATTGCTTTGCTTCAGCGGTATTTTTTCCCATCAAAAAACAGTGTTTAATCAACACACGAAATTTGATTTTTTCATTTTTTTGAAAATATCAAAAGTAGCGTAATTAAAACCACTGTAACTTGTAAACTAATCGTCGAAATGTCATGAAATTTTGACATGTTTCGTTTGAAGGTTGGTACTTCTTAAGAATCATATGAAATTTTTGAAAAGGACATCTATGTGTCAGGCCAAAATCTTTTCAGCTTACGTGTTATATTGATAAGATTCGACAAATGTTAAAATTAAAAGTGATCCATTGTTTTGAAAAAAATTATCTAAAACCACTCCAAATCGCGTCACTTTTAATAGAATAACTAAATGATGATTTAAATCGTCGCAAAAAAAAAATAAAAATTGCAACTAAGTAGGTCGTTTACAAGTTACAAGGTGGAAGTGTGCCAAGGCAAAACGTAAATTTCGTACTAGTCCGCATTTAATAGAGTTTCTTTAAAAATCTTTTAAATATTTTAAGTTAAATTTTATATAAAAAAAAAAAAATGACGGATTCCGGAAATAACGGCATAACTTCAGTTGCGGTAAACTTGGATCTTCACTTTTCTTTTAGACAAGGTAATTCGATTTCAGTAGTATATCTGCGAAGTGTAAATCTGTACTATTGTCCTCTCATAATACTTATAACAGCTTATGCTAACATTTTGTTCTTTAATTTAAAACCTCCTCTTCTCAACAATACCATTGTCTACCTCTCTAGGCCCCGCTCCACAACCTCCAAGAAGACGTCGCAACCCTCCGACAGAACTGACGATCCCGTGCGAATTCTGCGATACTCCCATCCCCCACGAGGACCTCATTGAGCACGAGACCGGCTGTAGACCGGATTTGGCAAGATTTAACCCTCGTAGAGCCAGGTATGTTGATAGCTCAACGTTTAATCTGATTAACATGGTCTAAAATGTTATTGGCTTTACCTCAGTTAGTAAACTTCGTTCTCGTTTTCTAAATGGGAATTTTAAAGCCTCGCCTTATATTAGTTCCTAAAACAATCATTTTCTTTTATAGAAGTACGATTCCAGCTGTCGACGAAGACGACTATTTCGAAGCACCGCGTATGAGGGAACCCCCGCGCATGAGGACGCCACCTAGGTCCGACAGTCCGGACTCGGAAGAATTGCCTTGTGAATTTTGCGATCAGCAGGTACCTGCCTCTCAGTTGTGGAGGCATCAGTTGACCTGTACTTCCTCAGCATAAGTAGATTTATTAAATTTTTGTTCAAATTGTGGGGTTATTATTTTGTATTATTATTATTATTTCTTTTTTGTTTGACAGGTTATTGGCCTTGTTGTTTATTTTAGTGAAATAGTTATCTTTTCTAAATAATATGTAACTTTGAAATGAGGATTATAAAAAACGTTGGGTTACGCTTCTGCTAACAGTCATCTGCAAATACGTCAGGAATTTGTCTCAATTTTAGTTATGTCTTAACCTCAGCCCCGTTACAAGACCCGTCATTACATAGAAGTGCTCTACTGCCACCTTCATGTTCAACTAACATAAATAGTGTATTGCAACTTCATGAGAAAGAATTACTAAAGGTGAAGTTAAAACTGAACTTCCTCATTATCTGAATTTTTTATATGGAAATACTGAAACTTAAAACACAGAAATAACAAATTTTGAAACTTGACAGGGTGGCAGTTTTTAGGGTTCAATTTTAGACAGTGAATAATTAACTCGTTGAGGATCAACTAGCATATAAAATGAGATCAAGAATGGATCCTTGAGACATACGCCAAGTGACACCCGAGGAAGCTGGATTCCGTTTCATTGATTTTCTCAGTTGGTTTCTTCGAAAGAACTAGTTTCCCATAAATTGACAGGCCTTTATCTTGAATCAAATCAATTGAATTCCAGCCATCCACGACAAATCTCATTATATGTTAAAAAGTAAGAGTGACAGAATACAGCCCTGTCTGACGCCGGCTTGTACGTTAAAGGAATCGGAAAAATTCAGTTTAATTCTGCCATTTATGTTCTCATACAGGGATCGGAAAGGTTTACAAGATATGTATATAGGTGTTCCCATACTGATTAGTTTCAACCAGAGTTTATTCCACTGTATGCAGAAGAGTGTTAGATAAGAGAAAATCATGACGTTTTAAGGGTACTGTAGTCCGCCCAAAGTATGTATTTGTATCCACTCAAAAAAATGCAACAGATGAAGGAAACAACGCTAAAACTTTGAGTTATCATTACTCATTTAGCTAAGGAACAACAAAATTATCGGTGTAAGGGCAATAAAATTGAGAATCGTCACTGTTCATCTGTTGATCCATTATAAAGTATGCTCAAAACATAAACTTGTGGCTTTGTATTAGGATCAAGTTTAGGAGTCATCTGAACTGCTCCTTGTTTTGAATTGTCATTGACACAGATACCTTGGGTGGACAATAAAAAATTATATTACACATATATAGTTATGTCAATTTAAATAGGATCAACTACATAGACGTAACTAGGTTCAGCTTTTTTTAGGGGGCTAATTTTAACTTTAAGAGGCCTAGCCTGCTCAAACCACCACCTTGTTACGTCTATGACCAACAATGGTAAGCATAGAAGTGTAAAATTTTAAAAATGATACTTAATGGGAAAAAAGACATAGAAATACCTCCATTACTTCTAAAAGGTTGTCCTATTTTCCAGGACAGCTTGTACGAAGTGCGTTTCAAAAGTAGTTAATAAAATGAGAACGATTGTTGTTGTTACTTTATTTTTCTTCAAACTGGGATTTCAGCCAGTTGTGAACTCTTCAGTTTCCTCGAATCGTTTAGATGCAAGTCAGTTCTTGAGGTGTAGGAAGAATGCGAGCGGGACCATAAGAATAATCAAAAATCTCCGGACATAAGGCCTGCCACTCCTCTGTTCATCGTGCAGCGGCCTTCCTTAAACCTACGACAGCCTTGTTTGCCGTTATGTCCACTTGCATTCAAAAATTTAAACACTGATCCGATTTCATAACTGAGGATCTGCAAGTCCCGCAAAGATAAACAAGATTTGATTGACGACAATATGGCGGTTATATTCTGGTACCGAACCAATTAAAGCCAATAAGCATGCGCGACCTGATCAGTTTACAATCAATCGACTCTTACTTTCGAAACGCACCTCGTATTTTAAAATATTAAGAATCTTTTTAGAATTTTCACTACCGGCACCTATATGAGAGGTCTTTTAAATAATAAGTTTTTGTTATTGTTGCGCCTTATTATTGTATTTTTTTTATATAGGATAGATCGTGCACTTGGTTTAGACGGGTAATAGGATTTTACAATGGGACCATCGTAAGTTTGATCCCCGATAGACCCATTTGCTATAATAATTTTAAGGCCAATATATTATGGGCATTTCACGTCTTATAGCCCCGTCTAACGAGAAAAAAACGAACGGTATACCTTTTAAGGGTCTCAAGCAGTGACATATTCACCATTTTATTTTTCTCTAATATTGCAGTTTTTATAAGCAGATCTCAGAAGCTTGGCAAATAGCGACCCGACAAAATATTTACGTAAAAAAAGTAAAAAATGCTGTTTAAAGTCTACAGAACTCCTGAACTGTATTTTTCGTTCCTCATTTTGCTTCACAACAGCTGAAGTACAGTCGAAGCATCAACTATCGGGTGAAATTAATACCAAGTGGGGAGTGCGTCAGGGTTGTATTCTATCGCCTTTATTGTTCAACCTCTATTCGGAGGTGATATTCAATCAAGCACTCACTGGTACCACTGAAGGAATCAACATCAACGGCGTTAACATAAATAACATCAGATACGCCGATGATACATTAATTATTACTAATAACGGAAAAGATCTACAAAAACTTATGGTTAAAGTAATTAACACTTGCAAACAGTTTGGTTTAAGGGAACATTACACTTTCTCGGTCGAAAGTATTAATAATTTTTATGGGACTGATAAATTTAAAAAAAAAAAAAAAAAAACATTTTTTGAGTCCGTAATTTTTCTGACATATATTTTAAGAATTCAAATACAAGAAAAAAAATTGTACTTAATTTTTTAAATGATTTTTTGTAGGAGTTTTTTTGCAGCCTAATCTGCTGACGTACACGATTGCGGCGCACTGGAACGTCTAAAAAAAATATATATCCTTAGAAAAAGTATGACTATGGCCCCAGTATAGACTACGATTATTTTGTTTGAGCAGAAATTCACAAAATAGTGACCTCCAAAGTTGGTGGTCTCAAAAATAGCTTTTTTTTACCTAAAAATAGAAAACATTAAAAATTGAGTTACTCACTGCTCCGGTTGTTGATGGAAGGGAAAAGAGGTGTGGGGTGTCGAAAATTTCCTGGCTGAAAAATATACGAGATTGGACAGGTCTGGATACCCATACTTTATTAAGAATTGCCCAGAATAGGGAAGAATTCGCCGTGATTACAGCCCAACTTCAGTAATGGAGATGGCACTATAAGAAGAAGAAAAATTGAGGAAAAAATTAAGCAGTCTTTTTTAGTCTAGTTTATACTGGGGCTATTGTTGTGTAGAAGAACATATTAAAATTTCAGACTGATCGGTTAAATGTTTTTTAAGTTATCGTGCACGCCGATTACAAAAACGTTGTCTTGAGAAAAACGGGTTTAAAGTTTTGACGAACGAATTTTCGTATATAAAATCTACTTACGTTCAATCAACTATGCCTGCTGCGTACAAAATTCCTTCCGACTCCTCATACGCCTCGTTCTCGGGTGTTCTTTCGTCTCTCCGTGCGATGCTGACCTCTCTCTCTCTCTCAATTCAGAAGTTTTTACAATTTTTTGTCCAGATGTACTGGCCAAATTAAAAATACTTTCATCTGAAAATTGATTACCATAACACTGTTTTTTACGTGGTCTACACACTCCCTTCGAACTAAATTTCCATTATTTTTTTATCCATTTTGCACAATATTAGCCGAGACGTTTACTGAGTGATGTTAGCCCAGCGAGCGATATTTTCGAACTGAGCAGCCCAGCGTACCATTTTCTTTGGAGTTACAGTTTTGCCTCAAACTGAAAAGATCTTATAACCATTATATTAAGCTCTCCTTTCACTTGCTTCTACTTTTCTTAGAATCATAAAAGTAGCAGCAAATGTTCGACGCAGGTAGAGCAAAACCGTTGTAAACGGTCGAAAGGTAAGTTGGCACGCCGCGCGGTCAATTTGGCCTGCCTTACACTTGGCGCTATATCCTCTATAACTTCGAAAGTATTTGAAATTTTCAGAGAATGTTATCGAAATATAAGGCTTTCCAATAGGATACTTTCTAAAAAGTCGATTTTTCCTACCCAAGAAAATGTAATATTCCCTTAAGACTCAACGCAAATAAAACAAAATATATGATTATAAGCAAACAATGTAATATTGAAATTGGTGATATTAGTCACCGGCACAAAGGCAGAGAGAGTTGATAAGTTGATATATCTCGGTAGCAATATCAACGACCACTGAGAACCTACTGTGGAGCATCATTTATAAAGAACAAAAAAAAATCTTAACTAATCACGACTTTTCATCGAAACTACAGATGAAAATGGTAGGTTACTATGTCTTTCCGGTTCTCTTGTACGGCATGGAAGAGCGGACGCTAACTGAAGCAATACGTAAACGTCTGGAGGCATTGAAGATGTGGATGTATCCAACCACTGCTGAAGATCAGTTGGATGGACAGAATTAGTAACAACAGCGTCCTCACTCGCGTAGACAAGGACTTGAAGGTAGTCACGACTATCAAGCGAAGAAAATTAAAATATTTTGGCCACATTATGAGACATCCAGAAAAATACGAAATCTGATTATAAAGGGAAAGATTCCAGGCAGACGCCCCCCCCCCCCCCCCCCCCCCCCCCCCCCCCCCCCCCCCCCCCCCCCCCCCCCCCCCCCCCCCCCCCCCCCCCCCCCCCCTCCCCCCCCCCCCCCCCCCCCCCCCCCCCCTGGCCCAGGGAGAAGGAGAACAATCGTGATTGAAAAATTTGAGGCAGTGGTACGGAAAGTCTACGGTTCAACTTTTCCGAGCGGCTGTCAATGGTAGCCAACGATCGTTGAACGGTCATGGTACCCGAAGAAGAAGATATTTGTAGGCTTTAACTGAACCTACACCGGATGTACTCTCCATGCGCCTTAACAACCCAGTCTCAGCACCAATGTGACGCTGCCTGCTGAGCAAACAACCGTTTCATAGAAGGCCTCACAATTGAGAAACAATGCTCGTTCTCTTGTTGTCATTTACGTTGGCATTGTCGATAACAAGTCCTGCTCTGGAGCAGCATTTCACCGTTTTGTTATTGGTCTTTACAATATAGGTTAAGCAATAGGTAAACCATACAATGATACATTAATAAATGTTCATGATCAAATAGGATGGGGTGAAACTGATCTCCAACCAGTAGGCGGCGACACATTGGTGTGCTGCAGCTGCTGGTGTAAATAAATATAATACCGAGTCCTCCAAGGTCTTTTCTATGTTACATATTATAAAACGCAACGTCCCTCTCTCTCTATCCGTTAGTGCTTATCGCTCGAGAACCACTTATCTGTTTTGTTTTTTTTTTTTAATTCATATATATGTTATCTGGCCAGGTTTTAGTATATATTTTGTTACGTTAGGTAACATAAGGAATAAGCAGTGACGATAACGGTGAATTAAGTCGAAAAAAAAGTTAGCGCTAGCGGAATAATAGTAGTTCTGTAATCCATGCAAGTGGAGCCACAGGCACAGCTAGTTTACTTATATTTTATAGAATATTTATATTAACTACAATATTAATGAAAAAAATTACATGGTGATTGTGTCACTGCGTGTTTTTATAAAATTTGCATATATTATTTAGAATTATTTTATACTGTTAGTTAATTTTTCAAATTAATTTAAGTGCTTCGGTTTGCTCATGTAATATATACTCAGTATACGCATTAAATCAATTTTTCATTTCATCATGATTCGACCCTTTATGTGGACAAATTAGCATTTTTAGTGTTCCGTATCAAAATTGAAAAACGGAACACTTATCACGAATCACTTCGGTGTCTGTTTTTCTGTCACAGCCGATTTCCTCCGAAATATAGGAATTATTGGTCTAATCTAAGCCGTGTGGTTTTGAAACTTAAATTTTAATTTAAGAAGTTAGTTTTGCAGGGTGAAATGGGAAATGAAGAAAAATTCAAGGTCATCAAGTAGGGTGTCAAATGAAAGCTTGTGAAAACACGAGTTCAAGAATATATATGATATAATACCCGCGCAAATTTTAGAAAGATTGCCAAAAATCTCTTGTCTCCTCGCCCTACCTCTAAAAGTACAAAACAAAAAATTTCGAAAAAATTCTGGATTATTCTCCCTAAGGTGTAGGAAAATTATTACGAGGGCATTACTTTTGATAATTTATCTGGTATATAAAAACAAAGATCAGAAACACACATTGTTTGACATAAGCTTCGTACTTGTATGGAAGTCCCCATTCTGTTTAATAAAAAATGTTATTCACTGTATAAATAAAAAAATATAAATACACATACACCGCAAGGATCTAAGATAATTAATGTGGGAGATTATAACCTAAATTTTTTGGAATATATTAATAATCGTCTGTCCACCAATTTGAATAAAGTTGAGTTTATACAAATGATAAAATATACTAGTTCTACTGGAGACAGAATCACAGTAAACATAAAACACAGCGACGCTCAAGAAAATTTTTAGATCCTGTTTTTTTATCACGCATGCGTCCCCTATCAGACCAAAACATGACTACCAGCGCGGTCGCTGGTTGGATTTACATCTGGATTTCAAGGAGAATATTTTTATAACGTATTCCGAAATTCTTTATTAATAATTTTCCAATAAGTAAATGACTCGTCTGACGTTATAACTGAAAATAATTATAAAAAAAAAATGTCAAGAGAAAGTTTTTGTTGTGCGGATAGTGCTTGTAAAAATATATATGGTATCTCCAAAGGAGTTTTTTTTTGATTTTCCAAAGATCCTAAAAGTAATTTATTCATAATTCTTTATTAATATTATGTAAAGATTATCTTTCATATTAAAATTGTTTGCTAGAGTTAAATTCTGCTAAAATTCGCTAACCAAACTTTCAAAACTCAATCTGGGCAAGCAAAAGTAGTAATTCTCCAGCACGAATGAGTTTGAATAAATCAGTGGATTTATTTTTTTTTAATAAGTAGTATATAGGTACGAAAAGTCATTAGTTATATGAAAATTATTATATTAGATTTAACTAATGATAAAATGGAGCAAAAAGTGTGTTCACTTCATTTTTAAGTTCAGAAGAAAAACGATCATCTTAAAATGATAGTTATAATTGTTTTCAATCTCTCCAGATTACTGGGATTCGCTGAAATGTAAGTTGACATTATACGCGCAAAGCTGAAGGTGTGCAGAGATATATTCTCAAAATGAACATCCCCCTGGACAATATCTCTAATAGTTGAGAAATATAAATTCAACGAGATATTTAAATGAATAACGTGCAAAAAGCGTTAAAGCCAAATGCATTTTTTCCTTGTATTTTTTGCCTTTTTCCCTGCTTTTTGTTGATTGATACGATTTTTCTTGAAAGGAGTTAAAAAACTCACGGCCATTATACCAGATATATGACGACAGATCATGTGATCATTACTAACTCGAATCTCTCAAGATTAAAGGTGCCAAGTCGAACTATCACTTATGTTTACTGTGACAGAACCTTGATAGGCGATGTGTTTTGCATTTTTCCTAATGATAAGAAGTTCAGGTTGTAGAAAGTTTTTTTAGCCATCACAAACAGGTTTGTGTCCACATCCTAGATATGGACTTTTAAAAACTCATTTGGGGGTGTGGTTTGTGAAGTTACTGATCATTTTATACCTCCGTAACAAAATTTTTCATTTTAAAAAAAAACCTCTTATGGTACGGAACACCAATGGCAAGTCCGAGTTGCACTTGGACGGTTTTTTATTTTGGTTAATATCGAGACAGTTTTGTAAGAGGGAGAGATTTAAACACGTACTGTGCTTAGAGGTATGTACATAATATACAGTTTAAGGCTGCTCCCTGATTTGTATTGGTGCGATATCGTTTTTCTCGGTACCGATTCGGTAACGAAAACATGCCGAACGTCGATATTTCAATTAAACCCACCCGACTTGCTTCGCGCCCGCGCAAGTCAGGCACACCGAGAAAAATGATACCGCACCGACAAATTAGGGAGCGGCCTAAGTATGTTGCCAAACTTGGGAACGTCAATTGTTGCCTTAAAATTAAATAAAGAATCGTATGCAGATGTGTTACCACACGCTTCATTTACGGCTTGTATAGGTGGGACATTATTTTTTATAGATTAAAATAAATTATTCCGCCAAATAGGGCCAATATCAAAGAATAATAAGCCACATATAGATAACCCTTTGAGTTTCTCTACAGTTTTAAATTAGGATTTCTAAAATTTTAATGTCAGCATATAGAAGCTTAAAGGATTGTTTTAAAATCCCTCTGACAAAACCAAATTTGTTTAGGAAAGCCTAAATAAAATTATAGCGTTTAAACTATTTTATCAATATATTTTTTTAAACACAAGAGGAACACACAGTTTGTAGGTAAATTGCTGGTTTAGGTCGTTGTACGCGGAGAAAGATAGTAATTACATGCCACGATAAGATGAGACAGATGTACTGGGTTCAGTTTTATGCAATTTTAGGCTGGCTTCTTATAAAAGTAACTTTTTGAAAACTTTCAGAACGTCCGATTAGATTGATAGACAGTTATAATGAATTCTACATGAAAGTTGTCTTGTGTGTCTTTACATACTTTTCCAATAATGATTTATGAACAGTAAATGGTCGTAATTATTTTCCTTCTCACGTCTAGCATTTTGTCCTAACTTATACTTTTTAAAAAAATTCCCAAAACAACAGAACAATTAATAAAACGAAAATTTTTCTAAACAAAATATTTTTTCTTGTTATAAAGATTCAGCAACATAAATTAACTGTGTTAGAACTTTAAAACACTATGGGCGGTTGTAATTAAGAAAAACCAGATTTTACAACATTGTAAACAAAGCAGCACAAGAAAGATATTTACAGCAACCACAATTTGGCGGAATTAATAATATCAATCAAAAGAGGTAATAGAATTTAGCGAGATTAATTGTCTGGCTTGATTGATATTGTTAATCTCGCAACATTCTAGTAACTATAAACATCCTCCCTACGCTCATTTGTTTCCAGTATTGTAAATTGGTGTTTTTTTCTTAATTACAAACGCCCATTAACTAATAAATAAATCACAATAAAGTATATAAGTATTCATAATAATCTTATATAAATGTTCACATCCTAAAATCAAAATCCTATCAAAACACGTATTTAAAGAAAGTAACTGCACCACAGCAAACTTTCTTAATTTCTTACTTTCTACAAGGTATTTTTTCTATTTCTTTTCGTCTTAGCCCCTTTTAAAGCTCCCTTCTTAGCCCCTTTAACGATGCTCTTCAACTGCCCCACGCCTTTAGCCCGTTTTCTTTTATTCAATGCAGTCCTCTGCAGTGGCACATAAGCATACGGATCAAACTGTTTACCTTTTTTCTTAACATCACCTGCAGCCTTTTTACTCCTATAATCGCCTCCTAAGGTACTTGAAGTAGACACACCACTCTTGACCGACGAGGCTGAATTCAGAGGGCGATGTATCCCGATTCCTCCGGATTTGTATTTCGATGGAGGAGCTGTGGAGGCGCTTAAACCACTTTTGACCGAAGAAGCACGCTTTCTTTTACGATTGCCTATAAGCAATGTTTCGGCTACGCTCGCCGCCTCGTCTTCAGTGTCCGAGCTGTCGGATTTAAAGCTGATTTTGCCTTTGTCTTCGTCGTCGCTCGAGTTATCGTCTTTAATAATAAGCCGTCCGTCTGGAGCTGTTTTAAAACCTCTGTTCTTCTCTTTAGGTGCTTTTTTGTTGAATTTGTTGCTGCACTGATTGTCCAGGCTTTGTAGCGCTTATTTTGCTCGTTACAGATGGATCAGTGAAGTCTACAATGCTCTCGGCATCTTCTTCAATCCACGTGTTCACTTGCTTCTTTGATTTGGGCGGATTTTGATCGGTTTCAATGTCGTCTAAATCTGAATCGCTATCTGCAAGGATTTCTTCAACAGTCTTGGGTTTAGATTTGACAGCAAAGTCCTCAATGCTCTCGGATTCCTCCTCGTCCTTTCTGTCTTTTCTTTCTTTCTTCATTTTATTTTTCCTGTCGTTCAATTTTCTTAAATTTTTAATTCTCTTCAACATCACTTCGTCGTCTGATGGTACAAATGGAGTTATATTTTCTGCTCCGTATTTTCTCACCAACCGATCCAAAATGTCTCTTACTTTCAGTCTGAAGTGCCTTTTGCAATCTTCGGTCATACCTACAATATAATTTATAATAAATATTTATGAATTTTATTTAATTACTGTTAAAGATTTCATTAATGCCATCTACCTTTCTCTAAGGAGTTACGCCACACTGAAATTTTCAAAATATGGATTTTTATTTGGTTAAATTTATTATTTATACTTTTAAGAATACTTCAAGCTTTACAAAATGGACTCGCAGATTGAAGGTAATATTAAAAAAAAATTATAGACTTTTAAGACGCAGACACGGTCCTTTTTTTTTCTTTTGCGTTTTTCTCGAAACTAACACGTAGGCTGAAAAGTGTTGGTCTAGCTACTTAAAACACATTTTTTGCAAAAAATTCGACTTTATTCATCAATACAGCCTCCTTTGAGAGTGATACAATCAACATTTCTATGCCTGGATTTGTCTTTTCCTTCAAAATAGGCCTCAGTTTCGGCGATAACTTCTTCATTGTAGCTAAATCTCTTTCCCGCTAGCATTTTTTTGAGGTCTGCGAACATATAATAGTCGCTGGGGGCTAAATCTGGAGAATACGATGGATGAGGAAGCAAATCGAACTTCAATTCATGCAATTTTGCCATCGTAATCATTGATTTGTGACACATTCTCTTGATGGAAGAGCAATTTTTTCTTGTTCATTTGGGGCCGTTTCTCTGCGAATTCTGTCTTCAAACGCACCAATAACTTTATATAATATTCGCTATTGATGGTTTTTCCGTTCTCAGCATAGTCGATGTAAATTATTCCATGCGCATCCCAAAATACAGAGGCTAAAACCTTCCCAGCCGACTGTCGTGTCTTTGGTCGCTTTGTGCTGCTTTCACCGGCTTCTATCCACTCAGCTAACTGCCGATTTAATTCCGGTGTGTAGTGGTGGATTCATGTTTCATCCACTGTCACATATCACATGAAAAAATCTTTTTATTGCGCTTAAACAGGTCCAAGCAGCACTCAAAATCATCAACACGTTGTTTTTGGTCCACTGTGAGCCAAGGCGGTACCCATTTCGAACAGAGCTTTCTCATGCTTAAATGTTCGTGCAAAATATGACCAACATGTTCTTTTGATATCTTTAGGGTGTCAGCTATCTCACGCAATTTCACTTTACGGTCATCCAAAACAATTTTGTGGATATTTTTGATGTTTTCCGGTGTAACCACCTCATTTGGGCGTCGAGAGCGTTCAGCATCATTTGTATCTGTACAACCGTGTTTAAATTCAGCATACCAGTAGATGATGAGTGATTTTCCAGGGGCAGAGTCCCCGTAACACTTATTAAGCGATTGCTTTACTTGACGGGTATTTTTTCCCATCAAAAAACAGTGTTTAATTAACACACGAATTTCGATATATTAAAAGTAGGGTCACTAAAACCACTGTAATTTGTAAACTAATTGTCGAAATGTCATGAAATTTTGACACGTATCGTTTGAAGGTTGGTACTTCCTAAAAATCATATGGATTTTTTGAAAAGGGCGACATCTATGTGTCAGACTAAAAACTTTTCAGCCTACGTGTTACTTTTTTTCAAACTCGTGGACAAAATATCCCTAGATCTATTGAACCGATTTTGATAAAATTTATACCACATATTCTTTATAATATTATCTTGAAGTTGACATACGTTTTTTTTGATTGGATGCACCGTTCATTGTTTATTAATTTTTAAAAAATCCGAGTTCATTTTTGAAGGGCTGTCACTTATACAAAAAAAAATTAAAATTTTTTCCATATGTGGCCACTTAGCTATGATCTTTCTTAACAATAAAAAATGACTTGTTTAGTTTTTAGACTATTACCGACTTCGAAAATTATCCACCACTGGCAAGGGTTTTCAAAAAAGGGTTCTACAAGATATTTCATATCTCCGCCCTTTTTTTAATAAATATTTTTTTAATTTGTTGTTAAAACTATAATGTATTTGTGAAAAATAAAAATTATATATACAATAGTTGCGTCAAAAAAAAAAATTATTTTATGCCTATTTTTCCGAGCGCCAAGGTGACATAACCCCTCAAAAAGATTATAGAAGGATGAGTAGTAAAGACATACCCAGCAAAAAACTGCTGCAGCGCGAATATTTTGATGTATGTTTTCCGTGTAATCAGTCCACCAAACGGTAGAAATGTTAATCCGTGAATACGGATTCGTTTGATTTATTCCGATTTTGAATACTGATTGGGGGTTGTTTGTGTAAGCCACTCTGAATGTAACAAACGAACCGATGTATTCCCAGATTAACCAATACCCCAATACAGTAGCAAAAGTGAAATCCAAGTTGGTGACGAGATTTTGACGGCGCGTTCGTCGACGGGTCCCTGTTTCAAAATGGCCGCTCGAGATGTTTACATCTGATCTCGGAATGTGTCTTTTGCAATGTATTATCGATCGTTTCTTGATGTGACTGCAGTTTATATGAATTTAAAGACAGAAGAAAGAGAGAGTTTGTATAAAAAGAGAATTATTAAAAATGTTTGTAAGTGAAGAAAATCGAAAAGGTTGACAAACAATTTAAATAATCATGGGGAAAGGAGGTTATTGTTGTGCTGTTGACAATTGTAAACTTTTGGGCCTTATACAGTCCCAATAAACCGTCGCACAGTGGGGAAAAACGAAAAATCGTGTTTCAAAATTGTCTAGAGCCTTCAATTTTGGTTCGATTTGGACGATTTTTTTTTAAAATTGAAGCTTATTAAATTCCGAACAAAGTTGTCGGAGCCTATTTTAACAGCCACATTGTTTGCTGTTGTAGCAAAAAAGTGGCTGCTGTTGCTAAACAGTGGCTAATGCAGCAAAATATTTAGCTGTCCCTATTTTAACAAAACGTTTTAGCTGTTGTAGCCATTTTCTAGCTGTGTGAGCTGTCCTTTTCTGCGCGTATCGCTGTTTTTTGTATCTGCTAGAAAATTGTCTACGATACTCTTAAAATTTACAGCAGCAATATTCTAGCAATAACTGCATGAAAATTTAAATCCCGCAACTAAACTTGAATAACTTGAATGATCTGACTGCCACAGTCTAAATGCCACAGAGAAACTTTCTTGCTCGATTCAATTTTGGCATCCGCCATACTTGATTTGTCATTTTAAGTCAATTGTTGAAACATATTTATAATTAACAACCTTAAAAAAATTATTTATGCAAATGTAATGGATATAAAATAATAATGGTACGTTTATTCATATTTATAATACTTTTATTGTTCATGGCAGCCATTTTGGGTTCATTATTATTAATCTTGTAACTGTGATATTAGATATATTATCTGCGACATAAAAAAACATACATACACGCATTTTAGCACAACTTGGTTTGAAACTGTAAGCGTTTTCTGTGTCTCAGTCGCTATATAATTAGAAACCGCCATTTTGAAGACGTCCGCCATTTTGAAACAAAAGTTTAATTGCAAAATCGGCTTCGACAACTTAGTTCGGAATTTAATAAGCTTCAATTTTAAAAAAACAAATCGTCCAAATCGAACCAAAATTGAAGGCTCTAGACAATTTTGAAACACGATTTTTCGTTTTTCCCCACTGTGCGTCGGGCCCAAAATCCGATATGCCTATTCAGTTCCCTGGAGAAAATGCTAAAACTTTTGTCTGCGACATTTTTTCTGAAAATGCCTGTCAAGTTTTTCACTTGTATTCATCTCTTTTTTAACAAAACTCTCCATTCTTTTTGTTTTTCTTTATATTACTCATGCTACATTAACTTGACATTTTATTTAATCGAATATTTTCAAACATTTGTATAATATCTATGATTTTGAATGATAAAACTTTGCACAGTAACATTATTTGTATTTAAAACCTCCCGTTGGTCCCCTTTTTAACATGGGGAACTACCACGTGACATCTTGAAAACTGAGACCTGATTTTGTTATACGGTTATCCCTGAGTGTCGCTACTGTATTGTGTCTACTGTCTTTCTACATTGTATATGTACATGATACGATACAAAAGTTCCCCTAACGCTATGAAATCTTCAGCTTAGCCCGAAGTCACAGGATGCCAAATCAGGCAAAGAGTGGGTGTGACGGTCTTGAAATTCTTCGCCAAAAACTGTTGCGTACCGTACAAACTGTAGGCAGGTGTCGTGATGCAAGAGGAAACTATTCTCGCTCGACAACGTTTTTTTCCGATTCGACGATGGTCTTCTGGAACGACCGTCTTCAATCGAAGATTAGCCTGCTCTAGATTGCAAAAACCACTCGGAAATTTGCTCAGGGTTTCGTCTTCAAATGCTTTCCGAATCATTTCAGTAGCACCTTTCCAGAGTTTATAACAACACTCCACTTACAGCGGACATTCTTTTTTCATATCCATTGTAAAAACAAACTGACTGAAAAATCACATAAAATACGAAATGAGTCACTTGTTTGCACGTCGGTTCGAGGCAGTCTTTCTTTGTTCCCGTTCAAAGGGACCTAAAATGACACGTTCCGCGGCCGCTAGTGAGTAAATCATTTTAACGAGACGAAAAATGTCGAGGACTCGCCAAAGCGTGGCTGGAATCGTGTCTTTGCTTTCACGGGACCCGAAATTGACGTTGCGTCAAGACGCGGCTAAATTAAGAAAACCGGATTTAAATGTGTCCCATGACATCATTGACATACTGTATTCCATTCGAAATCTTACCTGTAATAGTTTTCATTATATTTTCCAAGGAAGCCTGTACCATAATTGTAGGCAATGTAGTACAATACACTTTTACAAAACTAAGAGAAGATGCTACAATTTCTCTAGTAGGACAGCTGGCTAATGTAGCTACATTTTCCAATATCAGTCTGATGTTCTCTTGCCCCAACGCCCCTGAAAAATTGTGTAAAACAGACGCGAGAGCCAAAATTGTACAAGAAATCATTTGGGGAGTTCCTGCTAAGCCCGCTGTAAGCATCACAACAAACTGCTGCATTTGATCATGAGACATGAGGCTCTCCCCAATAGTATTGAGAACGGCGTAAGCTGTCTGCCTACATCTTTCGTTTATATCTTTACAGCATAGCACGGCCTCGGGAATGGCAGACCTTATAAGCTTGCTGACATGGTCCAGTTGTGGTTGTGCTTTAAGAAGGTAATGTATACATCTGAGTCTAGCTCCTTTACTAGAAGTAGCCGCAGTGTCTAAGCTCTTCATAAGCAATCTTTGTACATCTTTTCTGTTCGATTTTACAAAGTTTTTGCAACCCTCAGACTCGCTGGAAACTATTTCTTCTAAAAGTCTGTAAGCTTTTTTCTGTTCTTTATTATTTTTGATTTCCGGTAGGTTTTTGATGCATTGATTGTAGATCGTGCCAATACTTTCAGCACTTTGGTATGGTATCAAGGCTCTGATCAAGTCTAGAATGGATTCTTTAATGAAGTGATCTTCAGGCTCATCACTTGAGGAGTTTAGGCGCTCCAAAGCGTTGGTGAAGAGTTGGTGGGTCAGCTCCACTCTAGCAATTTTAAGGTAAGTTTTTATTGTTTCCAAGGCTGCTAAATGTTGACCCTCTTCGTCTGATCCAATAGGTTTAGTAGTGTACACGTTAAAAAGAATCGTCCTGAAGGTAATTTTTGTCGAACCTTGCCAATTCAGTTAGGTCTTCTTTATTCTCACTCTCCGACGCGTTCTGTATGAGTTTTCTCAGCGCTGCCATAACTGACAGCCTCAATTCTTTCCTGTCGGAAATCGCCATACCTAGCAGCTTAGCCAAACTCTTAAATTCAGTCTTGATATCAGTAGGGTGATTGCAGAAACACGGTAGCAAGTTCCACAATTGTAAATACAACAGCTCGCTGCTGTGGGCTCCAATACCATCATTTGCCTGAGCCAACTGTGAGGCCCTCTGTTGGCAAAATCTCGCCAAAGGGAAAATTGCATCTCTAAAGTAGCTCAATGTGGTATATCTTATATTTTCTTTTAAAACTGGAAGCAGCCATGATCGGTCTAGATTCAGGTCGCCATTTTCTTTTTTCAATGGAATTACATTGAGAACTTTTTCTGGACCCATCGATCGGATTGCTGCGCCTATTGCATATTCCACCTCGTTGTTATAACTAAAAGAAATAAAGTATTAAAACTAATTTTGTGTTTCTTATCATTTTTGCAGATTTCTGCTGCGTGCACCGTGTATTTGAAAATTTAACTCATGATGTATTGGGTGATTGTAAAAAGTTCGTACCCGACAAATTAAATACGACATATTTTCATAAAAAATAGTATTTATTAATCAATAATGTACTCTCATCATTTTCTATAACTGTCTGCCATCGTTTTACAAGTTTTTGAATTCCTTCTTTGTAGAAGGTGGTTTCTCTTCAAAAACTGTCGTAAGGTAGTTTTTGACTTCTTCCATAGAATTAAATTTTTTACCATTCAAATTATTTTTCAGAGAATGAAACAGATGAAAATATAAAGGGGAAAGGTCAGGGGAATATGACGCAAGGAAGAAAAATGTCCCGAAACGCTGGCCAAAATATGAAGGTATTATTCGATTTCGACAAAACTCAGTATGTCGGGGTTTTCGGAATCGCTGATCACGAATATGAAGTCAAACTTTCAAAAAACAAAATGGCGGCTCCAAAATGGCGGACTCTTTTAGGAAAAACATGAGTTATTTTTATGAAACTTTGTATACATGGGTTTTTGGGGGTTACTGATTACGAATATGAAGTTCAAATTTCAAAAAACAAAATGGAAGCTCCAAAATAGCGGACTATTTTTGGAAAAACGTGACTTACTTTTATGAAACTCTGTATATATGGGTCTATGGGATCGCCGATTACAAATATGAAGTTCAAATTTCAAAAGACAAAATGGCGGCTCCAAAAATGACTGACTATTTTTGGAAAAACGTAATATATTTTTATGAAAATCTGTAAACATGGGTTTTTGAGGTCACTGATTGCGAATGTGACGTTCAAATTTAAAAAAAAAACAAAATGGCGGCGCCAAAATGGCGAACTATTTTTGAAAAAAACGTGGGTTATTTTTATGAAACTTTTTATGGATTTTTGAACAAATTCCTACATAGTGCAACAATTTTCAGAATTTTAAAATTATTTTTCCAATTTGGTAACATTTTATTGAAATTTTCAAGTATTTTTCAATTTTGCAACAATTACCCCAATTTGTTAACTCTTTTTCATATTTTGCAACAACTTCCCGAATTTTCGAACAATTGGTTGAATTTTGTAACATTATCTCGAATTTTTTAACAATTTTTTTTAAGTTTACAACACTTTCCTGAATTTTAAGAAAAACAGTCCACGCACACCTTCGCAATAAAACTAGCACAGATACCAAACTTACCACATCTAGCACTCGATTTTTTGATATTTTGGCAAAAAATGTCCAATAAACAACGCCCAACTTATTTCTCGTTAGAGTTCAATGGAATTTTTAACTTATTGCTTGTTCTCTAAAGAGTTGTCGGAATATTTTCTTAAAAAATTCAATAATTGAACAGTTTAGTTGGGAATGTGGAATCTTTGGCACAATGATACTACTCAGTATATATCACCACTACACCAAACACTTTATTTTTGCACTCTTTCGAATTTTTCCCAAGGATATGGTATAGGTATGTAGATGATATTTTCGCGATTTTTGATACAAAGAGAGCAAATATTAATGATTTTGTTTCTAAATTAAATAGCCGGTATGATTCCATTAAATTCACTTACGAAGTTGAGAACAAAGGACAATTGCCTTTTCTAGATATTTAATTATTAAAAATAATAATAGATTAGAATTTGATATCTATAGGAAGGATACAGTAACAGATAGATATATTCCTAATGATTCATTTCATTGCAAACAACATAAATTAGCCTCATTACATTTTTTAGTTCATCGTTTGGTCACTTTCCCTCTGAACAGAGTAAACTTCAATAAAGAAAGGAATCGTATTAGAAATATAACTAGAGTTAATGGTTACGACGATGACTTAGTAAATAAGCTAATAAATAGACATAAATTTAGGTTTAATATTCAGAATTCCACCTTTTTTACACGCAAAGAAAATAACACCAAATATGTCTCCATACCATATAACCTGAAATATAGCAAGGGACTCAATAAGGTATTTAATTAGGTAGGCCTCACCTTAGTCTATAAGTCATCAGACAATCTGAGGAATATCTTAGGAAATCCCTAATTGTGAGAAAAGTGGAATTTATGAAATTAGTTGTAATGATTGTGACAAAAAGTATGTTGGGCAAACTAAAAGGTCAATTAAAACACGATTTAAAGAACATTTAGCACACTTAAGATACAATAGAACAGAAAAGTCTAGCATTGCCGAACATGCCCTTGAAGCTGATCATACTGTAACATTAGATAATCTAAGATTAATAAAAAATGTATCTGATAGGAGATTGTTGAACGCATACGAAAGTATGGAAATCATAAAATGTAAAAGTAGTTTAAATAAAGACAGAGGGCCTATTCCTTATAGTCCCCTCTACTGGGTACTTGACCGGAACTGAGGGCCTTGCCTATGTCATTAGTTCCGCTTGAGTAATTCAAGGGTTAGGCTAAGTATAAATAGGGCAGATTTGTAGTTTAACTTTAGTCAATCATCGCTCCTGATGAAGCTAACATGGTTAGCGAAACGCGCGTCGAGTGCAAAAATAAAGTGTTTGGTGTAGTGGTGAAAAAAAAAAGAGTGCAAAAATAAAGTGTTTGGTGTAGTGGTGATATATACTGAGTAGTATAATTGAACAGTTACTTACTTACTTAAAATTAAGTAAATATGAAATTTCAGAAACTCAATGAAATTGTACTGGCTTTCAGGGGCAGAATTCATTTTACACAATTAAAATCCAATCACTTTTGCACTTGTTATAATAGTTTAAACCTAATAATGTCTGATGTGCTTCTCAAGAGATGCTGCGTGGCACTCGACGCTTCAAAATGAAACGAAAATTATGAGACAGGTGCAAGCAGAAGATGCACCTGAGTGGCTGTAAATCATACTGGATGAATTGGCAGTATTCAAACGGGTACAAATTCCTAAATAGAATCTTTTGTTTCTTACATTACGGTCAGCTTTTTGGGTTTTCGGACCACTATGCGACAGGTGCTGGAGGATTTAACTAAGTTTTTGCAGTGTCTGTTGCGCGACATGTGATCTAACGTCGCCATGGTGAAAGATGATGCCTTTTTGTTTAACCAAATTTGGACATTTTGCTTGGATTTCAAGACCAAGTTGGGTGAGTTGCTCACAGTACTGCTCCGCAGTTACTGTTTGGCCATGGGGAAGAAGCTCATATTATTCCTCTGCAATTCCACCAGACACATA
>CM032448.1:120074114-120203101 GCA_019049505.1 Pachyrhynchus sulphureomaculatus | reverse complement strand
GAACACAAAAAGTCAAAATACAGAGACGAAGAGAGATCAGAGAGTAGGTCAAAAGATAGACGGAGAAGGAGCTAGAAAAGGATAAAGATAGTAGTTTTAAGCGACAGTGGCCTTTTTACTTGTTAATATCGTTTTTTAAGTCAGAAGATGTAAATATATTTTTCGTTAGATGATGCATAATGAATCTAACTTGATTGTACAAAGTCTTTAAAAATAAATTATTTTTCTTTATAAAAAAAACTGCATTATGAATTCCATGTCCGCTTGCACTACTGAATGTACTTTCTCTTTCTCTAAAGAAAAACGACGATATTCGAACAACAACCTATATTAAGCTTTTCTTACATAAGTTAAAAAATAAAACTATACAAGTTTAGAGACAACAGCTTAAGAAAAAAATCGACAAAAACAACGCAGGTACAAGTCTCAGTTTTTAATCAGTCTGCGCCAAGTAGAATCACGTTTTGTAAACGGAAACAAATTATCCAATTCAAATATAAGTCATATTTTTGGGTATAACGAGGGTTTAACCTCACTTTTAAATGTTAGAATGACAGTTATGGTCAGAGAGGTTTCACCATTCAAAAGAAAATAATCTACCTGCGCACAATTTTAAAAAAATGTCAATTTTTTTCCTAACAATAATCAAGAAATATACTCTAAAAAATACGATTTCGACGTGCATTTCTTGTAGAAATGTGTATAATGTTATTTTCTTCGTTTTTTTTCACGAAACAAAACAGTCTTTTCTGAATTAAACAAAAAAACAAACAATTGTACCGTTCTGTCGCCGCACAGAGAAACAAAAACGGACCTATCAACAAAATTATTTTGAAAAATATTTTTATTAATAGGTTTTTACAAACAAAATCACAAAAACTAACACAAAACTCGTCGTCAAAATAAAACTCTCTCGGCGATAGCACGGCTAACAAAAAAAATAAATTAACGAACAAAAAATTATTCTAAGGGTAGATTCTACCCTTTATCTGGATAATTTTTAGGCAACAAGACACCGAAAGGGCTGTTTTTATAAAAAGCTTTTTGACCGCACCGTAAAGCAGTGCGTTTGAACTACCAACGTTACAGGGAACGTTTAGAAGTTACAAGTGAATAAACATGCCAACGTGTCTTTTCGCCGAAAAATTATTTCGCTTTGCGATTGCTTCTAATAAAAAAATGGATTTTGAAAAAAGGTGTCTCCGGCACCCAAATTTCTAATATTTGGACTCGTAAAGGTTGGGATTCGGGTAAATCGACTGGGAAGGATCGGTCTTGTGGGTACAGTCAAATCTCTAAATGGCATTAGGCTTGTTCTTAGTGCGGGAGAGAATCCTGAGAAGAAGGTAGGTAAAAAAAAAATTTTAGAAGCTTTAAAATAGTGAAATGCTTCCCTCTGAGACTAAGAGATACGGTGGGATTTTTTACAGAATCTCTGACAGTCTGTATAGTAGTTTTTGTGTTATAGACTGTCGGAGTAAATTTAGGATCCTTAGCATAAAACTAGCTCGCTGGAATATAACAATTATATTTTTTGTTCAGACGGTCAAAACTTCATTTATAGCAAAAATTTTCGGCAAATTTAATCGGAATTACTATTTCCAAAAGATTTTTCGTACGGTCCCTTTTACACGTATTTACTTCGACACATTTACGTGAACATTTAGCATTGTTTAGTTAACAAATTACAACAAATTTTGCCCGCAAAATATTTGGAGAAATTCTATAAAAAAAAAAGCCTACCGTCTCTCCCATTCTTGTAACATGCTATAAAAAAAAATAAAAGCAAAAAATTGGTTATAATATTAAAAAAAAAAAAACACTAATCACTGGCAAAAATACTTCAGTTATGTTATTTGTCAGTCCGTATAGGGACTTTAAACCTAAAAAAACCTGCATGGCAGGCAAAAAAACTCTTGTCTTTACAAAACACTGTAGGTGTCTCATATGTCCCACACAAATTTTAAGGTACTCTTGTTACAGTTGCCACCTACAAAGTTCTGTAAAGTAAATTTCAAATATTTTCTTGAAAATCGTAGCTGACGGAAGAACAAGTATATTTTTGTTTGTCTTAACTCTTACTAAAATAGCTTCAAACTCTTTTATATAAGTATTTTTTTTGCTATTCGTTTGAAATCTTTATATTACAATGAGACGTAGAATTTTTACACAGTAAATATTCAAATATAATCTTGATTAATATTAGACTAGAAAAAACGTGCAATACTTACAGAATTTTAAACATATATATATATATATATATATATATATATATATATATATATATATATATATATATATATATATATATATATATATATATATATAGTGTCTTCCATTTGGGACTTGACAACTTTGAAATTTCACTGTGAACGCACCCTTAAGCCAATCACCGAACTGTGAACGCACCCTTAAGCCAATTACCGAACTGTCAACGTCAAAACATTCAGTAAAGTCAACATTTTCATCATGGTGAAGTACACGAACGAACAATTTACAAATAATTAAAATTTACTACCAAAATTTGTAGTCGGTGACTGCAACTTTAAGAGCATTAACGCCAATTTTTGGTCGTAATTCTCGTCCCAGTAGACAAGCAATTCATAGTCTAGTGAAAAAATTTGAGTTAACATATTCGCTGCTGGATGTTCCCGTGCCAGTGAGACAACGGGTTGGTCAAAGTGGCCAGAATATGGCTGCCGTTCAAGCGTCCATCTCAAACGAACCAAAACAGTCGATTTCACGGCGTTCTCAAGAATTGGGCATCGCTCAGACCACACTATGGCGAATTTTGCGAAAGGATCTTGGCCTGCACCCTTATAAGTTAAAGTTAACTCAAGAACTAAAGCCACTCGATCATATGAAGCGACGTACGTTCTCGAATTGGGCTCTAGAAATGTTGGAAGAAGATGACCAATTTCATCGCAAAATCATCTTTAGTGATGAAGCGCATTTTTTGATAAACGGCTTCGTCAACAAACAGAATATGCGTTATAGGTCAGGTGAAAACCCTCATGTGCTTGAAGAAACATCACTTCATCCACAAAAAATTACTGTTTGGTGCGGTTTTCATGCCGGTGGTGTCATTGGGCCGTTCTTTTTCGTTGATGAAAATAACCGTCACGTTACAGTCAATGGAGATCGCTACAGAGGCATGTTGCAACGTTATTTCTTTGATCAATTGCATGGGCTAGACATTAATGATGTGGTTTCAACAAGACGGCGCCACACAGCGGGTGTAACAATCGACTTACTGCAATCTAAATTCGGTGAACGTGTTATATCGAGAAATGGTCCCGTTGAATGGCCGCCTAGATCGTGTGATTTAACACCTCTAGACTTCTTTTTATGGGGGTACGTTAAATCATTGGTCTATGCTAACGAGCCTGCGTCGTTAGAGGAGCTCAAAGCCAATATTGAAAGAGAGACAGCGGCCGTTTCCGTCGAAATGTGCGGCCGAGTCATCGAAAATTGGGTTCAACGAATCGACCGCTGCAAACATGCCCGTGGTGGACATATGAATGAAGTCGAATTCCATACATAAATGTTTTGATTGTACTTCAAGCCGATAGTAAAATTTTCGAAATGTCTCAAATGGGTTGCGTTTTATTTCAAAAAAAAGTTGTCAAGTCCTTAATGGAAGACCCGATATATACATATACATATATATATATATATATATATATATATATATATATATATATATATATATATATATATATATATATACTTAGTAATTAGAAGATCTATATAACAAAATAATGTCTCGTGATTTTAGTAACGAAAAAAGTTAAGAAAAAACTGTGATTTACTTTCAAAATTTCAACATTGTTAACTCGGAGAGTAAAACCTTGCTTTTTTGACACCTCATGTAAAAACATTAAAATTTCTTTAAAAAAATATATATTAATCAGAGAGCCTGCTGATGATTGCTACTTCCATTTGCCTTGCGGCCGGACTTTTTGAAGGTTTCCTTTCATGACTGCTAAATCTTAAATCGTTGGTTTGCCTATCGAATTTCTTGGCGCGACTACGAGGGTCGTCAAAGGTTCTCGTTCTGACAGATATAAGCCAAGATGACCAAATTATTTAAGTCTTGTCTACTAGATCGCTGTGAATTTTCAGATCCGTGTTTTTAGTGGTCTTTTTGTAGTAATCTTGTGAACAAACAAGTTTTAACATTTTTTAAAAATGAATAAAATTGAAGTACGAGCTGTTAGAAAATGGCTTTCTTCATTTCAAAAGCTTTAACTCCCACGGACCCCCCTTCGTTTTCGACGATGTGGGCTGCTCATTCTAAACGTGGTCGCACGTCCATTCAACATGATAAAGGCTTAAGATGCCACAAAACCTCTACGACCGACGAGATTGTGACAAAAATTCACAATAACGTACTAAATGATCGCCGACTAAAGGTACGCGAGCTCGCTAACATTGGAAACTTTTGGAACGACCCTCGAATTACTGACACCCTTATTTTTAGAATGTTTTTTTTTATGTACGGGAACAAATACCAAAAATTTCACACACAAGTCATATCAGAAGTTGAAAGTTGAACTTTTGAATTACTTTATTTAAATTTTTCCCTTGAAGCGTACAGGGGTTTCATAGTCTTAAAATTCCCTAAAATATCTACATTATGCACTTTTTTACTTCGAACTTGTAACATTGATTGAACTTGACTTTAATAATTTCATAGATATCAAGGTTAAAAAGATACAGCTTATTCCTGTCAACAAGTTCTATTGCAAATTAAATGACTGTAGTAATCATGGCTCTTCACCTATATATAAAATGACATAAGCATAACAATTACCGAAACGTTGGTTAAAGGCTCAACGCCTCGCGCGTAAAATATTTTACAGAAATTTCACCCAGTTTTTTTAACAAGCACCTCAAATTGCCACAAAACCAACATGAAAAAAAATAACGGCCAAGTGCAAGAGGGACTTGCGCAATTAGTGTTCCGTACGGTGATTGCTTTTAAAATAAAAAAACTTTTGTTACGGAGGTATAAAATGATAGCTTGTTTCCGATCTTTGTTGTTACATACCAGAAAAATTATCAAAGGTCGTACCAATTTTCATTCGATCTATACCTTATGGAGAATATTCTAGGATTTTTTCGAAATTTCAGCGATTTTTGGTGGTTTTTTTAAAATAAAGTAAATGATCCGGTCATTTGGGAGTTGAACCGCACATAAATTTAAATGAGTTAGATTTTTGATCAGAAAGTTTCATTAACAGCCAAATAATATATAGAAAAAAGTTTCCAGCAATCGGGACATGGCCAGCTGAAAAATGGGGTCCGAAAGGGCCCCATTTTGGGTCTTTCAAGAATATCTCCAAAAATATGCACAATTTGTGAAAATATTACATGGAAAAAAATGTAGATCATGCGATTCTGCATAAAAAAGGTATCTTGATATTTTCCTGTTAAACGTAACGTTTTCGAGAAAATCGTAATTTAAAACGTGTTGTTTTACTCGGATATTTCAAAGCGCGCCAAGCGAAATTCTAAAATTTTCACGCGCATCGCGCCCGAAATACTGCCATAAGTTCCTTAAAAATAATCATTCTAAAAAAGAAAAAAAGCGTTTTGTAGGGGAAAGTTTAACCTTATTTATGAAATTTATTTTTTTTTTCAAATTGAAATCAGGAAATGCATTTGAAAGGAAAACTTTTTAACACGGACGCTTGTATTTTTATATATTAATATCTTTGATAAATTTAATCTAATCAAAAAACCCTTCAGACATTTTCTTCTTTATATATTTCTTTTTCATTTAGGAATACACATTTCACTGCCTGATACCCTGATTTTAAATGCATTGAAAATAAAGAAATGTGTTTTTTTTTGCTATTTTTTAGGATTAGGTAGTATTCGAACTATCTTAGAAATGTTGAAAATGAGTACCGTAACTTTATGTATGTTTTTTCTTAAATAATAAACATTTCTCATAAAGAAAATCACTTTAGAAGTACAATTTCATGACATGTTTACATTTATTTTTCATTTTTTTGTTTAAATCTCTGAATTGGTCTGTTTTATTTGTAATTACAAGGTAATCATTAATTTGACACTTTTGAGGTCGAGTTGATGTTGAAGAAAGAAATAAATGCTTTAAGCTAACAATTCCAAGCAGTGGGATCTTCCTCAGGGGTTCAGGTAGAAAATAGGCAGCTGTTAAATCTCTACTTCTTTTTTCCACTCGGAGAAAAGCAGAAGAAAGTACGGTGCCAGCAACGCCACAACTTGAATATAATTTCCGAGCAGCTGTAATTGTGGCTATATTTTATGAAATAACGACTATTTTCAGGTAAATTGTTTTTTGTAAAGTGTAGTACTGCTCTTTCTAAATTTGGTATTAATGGTACAGTGTTTGTGATACTGAAGAATAGGGAGAAAAGATTAAATCCATTAATTTATTGTGTCTTACCTGAGCCTCTGAATATCTTTTAAGAGGAAAAATTTCTCGAATCAGAAGTTTCTAGCATCCATAAATTTAAATAACATTTTCAAATAGTTTTCAATAATGTATGTTAAACAAATTATATTTTTTTTATATAACATATGCAGTTTTTGTATTATTTTTTCCATATAATTTCATCTTGTTTAATATTTCTCTGTATTTATAAATTTTTTATATTATCTTAAAGTAAAGTTAAAATTTAATAACAAATTCATATAATCTTATGTTAATTTACACGCTTCTTCTTTGATACTGTACTGAAGAATTCATTGGATAAGAATTCTTTAAAAAAGTTATCGGTATTTTCAAAAAAATTTAGTATAATTGTCAAAATATGCGTTTCTTGCAAACCCACATTTTTTGGATCGCGATTTTCTCAAAAAACAATGCATTTTACAGGAAAATACCAAGAGACCTTTTTTGTGTAGAATCGTTTGATCTATAGGTTTTCCATATAATATTTTCAGAAATTATACATATTTTTCGAGATATTTTTGATAGACCCAAAATGCGGCCCTTTCGGACCCAATTTTTCAGTCAGCCATGCTCCGATTGCTGCAAACTTTTTTACATATATTATATGACTGATAATGAACCTCTCTGGCCAGAAATCTAACTTATTTCAATTTATGTGCACTTTTACTACGTTTTCATCTCTGGCGACTCGGCTAAAAGAAAAGTTTGCGCAAGTACTACATCATATATATTTTTGAACTCGTGTTTTCACAAGCTTTTATTTGAAACCCCACCCGATGATCTTGAAAAAAAATTTCACTTGCGATTTCAGCCCCCAAACACATTTCACTGCCTGATATCCTGATTTTAAATGCATTGAAAATAAAGAAGTGGGTTTTTTTTACTATTTTTTAGGATTAGGTAGTATTCGAACTATCTTAGAAATGTTGAAAATGAGTACCGTAACTTTATGTATGTTTTTTCTTAAATAATAAACATTTCTCTTAAAGAAAATCACTTTAGAAGTACAATTTCATGACATGTTCACATTTATTTTTCATTTCTTTGTTTAAATCTCTGAATTGGTCTGTTTTATTTGTAATTACAAGGTTGAATTAATTTGACACTTTTGAGGTCGAGTTGATGTTGGAGAAAGAAGTAAATGCTTTAAGCTAACAATTCCAAGCAGTGGGATCTTCCTCAGGGGTTCAGGTAGAAAATAGGCAGCTGTTAAATCTCTACTTCTTTTTTTCGCTCGGAGAAAAGCAGAAGAAAGTACGGTGCCTGCAACGCCACTACTTGAATATAATTTCAGAGCAGCTGTAAAAGTGTAGGGCTGCTCTTTCTAAATTTGATATTAATGGTACAGTGTTCGTGATACTGAAGAATAGGGAGAAATGATTAAATCCATTAATTTATTGTGTCTTACCTGAGCCTCTGAATATCTTTTAACGGGAAGAATTTCTCGAATCAGAAGTTTCTAGCATACATAAATTTAAATAACATTTTCAAATAGTTTTCGATAATGTATGTTAAACAAATTATTTTTTTTATATAACATATGCAGTTTTTGTATTATTTTTTCCATATAATTTCATCTTGTTTAATATTTCTCTGTATTTATAATTTTTTACATTATCTTAAAGTAAAGTTAAAATTTAATAACAAATTCATATAATCTTATGTTAATTTACACGCTTCTTCTTTGATACTGTACTGAAGAATTCATTGGATAAGAATTCTTTAAAAAAGTTATCGGTATTTTAAAAAAAATTTAGTATAATTGTCAAAATATGCGTTTCTTGCAACCCACATTTTTTGAATCGCGATTTTCTCAAAAACAATGCATTTTACAGGAAAATACCAAGAAACCTTTTTTGTGCAGAATCGTTTGATCTATAGGTTTTCCATATAATATTTTCAGAAATTATACATATTTTTCGAGATATTTTTGATAGACCCAAAATGCGGCCCTTTCGGACCCAATTTTTCAGTCAGCCATGCTCCGATTGCTGCAAACTTCTTTACATATATTATATGACTGATAATGAACCTCTCTGGCTAGAAATCTAACTTATTTCAATTTATGTGCACTTTTACTACATTTTCATCTCTGGCGACTCGGCTAAAAGAAAAGTTTGCGCAAGTACTACATCATATATATTTTTGAACTCGTGTTTTCACAAGCTTTCATTTGAAACCCCACCCGATGATCTTGAAAAAAAATTTTACTTGCGATTTCAGCCCCCAAACAAACCCCGTAAGTCAAAATTTAACTTTCACAAATACACGGCTCTGATTCGACATTCTATGTCGGATAGTTTCAGAGAAAATCGGGTGTGATAGACAGACCAAATTGATCCTGTAAATGTTCCGTACGGAACACTAAAAAAGAGCAAAATACGAGAAATTTGACATGAGCAAATAGCAGATTACCAATTTTGCACTTCCGTTCTAATTTGTGTGGTACACTATGCAAAATTATATACGTATATGCAAACCTGGAAAAAATAACTGCAAAAAATGTCATCAAATTTCTAGGCCTTAAATCTGAATAAAAGTATATGTAAATTAAAACATCAAAAATTCTGGTACAGCTGTGTTAAATATAAAAGAAATAATTTTTCTGAAAATAAATACTTACATGCTAAGTCCTTTATATACAAAAAAGAAATCGTTTTGATTACAGAATACAAAAAAAAAAACGTTTTGTTAATAAATATATACGTTACAGACAAAAAAATACCAAAAATTAAGAATGATTTCAAAAAAAAAATACACAAAAAATACAATCCACAGGCGTCAGAGATTGCACATTTTATCAATATTAATTTAACAATATCAAGACAAAAAAAGGTGACATAAATATTAAAAAAAAATGCTACTCCTAACCCTATCAAAGATTTGAAAAAAAAAACTCTTAACCGTTAAAACTAGAATCTCCTTCTCTTACCCCTCGCACCTAAACCCCCCATGGGATTCCATGCCTCCAAATATTGTGCCTTCTGTCTGCCGTGGTCTTCTGCCACTCGTACGCTGAGGGGCAATATGGCGTTTTCTAGCATTTTACCATCTAGATTTGTGATGGCCGCTTGTGCCTCTTCGCCTCTTGAGAATCTTGTGAAAAAATAAATTAAATAGAAAAAAATAAAGGATTTACCAAGTATGAAATGCGGATTTTTTTTCTAAAAAAAACATGTTAAATTCGGAAGAATGATAAAAAAGTGCTTTATTCAAAGTATGCTCCATCGCTTGTTATACATTTTTCCCATCTTTCGGGCAATTTATGAATACCACGCCAGTAAAAATCTTCTCCTTTTGGTGCGAACCATTCATCGAGCCATTTTTTCACATCTTCGTACGAACCAAAGCGCTGCTCAGCAAGTGCGTGACCCATCAATGCAAACAAGTGGTAATCGAAAGGAGCCAAGTCTGGTGAGTAAGCTGCATGGGGTAGAAACTTCCCAGCTGAGTGCTTCCAACGTGTCACGAACTGGTTTTGCCGTATGTGATGGAGCACTGTCATGAAGAAAAATGACTTTGTGTTGCCTCTTTCGGTATTCTGGCCTTTTTTCAAGCAGCGAACGGTTCAAATCGGTCAATTGTTGTTGGTAATGTTTAGTATTAACCGTTTCCCCAGGTTTTAACGACTCATAATAGACCACATCCCTCTGGTCCCACCAAACACAGAGCATCGTCTTTCTGCTAAAGCGATTCGGTCTTGCGGTCGATGTGGATGGTGCGCCTGGGTCTATCCATGATTTTTTGCGCTTAGGATTCTCAAAATAAATCCACTTTTCATCCCCTGTAATTATACGATGCAAAAACGACTTCCTTTTGTACCGAGCGAGCAAAATGTCACACGTGTTTTTGCGCTTTTCCATTTGCCTGCGTTCAACTCATGTGGTACCCATCTACCGGTCTTCTGAATCTTTCTCATCTCTCATAGCCGATTGGAAACAGCTTGTTGACTAACGCCCAATTGTTCGGCGAGTTGTTTTTGTGTTTGCGAATCATCTTCGTCCAACAATGCTTGCAACTCCACATCTTCGTATTTTTTTGGCGGTTTTCCACATTCCTTGTCTGCAGCATCGAAGTCACCACTTCTGAAACGCCGAAACCATCGTTCACACGTATCTTGCGATGGAGCATGTTCACCATAAGCTTCTCGAAGGAATCGGTATGATTCAACAGCAGTTTTCTTCAAATGAAAACAAAAAATTAATGCTGTCCGCGAATGCTCTTTGTTCGGTATAAATTTCGACATATTGAACACAACAACACCACACTATGTACACACTTTTCCAATTTATCACTCGTGCGCGTCTGATACTTGTTGATGACACACCAAAATGGCGCAGTGTCAAATTTTTATAGTACAAACTGCATTGGTGCACCATCAGTTGTCTGAAATCCGCACTTCATACTTGTACACCTGGTAAAGGAGTTCGGCAAAATTACTAGAAATATTCTTTCTATTTATGCTAATCTCAGAGAAACATGAAAAAAAATCAAGGTCATTAACTGTTTCCTTGGATTACCATGGTGTTGCATGTAAAAAATTTCTTCCAACTAGTTGAACAGTTAATAAGGAATATTATTTAAGCGTTATGCAAAGGCCTGAATTGTGACAGAACAATTCATGGATTTTGCTATAACCAGTGGTAAAAAATGAAACACAAGCACCATATTTAACAGATATGTCGCCCTGTAACTTTCCTGTTCTCCAAGCTCAAATTGTCACTCCCTGACCACCATTTTGAATCAATAGAAGCCATAAAAGAGACTTTCCTGGCCGCCTTGAAAGCAACGCCAGAAATCGAGAGTATAATAAGTGTTTTAAAGAAGGGAACAAAAACGTTGGCATAAGCGTGCTGCAGTGGAAGGAGATTACTTCGAATAGATTTGGATGAATAAATAAATTAATATATGTTTACTATAAATAGAGATTTAAAATTTCTCAATTATACAAACCCAAAACCTATATTTAATGAGTCCCTTCCCCTTGTTCTGAAGCAATACAGCTCAAAAACTATAGGTTTATTTCCTACTCCAACTTTAATATGTGTACCAAATTTAAAAACCGTATCATTCTTGTGGCTACCAGGACACATTGGCAAGAAAGGAAACGACACGGCCGATCATTAATATGTGTACCAAATTTAAAAACCGTATCATTCTTGTGGCTACCAGGACACATTGGCAAGAAAGGAAACGACACGGCCGATCATTTCTCCAAAATCGCGATTTTCTCCAGTGCTCCTGTTCTGGGAGAAAACAACCCAAGAGATTTTATTAATCATCTAAGACTTGACTTCAGAAAAGCATTTCAATTGCAGTGGAATCTAGTGGACCCCAATATCAAACTCTGGGTGATCAAACCATCAGTCTATCTTCCTTTACATTTCCACTCTCTGAATAGGAAGGAAAATACCACTTTAAGAAGGCTTGCCATAAAAAATACATACCAGACTCACTCCTATCTCCTAAAAAAAACAGGATCCCCCCTTTCTGTCCCAGTTGTCAATCTCCTCCCAGCATCAAACACATCTTTGATCCTCAGCACTACTCTGAATCACGAACAAAATTTGGAATCCCATCTAACTTGATATCTGTCATCCATTCATATAAAACTAAGCATAAGCAAATCATTGAATTCCTAAATGAAATAAATATCAGAATATAAATTTCCTAAGACTTTTCAGGCGCTAAATGACCATAGTAGTCGATGCGCTCTATCTCCTTCAAATTCAATTCAATTCCAAATTAAAATGGATATTTCATTTCATTAGAGAATTATTATGCTACGAGATCTATAAACTGACAGACAGCAAACTGATGAAAATTGAAAGTTATATTTATATATTAAAGGTCAAGAAATGCAAAAATCTCAACAAAAAGAGCTTATTAACTTACCTAACAAATGCCACACCTCTAGGCAGCCCAGTGTGTTTGTCCTTCAACACGGTTTTTTGTACAATTTCCCCATAATCTTTAAATAAGTTTTCCACCTCCTGTTCCGTAATATCCTTTGGCAAATTGGTGATGTACAAATTAGAGTCTTTCATGTCTGTCCCAGGAGGTCGCGAATACGATACTTTCAAACGTTTGTTTCTGGAAGAAAAAAAAGTTTATAAAACCCCAATCCAGTTACTCATACTTTTTTAAAATAACCGGTCAAGTGCAAGTTGAACTTACGCAATTAGTGTTCCGTACGTTGATTGCTTTTCAAATAAAAAATTTTGTTTCAGAGGTATAAAATGATCAGTGATTTCACAAAACACACCCCAAATGAGTTTTCAACAAAGTTTGATTCCAATCTTTACTGAAATCTGATGACCTTGAAATTTTTGTTTTTTTATATACCAGATAAATTATTAAAGGTAAGCCACTCGTGACAATTTTCGTTCAATCTACACCCCGTGGAGAATATTCCAAAATTTTTTCAAAATTTCTTGATAAGTACTTTTCGAGATAAAGCGGGTGGACAGCTATTTTTCGCGATTTTTTAAAAATAATACAAAGAAAAGTGCACGCAAGTATTACATTATATATATATTTTTTAGTCGTGTTTTCACAAGCTTGCATTTGACACCACATTCGATTACCTAGTAAAAAAATTTTTTTTTTCACTTCCGATTTCACCCCCCAAAACTAACCCCTTAAGTCAAAATTTAACTTTCAAAATTACATGGCTCTGATGAGGCCATCAATTCCTATGTTATTACCAAATTTCAACTTTCTATGACAAGTAGTTTCGGAGAAAAATCGGGTGTGACAGACGGACAGACACCGAAGTGATCTTATAAGTGTTCCGTACGGAACACTAAAAAGAAATACTGTAACTATTGCAAGTTTTAAAGATTCCTGTGGATGTACAGAGTGAGTCAACGATAGAGTAAAGTTCATTATCTCATTTGTTTCGGGAATGACGAATGTTAAGTTGCACAGTTTAAAATTATTTTTGAGTATACAGGGTACTTCAAAAAAGTGTGGCCGATATAACATATGTTTTTATAAATCGATCATCCTATTTTCTAATTTATTTTTAAATTCTGCGTAAAATTTTATAACTTTTTTATTAATAATGTTATATTCTTAAACCTAGTATTTTTTCTAATATTTCAATTTAAAAAAAAAATACTAGTTTTCAGTTTTGTAAAAAATTGCCAATAGCGGCCATTGTTTCTGAAGGTGGAAAACTTATAATTGGTACGAGCGTTCTATAAAAATGAAAAAAAAAGATATATGTAAAGAAATTTAAGTTAGATGCTACAGGGTGTTCAAAATAAATTTATGCATTTTGACTATTTTAAATTGAAAAATCTCAAATTTTTTAAATGACACACTCTGTATATTATTATTTTTTCTGATAGATTTCACAAAACCCTCCAACTTTTATTAAGTATGTCATATACCTATTTCTAATAGTTTTCGATTTATTTTGAATTTTTACTCTTGTTTTAATACACCTAGCTATTGTGAAAACATAAACAAATATTTAATAATAATTTTAATATAGTTTAACTTATCTAATGATTAACTATTATGACGTAATAAATGTTCAAAAATATGTCCGTCTACTTGAATACACATGTTTAGTCATTTTACTATATTTTCCCTCACTTCCTTAGCAGCGTTATTGTCCTGCACGCATTCCGTATCCCATTTTCCATATCTTTAATGTAGCCCCACAAAAAGAAGTCTAAAGGTGTTAAGTCACATGATCGAGGGGGCCACTGAATGAAATCATCACTACCGATCCATTTTTATGGGTAACGATCGTTTAAAAATTTCCGAACTTCCCGTGGTAATGAGCAGGAGCTCCGTCTTGTTTAATCCACATTTGTTCCCTTTAAAAGTTATCAACTTCTTCAAGAAGCTGGGGTAATTCATTTTGCAAAAAATTTAGATATCCCGTTAAGCGGTTCGCGGAAAAAATATGGATCAATAATTCGAAAATTTAATATTCCACACCATACTCAAAGCTACCACTACCATCAAACCGTTCTATTAAACATGCCATTTAGATTTTTCAATTTAAAATAGTCGAAATGTATAAATTTATTTTGAACACCCTGTAGCATCTAACTTAAATTTCTTTACATATACCTTTTTTTCGTCTCTATAGAACGCTCGTACCAACTATGAGTATTCCACCTTCAGAAACAATGGTGCTACTGGCAATTTTTTACAAAACTGAAAACTAGTATTTTTTTTTTAAAAAAGAAATATTAGAAAAACTACTAGGTTTAAGTATATAACATTATTAATAAAAAAGCTATAAAATTTTACGCAAAATTTAAAAAAACATATGTTATATCGGCCACACTTTTTTGAACTACCCTGTATACTCAAAAATAATTTTTAATTAACATTCCCTAAAACTATTGTATTTAACATTTTTTCATCATTCCTGAAACAAATGAGATAATGAACTTTACTCTAACCTTGACTCATCCTGTACAGAGTAGAGATGTAACAGGAAGTACTCTTTTAGGATCTGGCAAAACCGGGTACCCAGCGTACTTTTACGTTTTATTAACATTTTCTGCCAACAGTGCCAACTTTAGATATTTTCTTATGATTTGCCAATACTGTTAAGAGGCGATAAATTATCGCTTAGGCAACTACGCGCCTGGTTGCTTTGTGTGAAGCTCCATATTTAACGGTAATACGATGAATCCCCGAGCGAAATAAAAATCTTCCGATATTTTCTACGATAGATTATAACGATAGTTGAGTTTTAAATAACCGGCCAAGTGCAAGTCGGACTTGCGCAATAGTGTTCCGTACGACCTGAAGGAAAGGGAGAAGATTAGGGACCAGAAGATTGGCCTGCTGGAAGGGGAGTTAGCTCAATTGAGAGCCGATTTTGTGCAGCTGAAGGATTCGAGTCCATCAGTCTCAGGCACAGCTCCCCAACTGGTCATTGATGAAATGGAAGAGCGAAAGAGAAGGGCAATTAATGTAATGATCTACAATGTTCCGGAATCTGTGTCTGATGATCCCAAAGCCCGTATAGAACATGACACTAGCTTGGTTGATGCAGCTTTTGAAAATGTTGTTGAGGGAATTAAATTCACTAAAGTGTTGAGGGTTGGGAAGCGTTCTGGAAAGGTGAGACCAATAAAGGTGATAATGCATGATGAGCGATCAGCACAGACCATCCTAAGTAATAAGTCAAGGTTTAGAGAACAGGGAACGACCATTGGTCCTGATTAAACTTTATGGCAAAGGCATCAGTTCAAGGAGTTGAGGTCTCAGTTACAGCAACGCATTCATAATGGTGAAAGTAAACTGGGCATTAAATATTTAGGAGGTGTGCCTAAGATTGTGCATGTAGATGAACCGCGACAGGACTCTATACGGCAGAGAAAAAACTTAATAGGGGCAGGCCGAACTTAACACTTTATTACCAAAACATCAGAGGTATTAAAACCAAAATGAAAGACTTAACACTCAGTATATCAGATTGTGATTTTGATGTGGTGGTATTCTCAGAGACTTGGCTTAGTGATGATATCTGTGATGCTGAGATTGGTATGTCTGATTATGTATTGTATCGAAAAGATCGGTCAAACCTTACTAGTGACAAAAAAAGTGGAGGTGGGGTGCTTATTGCAGTACGAAACTGTTATCAGTCTTGTATAGTGCCAAACAACTACCATAGTGTGGAACACTTGTTTGTGTTAATTCGATGTGGTACGGAGAAACTTGTGGTGGGTGCTGTGTACTTGCCGCCACCCATTAAAGTGGATGCTGTTCAGGCTCACTGCTGTGCGATAGAGGAGATCATTCAAGAGTATACCAGCGATAATGTATGTGTCCTAGGTGACTATAACTTGCCTCATGTAGAATGGACTAGTGACAGTTTTGGAAGCTCAGCCATTGGCCATGGTGGGGACGTTGTGAGGCTACTTAGTGACTGTTTCTCTTATAATCAGTTATTCCAAGTGAACGAAATTAGTAATGCGAATGGTGTGAAATTAGATCTAGTGGTAACACGAGACAGTAGAACATCTGTTCGGGTGGCACTGGAGAGTCTGCTGCCCTGCGACCGGCACCATCCTTCCCTAGTGGTTGATGTGCTGCTTAATGACTATCCTGAGCGTTTGCACTATGATTTCAGTTTCTATGACTTTAAGCGTGCGGACTATAATATGTTAAATATTTATTATCACTCAGTGGACTGGGAATATGTCTTGGGTGGTATTGCGGATGTAAATACTGCAAAGTCTGCCTTCGATGAAGTTTTTGTATGCTGGTATTAGTCTATATGTCCCTGTGGTTCGTTCCAAAAATCCGAAGTTCCCGAAGTGGTTTTCTGATGAACTTAAAGATCTTATCTTAAAAACGAAGTTGTGTCATAAAGAATACAAAAAAAACCCGTCGGTGGGAAACTTATCAGAAGTTTTCGGAGTTAAGAACCCAATCCAATATCTTAAAGAGCAACTGCTACTTGCAGTATGTTAAAAATATTGAGACAAATTTAAAGCATAACACCAAACAATTTTGGAATTTCATTAACAGTAAAAAGGGGGGCAAGTCCACCCCAACCTTAATAAATCTAGACGAGCTAACAGGGACGGATGGACAGACTATTGTGGAAATTTTTAAGTCTCATTTTCAAGGTGTTTATAGGTCGGATACTGACGGTGGTGAGCCTGGGCTTGAGGATGTTGGTGATAGTGGTGGATCATTCTCCTCTGTTGAGATCTCCCTGGGGGAGGTGTTTGACTATGTGTCTAAACTTGACATAAATAAGGGACCGGGTCCTGATGGTATATCTCCCAGATTCTTAGTTGACTGTGTCTATGCTTTGGCCAAACCGCTCCATATGCTTTTTAAAATGTCCCTAGAGAGCGGTGTTTTTCCTGACCAATGGAAATATAGCTTCATTACTCCAGTATTTAAGTCCGGCGACAAATCAGACGCTAAAAATTATCGACCTATTTCCATTCTAAGTTCTATTCCAAAAGTATTCGAAAAAATTGTTTGCGACAAATTAAAACCATTCATAAAACCTTTTTTGGTTCCGGAACAGCACGGTTTCGTTGGTGGCAGATCGACGGCTACAAACCTAATCTTGTTGGTTCAAAGTACTATTGATGTGATGGAGGCGGGTGGTCAGGTTGACGTGGTTTATACGGATTTCAGCAAGGCCTTCGACACAGTCAACCACGATATCCTGATAGGGAAGTTAAGAGGTTATGGGTTTTGTGGAGCACTACTGAATTGGTTGACCTGCTACCTTACATATAGAAAACAGTTTGTTAAAGTAAAGGGCTTTGTGTCGAGTGAGGTGTCTGTTGCATCGGGTGTGCCGCAGGGTAGCCACCTGGGCCCGTTGCTGTTTAATATATTTATTAACGACCTACGAAAGGTGATTCTATTTTCAAGGCCCTTGTTTTTTGCAGATGACTTGAAATTGTCTACGGCAATTCATTCTGTTGACGATGCTATGAGACTGCAGGGAGACTTGGATAAGGTGAGTGAGTGGTGCAGGAGAAACAAAATGAAACTAAATATTCAAAAATGTAAGATTATGTCGTTCTTTCGAGTGAAAGTTCCGCTTTTGTATGACTACAGTATTAATAATTGTCTTCTCGAAAGAGTCTCCTCATTGTGTGACTTGGGTATTTATTTGGACACTAAGCTTGATTTTCATATTCATTATGACTTTATTACTAACAAATGTATTAAACTCCTTGGCTTCGTCTGTAGGAATACTAGGGATTTCCGGACCGTAGATAGCGTGAATATTTTGTACAAGGCCTTGGTGAGATCTTCTTTGGAGTATCTGTCATGTGTGTGGTCGCCATCGTATGCTGTGCATATTGAGGGTGTTGAAAGGGTACAGAGGAAGTATGCTAAATATGTCTCTTGCAAATTTAAGTGGAACATCACTGCCTATGGGGACCAGCTACGAAGACTTCAGCTGCAATCACTTTCAAGACGAAGGAAAGTTGCTGATATATGTTTCTTATTTCGACTTGTAAATGGTCATATAGACTGCTCTGATCTCTTGAGTCTGATAAATTTTCATGTTCCACCAAGATCAACAAGGGACCACGTACTCTTTGCCCCGAGGTACCACAGATGTAACTATGGCCTATTCTCGCCGATCACTAGAATCACTAATGGTGCCAGTGAAGCGAATCTTGATTTTTTTAATCTCTCTTTAAAACGTTTAAAAGAAAAACTGTTGACAGTCCACTGAGTTTTTGAAATGATAATTACTGGTGTTGTTATTGTATTGTATTGTTATAGGTTTACTATATTATTGAAATTTTTTCTGTAAATACTATGTATAAAATGGGTCTGCCCGTAGATAAATAAATACGTTGATTGCTTTTAATATAAAATTTTTTATTATGGAGGTATAAAATGATCAGTGACTTCACAAAACACACCCCAAATGAGTTTTCAACAAAGTTTGTTTTCGATCTTTGTTGAAAACTGATGACCTTGAAATTTTTGTTTTTTAATTACCAGATAAATTATTAAAGGTAATGCACTTGTGATAATTTTCATTCAATCTACACCCTGTGGAGAATATTCCAGAATTTTTTAAAAATTTTTTTGATCAGGGCTTTTTGAGATAAGGGAGGGACAGCGATTGTTGGCAATTTTTTAAAAATAATACAAAGAAAAGTGTGCGCAAGTATTACATTATTTATATTTTTAAACTCATGTTTTCACAAGCTTTCATTTGACACCACACTCGATGACCCGTAAAAAAATTTTTTTCACTTCCGATTTCACACCCCAAAACTAACCCTTTAAGTCAAAATTTACCTTTCAAAACTACACGGCTCTGATGATATTAAATTCCTATACCAGTGCCAAATTTCAACTTTCTATGTGAAATAGATTCGGAAAAAATCGGGTGTGACGGACGGTCAGACACCGAAGTGATGTTATAAGTGTTCCGTACAGAACACTAAAAAGGATGAGTCTAGAACTACTCTACTTTTTACTTGATGAGGAAAATGAATTAATTAAAATATTCTAAGTGGAAGTTTGGTACTAATATATAATAGTTTAAGTTTGTTGTTATATTTAAAATGTCTCTCTGGTGCATATTTTGAAATAAATGTTGCTTTTACTTTGGTTTTAGTTTGCTCAAAAAATTTGGCAAGGTAGCTATCATGGTAATAATGTATCTGGCCAAACCGGGTACACCTCCAAATCAGCCCGGTATCCGGTTTTGACTCAGTACCCGTTACATCTCTAGTACAGAGTATTTGCTAAAGAAATAACCAATAAAAAAATTAGAAAACCTATTTTGTTCTTTTATTTTTTCAAGCCTTGAAATCTTTGGTGTTAAATTTAAAAAAAAAAGCACTAACACTTCCAAAGCAACATTAGCTTATACCTTAGCTTAGGTAATTCTTGGATAACTATATATAACTAATAATTTCCTTTTCTGCAATACACCCCAGACAATCTGTATGTAGCTTACTAGGTAAATATTTACAAGTAGAGCTGCAGCTCTAATCGACATAAAACATTTTTCCACATTTTGAGGATCTGTTTTAAGGCTTCAAACATAAATTTCAAGATGGGGGAGACACATTTTCTCCATCCTGAACTATTTACTAATCGATCACTCACATAAATACAGTGGCGTGCAAAAGTTTCCGGCCAGTGACATTTCGTACTCTAATTTATTAAAAAAAAAAGACTGATGATTTTTAATCATTATGAGATGTGAGTACAAGATATAGGAAACAAAATAATATAGTAAAAGAATATTATTTATGTTTGTGAATATTTTATTATTATTATTCTTATATTTATATGTGCAAAAGTTTCCGGCCACTTTGTACTATGAGAAAAATTATTAGTCCATATGCTCTATAATACACTTAAATTATATTTTTATGTTAATATTTTGCAGCGATAACAACCGCACAACGTTGTGGTATTGACTCAATTAATCGATTAATACAAGCAGGTGAAATTTTATCCCATTCTATCTTCAATGATTTGAATAACGCGGTTTATTTGAATATGTACGGTTTCGAACTTGACGATCTAGCGTTTCCCATAAGTGTTCTATTGGGTTCAAGTCCGGTGATCGAGATGGCCAGCTTAAGGCTCTCACGTTTGAAGCAGAATACCACTGTTTTAACAACTTGGATGTATGTTTGGGGTCATTATCCTGCTGAAATATCCAATTCTGCGGCAATGTTTCTTCAGCATATGATAACAAATTGTTTTCTAAAATGTCCTTGTAAATATCAGCGTTCATATTCCCGTTGATCTCGCTCAATGGACCGACTCCTTTTGCAGAGAAAATTCCCCAAACCATCACACTTCCTCCACCGTGTTTTACAGTAGGAATTTGGTACCGAACATCATTTCTCGTATCAATAGGTCCTCCTTATTCTTTTTACTGATTAATGGTTTTTTAATACCTCTATGGTCAAAAAGTCCCACATCATGTAGTCTTCGTGTCACAATACTACGACTAACATTAGCTAGGTTTTCATCCTTTAGCTCGCGTGCAATTTCGGCAGCAGTTTTCTTGACATCCGCAGTTGATTTGCGTTTAATGATACGATCTACTTTTTTAGACGTTTTTCTTGGTCTTCCACTATGCGGACGATCTTTTAAACCATATCCACAACGGTATTTTACAATAATATCGTTCACGGTTGATTTACCTATCAATAATAATGAAGCCATCTCACGAGAAGACTTTCCTTCTTTTGAAAATTTTATTACTTCTCACGTTGATTTGCATATGCCGAGCCATGTTTATGCTCCTACGACCTTTTATGAACTAAATGTGAACATTCAACGCGCTATTATTCGTAAATACGTCTTTGAACGTCCTACTGCGTCAGTGTATATTATGTGGCCAGAAACTTTTGCACATATAAATATAAGATTAATAATAATAAATATATTCGCAAACATAAATAATATTCTTTTACTATATTATTTTGTTTCCTATATCTCATACTCAGATCTCATAATGAATAAAAATCAGTCTTTTTTTTTAATAAATTAGAGTACGAAATGTCACTGGCGGAAACTTTTGCACGCCACTGTACATACATGCATACATACATAGATACATGCATACATGCATATCTATATAAGCCACACACATATATTTATATTTCAGATTACAAGAACCTTACTGTCAACCACTCCTACAGCTTTGTTAATCTTAAATCAGAGGCGAACACTCAAAATATTGAGAAAGCATGGCGAGATGCTTGTAAGGGAATGCCCAAATATGGTTGTCGCGAAGACCATATAAATGGATATAGTGTATATTTTCCAGTCAGGTTTCGCAAGATGTAGATATAAGTAGTTGCAATATTAGCCAAACAGATATATATATAACGCCATCCATAAAACAAGTGACAGATTATCAATACGTCCAGATAGGATACCAATAATGTTTTTGAAAAGTTGTTATATTGTATCCAGTATTTTAAGTTTTATTTTTAGTAAGTCTATTTTAGAGGGGGAATTTCCTGATGCATGGAAACTATCATATGTGACTCCAATTTATCAAAGTGGAGACAAATCCTCAGTAAAGAATTATAGGGTGGTCTCCAAAACATCTATAATAGCGAAGGTGTTTGAATCAGTCGTTGACTCAAAGGTAAAGTCCCATTTCCAACATATATTAAGCGAATGTCAACATGGGTTTATATCAAATCAAATCAAATCAAATATTTATTAGTAATAAGTACACAATGTGCTTTTACACGTCACAAGTCAAAAGAATTGTTAAAATGTTAAAATATTAAAATATCAAAAACATGTAACTACAAATCAATGAACAATTAAAACATATCAAAAGAACAAAATAAAGGTAAGACACATTAATTACATAGTTAAAAGTCATTAAAATTATGATTCAAAAATTCATCAAGTGAGTAAAATGATCTTGCAATCAGGTAGGATTTTACCTTCCTGACAAAGCTCTCGTCCGACAGCTCCCTAACAGCCACCGGTAAGGCATTAAAGAAACTGACCCCATAGTAGTCGGTGCCTCTGCGAGTCCGAGCTATTCTGTGGAAGCTAGGAATTATATTTTGGTTACCTCTAGTGGAGTAATTATGGAGATTTTCATGGGTAGTGAATAGCCACACATTTTGTTTAATGTATGTTAAGCACTGGAATATGTATACACAGGGAAAGGTTAATATCCCCAATTCAGAGAAATAGCGACGACAACAGTCGCGATATCCCAGTCCCACAATGACGCGAATACAGCGTCGCTGAAGTGAGAAAATTCTTTGCCCATGCGATGAGTGTCCCCAGTTCACAAGAGCATAAGACATGTTGGATGCAAAATATGCATGATAAGCAATTAAGAGAACCTCTTGAGATACATTTCTAGCCAAACTTCGAATAAGGAAAATCATTCTGGAAAGTTTAGACGCCAGTTCAGAGACATGCTTCTCCCATGAGAGCCCAGGGTCTAGGAACACACCCAGAAATTTAACAAAGTCATTTGTAGATAGATCAGATGGAGAATTTCTTAGGGTAAACCTCAGACTCAGTATTTTATCATGGTTTAGGGTGAGCCTATTTGCCAAGAACCAACCCCCTATGTTATGCTGCATGTCAGAAACAGTCTGCTGTATTGGATCTCCAGGATGATAGTGCTGCAGACTGGTGGTATCATCTGCAAATAGGATTAAATTTGGGTCATCAGTGTAATTTGGCAAATCATTTATATAAATTAAAAACAGTAATGGTCCCAAGACTGACCCTTGGGGAACCCCGTGTTTGATAATCTGTCTGCCAGAGACCTCCATGTTAAAGCTCACATATTGAGAGCGATTAGAAAGATATGACCTAACAAGGTCTATGCTACAAGGATCAAAGTTGTAGTATGACAGTTTCGAGAGAAGGATCTCTGAAGAAACACAGTCAAAAGCCTTTGATAAGTCAAAGAACGAAGCATAGGTATCCAATCCCAACTCAAGGCTCTCCGCCACATACTCGGTAAGCCGATTTATTGCCAGGGCAGTAGATCTTTTAGTTCTAAAACCAAACTGACTCTGCATAAACAGGTTGTTGTGCTCAAAGTATACAGTCATTTGATTTTTCATGACTGATTCAAATATTTTGGAAAAAACAGGTAGAATGGATATTGGGCGGTAGTTATTACAATCATCCACCGATCCTTTATTTTTAAAGATAGGAACAACTTTGGCAACTTTAAGCATTGATGGGAAGGTGTTCTCCCTCAGGCCAAGATTGATGAGATGAGTCAAGGGGTATATAATTAGGTTTTTTAGAGTTTTGATGATTTTGGTGCTCATGTCAATAGGATCCCTACTATGTGAATTTTTCAATCCAGAAATTGCTTCCCTTACTGTATTATTTGTGATCTGAACAAATTTAAAAGTTTCCATATTTTCCAGAACATTCCTACTTAGAAATTCATTATAGGATACTTCTGAGTTAGGCAACTGTGTCATCAGCTCCTCTGCAATATTGATGAAAAAGCTATTCAGGGTTTCGGCACTCAGATTTCTTGTTTGACAATATGGTCTACAATTAGAATTTGATTTAATTATTTTCCATACGGTCGTTTGTTTATTTATGGATTTACGCACTACATTATCATACGATTTTTTTTTTGTATTTGATATTTCCTTCCTATACTGGCTTTTGTAGTCACTGAGTAATTTTTTTTGGGAACCAAGATTGGATTCTGTTTATGCAATAAACCAAGCAATCTGAGTCTCTCCCTCATTTCATGAAGATGCTGGTTGAACCAATGGACCTTAATAGCACGATCTCTGCTCGACACCAACCTAGACCTGAGAGGGAAACACTCCTCAATTGAATCAGTGAGAATGTCAATAAACATCTGAAACTTCTCATCTACAGCACCCACAGTATTCGTAATGAAGCTCCAATTAACCAGTTCAATTCTGTTGTACAAACAAAATAGACCTTCTTGGGTGATGGGTCTGTAGTTCACTCTAGTGCTACCCCAAATGTGATTCAGGGATGACATATGACATTCCATCAACAAGCCCGAGTGATCAGATAGACCAGTGAGGTCGAAGGATGAGATTTTTAAATTTTCACAGGAAACATTTGTATAAAGATTGTCTAGACAGGAATTCTGTCTTGTACAAAACCCCACAGTTTGGTGAAAGCCATATGTTGACATAATATTGTTTAGGTGTTCCGCCCTCACATCATTCTCAAGAAAAGAAACATTAAAATCCCCCATAAAAAGAATGTTATTGCGAAGATTCAATGACTCACATATTTGTGATAAAATTACTAGAATATATGGGGGCATTCCACCATTACCAATTTACTAGTCTACGAAAATAAGCTTAGAAACGCTTTGGAAACCACCAAACAAGTAGATGTAATCTACACAGATTTCTCAAAAGCATTTGATAAAGGTAACCATAATCTACTAATTTATAAACTTGAGCGTTCGGGCATTTTCGGTAGCTTATTGAGATGGTTAAGAAGTTATCTTTCTGATCGTAAGCAGATTGTAAAGATTAAGAGTTTTATATGAGATGAAATCATAGTCACATCTGGTGTTCCACAGGGTTCTCACCTATCCCCACTCCTTTTTAACATATTCGTCAATGATATTTCAGACTTTCTAAAACAATCAAAATTTTTGTTATATGCAGATGATTTAAAGATATATAGAATAGTGGAATCAATGGAAGACTGTTATAAATTGCAACTAGATTTGGAAAGTTTAAAGGATTGGTGGCAATTAAATAATATGATTCTTAATATAGAGAAATGTCAAGTTATGTAATTTTATAGAAAGAAAAATTTTTTAATGTTTAATTATAAGATCGATAATGGTATTCTGAAGAGGAGTGATGTTATGAAGGATCTTGGGGTGTATTTCGATAAAATGTAAATCTTAATTTTCACATTGAATTTATGACAAATAAGGCTATGAAAATGTTAGGTTTTATTAAAAGATCATTGTCTGATTTTACCGATATTAAGTGTTTTAAGGTTTTATATTGTTCATTTGTCAAATCAGTACTAGAGTATGCTTGTCCAATATGGTCACCATGCTACAAGACATATGTAAATTTAATTGAGCGTGTGCAAAAAAAGTTCCTGAGATTCATAGGGTATAAAATGGGCATAACAGTGAAAAATATTGTATATGAGGAAATAATGAATTTGTTAAATTTACCTAGCCTTGAAGACAGGAGAAGAATAACCGATATTTGCACACTACATAAAGTTTTAAATTCTGCAATTGACTGCCCAGAACTTTTGGAGAGGATTGGACCTAATACTCCGCAAAGAACATTACATATAACAAATTTGTTTCATTTACCATTTCACCGAACAAATTACGGTTCATCATCAGCATTGACTAGATCGTGTGCTATAGCTAATGCTATTAGTAGAGTCACCAATATAGATTTATTTAGTGACAACATTCAAACCACAAAAAAAAAACTAGAAAGGTTTTGTGATGGTGCTTCGGATAAGGAAACTCTTATTATGTTTTTAGTAATATGTAAATGTTATGTTTTTACTTTTACTTCCTTTATCTGTAAATGGCTGGTCCATTAATAAATTATTTATTTATTTATTTATTTTTCCACATCATACCATGCAAGTGCATGAATTGGCTGTTGCTATAAAGAATTATTTTACAAATAATAATAATGTAAAATAATGATAAATAACCTCTTTCATTTATAGACGAAAATATACATTTTTGGATTTTTAAAAATATCTCATTTTTTTAAAAACAAATATAAATTAAAAAAAAAAAGCCCTTCCCCCACCTTAAAATGCATATTTTTATATAAAAAAGACCCTTAATTCATGGAAAAATTTTAAGTCGATTAGGGCTGGAGTCCCACTTGTAAATATTTACTACTTACTACTACATAGCAAATTTTTTAAAATATTTAAAGTCAAAAGAGTGACAAATTGTGACATTCATAAATTGTTTTTGTTAATTTAAAAGTTTTAATTATGAATAAATAAACAAGGGGACAATCATGTTTTAGAATTGAAGCCTGTATCCCCACACTGTAGCAGACAACATACTGCCTAAATAAATACATAAAACTAACCTGAAATTGAACCCATTAAGGACTTGTATAGCCTTGGCAGCGTCCTCTTCTTTAAAGTATTTGACAAAACCAAATCCGAAACTGTATCCTGTCTTATAATCTCTCATAATCTTTACATTTTCAACACTTCCAATTGGAGCAAAAATTTGTGCCAAGTCTTCCTCGGTGGCAAACTGTGGTATATAATTTACGATGAGCTTAGTTTTATCCAAGCCCCAGAATAACTGTCTCCTGCCCCATTGTTCTGGTCCATCACACCGATCAAGTTTGGGTCACAATTTTGAGTTTCGCAGCACTCGGTGTTTGACATAAACTGAAAATGAAATGTGGAAACTTTTGACAGGTTTGGTGAATTTGTTCTTTTGTTTATTACCTGGGCTTGGCTAGAGGTGATATGTTTTAAATAAAAATGTTAATGTGGCAATGGCACTTCTGCCAAATGCTTTTTTAAAAATTTATAAAGTACAATTACCTCAATGTTTTGTAAAAATAAAGAAAAAAATGTGTTCCCAAAACCCAAAAATGGCTCAAAATAAACCCAAAATTTGGCAGTTATTTGCACTGACATAAACAAGGTTTTGTTTTTAATGATCAATGGCACATTTGATTTGATAATTTGAAAATCCCGCTGTCATTTTCTAAATCATAATTTATTTTTTTGGTTGCCATTTTGATTTTTAAAACAGTGACAGGGCACAAAAAGATATTTTTTAATAAAGCTTTCAGGGGATGAATATTGGCATTAAGCTGCAATTTTGCAATATCCATAAAACAATTAAATGTAAAAATAGAAACTACTGACCTGTCTACTTACAGGCAGAGGCCCCAGTTGTGTCCCAAACATTTCTGAAATCAAAAAGTAGGATCATAACAAAATGCGATAAACGATATGGCTAAAAAAATAAATTCCATAATCTCATAAAGCATTCTAATAAAACGAATAGTTTTTTTGCAAGACTATGTATGTTAATTATTACATAAGAAATAAATAAAAAAATAATGTCAAAATTACAGCTAGAAAATTTGTAGGTTAGAATTATTCCAAAATTTTTATCCGAATTTTATTGTTGCTGGATAATTAATAATTAAAAAATTAATAAATTAAGAATTTGGGAATATAATTTATTCAAACAATACTTACTCGAAACGTTTTCCAAACGAAATTACTGTGAAATGACAAAAATAGTTTGTAAAAAGAAAATCCTTATATTTTTCTTTGCCGGAAACCGGTTTAAAAAAATGCGCAAACTGGTATTTTTTTTTAAAATTAGGACAGGTCAGTTTTATTTAAATAAACGTTATTTTTAGAACTTTTACCTTATTTTTGTTTATACTTAAATTTTTGTAAAGTATAAAAATGGACTGATACTGCGTAAAAAAATCAAAAAAAAGTTAAACCTTCGTTAATAACAGGCTGACCAGCGGGCCAAAAAAGAAGAAGGAAGAATATACAAGGGTATATGAAATAAAAAGAAATAGCTATAGCGCTTACTCCTCCTTTTAACGAAAAGATTGCATCTACAGTAAAAGATATCTAGAAAAATATAATTGCACTTTAGTTAAAAGTTCGGCTATTTTGTGTGCGATGGCGCTCCATATAGGAACTTATTTAAATCAAAATCTTAAATTCTGTAAATCTCTTGTTAATAATGTGGTTATTTTTTGAAAGTATTTAAAATTGGATAACATTTTTTTTATGCTATTAGTAAGAATAGAATGAAACTGTATCTACTGATAATCTGTTAAATAAAAGGGACATAATCATCGCGTGCTTTGAGCTTTGGGCTATTGCACGAATTGTCAGAGTCAAAATGCTGTGTTGACAGCGATAACACACTAACAGGTTGCCCAACATCGTAATTGAATACAAGTCACACAGAAATAACGGCAGATTTTCCGCTAAATCGTGACTTTTTAGTGTCTTAAGCGCCAAAATATGACTGACGAATCCGTTTGAATGAAGGACAATATGACGGTATTAGGGTCTAACAACTGTCAAAATATCTGCCAGTTTTATGTCATTAAGAACACGAGACCGCTACACAACCGAAAACAATAAGAGCTAAACCTTCTGAACGATGAAACTATGTAAAATTTAACTGATCAACTCCCAGCCTAGCTTATATTTACGATCGTGTGAGGTCATATGTTTGAAACGAAGCTACATCAAGAGATTCTGGCAACCCTGTATGTTTGAGTCAGCGCAGCCAATGTAAAAGTGTGTGATTCCCCGTTCTTTGATAAGTGTAATACAGCCTAAAAAAAGTTTTTTTCCTGTTTTTTCTTCGTTATTGCCTCCAGCACCGCCAACGATTTGCGTTGTACCACTTGAAACACGCCTTGATTTGTTCTCCAATCTGGTAAGTCACTTCCTTATTTGCAATAATTATAAATGTTTAATTAAAAAAAAACATTTTAGTGTTGTTTTAATGGTAGTTTTTAAATTGATAGCAATTTTATAGACCGATTAAAAATGAATAAATCAGCATACATACTGGCAAATCAGTCCGAGGAAACGTAAGAAACGCTCGTGAACTAAATAATTCTAATAATAAAATCTATATTTAGGTCCATACTCATATGCCGAATCGCCATGCTAAAAATACCTGAAATTGAGCACTTTTATCCACAATATCAGTCTTTCCAATATCACCAGAGATAAGGTAGCTTATCGCGGGAAATTTCACTAAAAATTTTATTTTATTTATCGGTGATATTAATATTGAGGTTAATCCTTTGTATATATATTGTGTTAAAGTATAAACTTACCTAAAAAGGTGTTTATTTAAAGAAAAAAATATTGTACATATGTAACAATAACTTTTGTTCAAGCACAGTAATAGAAGAGTGATCTATTTTAAGGAATAATAAAGTTCTTTGTATTTAAAGTGCCAAAAAATGGATGACAACGTGGAGAAAGAAATTTGCAACAACTGGTAAGTAAAATTTTGGTTTTATGACTGTTTTTTTTTAGTTATCCTATATGTTTATGATTATTGTTCAGAAAGGGCTCGTTTACAAATTATCTTTAAACTGGGTCATTTTTCCAGTGGTTTGTGTTTTTAGAGATTTTTTTTGAAAGGGGGATTATTTTTAACATTATGTGGCAGTATTATTGTAAAACCCCTGCCGCTCATACCACACAGGGTGAAAAAATCCCGAGACTTTTAAATAGAAAGCAATGGTTTTGCCAGAAATCACCGGTTCCAGTGTTCTTCCAACATTTGGTTACCTTTCATATAATAAGATTTGTCGAGCTATCTAAAATAGGCCTCAGTTTTTCATTCAACTTCTTCATTTGAATCAAATATCTTTCCCTGGAGCCACCTTTTCAAAGTTGGAAAGAGGTAATAATCACTGGGGGTCAGATCTGGTGAATATGATGGATAAGGAAGCAATTCGTAGCCCAATTGGTCCAATTTTACCATTGAGTTTATGGAGTCAAGAGCTGGTGCATGATCTTGGTGAAAAACACTTTTTTTCTTCGCTAAATACGGAATTTTTTTCTTGATTTCACCATTCAAACGGTCCAATAAAGCCACGTAACAGTCTCCGGTGATTGTTCACACCCGTTTCAAGATAGTCAATCAGTATTATTCCTTGCGCATCCCAAGAAATATAGCTCAAACCTTTTTGACTGATATTTGTGTTTCTGAATGTTTCGGTCGGCTTTCATGCAGTTCGGACTGACTGTGGGACTCCGGCGTGTAGTTGTAGATCCACTTTTCGTCCATTGTTACGAATCGCCGCAAAAACTTTTGGATTACGCCAAAATGGTGCTAGACGGCGCGCTTAATCTTCGACATATTGCTGTTTTTGATCAATCGTGAGAGTATGCAGCACCCATCAGGTAGACAGCTTTTTCATATGCAAATATTCATCTCATTAAAAGGAATGTTTAATCAACACATGAAATTACCTTTTTGTTCCATTATTTTTGCAAAAATCAAAAGTAATGTCACTCAAAAAACTTTAAATCTTGAACTAATAAACAAGCTGTCATGAAAATTTTACACGAATTTTCTGAGAGTCAATACTAACTAAAAATCATAAGGTTTTTTTTGTTTGCGCTGCCATCTCTTGAAAAATCTCGAGACTTTTCACCCCATGTAGTAAGAACGTCTTACTCCTAGTGCTAGTACCAGAGGATTATGAATTTTACCAGAAATTCCATTATTCTAATCGTAAAGTATTTAATTGTTATTTAATTATTAGTTAACTTATTATAATAATCATCTGTCTTCTGATAAAATAAAATACTCAGGTTCAAAGAAACTTTGAAACAATGTCCTTTCTTTCAAATAATGAAAACAACTGTATTTATTACAATTACAATCTCATTAGCTACACTTAAATACCTCTTACTTATGACTGGAGATTTGCCATTGTTACATTCTGGATTTACCCGTTTTACGGCCCTCTCAGTGGCTGTCTTGAGAGGCATTATTGCCTCTCTCGGTAACAAGGGTAATAGTGAAGATTTATTAAGTGGTAAAACAATAAAAAATATTTTTGGTACAGTTGGTCATGTTTTTCTCAAACTCATTAATACTTAACAATAAAACTACTTAATTACTTTGTTAACTGTCACTAAATATATTTGTAAAGATTTTTTTTTTTTTTTCACAATTGCGTTATCGCGATTTCGTAGTACAACTACATTGTCAAACGCTTAACTAAGACTGAAACAAATTTTTGGTATTTTATGTTTTTTATGATGAACAGATGTGGGTCTATTATATGTTAAAACAGTTGAAATAAAACAGAATTTGTTACGTCTAATTGACTATTCAGTAGGCAGCCTATAGATCTATGATCCATAGAGCCTTCAATATCCCTCTTAGTAAAAATAATTTAAAAAAAGAACTGGACACAATCAAAAATATAGCACTCAATAACGACTTCCAACCTAAAATAAGCCGTAAACGAAAACAAATCACTTTCAGCTTAATCTACCCCGTAAAAGAATACCGAGAAAAGAAAACATTCATACCTCTGACATATTTTGATCCCATCTTGGATAAAATATCCCAAGTTCTCACGACCGAAAAAAACAAGAATAGCTTTAAAACCCGCTCAAAAATTATCCAATATATTTTTTAATGCCAAAGATAAAAACTAATAAATACAACAAATCAGGAGTTTATAAACTTAATAGTCAAGAGTGCAACAGCTGTTACGTAGGCCAAACGGGACGGAATTTCAAAACAAGATTCGCAGAACACAATGCCTCTTATAGGTTAAAAAATGAAAAATCACACTTTGCTAAGCATTTCTTAGAAACAGGCCATACTTTTCCCAACCTCAATTGTTTACAAATACTCCATATGGCACCTAAAGGGTCAAAACTCAACTTCTTAGAATCCATAGAAATTTACAGACATTCTGTTTTTAACATATAATAGACCCACATCTGTTCATCATAAAAACATAAAATACCAAAAATCTGTTTCAGTCTTAGTTAAGCGTTTGACAATGTAGTTGTACTACGAAATCGCGATAACGCAATTGTAAAAAAAAATAAAAAAATCTTTACAAATATATTTAGTGACAGTTAACAAAGTAATTAAGTAGTTTTATTGTTAAAATGTACTGCCACAAAGTAACGGACCAATCAATCAACTCTTCATTAATACTTGTTTAGAAACAGGTGAATTTCCATCCAGCCTTAAAACCACTACTGTAATTCCACTTTCTAAAGTTTCTAATGGTAGGATTACACACTTGCCAATCTTAGCAAGCTTCGACAAACCCCAACCTTGTCACAAATGAGACTTGCATTTGGAAGTCGTTTACATGCTTGTGAATGCTCAGTGTGCTCCGAACAGTCAAGCATGGCGGACACCGAAGTCGTGGCTGCTATTGCGTTCGGTTTATCATTCTTTTATTTGAAATACAAGCAAAGTAAAACAAAAACAGAAGCCCGACGAAGAAGAAGATGGTGGATGATAAAAATACATAAACGAACTAACGCGAAACTAAACACGCACCAACGTGTAAATGCGTCCCAGCGCTTGTCACAAACGTCCTTTCTGTTCTAATCTGTTAATAAAAAACCGACACTCGACCGGAACGGTGACAAGCTCCTCCAAGCTCACGCAAGCCAAGCCAAACAAGCCATTCACACGCTTGTGTTTGTGGACGCTTGTCAAGACTTGGCAAGTGTGTAATGATGCTTCTTTCTTTTGTCCTATTCACACACTTCCAGCCTTAGAGAAGGTCCTTGAGTTGGCTGTTTATAATCAATTGTATGAATATTTTACTACCAACAATTTTCTTTTTATAAACCATTCTGGCTTCAAAAAGAAACACTCTCGTGAATCTGCCATACAATTAACAATAGCTACATGGAACAAATTCATTGGCAGCAATAACTATATTGCGGCTGCCTTTCTAGATTTTTGCCGTGCTTTTGAAACTGTTTGATTAATAAACTGAAATATTACGGTGTTGGTGGTGTTGTTCTGCACTGGTTTATGAATTACTTAATAAATCGTAAACAGATGAATAAGATTAATAGTTGAAAGTCAATGAAAATTCCAAATAACTTTGGTGTCCCACAGGGGAGCGTCCTTGGACCACTTCTTTTTGTGGTATATCTAAATGACATTAATCATTTTATCGACCCTGAATTCATAAGCTTTTTTGTGAATGACACTTTAATTTCTACTAGTGACAAACTAATCAATGTCGCTATCTGCAAGCTCAATTTGCAGCTAAGAAAAATTGAATCATACTTAAATGAAGATAGATTAAAACTAAATTTCAGTAAAACTAAAACAATGATTCTAACTACTAAATATAGATTTTCTCAAATTAATTTGAAAAATGTGAATATTTTTATTAATAACCAAAAACTAGAAGTTCTTTGGCTTTTTTATTGATTCTTGTCTAACATATAAAAGTCACTTTTCTTATATTTATAGGAAAATTGCGATGAAACTTTTCTTCTTTTCACGAGTATCCAATAACCTTTATTTTCATTCCAGGCTGACTGTTTATCAAAGTACTACACAGCCTCACTTTACTTACTGCACAAGCCTCTTATATTTTCTTGATAGCAACAGTAAATCTGCCTTACAAAAATTGCAAACTAGGAGTATGAGAATTATCTTAAAGTGCAATAGATATACGCCAATAGCTTTAATGCAGGATTGTTTAAATTGGCGACCACTTGATCTTCACTTTAAGTACTTTACCATGATATTCATTTTTAAAATAATAAATAATCTGTTACCTATCTACATACATAATTATATTAAATATTCTTATGAAATACATGATTATCAAACACGATCACGAAATGATTTTTACATAGTAGGAACAAATTACAAAAAAAAACCATGAACTCACTATTTTTCAAAGGGCTGAATGATTTTAATAACTTGCTTATAGATGTTAAGGGGTGTACCAACACCTGAAATCAAATAAACCTCATATACTCGCTCTCTGTGAAACCAGTTCATCGACCAGCACAGTCAACTATCTTTATCTTGGGTACGGAGCCCCCAAACTTTAATGTTATGTGGTTAAAAATAACGACTGAACAAACCACAAGGTTCATCTGTATCCTCTACCGACCACCAAGTGACACTAACTTTAAAACACTTTTCGCTTCTCTTACAGACACCATCAATCATTTACAAATTATCTATCCAAATGCCGAAATTGCCATCCTGGGCGACTTTAATGCCCACAACATCAACTGGCTTAAATATTCAAATACTACCGACGAACAAGGTCGTGAAACTGAATCATTCTCAATCAGTTGTGGCTTAACTCAGCTTGTTGATGAACCAACGCGGATCCCTGATCGAAATGGGGAGTTCGCCAGTATTCTTGATCTGTTTTCAACCACCAATCCGGAGATTTACACGGTCACCGTAAATCCGCCGTTAGGTTCTTTTTCGACCTTAAACTGCTTTCGACATCGAGTATCCTACCAATCAGTGACAGAGAGGCGCCTAAACCGCGCAAGATTTGGCACGACAAATCTGCTAAATGGGAAGATCTCATGGAATATTTTCGAACTTTCCCTTGGTTGGACGTTTGTTTTCGATCTGACGACCCATCTGACTGCTCCCCGGAGGTTTCCGATGTTATTTGGCTGGTATGGAGGCTTACATTTCCAGAGTTTTCAAAAATAATCTCGATAACTTTATGACAAACGGTTTATAGTTATTCTTAAAACCTTCTTAAAATGAAAACATTAATATTCCAAAATATCTCGCCTGTATTACTTTAAAATTATTGTGTAAATATACTATTCATATGTGGGAATGAAATTATTTTGTAAATCTGTTACTTGTAAGACATCAAATTGTCTTTGAAGAAAAAAACCTTCTTAAAATGGAAAAATTTGTATTCCAAAAAAAAATTGACTACACTCGGTACAATTATAATTCACTTTGTTCAAAGCAAAAAAGAAATTCCTCATCTCAACTATGTTATGCACACCATGCATTGTGCGAGAAACATTACTCTCTGCAAGGTATGCAATGAACCAATTCCTAAATTGGAATATGAGATCCACAGAGAAAAATGCAAACCTAAGAAGCCCAAGCTGCCTAGTCCGCCTCCCATCGCTCTCGAGAGAAGCAGCTATTTTCAACAGAGAAAGGTAAGGAAATTGATATTCACGATTGCGTTAATTCTTTATACCAAAATATTTTGTTCTTTTCGAAGGCCGTTGAAGATCAAAAAGCTGCCATACGTCGTGAGAACTACTTGAAAAAACATGAACATCTTGTAGACAAAGGCTTCACCATGCGTGAGACAGTTAACAGTGGTTCTAGCAACGGTCCTACTTCCACTAGCAACACTACACCTCTTGGTAGAAGTTTATCGACAAGTTCTAGCTACAGCAGGGTCCTTGAAGGTAACACTAGTAATGTTACTAGCCCCTTTAGAAACAATAATTACAGGAATGGCCCATCAAGTAATACTAGTAATGTTAACGTCCAACCTAGTAATGTAACTAATCCTGTAAGCAGTGCGATTAACAGTGGTACCAGCAATGGAGCTATAAAGAAGCCTCCCTTGATACCAAGGCTTAATGATGGAGATGGTGGAAGTTCAAAGGGTTCTAAAGGTAAGGAACAGGAATAGTGAGTTTTTTTTTAATTTAAGGAGGGGCTGGTGAAAAATCAAACATCATGTCCTTCTTTTAAAAAGCATAGTTGAATTTAGTGTGTAATTTTTTGCAAGCTATAACATACACAAAATCTAAGAATATGTGTCCCTTTTTTCAGTTCAGTTATGTCGGAGTTTAAAAAATCGTCTAAAGAAACAAAAAAGAAAAAATAATAATATACAGGGTGTGCCACTTAAAAAAATTGATATTTTTCAATACACATTAATCGAAATGTATAAATTTATTTTGAGCACCCTGTAGCATCTAACTCAAATTTCTTTACATATATATATTTTGTTTATCTCTACAGAACGCTCGTACCAATTATGAGTATTCCACCTTCAAAAACAATGGCGCTATGGGCAATTTTTTACAAAACTGAAAACTAGTACAGTGCGACCTCGATAATCCGGACTAATTAAAACCTCGGTGATCCGAATTAGTAAATAATTCGAATTACTGAAGCAGGACATTATTTATATTAAAGAACGAGTCATTTAATACGAAACAACTAAAAAATAGTATATTCATAGATTGATATTTAAAATAAAAGCATATCTTATCAAGTTTTATCTTATTTTGTAAAAAAATTTGTAATTTTTGTTTGCTTGACCCTTCCCCGATTTATCATAAAAGCAATTTCTTTTAATCTTTGAAGTACAAGAACATCACTTAGAGGGATATCATTTTCTTCTACCCATCTCATGCACACATTGAAACTTTTAACTGCCTCATCATTCTTCACAGTATTCTTAACAGTCTGGTTTGTATTAGTATTTAACTCTGAACCTTCATTATCACTCTCGTGTTGTTCATCTGTATCATCTATGTCTTCCAGTGGTTACAAATCTTTATCATTTTCAAGCCAATTACATATTTCCACGTTCGTGAGATTCTGCTCAGTGAGAACATTCAGCATATCTGAAACATCTGTTAAATATTTACGAATTAACCAAAAAAATACTAAAAGAAAAATATCAGGCTTTACCTTTCATTTCTTCATTCGTGGAAAGCAAATTTTGCCGCAATTTACTCAGAGACATCAGATTTTCAGCATCATATTCAGTGTCTGAGTTGGTATCTACCACATAAGCCATAATTTTGTGCCAGCACTTTTTCAAGACTTCAGGGGAGACTTTTTCCCATGAATTGCATAGTAGACATACAGCATCTTTTAGGTTAATGCTTTTTCTTCATTATTTGATAAAATATGGGCTAAAAGACTTTTCCGTTAAAATAATTTTGTCAGTCTGATTGCATTCTGGTCCATAGGCTGCAAAAGTGCAGTACAATTTGGTGGAAGAAATAATGTTGTAAACTGTCCATCCTCACTAGTCAGCTCTTCTATAGTTCCATGGCTCAAAGCGTTATCAACGATTAGCAGGGCTATTTGAGGCAAGTTGAGACTTCTTAAATGACTTTTGACTTGACGAATAAAAGAATGATGAAACCAGTCTAAGAAAATTGCTGTAGTCATCCATGCATTGGTAGATGATTTGTACTCAACATTTTTAAAAACCCTCGGATTTTTTGCCTTTCCTATCACTAACAACTTTAATTTTTGTGATCCATCAGCATTGCAACATGCTAGAAAGGTAACGCGTTCTTTGTTTATTTTTCGACCTGGTGCGGTCTTTTCCTGAGAACGAACCAGCGTTTTTTCAGGCAACATTTTCCAATACAGAGCTGATTCATCTACATTGTATATTTGAGTATGTCCCAGGTTTAATTCTTTTATCTTATCTGCGAATAAAGTTAGGAAAGGATCGACGGCACGTTCATCATTGGATAGTTTTTCGCCACAAACTTTTAAAGCACGCAGACCATGTCTTTTTCTGAAGTTAGAAATCCAGCCTCTGCTAGCTTTACGATTATCATTCCCGTAGGTTTCAGTGTAAAACTGTTTTGCTTTGCCTGATAAAATTTGGTAGGAAATTGGGACGTGCCTTAATCGTTGCGTACAAAACCATGTATACAAACGAGTTTCCATTTCTGGATATTCGGCTTATCGTAAGGTTTTTCTGATGCCATGAGCGGAATCACATTTGGAAATAAATCTAAAAGAAATTACACGTCCATAGTGAGTGTCCAAAATTATCTTTAAAATAAATCATATATACATACCTTTTGATTTTCCCTTGCTTCTTTTTTATATCCGAAATTGTGGATGTTCCTACTCCGTATTCATTTGCCAACACTTTTCTGCTTTCATCAAGAACTAATCTTTCTAATATATCGGACTTTTGTTTTATTGTTAGTGTAATATGTTTTCTTTTAGAAGGCATTTTAATATGTAGGTACATATACGCAACAAAAACGTTTACATACTTATATGAACCACATAAAGTAAAATAGAACGTAGGTATGTTGTACTTGTGACAATAAACAAACAACTGCAAAGTCCTTAACCTTTAGACGCGATATGCGATGCGTTGTAGGCAAATCAAAGGCACCTACAGTTTGTGTGAATCCCAGATGTATTCGACTGGAAGTTAGGGGAATCCCCTTACTATCGATTTTAGTTTTCCCATGTACTTTAAATTAAGTAAATGTCTAAAAACGCAGGTCCGGATTACCTAGTACTATCAAACCCGGAATATAAAGTATTGTGTACTTTTAATTACTATTAATAGAAATGTTTGTCCGGATTATTAAGAATCCGGTTTAATGGAGATCCGGATTATCGAGGTGGCACTGTATTTTTTTAAAAAAAAAATTGAAATATTAGAAAAACGATTAGGTTTAGGTATATAACATTATTAATAAAAAAGTTATAAAATTTTACGCAGAATTTAAAAATAAATTAGAAAATAGGATGTTCCATTTAAAAAAACATATATCTGCCACACTTTTTTGAAGTACCCTGTATACTCAAAAATAATTTTAAGCTGTGCACTTTAACATTCCCTAAAACTATTGTATTTAACATTTTTTCGTCATTCCCGAAACAAATTAAATAATGAACTTTACTCTATCATTGACTCACCCTGTACAGTTACCAAAAATTTACACTAAATTTTTTGTCAACTCAAGAACTAAATTTTTATTTGGTTTCCTTATTGGACAAGGTGCGCAGTTTTAGTTTTAAAAAATGTTCCCTTATACTTAAAAAATAAAATAATCTCCGTCTCCAAAGTATTTTTTACATTTATGTAAATGTGCGCAAGTACGACTTGCACTTGGCCGGTTTTTATTATTGTATACGAGAGTGGTTCAATAAATATCCATGTTTGAAGACAAATGGCGTTGCTAAAGCAATTTGATGTTACAGTCGTGTACTGTCATCTGATAGATGACACCAAAAAAAATTTGACACTGATTCATAGGTTAGTTTGCATTTGGCAGCCATTTCAGTAAATAGTGTAACGTGTTTGTGGCTTATATGGAGAAAGTGCAGTATCGTTCAGCTTTTGGATGGCAAAACGTGTGAGAAGATAAAAGCGAAATTTGATGCTATTTATGGGGACCCTTCGCCATCAATGACAACAATCAGATATTGGTTCGATGAATTGGAACGTGGTCGTTTTTGATGAGGATCGCCCGGGACGCCATCAGATGCGGTTACCGAGCAAATCATTGAGAAAGTCCACGACATGATTCTCGCTGATCGTCGAACGAAAATGCGCGAATAGGCGTGATGACAGTAACAATGAATCACCGATATTATGACTTTAAATAATGAAATAGATTAAAAAGTTTCTAAAAAATGTTCTTAATTTAATATTAAAAGTGAAATTAATATTATTTTTATTGAAATAAAAATGCAAAATACAGCAATCCGCCATGTTATGTGGAACACCAATCAGAGCGAATGACGTTACGCCTAAGTAAACATAATTTCGGTCGAACTCCTCTTGTGTTAACGATAATCTCTGCATCGTTTATCGATTAATTTATGGTTTTAAACTATCGACTTGCCTAGTTTTGTGTTACAAAAACTAGAGCCAAGAAACGTTAGCGATGGAAGACGGATTTATCAAGGCAAATAGCTATAATTTACCTAGAATTGATTTGTTGATGCTTGGAGAGTTTCTTGCGTCAAACAAAAGACTTTTGCTCAGCAGAATTTAGAAATATCAAAACTTCTATGTAAGTATATAAGTAAGTAAACCTATGAAAATGTTGTACAAGAATAAAGTATCCATTAAATAAACAGTAGTGGATAACATTAAAGAAATAAAACCTAACCTCAATAGTGATGTGACTATCTAAAGGCATTATTTAGATAATTAACAATTTCTCAAACAAGATTATTACGGCACACCTCATTTATAATAATAAAATATTAAGTTGAAACATACATCAAAATGGTCTTCACAGAAATAAATTGAAGAATTTGGCAAAATAACTGCTGGGTCTCGCCGTGCAAGAGTTAGCCATTTATTTCTTATTGTTTTCTTATTTGGGACGTAAACAAATAACTTGTTGGAGTTTTTATCAATGTGTTTTTACACCGAGGGACCGCACACCACTTATACACTTTAGAATTCATTTTAAACACGCAAAATAACAAAATTATTGTATAGACACTGTATACTTCACTATTGTTGGCATGGAGTTTACAAAGGCGTGACGTCACGAGCAGACGCCATGACACCTGCGAGCGTTTTGGCGTAAAATTCAAAATTAGTTTAAAAAAGGCTAATTTTATACTAGGACACCTGTAATTTCTCCAGAAATATATACTTTTTTGGAAATAGTAGTTCCGTAAGAACATCGTGGAGTAGTTTTCTAAAATTAGTCATCATGAACGATAATTAATATTGTACATAAGTTGGTTGTGAAAAAGTTGTCAGCCCGATGGGTGCCGCGATTGCTGACCGTGGACGGCTTTAAATTCGAAGCTGTGTTTGGAGCAATTTAGGCGAAATTAGAAGGACTTTCTGCGTCGAGTTGTCACCGTCGATGAGACCTGAATTCATCATTATATACTCCAAACCAAGCAACAACCAGTGAATTTGCTCCAAAGAAGGCGAAAACGGCCCCATCGACCGCAAAAGTTATGGGGACGATTTTTTGAGATGCAAACTCATTGACTTCTTAGAAAAAGGCAGAACGATCACTGAATTATACTATAGTGTGTTATTGGATCGCTTCGACAAGAAATTGAAGGAAACACGGCACCATTTAGCGGAAAATAAAGTGCTGGTTCACCGCGACAATACTCCAGCACATTCATCCGGAGTGTCGCCGCCAAACTGCCTGAATTGCTGCCGCACCCCCCGTATTCGCCCAACCTGGCTCCCTGTGATTTTTTCTTGTTCTCAAACATGAAGAAATGGGTCTCAGGAAAAAAAAATTCAGCTCAAATGAGGACGTCATCGCCCAGACAGAAGCGTATTTTGAGGAGTTGGACAATTCCTATATTTTGGAGGGGTTAAAAAAATGACGAGGACGTTGAAAAAAGTGTATATACCTAAAAGGTCCGCACACATGCCGCTCTTGGAGCGCTTTAGGGACTTCCTTGTAGCACATGTACTAGACCCATAAAAAAAAGGAGGACTATGTTAAAAAATAAAAGAAATTGTTTTAAAAAAAAAATGGCGTCTTCAATTTTAACACTGGTACTTATTGAACCACCCTCGTAAATCTGCCTTTTACCAAAATAAATTTTTTAAATAATGACGTTTTCTCCCTTATTTAGGCATGTTAGCTTGCAGATACTGTGATCTAGAATTGCCAAAGTTAGAACTAGAAGAACATGAAAATTACTGCGGCTCCAGAACTGACAAGTGTCTTGAATGCGGGGAAATAGTGATGTTTAAGAATAAGCAAATCCACTTCGACTCCAACCATGGGTTTGTTAAGTTAAACGATGGTAAGTGAAAATTTTTTGTTGGATTTTTATATGCGTTTATATTTTCGTTGCTTTATGTGTCTTTTTTTTACATGTAAGGAGAAGAAACATGTAAAATAATATTAAAGCCCAGGTGTGCACAAGTCTTACTGTAAACAATAGCACTATTTAACAAAGTCCCCATGCATTTGTGCTATCGTTGATCCTAACTCTGAAATTCTATTTGGCAAAATTCCGATCTATACTCCTTACCCCATTTTTTTACAGTATTTTTCACTTCATTCGCGTAATTAAATCGAGTCACTCTAGGCTGTTCTCCAAAGGACCGAACAGGTAGAAGTCAGAGGGCGTTAAATACAGCCCATTTCACTGAGATCACCATACCCGTGTACAGTTTTGCATTGTTATGGTAAAGTTTCCTTTAAATTTTTACCCCGTCTTTTCCTCCTAATGGCCTCTTTAAGCTTTTTGAGTGTATTAATATACCGTTGACTATTTTACAGCAAGCTATTGGATTTTTACTCGTCTGTCCTTTTGAAATAGTTCATCCAGTGTCTAAATATTCTCGTCAATAGTGGCGGTTAACAGACTCCCTGTAGGCAGTTTATCGTCAATACTGGTTTCACTGCAACTCAAACATTTTGTGTTACTGTGCTTTTCACATTTCGAGCCTACTACATGAGATGAAAAGTGCCGAAACTTTACCAGCGATGGCAGCATAAAAAAAACCATATGATTTTCAGTTAGTGTCAACTCTCAGAAGATTCCTATACAATTTTCATGACATCTTGTCTCTTAGTTTGCAAGTTACAGCGGAAGTAGCGTTACTTTTGATTTTTGTAAAACTATGGAACGAAAAGAATTTTGTATGTAGCTTAAACATTGCTTTCTGATTGAAAAATACAGCCAGAACCCAAGAGTGGTTTGAAAAGTGTTATGACACGTCTTCTCTGTCGAAAGCAGCTTTAAGTCTATGCTTTAGTAAACTTAAAGGAGTTGAGGCATTACACGAAAATAGTGAAAAATATTTTAATTTGATTTTATTCTATAAATTAAAAAATCTAGAATTCTTCGCTAGAATCGCATCTACCAAAAATGAATTACCGCGGACACATTCTTACTTGACAAACTGAGTTTGAAAAGTATATGAATGTTGGGAGATCAGTGCAATACCAGGTGTACAAGTATGAAATGCGGATTTCAGACAACAGATGGTGCACCAATGTAGTTTATGCCATAAAGATTTAACACTGCGCTGTTTTGTTGTGTCATCAACAAGTGTCAAACGCGCACGAATGATAAATTGGAAAAGTGTGTGCATAGTGTTGTGTTGTTGTGTTCAATAACTCGAAATTTATACCGAACAAAGAGCATTCGAGGACAGCATTAATTTTTTGTTTTCATTTGAAGAAAACTGCTGTTGAATCATACCGATTACTTCGAGAAGCTTATGGTGAACATGCTCCATCGCAAGATACATGTGAACGATGGTTTCGGCGTTTCAAAAGTGGTGACTTCGATGTTGCAGACAAGGAACGGGGAAAACCGCCAAAAAAATACGAAGATGAGGAATTGCAGGCATTGTTGGACGAAGATGATTCGCAAACACAAAAACAACTCGCCGAGCAATTGGGCGTTAGTCAACAAGCTGTTTCCAATCGGCTACGAGAGATGGGAAAGATTCAGAAGACCGGTAGATGGGTACCACATGAGTTGAATGACAGGCAAATGGAAAAGCGTAAAAACACGTGTGACATTTTGCTCGCTCGGTATAAAAGAAAGTCGTTTTTGCATCGTATAGTTACAGGGGATGAAAAGTGGATTTATTTTGAGAATCCCAAGCGCAAAAAAATCATGGGTAGACCCAGGCGCACCATCCACATCGACCGCAAGACCTAATCGCTTTGGCAGAAAGACGATGCTCTGTGTTTGGTGGGACCAGATGGGCATGGTCTATTATGAGCTGATAAAACCTGGGGAAACGGTTAATACTAAACGTTACCAATAACAATTGACCGATTTGAACCGTTCGCTGCTTGAAAAAAGGCCAGAATACCGAAAGAGGCAACACAAAGTCATTTTTCTTCATGGTAATGCTCCATTACATACGGCGAAACCAGTTCGCGACACGTTGGAAGCACTCAGCTGGGAAGTTCTACCCCATGCGGCTTACTCCCCAGGCTTGGCTCCTTCCGATTACTACTTGTTTGCATCGATGGGGCACGCACTTGCTGAAGAGCGCTTTGGTTCGTACGAAGATGTGAAAAATGGCTCGATGAATGGTTCGCAGCAAAAGGGGAAGATTTTTTACTGTCGTGGTATTCACAAATTGCCCGAAAGATGGGAAAAATGTATAACACAGCATACTTTGAGCATACTTTGAATAAAGCACTTTTTATCATTCTTTTGAATTTAACATGTTTTTTTAGAAACAAAATCCGCATTTCATACTTGTACACCTGTAAATGTATCTGTTGAAGAATAAAATCGATTTTCGGCCAAAACATTGTTTTTTTCTTCAAAAGTCTCGAGGTTTTTCGCCCTATGCAGCACATTGGTAACAGTGGGAATGTCAATAATTTGACCTAATCGCATTCAATTTGGACCCGTTATTCTTTCGAAATATCAATCGACAAGAAATCGCTGTTACATTTAATTTTTAACAAAGATAAAAAAAAATAAAATGAAATTTGGATCGTATATTAACCTTTGTTTTTAGAAATCTATTTATATTTAAAACGAAATTCATACGACGTATGCGCTCAAATTGTCACAGTAACTTTTGAGTTATAGTGTGAATTATTAAATAATTTTGCGGCTTGTACTAGGTGTCCAGAAAAAGGTCATTTTAAAATAGCAGACTAACAAATTGAAGTGAAGCAGACCGTTATCGTATATGGAACTACAGTCCTTGAAAATTATTTTTCATCAGTAACTTCATCTAAATACATTTTTTTTGCAAAATTCTACTTTACTCATCAATAGAGACCGGATTATATGCAACATAAAATCTTGAAATATGCATGCAAATATGCATGAAAAGCGATTAAAATATGCATGAAAAGGGTCAAAATATGCAATATTAAATAATAATAAAAGTAGTAATTTTTAGTTTTTTATTTCAAAGTCAGCATAAAATTAACAAGTTATCGACGATGTTTAAATTTAATTAATGATTATTTAACATTTTTTAAAATTATTTAACATTTGTATTCTTGTACACGTAAATAAGGTATTGTTCCAAATGTTGGGTAGTAAGATTGTGTCTTCGATCACTTAAAATATTTTCATAAGTGGATAAAGACCGTTCCACATCCACTGAGGTAACTGGGCAGTATTTGAATTTGGGTGCTATGTTAGCACTTATTGTTTCTGGCAAAAATTCACCCGTCCCATTAATAAAACTATCAATTTGACACAAAGGTTCAAAGCCTGGGTTATTGCACAAAATGTTTTCAAACTTTTCTTTAACTCTACGCGGGAATACATCTGGCAATGTGGAGTTTATTTGACGGGTTTTATTCATTAACTGAATTGATTCGGTCAACGCCAAACCTCGAGCTTCAAGCTTTTTAATACCCGCAGGTATGTGGGAAAAGTGAGTGCTAATCAAAGCTATGGTTTTTTTAATATCAGAATCGTTAAATGCTTCCTTGGATTGACGAACTGCCATAGCCTCTGCACTATCGAAGTCGTTTACTACACCTTTGATGGCCTCGAAATACTCATTGTAAAATAGTACAGCTTCAATCCATGTTCCCCAACGAGATACGACTGGTTCGGGAGGTAAAGGCAGTTTTTCTTTATAGGCGTTAATGCGAGCAGGTGCCTTAAGAAACACTTTCTTTGCTGATGAAATCAGTTTATTTACATTTCCAAACGTGGATCGTACTTCTTCAGCAAGTCGATGGACTCCGTGAGCAAAACAAGTCACCTGAATTAAATTTGGATAAAATACTTGGGGGACTTTGGCTGCCTTGATCATATAGGGAGCAGCATCTGAGAGAAATATAAATACTCTTTCATCTACAGAAGATTCAGGAAATATTTTTTAATACCCTCATTCACAAATCTGGCGATCATAGAATGATTTGTCTTGTCAAGTTCTTTGCAGGCCACCAAATAGGAAGAAGAAGGCTCTAATCTTAATGCACCCACAATTAAATTCGCAATATAGGGACCACAACTGTCGGTAGTTTCATCAGCTGAAATCCAAATAATGTCATCCTTAAGTTCATTACCTATTTCTTCCAGAACATGTTGGTAAATTGTTGGTATGTAATTTTTATGCAGTGTTGATTCGTCTGGTATTTTTTGATTCAAGCAATATTTTCGCAGAAAATCTTTGAATGTAGGATTTGTTAGTTTGTGGAGAGGAATATTACTTGCAAGCAATGCTTCACATAAATCCGTGCTGGAGTGGTTTTTTTGTTTGCCTGTAGAAGTGGAATCACTGCTACTTGCTGCTGTTATAAGTTGTTATCGTGGGCCTTTTTTGGAATCCTGCGATATGAAGACTTGTCTTGACATGCTGGTCAATTTGAAACTTTTTTGTGCACGAAACATTTTTCTCGCAAACTCGACAATATAAAACATTTCCGTCGTATGTAAATATTCCAGGATAATCAGCTACCCACGAAGAGACACTTTTTTTGCGGGTGGCATGGTACACGTTAAACTTTAACACAACACGTTAAAAATTGCAAAAAAGACTACACTGATGCAAGCGCGTCAACAATAATGTTAAAACTGTTTTCTTGTTTTAAAATAAAAATTCGTCTTCGAGAAAATTGTTTATTTGATCCGCGCTCAAACAAATATTCTTAGAAACTAACTACTTATCACTTAATATCCCGACCAAGAAATAAGGGAATAAAATACCGTCGTAATTTTAGGTATTCCCTTGGCACTATAACCTAATCGATGCAGGTAATGTCCCGGCGATAAGATCGGTTCCAGACGGCGACATTAACAATACCCTGAGCAATTCAATTGCCTAGTAATAATAATAATAATAATAATATATATTACCATTAAATAAAACAAAATGTACATTGGTTCGTCAAATATAGTATAATAATTATAATTATAAATATAATAAAAATAAAAATAGTGTAGGATTACCATAAAACATACACACCATAAATATACGGACAGACAAAGAAATTGTACAAAGTCGGGCAAAACAATGTTAAATTTAATATTTAAGAGCAGTAAAAATACAAAAGTAATTAAAGGTGGTATTTAGGTATACCTTGGTTTAAGACAAGATAATGTAGGTAGGTTCAGGTTCATGACAGCAATACCTAGAAAGAAATCTCACAACTAGCACTCTCTTAGAGATCATCAGGCCCGTAGAAATCCCCTATCGAGTAGAAGGTATTTTCCAGTAAGAAGGACTTTAGCCGAGATATAAATCTTGGATCACGCATATTTCGCAGTTCTGTAGGCATTCCATTATGAAGGCTGATGCAACTATAGAGGGGAGAGCCTTTGAAGAAACGTTGATCTATGAATGGGGACCTTTAATATACTATTACTCCTGGTGTTATATGTATTTGTTGCTCCCAGCATCTCAAGAAGGTGTCTATTATTGTTTAAAAGAGTTAAGCACCTTAATATGTAAAGACATGGAAAAGTTAGGATTCGTTGTTTTATAAACGTATTTCTGCAGCTTTCACGAAAATTTAGATTAAAAAATCAAACGGATTATTTTCTTTTGGTTCACAAATATACGTTTACTTTTCACACCAGCAGCACCCCAGGATACAACATTGTTAGACATGTGACTAAAAGCTAATGAATAATATACAGCCAAGAGACCGTCACTATCAAGGGTACTTTTTATTAGTGTTCCGTACGGAACACTTATAAGATCACTTCGGTGTCTGTCTGTCTGTCTGTCTGTCTGTCTGTCACACCCGATTTTCTCCGAAACTATTTGACATAGAAAGGTGAAATTTAGTAATAATATAGGAATTGATGGCCTCATCAGAGCCATGTAGTTTTGAGAATTAAATTTTGACTTAAGGGGTTAGTTTTGGGGGGTGAAGTCGGAAGTGAAAAAAAAATTTTTTTACTAGGTCATCGAGTGTGGTGTCAAATGAAAGCTTGTGAAAACACGAGTAAAAAATATATATATAATATTATACTTGCGCGCACTTTTCTTTGTATTATTTTTAAAAATTCTCGAAAAATCGCTGTCCCGGGCCTTATCTCGAAAAAGTACTTATCAAAAAATTTCGAAAAAATTCTGGAATATTCTCCACGGGGTGTAGATTGAACGAAAATTATCACGAGTGCATTACCTTTAATAATTTATATGGTATATAAAAAAAAACAAAAATTTCAAGGTCATCAGATTTCAGTAAAGATTGGAAAGAAACTTTGTTGAAAACTCATTTGGGGTGTGTTTTGTGAAGTCACTGATCATTTTATACCACCATAACATAAATTTTGACTTAAGGGATTCGTTTTGAGGGGTGAAATCGGAAGTGAAAAAAAAATTTTTTTTTACTAGGTCATCGAGTGTGGTGTCAAATGAAAGCTTGTGAAAACACGAGTAAATATATATATATATATATATATATATATATATATATATATATATATATATATATATATATATATATATATATATATATATACTCGTATATAATGTAATACTTGCGCACACTTTTCTTCGTATTACTTTTAAAAAATCGCTGTCCCCTACCTTATCTCGAAAAGTACTGATCAAAAAATTTTGAAAAAATTCTGGAATATTCTCCACGGGGTATAGATTGAACGAAAATTATCACGAGTGCATTACCTTTAATAATTTATTTGGTATATAAAAAAAAAAAAAAAAATTTCAAGGTCACCAGTTTTCAGTAAAGATTGGAAACAAACTTTGTTGAAAACTCATTTGGGGTGTGTTTTGTGAAGTCACTGATCATTTTATACCACCCTAACAAAAAATTTTTATTTTAAAAAAAATCAACGTACGGAACACTAATTGTGCAAGTTCAACTTGCACTTGACCGGTTTTTATTTTAAGCTTAAAATTGCAAAGTAAGCTGAGTTTAATTTAGCACATATGTGATCTATATGGTGCCTAAAAGAAATCCTATGATCCACAAACGTACCGAGGAACTTGGCTTTCTCGTCAAGGTTTACACCAAGGGAATTGGCAAACATCGACGCTAACGGTTTTTTATTAAATATATTCATATAGATAGTTTTCTCAACATTCAGTACAAGGCCATTTCTTCTGCACCATGCTTCCATATCCCTGCATACACATGAAACATCATCATAAAGACCATCTACAGTGTCCGAAGCTGTCACAATGGTGGTATCGTCTGCATACATAATCACTTGCCCTGTTCTAATATTTAATGGCAGGTCATTTACATATAGTATAAATAACAAAGGTCCCAAGACAGATCCCTGTGGAACGCCAAGATCGACCGCTTTCTTTTCAGAAACAATGCCATCATATTTCACCACCATCCCCCTGTCGGTCATATATGACCCTATCCACTCCAGCAGGCTGCCTCGAATGCCAATATTGTATAATTTTTTCATCAGTGATGCTTTGTGTACCGTATCAAAGGCTATAGAAAGGTAAAAAAAAAGCGTTATAACATATTTACCGTCATCAACATTGCGGAAAACCTGATTTAAATAGTGGAAAGAGGCAGACTCAATTGATCTATTAGGCAAAAAACCATGTTGTGCGGAGTGTAATAAGTTGTATTTGGTAACAAAATTGATTACTCGTTGGTACACAATTCTCTCAAATATTTTTGAGAAAGTACTAAGTATAGATATTTGCCTATAATTCCCTACAGCATTACGGTCACCCCTCTTATAGACCGGGATAACATTAGCGGTTTTGAAAACTTTAGGAAAGATACCCTTATTAAGACTAAAGTTTATTAAGAACGAAAGCGGTTTAGCGATTGAATACTTAATATTTTTTACCACTTTAGTAGTTATATCATCAGATCCAGCTGTTTGTTTATTCTTTATTTTAAAAATAATTTGGAGAACCTCAATCTCAGTAACATATTCCATAACCATAGTATTTGATGTTACTGGCGAAACGGTACAATCTTTCACGTTAGCTGATCCATATTTATTTCGTAGTTTATTTTCAGAGATAGTGCTAAAATAATTTACAAATGTGTTTGCAACCACGATTGGTTCAGAAGTAAGCTCAAAATCTACAAGAAGCGAAATAGAACTTTGTGTGTTGTTTTTATTTAAAGCATTATTAACTATAGACCAAATAGTTTTTGATTTGTTATCAGAATTAGTTATTTTGTTATTATAATAGAGTTTTTTTGTCAAATTTATTCTAGTTCTATACTTCTTTTTAAGATTACGGTATTCAATTAAAGCCTTACTGTCATTATTCCTGTGGTGCAACCAATATAGATGGTCTAATTTCTCTTTCAGGCTAGCTAGATGTTTGTTATACCATCCTTTTGGAGACAGTGGCGATGTTAAATACTTCTTTTTGTATGGACAACAACAATTAAGACAGTAGACGATAGTATCAATAAAAAGATTCCACAAGCTATCACAGTCGCTAGATATGCTCAATATATTTTCCCAATTTTACAGCCTAATCATATCGGCAAAGCTAGTTATATTCTGTTCAGAAAAAACACGATACATTTTAATACCTGCAGATTGCTTTTTAGGTTTCCCTTTTTCTGGGGGAGACTGACAACAAATTTATGCGAATAGTGATCGCTGATATGGGGGTTGAAAATAGAGCACTGATATAAAGTTTTGTCAATATTTGTAACTACATAGTCAGTCACTGATACGCTTGTGTGCCCATTGCAGTTTGTATACACTCTTGTTGGATCTGTGGTAGTTACTTGTAAGTCAAAAGAATCAAACAGATCACAAAGCTGCATTTTTACCTCATTATTGACACAGTAATTAATATTCAAATATCCACAAAAAACAACAGACTTGCTGCGACCAAAAAACGGCAGAAAGAGCGGAACTTGCAGAATCAAAGAAAACCTGCAAGTCTCCAGATGGAGGACGATAACAACACAGTATACAGATATCGACGGAACAAATTCCACACATTTCACTGTGCATTTCAACAGATGATCTCAATATACTATTACTTGCTTTAAATACATTTTTGTACTTATTCTTAACTAATATAAGGGAACCTCCATGTCTAGAATTAACTCTGGAGAAACACGAGATGACACAATACCCTTCGATATGAAAATCGCCCGCAGACTGAAGCCAATGCTCTGTTATACACATAATGTCAATATTGTAATACCGAGAAATATTGTAAATATAGGGAAAATATGCATCATTACTAGATGTTGGGTAAAATATGCAATAATCGGTGAGAATGGTCTAAATATGCAAATGCATATGAAAATATGCAAATGCATATAATCCGGTCTCTACTCATCCATATAGTCTCCTTCAAGAGCGATAAAATCAGTCCAAAGCTTTTCTAACATTTCTATACCTTTCTGGTAGAAGGATTTGTCTTTGCCTCCAAAATAGGCCTCGGAAGCCAAATCTCTTTTCCACGAGCATTTTTTTTGAAGTCTGCGAATAGATAATAGTCGCTGGGGCCAAATCTGGAGAATACAGTGGATGAGGAAGCAATTCGAACTTAAATTCATGCAATTTTGCCATCGTAACCACTGACTTGCGACACTGTCTTAATGAAAGAGCACTTTTTTCGTGTTCATGTGGAGCCGTTTTTTTTCGATTTCTGCCTTCAAACGCACCAGTACCTTTATATAATATTCGCTATTGATGGTTTTTCCCTTCTCAGCATTGTCGATAAAAATTATTCCATTCACATCCCAAAATACAAAGGCCAAAATCTTCCCAGCCGACTATTGTGTCTTTGGTCGCTTCGGGCGGCTTTCACCGGCTGCTGTCCACTCAGCTGACTGCCGATTTGATTCCGGTGTGTAGTGGTGGATCCATGTTTCATCCCACTATCACATATCATATTAAAAAATCCTTTTTATTGCGCTTAAGCAGGTCCAAACAGCGCTCAGAATTATCAATACGTTGTTGTTTGTGGTTCACTGTGCCCAAATGTTCATGCAAAATGTGACCAACACGTTCTTTTGATATATAGGATGTCAGCTATCTCGCACAATTTCACTTTACGGTCATCCAAAACAATTTTGTGGATTTTTTTTATGTTTTCCGGTATAACCACCTCATTTGGACGTCCAGAGGTTCAGCGTCATTTATATCAGTACGACCGCGTTTAAATTTAGCGTACCAGTAAATGATGAGTGATTTTCCAGAGGCCCCGTAACACTTTTTTAACGATATTTTTTCCCCATCAAAAAACAATGTTTAATCAACTCACGAAATTCGATTTTTTCCATTATTTTGAAAAGTAGCGTCACCACTGTAACTTGTAAACTAATCGTCGAAACGTCATAAAATTTTGAGACTTATATTGGTACTTCTTAAAAGTCGTATTGATTTTTTAAAACTTTTCAGCCTGCGTGTTATATTTCTCGACTATTAGAGATATTGTCCGGGGGGGAATGTTCATTTTGAGAATATATCTCTGCACACCTTCAGCTTCGCGCATATAATGTCAACAATTATCCTTATATTTCAGCTTGCTCAGTAATCTGGAGAGATTGAAAATAATTATAATTATCATTTTAAGATGAGATCGTCTTTCTTCTGAACTTAAAAATGAAGTGAACACACTTTTTGCTCCTTTTTATCATCAGTTAAATCTAATATGACGTTTCGTGCCTATATACTGCTCAATTAAAAAAATTAAATCCACGCACTGATTTATTCAAACTTATTCGTGCTGGAAAATTACTACTTTCGCATGCCCAGAGTGAGTTTTGAAAGTTTGGTTAGCGAATTTTAATAATTTAATATAACTTAACTCTGGCAAGCAGTTTTAATATGAAAGATTTCTGAAAGTTAGGACAAGGATGCGTAAGTTCTACTTCGAGTAGTTAGCAATTACATATCGTGATAAAAAGAATATCTTCCATGAATGTTTCATCCGATTTCTTAATGTAAATAATGAAATGATCATGAGGCTTATAAAGACTTCCAAAAGCATTATCTACACTAGAATTATAACCTCTAAAGTGGCTGTAAAATTGAGAATCTCGCTTTACTACCTCGTCATAATTCTACCCTGTATTCAGAAAAAAGTACAAGTGGAACAATATGAACCAATACTTAACAATAATAAAACATCAACTGTTTTACAGATAAAATGTATCTCTAATATGAAAATACAATTATTACAATCTTTATATAATATACAGTAGAACCCTGGTTATCCGAGGTAACGTGGGGGGGGCACCCTCCTCGGATAACTGAAAACTCGGATAATCCGGATTTGTTTTTTATTCATTCAAAAAATAAACACCAATACTTTAAACCGACGTATTAACGTTTTTAACATATAAATAGGTACATACATTATAAAACAGTGAAATAGGTATCTATACGCTTCTGTTTCATATTGCATCTTCTTTTTCTCGCTGCAATGTTTCTCCATCTATTAAGAAGAAGCAAATCCGCTGGGGTTGCCTCTGGCTGTTGTTCGATATACCTCAAAGCTTTTTCCAAAGAAGCAAAACCTTCTTGATGAGAGATCTTAGTGGGAGACTGTTCATCCACCGCCGCTTCGTCATCGTCACTGTCATCTTTTTTTTTTTTTATGGGTCTAGCACACGTGCTGCAGGGAAGTCCCTAAAGCGCTCCAGTAGCGGCACGAGTGCGGAAAAAGCGATTCACGTTGTTCTTGAATCGCTGTAAATTGTACTCGGTGGGAAACACAGCGCTGGGCAAATTATTCCAAAGGGATAACGTTCTCCATATAAAAGATTGCTTGAAAAGCGTTGTACGCGGAGTAACAAGCTGTACCTCATACGGATGTAAAGCACCAGCGCGACGTGTATTTCTAACATGCACCGCTTTGGGAGGAATTAAGCGGGCTACATCCTTCAAACACTTTCCATGATGTAGAACGGACTTGTAGAACGGACTCAAGTCGCCAACCGTTCTTCGATGTTCCAGCAAATCAAGGCCGCCGGTCAATTCCGGGTCCCCAGTCAGACGGACCGCCCTTCTCTGAACAGAATCCAACAAATGCAGTGTGGGAGCAGTATTCCATAGTTGGTCGAATTTGGGCTTTGTAAAGAATTAACAGTTGTTGTGGGGTGTAAAGCTTTCTGGTTCTAAATAATATTCCCAACTTTTGAAAAGCTCTCCTTGCTATGCCTGCAACATGTTCATGCCAGGACATATTTGTTCCCAAACTAACGCCCAACAAATTGAGCGACGATGCTAGGGGAATGGAGTGCCCCGACATAACTATGTCGGGTTCAGCAACGTTAACTTTTTTAGAAAAAAATGCCGCCTGGGTTTTTGTAGCGTTAAATTCCACTTGGTTACTGTGGCCGAAGTCCGAACGTTCAAGGTGAATGAACAGACAAGCGTACTGTCATCTGCAAAGCTGTAGATTGATTTCCCGGTCTTTTCCAGCAGATCGTTAATGTAAATGAGAAAGAGAAAAGGAGACAGTATGGAACCCTGAGGCACACCGGCGTTGATAGTGAGGGTGTTAGAAAGAAATCCGTCGACCGCCACTCGTAAAGAACGCTCTCTGAGGAAACATGAGAGCCACAAACAGAACCTTTCAGACATACCATAAGAGCGTAACTTAGCCAACAGTCCATCGTGCCAAACACAATGCCTTGGATATGTCAAGAGCAACCGCTCGAGATTCTCCAAAGTGTTCAATTGCGTTGTTCCAAACATGTGTTACATAAGTCAGAAGATCTCCTGTTGATCTATGTTTACGAAAACCATATTGGTGATCGCTAATAATATTGAATCGTTCTAGATATTTTAGAAGATGCTCATTGATAACCTTTTCCATGACTTTCGATATTATTGAAAGCAGTGCAACTGGTCGGTAGTTATTTGGCAAGGTCTTCTTGCCTTTTTTAGGTATCGGCTGAACCGTGGCACATCTCCAGCAGGACGGAAATATTAACTTTCTGTAGGATAGGTTAAAAAGTCTACAGAAAATTGGTGTTAGTTCCCTTGCACAGTTTTTGAGAACTGTGGCAGGTATTCCGTCAGCGCCAGAAGCCTTCTTGGTGTCTAGCTTCATTAAAATACGCTTTATGATGCGCTGTCTGAAGACAACATCGGGCATCCTTGAATGCAATATGGGAATAGTAGGTGGTGTTTTTCCTTGGAAATCGACAGTAGAATGTGAAGCAGAGTTCAGCCAACAAGTTCGCTCTCTCAACAGGTGTGGTTGCAATGGAATTATCTGGCCGTGTGAGTGGTGGTATGGTGGATTTGGTAAAATTTTGACTAACTGCCTTAGCGACTGCCCAAAAGGACCTGGAATTGTTGGGGCAAGCGAAAAGTTTGTTTCTAATTCGTTGATTGTGTGCCTCCTTGGTTTCGTCGATAATTCCCTTGCATCTGTTCCGGGCATGAACAAAGATGTTACGATTTAAGGTGTGTGGATTTTCACGCCATTGTCGGTAGGCAATATGTTTAGAAGCAACAGCTTCTTTGCATTTTCGGTCGAACCAAGGCTTGCCGTTGGAGGATTTTTCGGTTTCCTGAAAGGCATTCGTTATTTCTTCAATACTCATTTCTTCTTCTAAATCATCTGTTGTAATCCATTCAACAACATCTTCTCTTGTCACATTTTCGCAACCTTTTAATTTTTGCATTATTTCAAAACTTTTTTCTTTTTCTTCTATCTCGCTGTCAAAATTTGAACTGGACATTTCTCCATAGCTTCTCAATTTCAAAGCTAATTCATTTAATGGAGTATCATCTTCACTGTCATTATAATCCTCAAAATCAATAACTTTTGACCAAGATTTTGGTGGTAGTACGCACAGAATCCCAAGCTTGACTTACCCAATAAATAACATTTTTCAGTGTAACCTCTCTCATCCCATTGATAATATTCTCCTTTTCTGTGTATTCTAATAGATGTTCAAGATATAAACGCCTATAATTTTTTTTAATGTTTTCGAGGATGCCTTGATCCATTGGTTGCATTATGCTGGTTATATTTGGAGGAAAAAATTTTACAACAATTTCACCCACATGAAGTCCTTCTCCAGGGTGAGAGGAGGCATTATCCATTAACAAAATTGCTTTAATAGGAAGACGGTTTCTGTTCAAAAATTTAGTCACAGATGGCACCTAACTCTTTTTCAAACCAGTTAGTAAATAAGGTCGCATTCATCCATGCGCTCTTCTGACTTTTGTAATAGACTGGTAGGGCTTTGGGTGAGATGTCTTTTAAAGCTCTTGGACGTGCAGACTTGCCAATCACCATCAGTGGGATTTGATGCTTGCCAGATGCATTGGAACATACCATTACAGTTAATCTTTCCTTACTTCGTTTGTGCCCAGGAGTTGATTTTTTCTGTCGAGATGCCAATGTTTTTGATGGAAGCATTTTATAATTGAGACCAGTTTCGTCACAGTTGTAAATTTGATCACGTGTGTATCCACAATCTTCGATTTGCTTTTTAAAGTTCTGCTTAAACTTCTCAATTGATGACACATCAGCAGAAAGTTTTTCACCACATACAATCAGTTGTCGTACACCGTACCGTTTTTTCCAGCTGTCAAGCCATCCAGAACTGGCAGTAAACTGATCTATCTCTGGGAATTGCCTACTAATCATTATTGCTTTCTGTTGTAAAATTGGACCTGACAGAGGCACACCTTTTGATCTCTGTTGGTTAAACCACATGAATAAAGCTTCGTTAACCTTTTCATAGTCGCCGGTTTTCATTGATTTTCTCCCTGAGGGCGAGGAGGCTTGATTTATACACCACTCTTCTATTTTTGTGCGGTTTCTTTTCCAATCCAACTGTTACCTCACCTACTCCATAATCTCGTGCAACAACTTTAATTGTCTCTCCTGCTTCAATTCTTCTGATGGCTTTTAATTTTTCTTCAATGGGAACGACGATTCTTTTACGCTTGTTTTGCTCCACCAAAACTCCAACCAAATAAATTATGTGAGTATACTCGTACTTCTCCGTAGTAAACGCTATAATGCACTGCATTCACGCAAATTTACATGCTCAAAGAGTCCAAAAACATAAATAGGGGAACCCCTCACACGGGACAGGGGGATTCCCCGAAGGCCCCGACGATTTTAAATGGAAATATGTACATACATATTTTAGAAGCTCGGTTAATACGCAGCATAGACGCGCCTACCTCGGATAATCAGATTCTTAGATTGGCTTGGTTAATCTGGAGTTCGGATAATCGCGACTCGGTTAATCGGGGTTCTACTGTATTACATAATAGAAATAAAGAATTATGAATAAATTACCTTTTAGGATCTTTGGGAAATCTAAAAAAAAACTAACTCTTTGGAGATGCCACATATATTTTTACAAGCACTAACCGCACAACAAAAAACTTCCTCTTGGCATCTTTTTAGTGTTCCGTACGGAACACTTATAAGATCACTTCGGTGTCTGTCTGTCTGTCTGTCACACCCGATTTTCTCCGAAACTATTTGACATAGAAAGGTGAAATTTGGTAATAATATAGGAATTGATGGCCTCATCAGAGTCATGTAGTTTTGAGAATTAAATTTTGACTTAAGGGGTTAGTTTTGGGGGGTGAAGTCGGAAGTGAAAAAAAATTTTTTTTACTAGGTCATCGAGTGTGGTGTCAAATGAAAGCTTGGGAAAATACGAGTAAAATATATATATATATATATATATATATATATATATATATATATATATATATATATATAATATTATACTTGCGCGCACTTTTCTTTGTATTATTTTTAAAAATTCGCGAAAAATCGCTGTCCCGGGCCTTATCTCGAAAGGTACTTATCAAAAAATTTCGAAAAAATTCTGGAATATTCTCCACGGGGTGTAGATTGAACGAAAATTATCACGAGTGCATTACCTTTAATAATTTATATGGTATATAAAAAAAAACAAAAATTTCAAGGTCATCAGATTTCAGTAAAGAACGGAAACAAACTTTGTTGAAAACTTATTTGGGGTGTGTTTGTGAAGTCACTGATCATTTTATACCACCGTAAAATATATTTTGACTTAAGGGGTTCGTTTTGAGGGGTGAAATCGGAAGTGAAAAAATTTTTTTTTACTAGGTAATCGAGTGTGGTGTCAAATGAAAGCTTGTGAAAACACGAGTAAAAAAATATATATATAATGTAATACTTGCGCACACTTTTCTTCGTATTACTTTTAAAAAATCGCTGTCCCCTACCTTATCTCGAAAAGTACTGTTCAAAAAATTTTGAAAAAATTCTGGAATATTCTCCACGGGATATAGATTGAACGAAAATTATCACGTGTGCATTTATTTGGTATATAAAAAAAATAAAATTTCAAGGTCACCAGTTTTCAGTAAAGATTGGAAACAAACTCTGTTGAAAACTCATTTGGGGTGTGTTTTGTGAAGTCACTGATCATTTTATACCACCCTAACAAAAATTTTTATTTTAAGAACAATCAACGTACGGAACACTAATTGTGCAAGTTCAACTTGCACTTGACCGGTTTTTTATTTATAATTATTTTCAATTATAATGTCAAACGAGTCATTTACTTATTGGACAATTATTATTAATGAATTTCGGAGCACGTTATAAAAAGATTCTACTTAAAAATCCAGATGTAAACACAACCCGCGACCGCGCTGGCAGCCATGTTGTTGGCATGATAGGAAACGCAGGCGTACTAAAAAACAGGACCTAAAAATTTTCTTGAGCGTCGCTACTGTGTTTTATGTTTACTGCGGTGAAGATATATGGTATCTGCATATGAAAAAGCTACGTGCGTGATAGGTGCCGCGCACTCTCACTATTGATCAAAAACTGCAACGTGTCGAAGATACAGAACGCGCTGTTTGTCACTGTTTCGGCGTAATCCAAAGGAGTTTTTGCATCGATTGGTAACAATGGACGAAATATAGATTCACCACTATACACCTGAGTCCGCAGAGTGGCTGGAGCCGCATGAAAGCCGATCGAAGCGTCTAAAAACACAAACATCAGCTGGAAAGGTTTTGGCAAGTATTTTTTGGGATGCACATGGAATAATACTCTCTGACTATCTTGAGAAAGGGCGAAGAATCACCAGAGACTATTACGTTGGTTTCTTGGACTGTTTGAACCGCGAAATCAAGAATAAAAGACCGCATTTAGCGGATAAAAGATAATGCACCAGCTCATCATAAAATGGATAGTGAAATTGAACCAATTGGTCTATGAATTACTTCCTCATCCGCCGTATTCACCAGATGTGGCCTCCAGCGATTTATTACTCCTTTGTAAATTTGAAAAGGTAGCTTCAGAGAAAGAGATTTTGCTCAAATGAAGAAGTCGAATGGAAACGGAGGTTTATTTTAGAGAGCTCGACAAATCGTGCTATATTAAATGTATCTAGAATGTTGGACGATAGCTGGAATATGTTTATCGCTCTTGAAGGACACTATGTTGAAGCATAAAATCGATTTATGGCAAAAACGTTGTTTTTTCTTTCACCAAACACTTTATTTTTGCCCTGGACGCACGTTTCGCTAACCATGTTAGCTTCATCAGGAGCGATGATTGACTAAAGCTAAACTACAAATCTACCCTATTTATACTTAGCCTAACCCTTGAATTACTCAGGCGAAACTAATGGAATAGGCAAGGCCATCAGTTCCGGTCAAGTAACCAGTAGAGGGGACTATAAGGAATAGGCCCTCTGTCTTTATTTAAACTACTTTTACATTTTATAATTTCCATGCGTTCAACAATCTCCTATCAGTTACATTTTTTATTAATCTTAGATTATCTAATGTTACAATATGACCAGCTTCAAGGGCATGTTCGGCAATGCTAGACTTATCTGTTTTACTGTACGTAACTGATGGCCTTGCCTATGCCATTAGTTCCGCCTGAGTAATTCAAGGTTTAGGCTAAGTATATAGGGTAGATTTGTAGTTTAGCTTTAGTCAATCATCGCTCCTGATGAAGCTAACATGGTTAGCGAAACGCGCCTCGAGTGCAAAATTAAAGTGTTTGGTGTGGTGGTGATATATACTGAGTAGTATCATTGTGCCAAAGATTCCACATTCCCAACTTAGTTTTCTTCAAAAGTTAAAAGTAAGGGAATCTATTTTTAACATAATTGTGGTTTTTATATATTTTTTTTGTATTTTCCTAAAACTTAATATCCTACATGCATGCATATATAAGTTTTTGGCACAAATATAGTCGTAAAGGTGGAAAAACGCCTACGATCGATAATATAGTGTGTATGAGAACTATTGAGTTGTAAAATCCTAATTGCGTTATAGTCTGTGACTGCACGAATTTTCAACATTCTACCTACACTTTAAAAGTCAATAGTTGAATATACTTTTGCTAAAAATAACTATTAAGGTGACTGATCATAGCAGAATTTTCAGACAGAGATTATTAAAATAAAAAACGGTCTGAATAAGTTTCGTAAACATATGTACTTTTGCAGTGCTGCTATTCAAACTACTCGTATATAAATAAAAATTAAATGCTGTTCGTTGATAACCGCATCACTTGAGAAGGGCTGAACCGATTTGGCTATTTTTTTAAAAAAAAGTTTGTAATAGTCCGAATAAGGTTTTTAGGGAGAAAAAAATTGGAAAAGTTGCCCGGAAAATTGGAGAATTCGGGAAAAACTGAAAGTGCTTTTTTCTATGGGATTTTTATATGAGCTGAAAACCATAACTCACGATTCAAACGATGAATATACGTAATTCTTTTTTTGTTTTGTTCGTTATGGTCCTGGAAAATTTAGGACAATTATAAAGGAAAGTCGGAAAATTCGGACAAACTGCAAAAATCATAATTTTTGTATGGACTTTCGATCATAACTGACGATAGAAACGACATGTTTGGTGGATTCTTTTTTTGTTTTGTTTGTTATTCTCCCGGGATGGAAATAACTCAATTGAATGTTTTCAATTGAAAAAAAATCGAGAAGATCTGGAGAAGAATCTGAAAAAAAAAAACGCATTCCAGCCTAAATTAAAATAAAATTACATTTGTTTTTACTTTTGTGTTGTTTCGCGATATGTCCAACGAGTGTAGTTATTTTATTTCTATTCCAATTTATTCCGCTACGTGTCATTTGATAGCTAATTGTCAAATTGTGAATCAAGCCAATCGGTTACATAATGACGAAAAATTGATTTAGTTGTTTATTTTCAGTTTAATTGCGATTCTGTTGTAAGTTCATCGCAATCGTTTCATGAAATGGATTAAGTTTCGTCGTTTTATCTCAAACAAATTTACAGATTTACTTACGAAATACGATGAGTTTTGAAGTGACAAACGGTTATACAGTAACAAAAAAGTGAATCAGTTGTCTATTTTCAGTTGAATTGTGATTCTTCGCATCGTACATTGTGTCGCAATCGACACAATTGAATTGAATTGACACAGTTTAATCGCATTGCAATGTCGCCAATAAGACCAAACGAATTTTCCATCCAATTGAATTGCAGAGCAACGCGAAGAGCGAAATGAAATTGAACGGAATCGATTATCACAAACACGTTCAGCACATACACAAGAAAGAGAAAATGCAAACGAAGATGATATGCATCGAATGAGACATCATCGGTCAGTAGAAACCAATCGCGCGACAATGAATTTAAATAATCGTGCAAGAAGACAAACTAATGTTGCGTTGAATACTCTTCGAAGCTGCATTCCCTTACAACGTAACAATTGATTACAGTGCAGACCAATCCGTTGCTATTGGATCGATGAGCGTTGTGTGCCCACATTGTAAGGGATTGAAATACGGAAATGAAACCCCTGGATTGTGTTGCGCAAGTAGCAAGGTCAAATTGGCGCCATTGGTCCCGCCACCAGATCCATTGTGCTCATTGGTTTTTGGAACAGGAACAGATTCCACACATTTCCTGATACAAATCCAGAAATACAACAGTTGCTTTCAAACGAGTTCATTTGGCGCAACAAATGTGGTTCGGGACAATTTCATGCCCACTTTCAAGGTAATTGGCAAAATCCCCGTTGACATTTCGACTGGCTGCATTACATTCCCCGTCGATTTTTGCCAGTTCACCGAATCATGGACCGAACTCATCCGAAAGGTGTTCCCAAACATTGCTCACAATTACAAAAATCATGTTTGGTTGAGTGAACGTGCTATGTTGGCTGCGAAAAACATTAATGTCGATGAAATTAATTTCAAGATTCAAAGTGAAATTGCTGGCGAATTAATGACGTACAAATCGGTGGATTCCGTTACCAGCCAAGTTGATGTCGTCAACTGTCCAACCGAATTTTTAAACTCGCTGGAATTGCCGGGATTTCCGCCTCACAATCTCCAATTGAAAGTCGGATCGGTAATCATAATGTTGCGAAATATCAACCAACCACGTCTTTGTAATGGCACCCGGCTTGCGGTGAAGAAACTGATGAACAACGTCATCGAAGCAACAATTCTTAAAGGAAAGTGTAAAGGAGAAGACGTTTTGATACCACGTATTCCAATGATTCCTACCGACACGCCATTCGACTTTAAACGCTTGCAGTTTCCGATGCGAATTGTATTCGCAATGACAATAAATAAATCACAAGGGCAGTCATTGAGTGTTTTGCGGCATTAACCTTGAAAATCCATGCTTCTCGCATGGTTAATTGTATGTTGCCTGTTTCCGTGTCGGAAAATCATCAGCTTTGTTTATTTACGCGCCGGACAACAAAAAAAAAATGTCATGTATCATAAAGCATTGCAATGAACGAAATGGTGATGTCACAGCAAACCAATCGAAACAAAGCATTTCTTTGTTTCGATTGTTTACTTGAAACTCGAAATCGAAATGTAAATAAAACACCTTGAGATTCATTGTAATTTCAAATTTAATAGAAGAAAATAAATCATTTGGTTGACATGAAATTATGACTTAATTCAATTGTGACTTAAATTTTGGAACAAAACCGCATGGTTTCAAGTCGATCATACTTCAGGCACATCACACATTTCCAGCATTTCAGCGATGTACTGCCGATAGAATCCATCTCACATGTAAAATTTCCCATTGGCGTACTTCTGAATGTACTCCTCCTCAAATTGAATATCAATGACCATAATCGTTAATAGATACAATGATCACTCAGAAATACGTCTTTTTTCTCATTTTTACTTAGTTTATTCATTTCCAATAGCTTATCACAAAACGATCACAAACAAATTTATTGAAATTTTGGACAGGACAAGGTCTATCGGGTCAGCTAGTTAAAAATAATAATGGGCTCTTTTTTTTTGTTAATATCGTGGTCGTTAAACGAGGTGATTCATAAAAAAAGTTAAATTTTTATTCCTTGCTGCTACTAAGTATCAGTTCTAGTTTGAATCTTTCTTGACCGTCCTCATTTTCTTCATATGCCACAGGATTCATATCAGAAATGCCAGTCTTGCCCTTTGTTCTTCTTCTTACGACGCCGTCTCCTCACGAAGGTTGGGGATCCATATAGCTAAACAAACTTTAGAACCTGCTACTCGAAAGATATCACTCGAAGCACATCCAAACCACCTTCTCCGTCAGCCAAGAATTCTGTCATCTTCCGATTGATCGTTTACCCTTTATTTTGCCTTGAATAATTAGCAATTTGTACTTTGGGCCCCCGTTATATGTCCAAAGTATTGAGTTTTCCTTGTCCATTAAAAAGTTGTTTAACACATATTTTATTCCCATAAGTTGTATCTTACTATTTTTTTTTATTTGATTATTTTCAACTAAATAATTTTCAGTTTAAAATATTTTTTATTGTTGCAAAATGACATAATGTGCAGATCTTGCACATCTTTTTTATTTATTTGTAAATGAATTATGTTCTATTGTTCGTGCATGTTTGTGAAATAAAATTCTGATATTACAAAGACATAATTTTCATACATATGAATATTTTTAATAAATTAATTTAAAATTTGTTCCGATTTATGTCATATGTTAACAATATATTTTCTCACTGTTCCTGACGCTTTTTTAAATACTAACTTAGGAATAAATTAGTTTACAAATTCCTTAATCAATTTTTATATAGGTATTAATATTACTAATTAATACATTTAAATTAACAGTCACTGAAATAACAGACATGCTGTAGTAACTATAAACCAGTATTACACCCACACGATTAGTAATATTATCATCTGTGAAGGTCATTTGAGTTTTTCATAATCTGAATTATCGAATTTCTTGTTTTCTGTCTGTAAGTATAAAAAATATACAAAATATATTTACGGTCGACTGTAGTAACAAGACATTTTCAAATATATATTCATGAAGAACCATTTAAACAATCTATTATTTTGCAAATGCCAACTATCAGGAAAAATTGCTCCCATGCCCTTGGTTAGACATTTGTTTTAAATCTGAAGACCCATCGGAATGCGCTATGGAGGTTTCCGATGTTATTTCGACATGGAAGCTTACATCTCTTTGTTTGAAAAAAACGCCCTTACAACGGCAAGCCTCTATCCGACCGAAAATGCAAAGAAGCTGTTGCTTCTAAACATTTTGCCTACCAACAATGGCCTGGGAGTCATAAATCGTAACATGTCCGTTCGTACCCGGAACAGACGTAAAGGAGGCACACAATCAACAGATCGATTATGTGCCTCCTTGGTCCTCCAAACTTCTTGCTTGTCCCACCAATTCGAGGTCCTGTTAGTCTATATAGTCACTAAATCTACTATACCACTACTCAGACGGCCAGATAATACTATCGCAGCAACACCTGCCGAGAAAGTCGAATTTATTTATTTGCACTTATTTCAAATATGAGCTTTTAAACAAAACTAAAAGCTAAAACAACTTTAAAAATACATATTCGTCCTTGTAAAGTGGCTTAACCTTAGCGCGGCCCTGGCCTTGGATCTAATTGTTATTCTAATTTTTTGCCGACCTTTTACGTAATAATGATTTTACTAGGTCAGTTAAAAATACTATTTTTTTAACTGGAAAAAAAAAGTATATTTCAAGCAGAGTATATATAGTGGCATGATCATCTTGCATATACAGTGAAGTCTGCTTATAACGAACCCATTTATAGCGAATTAACGGTTAAAACGAACTATTTTATAATGCACGAAAAAACTTCCTAAGACCAATGCAAATTTTTATCGGTTATAACTAGAGACCGGATTATATGCAACATAAAAATCTTGAAATATGCATGCAAATATGCATGAGAAATGCTTAAAAATATGCATGAAAAGGATCAAAATGTGCAATATTAAATAATAATAAAAGTAGTAATTTTTAGTTTTTTATTTCAAAATCAGCATGAAATTAAGAAGTTATCGACGATGTTTAAATTTAATTAACAATTATTTAACATTTTTTAAAATTATTTAACATTTTTTAAGATTATTTAACATTTGTATTCTTGTACACGTAAACAATAGGGTATTGTTCCAAATGTTGGGTAGTAAGATTGTGTCTTCGATCACTTAAAATATTTTTATAAGTGGAAAAGGACCGTCCCACATCCACCGAGGTAACTGGGCAGTATTTGAATTTAGGTGCTATGTTAGCACTTATTGTTTCTGGCAAAAGTTCACCCGTCCCATTAATAAAACTATCAATTCGATACTTCGACACAAAGGTTCAAAGTCTGGGTTATTGCACAAAATGTTTTCTAACTTTTCTTTAACTCTACGTGGGAATACATCTGGCAATGTGGAGTTTATTTGACGGATTTTATTCATTAACTGAATTGATTCGGTCAACGCCAAACCTCGAGTTTCAAGCTTTTAATACCCGCAGGTATGTGGGAAAAGTGAGTGCTAATCAAAACTATGTTTTTTTTAATATCAGAATCGTTAAATGCTTCCTTGGATTGACGAACTGCCATAGCCTCTGTACTATCGAAGTCATTTACTACACCTTTGAGGGCATCGAAATGTTCATTATAAAAGAGTACAGCTTCAATCCATGTTCCCCATCGAGTTACCACTGGTTCGGGAGGTAAAGGCACATTTGGCAGTTTTTCTTTATAGGCGTTATTACGAGCAGGTGCCTGAAGAAATACTTTCTTTGCTGTTTATTTACATTTCCAAACGTGGATCGTATTTCTTCAGCGAGTCGATGGACTCCGTGAGCAAAACACGTCACATAAATTAATTGTGGATAAAATACTTGGAGGACTTTGGCTGCCTTAATTATATAGGGAGCAGCATCTGAGAGAAATATAAACATTCTTTCATCTGCAGAAGATTCAGGAAATATTTTTTTAATACCCTCACTCACAAATCTGGCGATCGTAGAATGATTTATCTTGTCAAGTTCTTTGCAGGCCACCAAATAGGAAGAAGAAGGCTCTAATCTTAATGCACCCACAATTAAATTCGCAATATAGTGATCACAACTGTCGGTAGTTTCATTAGCTGAAATCCAAATAATGTCATCCTTAAGTTCATTACGTATTTCTTCCAGAACATGTTGGTAAATTGTTGGTATGTAATTTTTACGCAGTGTTGATTCGTCTGGTATTTTTTGATTCAAGCAATATTTTCGCAGAAAATCTTTGAATGTAGGATTTGTAAGTTTGTGGAGAGGAATATTACTTGCAAGCAATGCTTCACATAAACCCAGGCTAAAGTGATTTTTTTGTTTGCCTATAGAAGTGGAATCACTGCTACTTGCTGCTGTTATAAGTTGTTGTCGTGGACCTTTTTTTTGCAATCCTGCGATATGAAGACTTGTCTTGACATGCTGGTCAATTTGAAACTTTTTTGTGCACGAAACATTTTTCTCGCAAACTCGACAATATAAAAGATTTCCGTCGTATGTAAATGTTGCAGGATAATCAGCTACCTAGGAAGAGAGACTTTTTTTTGCGGGTGGCATGTACACGTTAAACTTTAAACACAACACGTTAAAAATTGCAAAAAGACTACACTGATGCAAGCGCGTCAACAATAATGTTAAAACTGATATCTTGTTTTAAAATAAAAATTCGTCTTCGAGAAAATTGTTTATTTGATCCACGCTCAAACAAATATTCTTAGAAACTAACTACTTATCACTTAATATCCCGACCAAGAAACAAAGGAATAAAATACCGATTTTGGGTATTCCCTTGGCACTATAACCTAATCGATGTTTAGACTATTGCAGGTAATATTCCGGCGATAAGATCGGTTCCAGACAGCGACATTAACAATACCCTGAGCAATTCAATTGCCTAGTAATACCAAGAAATATTGTAAATATAGGGAAAATATGCATCATTACTAGATTTTGGGTAAAATATGCAATAATCGGTGAGAATGGTCTAAATATGCAAATGCATATGAAAATATGCAAATGCATATAATCCGGTCTCTAGTTATAACGAACCCAGTTATAACAACTTCCGGATAAAGTGAACCAAATTTGGATGTTTTGTGTCCGTTTATAACGAACCTGCCATTCCCTGCGCTCGATTTTACGCGACTTGATCTAGGGAATTCACCGAAACTCGCTGGAAACCCCTATTCTACTTGTTTCGGCCGCGTCGCTAGTTCGAACAGCATTATTTGCAATTCACTTGTTGTGTTATGCGGTTCTAATGCATATTTGGTCAAAATAGCAAAATGTTTATGTTTTTATTTTAAAATGAGTACACAAAAACATGAAACGTTTACTGTAAAAGACAAACACGATATTATAAGGAAAATAGAAAATGGCATTAAACAAAGTGATGTTTGCAAACAGTTGAATTTAACTAAATCTAAAGTTTCTACCTTATGAAAGAAGAGGCAAGAAATCTTATCAATCTATGATAAAAGAAACTTTAGTTGTAAAAAAGTAAGAAAATCTACACATGACCAGGTCGACTCCTTAATTGGCTTAGTCAAAAACGACATAAATATGTTCCCATTACCGGCTATATTTTATAAGAGAAAGCTAGTGAATTGGGAAGAAAAATAGAGAAAAAAATGTTGAAATTGAACTACTTTTGATCGTTTTCAGTTTTCCTCGCATAATTTGATAAGTAAAAGTTCGCGACTTGGCAACGTCGCACTGCGCTATGGAAAAAATATGGGTTATCGTAAATAAAAGGTCAATATTTATAACAAATCAAATATTTATTAGTCTTCTTCTTCTTCTTCCTACGTTAGGACCATGTCCTGTGTTCACTTCAAAGGTTTCCTAGAAACAATTGCGATGATGAAGACCAGCTCTCATACCATCTTATTGGTGGTCTTCCAAGCGGTAGGAGGTGTGTTTGGTCGCTTCTCTTTTGCAACCTTAGCCAATCGGTCATTTGGCATTCTGTCCACATGGTCTCTCCATTCTCTTCTCCTATTCCTTACCCATCTCACCACATCCTGTATTTCGCACATTTTCCTTATCTCTTCACATCTCTTCCTGTCAAATAAGGTATGTCCTGTTATCGATCTAAGTGTTCGCATTTCTGTTGTTCTTAGGAGTCGTTTTGTTATTGTGTTCTCCGCTCTGGTTTCTATCGCATACGTCATGATCGGTCTTACGCACGTTTTATATATTCTTACTGGTGCTCATATATTTGTTTCTCCTCTCTTAAATATCCTGATATTAATGATGCCTTTGTTGTTTGAGTTTTTACTTCCTCCTTAAGGTTCCTGGTACGTGTTATGTTTGCCCCTAGATATTTGAAGGACATCACTTGTTCTACACTCTGATCATAAATCGCGAGTTTACATCTTTTCGCTCCTTTAGATATTGTAAGGGATTTTGTTTTCTTTACAGATATTTGCGTATTAAACACTTTTGCTGTTTGTTGGAACTTATGTAGGAGTCTCTGTAAGTTATCTTCGTCTTTTGAAATAATTACTGCATCATCGGCGTAGCATATTATTTTTATTTCTTTGTCTCCCAATCGATATCCTCTCCCAATTTTTTTTACTTCGTTTATAATTTCATCCATTATGATGTTAAATAAGATTGGGCTTAGGCTATCTCCTTGTCTGATTCCGGTTGTCATAGGTATTTTATTGCTTAATTTATTTGCCACTCTTACATATGTGTGGTTGTTGATGTTCAACTCTTCGATAGTTTTTATTATATTCGGGTGAATTTCCCTTTTTTGTAGTAGGATTATGACATCAGTTAACCGTACCCTATCGAATGCCTGGGTAAAATCAATGAAACACATAAAGGCTCTCTTATTAAACTCTATGGCTTTTTCGGTAATTTGGCGGATTATAAATATGGCGTCTATAGTAGACCTGTTCTTTCTGAACCCTTGCTGTTCTTCACAGATTCCAGTTAACATTATTTCTTCTGCTAAAATTTTACTGAACAATTTTAGTACCGCACTCATTAAGCTGATACCTCGATAGTTTTTTGGAGATGTCCTTTCTCCTTTTTTGAAAATTGGTATCAGGATGCTTTCTTTCCATTCGGATGGTATAATCTTGGCTGTGAGTATTTTGTTAAAGAAAGTCTGTAATTCTTCTAGTAATTTATCACCTCCATATTTGATCATTTCGTTCTTAATTTCGTGCATGCCCGGGGCTTTTCCGTTTTTTAGTTTCGCTGCCATGTGCTATATTTGATTCAAGAAAATGGTCCTATTTGGTTGGGCAACATTTTCATCTTCATGCTGTATTTCCTGTGTTAATGAATTGGTTTCTGATGGACCATAGAGTTTTTCGAAATATCTTTCCCATTCTACCACCGTAATTTTTGTATTTTGTATGTACTCATTTATTGGTTTTTTTCTATTTCTCAATAGATTCTATTTTTTTTTGTCCTCCATACAGATCATGTTCCATATCGATCGAAAATTTCTCCCAATGCTCTCTTTTGATTCTCTGGATATTCTCGTTGACTCTGTTTCTTACATTTTTATAATCATTGTAACACATGGGCTGAAAAGTCCCGGGCCTAACACATAGATGGCGCTAGTTTTATTGCAGTCACCTTTTTTTCAGTTAATACTAACCTTCAAAAGACAGCTGTTAAAATTTCATGATATTCTATTCATTAGTTTGTGAGTTATTGTGCTAAGAGTGACGCTACTTTTGTTATTTTCAAAACAATGGATCAAAAACAATTTCGTGTTTTAATTTTACACTGCTTCTTGATGGGAAAAAAAATACCGTTCAAGCGAAGCAATGGCTTGAAAAGTGTTATGGGGACTCCGCTCCATCAGAAACAACAATAAAACGTTGGTTTGCTGACTTCAAACGTGGTCGTAGAGACACCGATGATGCAGAACGCAGTGGACGTCCAAATGAGGCGGTAACACCAGAAAACATCAAAAAAATCCATAAAATCGTTTTGAATGATCGAAAAGTGAAGTTGCGTGAGTTAGCTGACATCGTAAAGATATCAAAAGAACGTGTTGGCTTTATATTGCATGAGCATTTGACTATGAGAAAGCTCTGTTTAAAGTGGGTGCCGCGTTTGCTCACTGTTGATCAAAAACAAGAACGTGTTGATGATTCTGAGCAGTGTTTGGCCATGTTTAAACGTAACAAACCGGAATTTTTGCGTCGATATGTGACAATGGATGAAACATGGATCCATTACTTCACTCCGGAATCAAAACGATCGTCATCTGAGTGCACAGCAACTGGTGAACCTCGTCCAAAGCGCCCGAAAGCACAACAATCGGCTGGAAAGGTTATGGCCTCGGTATTTTGGGATGTGCGTGGTGTAATATTCATCGACTATCTTGAGAAAGGAAATACCATCAACAGTGAATATTATATAGCGTTATTGGAGCGTTTGAAGGCCGAAATTGCAAAGAAACGACCGCATATGGCAAAGAAAAAAATTTTGTTTCATCAAGACAACGCACCGTGTCACAAGTCAATCAAAACAATGGCAAAACTACATGAATTGAACTTCGAATTGCTCCCACATCCACCGTATTCGCCAGATTTGGCTCCCAGCGACTACTGGCTGTTCGCAGACCTGAAAAAAATGCTCGCCGGTAAGAAATTTCGCACGAATAAAGAGGTTATCGCTGAAACTGAGGCCTATTTTGAGGCAAAAGATAAATCGTTCTACAAAAGTGGTATTGAAATGTTAGAGCGGCGCTGGAATGATTGCGTTGCTCTTGATGGAGATTACGTTGATGAATAAAGCTAATTTTGAACCAAAAAAAAATACCGTGTTTTCTTTGTTAGGCCCGGGACTTTTCAGCCCATGTGTTATGTTATAGCATTGGCTCTGTATTGTAGGTACGATTTTCTTTTTTCTTCAGCTAATGTCTTAACTTCTTGTTTGAACCAAGGCTTTGTGTTTGGTTTTCCCCCTTTCTTTATAGTCCTTCTTCCAAATGTTTCTTCTGCTGCTTTTAGCATATTAGTTTTTAGTTTTGTCCATGCCGTTTCTATGTCATCGGACTCTCGAATATCATTTGTTGCTATTTTTTCTGTTAACCTTTGTTGATATAGATATTTGGTTAAGTCGTCGGATAGAGATTCTATATTGATTTTGCTTATTTGTTCGACGGGTTCGCTACGAAGTCGTTGCATGGTTGTTCGTATTTTTGCTATTACAAGATGGTGATTTGTTCCAGCATTGGCGGAAGCTAAAGTCTAAAGTTCTCACGTCCTGTATTCTTGTTGGATGAATATTTCTATTTGTGATTACGTAATCTATTGTTGATCTTTGTCCACGTGTGTTTATTAGTATTCAACATAAATAAGTAGCATATTAATTAATATCGGAGACTTGGTTTCTTATCACTCCAGTATTTACTAAATTACATTTAGTAGTCGTCACATTTTATTTTGAACTTTGAATTTTTTTTTTTTTATGGGTCTAGCACACGTGCTGCAGGGAAGTCCCTAAAGCGCTCCAGGAGCGGCACGAGTGCGGAAAAAGCGATTCACGTTGTTCTTGAATCGCTGTAAATTGTACTCGGTGGGAAACACAGCGCTGGGCAAATTATTCCAAAGGGGTGACGTTCTCCATATAAAAGATTGCTTGAAAAGCGTTGTACGCGGAGTAACAAGCTGAACCTCATACGCATGTGAAGCACCAGCGCGACGTGTATTTCTAACATGCACCGCTTTGGGGGGAATTAAGCGGGCTACATCCTTCGAACACTTTCCATGAAAATACTTGTAGAACAGACTCAAGTCGCCAACCGTTCTTCGATGTTCCAGCGAATCAAGGCCGCCGGTCAATTCCGGGTCCCCAATCAGACGGACCGCTCTTCTCTGAACAGAATCCAACAAAGCCCTTTTGAAATCACTCAATTTTTCCATATCTAAAAGACTTCTGCAACCGGTACATTTCAGATTTCCATCAGGAATTTTAGATTAAACTATTTCATTGATTGTTGTTCAGACATATGTCTTCTGCATAGATTTCATATACCATCTTTATTTAATCGTAGAAATTATATATGAGTTGAATTTTTATTTAAGGTTTATAGATCCCTTATCTCATGTACTGAGCATGGATGTAAAAATAAACGCCGAAATAAGACGAAGCAATTCACTTAGTTCCTTTATTTTCAATCTTGTCAGGGACAGAATAGTAGAAAATCTTCCAAAAACTAAAAGATACAAAATGGGCAACACACACCTCCACACAATCTGCTACGCCGATGATGCACACCTCATCTCCGATTCTGAGGACAACCTTCAGTCCCGCAGTTTCCGTCAATTTGGAAGCGAGAAAACTAAACGTGGTTACTAACACAACGAAGACAAAATGTATGGTAGCTTCAAAAGGATTGTGAAGAGGCAAGCTGGAGATCCAAGGAAGTATTAATAATTTTAAATACTTGGGAACAATGATAACAAGCTACGAAGACCTAAACAGGGAAGAAAAACAACAGTCTATAAAGGCATAGCCGGTTGCTTGACGGATATAGTGCGGAAAAATAAATACTTCACGGTGGAAAGTAAAATAAGAATATCCAAAATATCAGTGACACCGATCCCCATATATGCTGTAGAAACAATAGCTGACACATGTAAAACAGCACAAATGATGAGGACAACAGAAATTAAGGTTATTAGAGACATACATGGAAAAAACTATCCAGAGACAGAATCCGTAACAAAGATCTACAAGATCCAAGAAATATCCAAATGGACCAGAACTAGAAGAAAACAATGGGATAAACACGTAGATCGGATGGACGACAACAGACTAGTAAAAAGAGTCGAACTATTGCGGTAGAAGAACTAGGGGGCAGACCTCCGAAAAGGTAGAACAAATGCCGGACGTCCACATCGGACGAGGCCTAATGTGCCTACTTATATGATACATGATATAAGAAAGAAGATTGCTCTAAAATATTATCCCAAATAAATTTTCATGTTCCTTCACGAACTACCAGACTTGCTCCTATGTTCTACTTGCCTACACTACTTCAAATTTATTAATTAAAATACCACTATATCAGTCTGTGAATACCTTTAATAAAACCTGCATTGACATTAATCTGTGCGGCCTATCTTCATCTCACTTTACCAACGCCTTAAGAGGAAAATTACTGCAAAATCTGTAAATAAGTTTGTTCTTACTTTACTAAATAATTGGATATTTAATTTTATTTTGTTATGTCTTTATTCTACCATATATCATGTGATACTGTCTCACTGTTACGCAATAATAATATTGTTATTATTATTAGTAGTAGTAGTAGTGTATACACTACCATCAGAAAGTATATGCCCACCTAGTTATTTTAGTTCCAAGACAACAAAAACCCAGATAATATATTTTTTTAAATTTTCTTGAATTATTATTATCACATTATTTACAGTCTAGAAAATCAGAAAAATATTCATGATTTTCCAGGATTTTTCTCATCTATGTGACCACCTTTGTTTTTAATTACCGCTTTACAGAGTTTCGGCATTCTGTCCAATAGTTTCTTCAGAGTTTCCCGGTTATTTTAACACATTCTGCTTGTAAAAGTTCCCACAAGTGATTTTCTGATGTTGGATTGAGTTTTTGAACACACCTGTCCATATGGTCCCACAGCAATTCGTTGGGGTTCAAGTCGGGTGATTGTGGAGGCCAAGTCATCACTTCCAGAACGTCATCGGATTTCCATTGGTCCAAAAGTTTTCTAATTTGTTTAGCAGAATGTTTGGGTCGTTGTCGTACTGAAAAATAAATTTCCCCTGAAAAGTATCTCTTCCAGAAGGAAGCATTTGAGTTAGCAAAATTTCTTAATACTGTTCTTTTCGCATGATTCCTTCTATCCTAATGATTTTTCCAACTTTACCGTTGCCAAAACAACCCCAAACCTTTACTAAACCTCCACCATGTTTTACTGTAGGCAACTAACAGGCTTCCAACATCCTCTCTCCAGCTGACCGCCGCACGTAAACTCGTCGATTTGAACCAAAAATTTCGAATTTAGATTCATCGCTCCAAAGGACGGAATTCCATTGTTCTGATGTCCAATTTTCATGTTCTCGGACCCATTTTAATCGTTTACGTTTATTCACTTGCCTAAGAAGTGGTTTCCTCACTGCAACTCTCCCGTGTAGTCCACCTTCTGCTAACCTGTTCTTCACGGTTGTCACGCTGACGGAGATGGGCCGCTTCAGGTTTACTTGAGCCGTGATTTCTGATGCGGTTGATTGCGGACATTGTTCTCTCTCTCTGTCTTCAGCGGGAGTCGTTTTTCGAGACCTTCCTGAACGTTTTTGGTTGCGAGTCCCATGTCCCACAGAAATTTTTTTACGATGTACTCCACGCTTCTCCTTGGCATCCGCATATCACTCGCGATTTGTCGACTCGAGTGACCATTTTGATGTGTCGCAATTATCAGAGCCCGATTTTCAACGAAAACTTCTTTCGTTTTTGGCATTTACACAAAACAATTGAGCCTGTATCACTGACAAAGTACTGTTTGCGAATGGTTAATTTCCAAAAGGACAATGGTATTTATAGCATAGTTTTGATCATAAAATGTCACTAGGAATTTCCATAATCCCTAGAAACTTGAAATGAGTTCTTACTTCAACTGGAATTCTTAGAAGTCGCCTCAAAACGATTATCATGCAAAACTTGGAAATTTGTTTTAATTGAATTTTAATTTGTGATTTCACCAAAAAGGCTTATCTAAACAATTTTATGATGGACACTTGTTAAGAACAATTAAATTTACCTAATAAAAGGGTTTAATTAGGGATTAAATTTGGGTAGTTGCATTTGAATTTCTAGGTGGGCAAATACTTTCTGACGGTAGTGTATACTCCTTATTTCTGAATATTTTATTTAGAATTTTAATGAACTTTGATATCAGTCACTGAAATGTTTATTCAGAAGTTCTGGATCAGGTTCAAAAAATCTTTAGATTACTTACATCACTGTTGTTGTTTTCTTTCCAGAATCTGGTCCGAGACCATCCTGGGACTCGACCACTCACCGCAGCGCCTCTGCCACCAACGTAGATGTGTCCCCGACCCGTAGGCGCGTTGAGAGGTTCAGATTGTCGGATATTGATTACGATCCTACGCCATATTTACCAGCTGCTTACCAGCCTGGTGGAGGACTTAAGAAAAATAAGGAGGGGGAGAGCTATAAGGAGATATCTAGGAGATTAGACTGTAAGTACCTGTTATTATTTATTATCAAGAACCAGCGCATAATAGTTTCAAAACGGTCGTTACTATCATTACTATGAAGAAGAGTCTACTTCAAAGACACCCTAGAGAGAAAGAATTATAGGTGTGTGTGTGTATGTGTGTGTATGAAACGTCTTTTCTACGCATAAATGCGTCATATTGTCTGTATACATATACACTATACGTAAACGTATAGTGGAGTATGCGCCTTTCCCTTTTTGATGAACAAATTTAATGTAAAACAGAGATCTTCGATAACTTTTTTTATCGACACGATTCCGCAATGAACTTTTGACACAATATTTCTGATACCGAAACAAAGAAAATCCTGATGGAAAATCTTTACTTGGATTTCTTCAAAAGATTGGTCTTTTTTGATAGGCTGGACTACAGTGGTTGTTGCATCTCTTCAGCTCACTCTAAAAACTCTTTTTCTTTTGTCTTATTCAGAATTCCAATGTGCGTTTCAGGCGTATTACTTTTTACAATGATTCAGTTCAGTAATTTAATTGAAGTATTAGGTGTGTCTCCAGTTGACTGGACGAGTTACCCATTTTTATAACAGCCTGTATAAGGTCTATCCAGTGTTGTCAAGGGATCATCATTACATGGCATATAGAGTTTTTAAATAAAGCGGGAAATATCTGAGACCCACTTTCCATTCGAGATTCCTCGTATGTATGTATGTACAGGGTGGTCCAAATTGGACACTTTTAAAGGTAAACCCCTTTATCTAAAGGAGATAGACGAAAACTGATGTCGGTGTCTGAGGCTCAATTTTTATGATAAACGCAATGTACCGTTTCAGATATACTGGGTGTTTTTCAAAAATCTGCACTTTGGAAAAACGTTTGTAATTATTTTCCTATTGAAAATTTTTGATTTCTGTAAAAACATTCTCAAAGGATTTTTTCACGTGGATTTCAACAGGGTAAGTTACATTTTTTTTTACAACTAATATTTTAATAGTTATTAACGCAAATATATATTTTTTAAACGGGATACCTGTATATTCTTATCCGAATAGAGTATTAAATTACCATTCTAAAAATATAGCACGCTTTATATTTTGCTTAAATCTACTTCAAGATATAAAGGTTTTCAGTTTTTACGCGAGTGTTAAATGTACATTTTGTGAAATAGGCTTTGAACGGAGCGGCAATATCAATTGTTTACCGATAGCAGTCAAATCGTAAAAAAAATCCCAAAAGTAACTATAAGTGTCATAACTACCATGAAATTTACTAAATGCTATAGTACGAGGCTGGTTTGAAAAGTTCGTGCAAAAATAAAAACTACTTATGTGTTTGGGGTAAACCTTTTTTATTTCTCGACATAGTCTCCTTTTAGGCTTATCCCTTCCGAATAATAGGATTTGTCCAAGTCTGCAAAATATCCATTAGTGTCTGCAATCACCTCCTCGTTTGAATAAAATCTTTGTCCCGCCAGCCATTTCTTCAAATTGGGGAACAAATAGTAGTCCGAGGGAGCCAAGTCTGGAGAATAGGGGGGATGTGAAACGAGTTGGAATCCTATTTCCATTAATTTTGCGACCACAACTGCTGAGGTGTGTGCTGGTGCGTTGTCGTGATGGATAAGGACTTTCTTGTGGGCCAATCGCGGGCGTTTTTCTTGCAGCTCCGTTTTCAAACGGTCCAATAACGATGAATAATATTCACCTGTAATAGTTTTACCCTTTTCCAGATAGTCGATGAGGATTATCCCTTGCGAATCCCAAGACAGTCGCCATAACCTTTCCGGCCGAAGGAACGGTCTTCGCCTTTTTTTGGTGCAGATTCCCCCTTGGTAACCCATTGTTTAGATTGTTGTTTGGTCTCAGGAGTATAGTAATGTATCCATGTTTCATCCACAGTGATGAAACGACGCTTAAAGTCCTCCGGATTCTTCTGGAACAGCTGCAAACCATCCTTGCAACACTTCACACGATTCCGTTTTTGGTCAAGCGTGAGCAATCGCGGCACCCATCTTGCGGATAGCTTTCTCATGTCCAAATGTTTATGCAAAATATTATGTACCCGTTCAGTCCACAGCACTAGCAATCTCACGCACCTTAACTCTTCTGTCATCCATCACCATATCATGGATTTGATCAATGATTTCTGGAGTCGTAACCTCCACAGGCCGTCCAGAACGTTCAGCGTCACTTGCGCCCATATGGCCAGTCCGAAAATTTTGAAACCACTTATAAACTGTTCTAATCGAAGGTGCAGAGTCACCATAATGTTTATCAAGCTTCTCTTTAGTCTCCTGAGGCGTTTTGCCTTTCATAAAGTAATGTTTAATCACCACACGAAATTCTTTTTCGTCCATTTCTTGAAAATCACTCGACTTTCTTGATTCACACGAATGCCAAACACAAAGAAATAGACCAATATGGCTGAAACTCGGTGTGCGTTCATTCCAGAGATGCTACTAACTAAACATGACCTCGATACGCGCCGGTGGTGCCATCTCTCGGACTTTGCACGGACTTTTCAAACCAGCTTCGTACTTTAAACTACTTAGACAATAAAACAAAAAAAACAATAATACAATTTATTCCGAGTAGAGCAAACTAAAACAGATGTCGACCAGTTTCATTTACACATAGGCGGCATCTTTTCTGGACACTTCTTACTGAGTTGATTAGTTCAGGAAGTGTGAGAGCTGCAAAACTTTGTATCACTGCGACTTCTAACTCTTGCCTGGTATTTGTCGGCAATTTAAAAATTAGGTCTTTCAATCTTCCCCAGAGATAGAAGTCCATGGGTGTTAAATCCGGTGAACTTGCTGGCCAACGGTTCGGACCTTGGTTGGCTATCCAATTATTGTCGAAATTGGCCAATAAAAAATTATTGATAACTGCAGCGTTATGAGAGGGTGCCCCGTCGTATTGAAAAATATATTTCCAAGGTCCATTAACGGCAGTTCATCAACAAGAGGTTTTATTTGCTGCCTTAAAATTTCTAAATATCTCTGAGAGGTGAGTGTTCCTTCGTAAATAAATGGACCTGTAACCCTGCCTCTAAAAATTCCTGCCTACACATTAAATCCAAATCTGCCTTGATTTCTTTGCTCCACAACTAAATGAGGATTTTCTTGTGCTCACGTATAAGAATTGTAACGGTTAAAAAATACCTGCATTGCTTACATAAGCTTCGTCTGTCCAAATGCAACTTAATGAAAAATTCGGAACATGGTTACAATTCTCCAGAAACCATTGGCAAAAATCCGTTGAAAATCTCCGTCTCTAAGGTGATTAACTGTTCTTGTCCTATATGACCTGAATTTGGGCTTCTTCATAGTACGACTTACGTTAGTTCTTGGTAGTTCAGTGGATTCTGTTAACTGCCATGTTGAAGTGTTGGGATTATTTCCGATAGTTCCTAAAACGACTATTTCTTCTAACTCCTTATCCCTGTTTGATGCATAATTTTTGGATCGTTTCTTTTCAAACTGGCCACTATTAACAAGGTTATGTCGCAATCGAGCGAATATGTCCTTGAGGGGTTGACACCTCTCTGGATACTGTTCGTAGTACAAATTACTTGCCGCTTCCGAATTTTCTTCGGTTTGTATGAAACACACTATCATATCCCATTTTTCGTAATTTTCAAACTTCATTGCGATTTATTTGACAATTCAATAACCGACACTGAAGTAAAATTTGACAACTACGAGTAAACAGTTGAATTAAACCATATGGCCGCTCCGTACAAAGCCTACTTCACAAAATGTGCATTTAAAACTCGCGTAAAAACTGAAAACCTTTATATTTTGAAGTAGATTTAAGCAAAATATAAAGTGTGCTATATTTTTAGAATGGTAATTTAAAGCTCTATTCGGATAAGGAAAAATATACAGGGTATCCCATTAAAAAAATATATTTTTGCGTTAATAACTATTAAAATATTAGTTGTAAAAAAATGTAACTTACACTGTTGAAATCCACGTGAAAAAGTGCTTTGAGAATGTTTTTACAGAAATCAAAAATTTTCAATAGGAAAAGAATTACAAACATTTTTCCGAAATGCAGATTTTTGAAAAACACGCTGTATATCAGAAACGGTACTAGATATCGATATGCGGTTTTCACCATTGAGTCTATCATAAAAATTGAGCCTCAGACACCGACACCATTTTTCGTCTATCTCCTTTAGATAAAGGGGTTTACCTTTAAAAGTGTCCAATTTCGACCACCCTGTACATACATGTATATGTGCAACCAAGTAAAAATAACTTCCCAGGTCGAACAACACCCTCTATACTTTACGATTTTGTTATAGTTTATATATAGTTTTTTTTTTCAACAGGTAAAACAGAATATATTAGAAACTTACTTCACGATTCTGCTAGCATAACTATCCCCCTCAGAAGTAGCGCCACAGCCCCTAGAAATCATTTCAATCATAATAAAGGTTATAAGATTGTTTGTTTAAAAACTGTGTGAGCTCTCCGCTTGAAAAAACAATAATATTACCATTGCCAAGCAGGGTGTTTAGTTTATTGTTTGAATTATAACTAACAAAACACAGCAGTCAAGAAACAGAAATGATACGGCATGTTTTAGCATCTTTTTGGATGCTCGTGTTTGTGTGCTTGTAATTTCAAAATGACTTCAGCGTATGATGTAACGATGCCTTAACTAAAACAAAAGAAATCGTACCTGTTTGTCACATGTCACTCAAACACAGAAAAATTAAGCTAAATTGTGATGTCGAGCTCGTTTATTAACGCACGGCCGCCACGAGCAGAGGTCGCGAGCCACAAACCCAATCGTAAGGTCACGACGCTGCACGCGCGCTTTTGCGTTACGGTAAAGTTTATTTTATTAAACCAGTTTCTTCGTAAGAGCAAGGCTTGGGCCGACTTCAAACGTATTATATTTGGTGTATTAATTAATAATTACAGCATATTTCGTGCATTTTTCGTTAAAGCGACGTTTCCTTTGCTAATATTATTTTATATTTTCTTTTATAAGTAGGTAGGTACAAATTTCTTAAGATTAAAAGAAGATATGACGTTTTCTTTGCTGCTTTTTTGTATAATAACTATAGATTTTGTTCATACAGTGATTTTGTATTAATTAGAAACACATGGTGCGACGACTGCATCTGAAATTTATTTTTGTTTCTTTTTTGGGATGAAAATTGTATACATCTGATCGAGACTGATGATATTTTTAACATGCAGGCTGAAAAGTTTTCGGTCTAGCTACTTAAAACACATTTTTTTTTTTTGCAAAATTCTACTTTATTCACAACATAGTCTCCTTCAAAGGCGATACAATCAGTCTAACGCTTTTTCTAACATTTATATACATATTTATCTTTGCTTTCAAAACAGGCCTCAGTTTCGACGATAATTTCTTCATTGGAGCCAAAACTCTATCTCGCGAGCATTTTTTTGAGGTCTGCGAATGGTAATAGTCGCTGGGGGCCAAATCTGGAAAATACGATAGATGAGGAAGCAATTCAAACTTCATTTCATGCAATTTTGCCATCATAACTATTGATTTGTGACATGGTGCATTGTCTTGATGAAAGAGCACTTTTTTCTTGTTCATTTTGTCGCTTCAGGCAGTTTTCACCGGCTGCTGTCCACTGAGCTGACTGCCGATTTGATTCCGGTGTGTAGTGGTGGTTCCAGATTTCATCCATTGTCATATATCGCATGAAAAAATCGTTTTTATTGCGCTTAAACAGGTCTAAACAGCTCTCAGAATCATCAACACGTTGTTGTTTTTGGTGCTCTGTAAGCAAACGCGGTAGCCATTTCGAACAGAGCTTTCTCATGCCCAAATGTCCATGCAAAATATGACCAGCACGTTTATGTTTTCCGGTGTAACCACCTCACCTGGGCGCCCAGGGCGTTCATCATCATTTATGTCTGTACGACCGCGTCTCAATTCAGCATACCAGTAAATGAAGAGTGATTTTCCAGGCTCAGAATCCCCGTAACACTTATCAGACCATTGCTTTGCTTCAGCAGTATTTTTTCCCCATCAAAAAACAGTGTTTAATCAACACACGAAATTTGATTTTTTCATTTTTTTTGAAAATATCAAAAGTAGCGTAATTAAAACCACTGTAACTTGTAAACTAATCGTCGAAATGTCATGAAATTTTGACATGTTTCGTTTGAAGGTTGGTACTTCTTAAGAATCGTATGAAATTTTTGAAAAGGACATCTATGTGTCAGGCCAAAATCATTTCAGCTTACGTGTTATATTGATAAGATTCGACAAATGTTAAAATTAAAAGTGATCCATTGTTTTGAAAAAAATTATCTAAAACCACTCCAAATCGCGTCACTTTTAATAGAATAACTAAATGATGATTTAAATCGTCGCAAAAAAAAAAAAAATAAAAATTGCAACTAAGTAGGTCGTTTACAAGTTACAAGGTGGAAGTGTGCCAAGGCAAAACGTAAATTTCGTACTAGTCCGCATTTAATAGAGTTTCTTTAAAAATCTTTTAAATATTTTAAGTTAAATTTTATATAAAAAAAAAAAAATGACGGATTCCGGAAATAACGGCATAACTTCAGTTGCGGTAAACTTGGATCTTCACTTTTCTTTTAGACAAGGTAATTCGATTTCAGTAGTATATCTGCGAAGTGTAAATTTGTACTATTGTCCTCTCATAATACTTATAACAGCTTATGCTAACATTTTGTTCTTTAATTTAAAACCTCCTCTTCTCAACAATACCATTGTCTACCTCTCTAGGCCCCGCTCCACAACCTCCAAGAAGACGTCGCAACCCTCCGACAGAACTGACGATCCCGTGCGAATTCTGCGATACTCCCATCCCCCACGAGGACCTCATTGAGCACGAGACCGGCTGTAGACCGGATTTGGCAAGATTTAACCCTCGTAGAGCCAGGTATGTTGATAGCTCAACGTTTAATCTGATTAACATGGTCTAAAATGTTATTGGCTTTACCTCAGTTAGTAAACTTCGTTCTCGTTTTCTAAATGGGAATTTTAAAGCCTCGCCTTATATTAGTTCCTAAAACAATCATTTTCTTTTATAGAAGTACGATTCCAGCTGTCGACGAAGACGACTATTTCGAAGCACCCGCGTATGAGGGAACCCCCGCGCATGAGGACGCCACCTAGGTCCGACAGTCCGGACTCGGAAGAATTGCCTTGTGAATTTTGCGATCAGCAGGTACCTGCCTCTCAGTTGTGGAGGCATCAGTTGACCTGTACTTCCTCAGCATAAGTAGATTTATTAAATTTTTGTTCAAATTGTGGGGTTATTATTTTGTATTATTATTATTATTTCTTTTTTGTTTGACAGGTTATTGGCCTTGTTGTTTATTTTAGTGAAATAGTTATCTTTTCTAAATAATATGTAACTTTGAAATGAGGATTATAAAAAAAACGTTGGGTTACGCTTCTGCTAACAGTCATCTGCAAAGACGTCAGGAATTTGTCTCAATTTTAGTTATGTCTTAACCTCAGCCCCGTTACAAGACCCGTCATTACATAGAAGTGCTCTACTGCCACCTTCATGTTCAACTAACATAAATAGTGTATTGCAACTTCATGAGAAAGAATTACTAAAGGTGAAGTTAAAACTGAACTTCCTCACTATCTGAATTTTTTATATGGAAATACTGAAACTTAAAACACAGAAATAACAAATTTTGAAACTTGACAGGGTGGCAGTTTTTAGGGTTCAATTTTAGACAGTGAATAATTAACTCGTTGAGGATCAACTAGCATATAAAATGAGATCAAGAATGGATCCTTGAGACATACGCCAAGTGACACCCGAGGAAGCTGGATTCCGTTTCATTGATTTTCTCAGTTGGTTTCTTCGAAAGAACTAGTTTCCCATAAATTGACAGGCCTTTATCTTGAATCAAATCAATTGAATTCCAGCCATCCACGACAAATCTCATTATATGTTAAAAAGTAAGAGTGACAGAATACAGCCCTGTCTGACGCCGGCTTGTACGTTAAAGGAATCGGAAAAATTCAGTTTAATTCTGCCATTTATGTTCTCATACAGGGATCGGAAAGGTTTACAAGATATGTATATAGGTGTTCCCATACTGATTAGTTTCAACCAGAGTTTATTCCACTGTATGCAGAAGAGTGTTAGATAAGAGAAAATCATGACGTTTTAAGGGTACTGTAGTCCGCCCAAAGTATGTATTTGTATCCACTCAAAAAAAATGCAACAGATGAAGGAAACAACGCTAAAACTTTGAGTTATCATTACTCATTTAGCTAAGGAACAACAAAATTATCGGTGTAAGGGCAATAAAATTGAGAATCGTCACTGTTCATCCGTTGATCCATTATAAAGTATGCTCAAAACATAAACTTGTGGCTTTGTATTAGGATCAAGTTTAGGAGTCATCTGAACTGCTCCTTGTTTTGAATTGTCATTGACACAGATACCTTGGGTGGACAATAAAAAATTATATTACACATATATAGTTATGTCAATTTAAATAGGATCAACTACATAGACGTAACTAGGTTCAGCTTTTTTTAGGGGGCTAATTTTAACTTTAAGAGGCCTAGCCTGCTCAAACCACCACCTTGTTACGTCTATGACCAACAATGGTAAGCATAGAAGTGTAAAATTTTAAAAATGATACTTAATGGGAAAAAAGACATAGAAATACCTCCATTACTTCTAAAAGGTTGTCCTATTTTCCAGGACAGCTTGTACGAAGTGCGTTTCAAAAGTAGTTAATAAAATGAGAACGATTGTTGTTGTTACTTTATTTTTCTTCAAACTGGGATTTCAGCCAGTTGTGAACTCTTCAGTTTCCTCGAATCGTTTAGATGCAAGCCAGTTCTTGAGGTGTAGGAAGAATGCGAGCGGGACCATAAGAATAATCAAAAATCTCCGGACATAAGGCCTGCCACTCCTCTGTTCATCGTGCAGCGGCCTTCCTTAAACCTACGACAGCCTTGTTTGCCGTTATGTCCACTTGCATTCAAAAATTTAAACACTGATCCGATTTCATAACTGAGGATCTGCAAGTCACGCAAAGATAAACAAGATTTAATTGACGACAATATGGCGGTTATATTCTGGTACCGAACCAATTAAAGCCAATAAGCATGCGCGACCTGATCAGTTTACAATCAATCGACTCTTACTTTCGAAACGCACCTCGTATTTTAAAATATTAAGAATCTTTTTAGAATTTTCACTACCGGCACCTATATGAGAGGTCTTTTAAATAATAAGTTTTTGTTATTGTTGCGCCTTATTATTGTATTTTTTTTATATAGGATAGATCGTGCACTTGGTTTAGACGGGTAATAGGATTTTACAATGGGACCATCGTAAGTTTGATCCCCGATAGACCCATTTGCTATAATAATTTTAAGGCCAATATATTATGGGCATTTCACGTCTTATAGCCCCGTCTAACGAGAAAAAAACGAACGGGATACCTTTTAAGGGTCTCAAGCAGTGACATATTCACCATTTTATTTTTCTCTAATATTGCAGTTTTTATAAGCAGATCTCAAAAGCTTGGCAAATAGCGACCCGACAAAATATTTACGTAAAAAAAGTAAAAAATGCTGTTTAAAGTCTACAGAACTCCTGAACTGTATTTTTCATTCCTCATTTTGCTTCACAACAGCTGAAGTACAGTCGAAGCATCAACTATCGGGTGAAATTAATACCAAGTGGGGAGTGCGTCAGGGTTGTATTCTATCGCCTTTATTGTTCAACCTCTATTCGGAGGTGATATTCAATCAAGCACTCACTGGTACCACTGAAGGAATCAACATCAACGGCGTTAACATAAATAACATCAGATACGCCGATGATACATTAATTATTACTAATAACGGAAAAGATCTACAAAAACTTATGGTTAAAGTAATTAACACTTGCAAACAGTTTGGTTTAAGGAAACATTACACTTTCTCGGTCGAAAGTATTAATAATTTTTATGGGACTGATAAATTTTAAAAAAAAAAAAACATTTTTTGAGTCCGTAATTTTTCTGACATATATTTTTAAGAATTCAAATACAAGAAAAAAAATTGTACATAATTTTTTAAATGATTTTTTTGTAGGAGTTTTTTGCAGCCTGATCTGCTGGCGTGCACGATTGCGGCGCACTGGAACGTCTAAAAAAAATATCCTTAGAAAAAGTATGGCTATGGCCCCAGTAGTAGTAGACTACGATTATTTTGTTTGAGCAGAAATTCACAAAATAGTGGACCTCCAAAGTTGGTGGTCTCAAAAATAGCATTTTTTTTTGAAAAAAAGAAAACATTAAAAATTGAGTTACTCACTGCTCCGGTTGTTGATGGAAGGGAAAAGAAGTGCGGGGTGTCGAAAATGTTCCTGGCTGAAAAATATACGAGATTGGACAGGTCTGGATATCCATACTTTATTAAGAATTGCCCAGGATAGGGAAGAATTCGCCGTGATTACAGCCCAATTTCAGTAATGGAGATGGCACCATAAGAAGAAGAAAAATTGAGGAAAAAATTAAGCAATCTTTTTTAGTCTAGTTTATACTGGTGCTATTGTTGTGTAGAAGAACATATTAAAATTTCAGACCGGTCGGTTCAATGGTGTTTAAGTTATTGTGCACGCCGATTACAAAAACGTTGTCTTGAGAAAAACGGATTTTAAAGTTTTGACGAACGAATTTTCGTATATAAAATCTACTTACGTTCAATCAACTATGCCTGCTGCATACAAAATTCCTTCCGACTCCTCATACGCCCCGTTCTCAGGTGTTCTTTCGTCTCTCCGTGCGATGCTGACCTCTCTCTCAATTCAGAAGTTTTTACAATTTTTTGTCCAGATGTACTGGCCAAATTAAAAATACTTTCATCTGAAAATTGATTACCATAACACTGTTTTTTACGTGGTCTACACACTCCCTTCGAACTAAATTTCCATTATTTTTTTATCCATTTTGCACAATATTAGCCGAGACGTTTACTGAGTGATGTTAGCCCAGCGAGCGATATTTTCGAACTGAGCAGGCCAGCGTACCATTTGCTTTGGAGTTACAGTTTTGCCTCAAACTGAAAAGATCTTATACCCATTATATTAAGCTTTCCTTTCACTTGCTTCTATTTTTCTTAGAATCGTAAAAGTAGAAGCAGATGCTCGACGCAGGTAGAGCAAAACCGTTGTAAACGGTCGAAAGGTAAGTTGGCACGCCGCGCGGTCAATTTGGCCTGCCTTACACTTGGCGCTATATCCTCTATAACTTCGAAAGTATTTGAAATTTTCAGAGAGAATGTTATCGAAATATAAGGCTTTCCAATAGGATACTTTCTAAAAAGTCGATTTTTCCTACCCAAGAAAATGTAATATTCCCTTAAGACTCAACGCAAATAAAACAAAATATATGATTATAAGCAAACAATGTAATATTGAAATTGGTGATATTAGTCACCGGCACAAAGGCAGAGAGAGTTGATAAGTTGATATATCTCGGTAGCAATATCAACGACCACTGAGAACCTACTGTGGAGCCGCATTTATAAAGAACAAAAAAAATCTTAACTAATCACGACTTTTCATCGAAACTACAGATGAAAATGGTAGGTTACTATGTCTTTCCGGTTCTCTTGTACGGCATGGAAGAGCGGACGCTAACTGAAGCAATACGTAAACGTCTGGAGGCATTGAAGATGTGGATGTATCAACCACTGCTGAAGATCAGTTGGATGGACAGAATTAGTAACAACAGCGTCCTCACTCGCGTAGACAAGGACTTGAAGGTAGTCACGACTATCAAGCGAAGAAAATTAGAATATTTTGGCCACATTATGAGACATCCAGAAAAATACGAAATCTGATTATAAAGGGAAAGATTCCAGGCAGACGTGGCCCAGGGAGAAGGAGAATAATCGTGATTGAAAAATTTGAGGCAGTGGTACGGAAAGTCTACGGTTCAACTCTTCCGAGCGGCTGTCAATGGTAGCCAACGATCGTTGAACGGTCATGGTACCCGAAGAAGAAGATATTTGTAGGCTTTAACTGAACCTACACCGGATGTACTCTCCATGCGCCTTAACAACCCAGTCTCAGCACCAATGTGACGCTGCCTGCTGAGCAAACAACCGTTTCATAGAAGCCCTCACAATTGAGAAACAATGCTCGTTCCCTTGTTGTCATTTACGTTGGCATTGTCGATAACAAGTCCTGCTCTGGAGCAGCATTTCACCGTTTTGTTATTGGTCTTTACAATATAGGTTAAGCAATAGGTAAACCATACAATGATACATTAATAAATGTTCATGATCAAATAGGATGGGGTGAAACTGATCTCCAACCAGTAGGCGGCGACACATTGGTGTGCTGCAGCTGCTGGTGTATATAAATATAATACCGAGTCCTCCAAGGTCTTTTCTATGTTACATATTATAAAACGCAACGTCCCTCTCTCTCTCTATCCGTTAGTGCTTATCGCTCGAGAACCACTTATCTGTTTTGTTTTTTTTTTAAATTCATATATATGTTATCTGGCCAGGTTTTAGTATATATTTTGTTACGTTAGGTAACATAAGGAATAAGCAGTGACGATAACGGTGAATTAAGTCGAAAAAAAGTTAGCGCTAGCGGAATAATAGTAATTCTGTAATCCATGCAAGTGGAGCCACAGGCACAGTTAGTTTACTTATATTTTATAGAATATTTATATTAATTACAATATTAATGAAAAAAATTACATGGTGATTGTGTCACTGCGTGTTTTTATAAAATGTGCATATATTATTTAGAATTATTTTATACTGTTAGTTAATTTTTCAAATTAATTTAAGTGCTTCGGTTTGCTCATGTAATATATACTCAGTATACGCATTAAATCAATTTTTCATTTCATCATGATTCGACCCTTTATGTGGATAAATTAGCATTTTTAGTGTTCCAAAATTGAAAAACGGAACACTTATCACGAATCACTTCGGTGTCTGTTTTTTCTGTCACAGCCGATTTCCTCCGAAATATAGGAATTAATGGTCTAATCACAGCCGTGTGGTTTTGAAACTTAAATTTTAATTTAAGAAGTTAGTTTTGCAGGGTGAAATGGGAAATGAAGAAAAATTCAAGGTCATCAAGTAGGGTGAAAGCTTGTGAAAACACGAGTTCAAGAATATATATGATATAATACCCGCGCAAATTTTAGAAAGATTGCCAAAAATCTCTGTCTCCTCGCCCTACCTCTAAAAGTACAAAACAAAAAATTTCGAAAAAATTCTGGATTATTCTCCCTAAGGTGTAGGAAAATTATTACGAGGGCATTACTTTTGATAATTTATCTGGTATATAAAAACAAAGATCAGAAACACACATTGTTTGACATAAGCTTCGTACTTGTATGGAAGTCCCCATTATGTTTAATAAAAAATGTTATTCACTGTATAAATAAAAATATATACACATACACCGCAAGGATCTAAGATAATTAATGTGGGAGATTATAACCTAAATTTTTTGGAATATATTAATAATCGTCTGTCCACCAATTTGAATAAAGTTGAGTTTATACAAATGATAAAATATACTAGTTCTACTGGAGACAGAATCACAGTAAACATAAAACACAGCGACGCTCAAGAAAATTTTTAGATCCTGTTTTTTTATCACGCATGCGTCCCCTATCAGACCAAAACATGACTGCCAGCGCGGTCGCTGGTTGGATTTACATCTGGATTTCAAGGAGAATATTTTTATAACGTACTCCGAAGTTCTTTATTAATAATTTTCCAATAAGTAAATGACTCGTCTGACGTTATAACTGAAAATAATTATAAAAAAAAATGTCAAGAGAAAGTTTTTGTTGTGCGGATAGTGCTTGTAAAAATATATATGGTATCTCCAAAGGAGTTTTTTTTTTTGATTTTCCAAAGATCCTAAAAGTAATTTATTCATAATTCTTTATTAATATTATGTAAAGATTATCTTTCATATTAAAATTGTTTGCTAGAGTTAAATTCAGCTAAAATTCGCTAACCAAACTTTCAAAACTCAATCTGGGCAAGCAAAAGTAGTAATTCTCCAGCACGAATGAGTTTGAATAAATCAGTGGATTTATTTTTTTTTAATAAATAGTATATAGGTACAAAAATTCATTAGTTATATGAAAATTATTATTTTAGATTTAACTAATGATAAAATGGAGCAAAAAGTGTGTTCACTTCATTTTTAAGTTCAGAAGAAAAACGATCTCATCTTAAAATGATAATTATAATTGTTTTCAATCTCTCCAGATTACTGGGATTCGCTGAAATGTAAGTTGACATTATACGCGCAAAGCTGAAGGTGTGCAGAGATATATTCTCAAAATGAACATCCCCCTGGACAATATCTCGTAATAGTTGAGAAATATAAATTCAACGAGATATTTAAATGAATAACGTGCAAAAAGCGTTAAAGCCAAATGCATTTTTTCCTTGTATTTTTTGCCTTTTTCCCTGCTTTTTGTTGATTGATACGATTTTTCTTGAAAGGAGTTCAAAAACTCACGGCCATTATACCAGATATATGACGACAGATCATGTGATCATTACTAACTCGAATCTCTCAAGATTAAAGGTGCCAAGTCGAACTATCACTTATGTTTACTGTGACAGAACCTTGATAGGCGATGTGTTTTGCATTTTTCCTAATGATAAGAAGTTCACGTTGTAGAAAGTTTTTTTAGCCATCACAAACAGGTTTGTGACCACATCCTAGATATGGACTTTTAAAAACTCATTTGGGGGTGTGGTTTGTGAAGTTACTGATAATTTTATACCTCCGTAACAAAATTTTTCATTTTAAAAAAAAAACCTCTTATGGTACGGAACACCAATGGCAAGTCAGAGTTGCACTTGGACGGTTTTTTATTTTGGTTAATATCGAGACAGTTTTGTAAGAGGGAGAGATTTAAACACGTACTATGCTTAGAGGTATGTACATAATATACAGTTTAAGGCTGCTCCCTGATTTGTATTGGTGCGATATCGTTTTTCTCGGTACCGATTCGGTAACGAAAACATGCCGAACGTCGATATTTCAATTAAACCCACCCGACTTGCTTCGCGCCCGCGCAAGTCAGGCACACCGAGAAAAATGATACCGCACCGAAAAATTAGGGAGCGGCCTAAGTATGTTGCCAAACTTGGGAACGTCAATTTGTTGCCTTAAAATTAAATAAAGAATCGTATGCAGATGTGTTACCACACGCTTCATTTACGGCTTGTATAGGTGGGACATTATTTTTTATAGATTAAAATAAATTATTCCGCCAAATAGGGCCAATATCAAAGAATAATAAGCCACATATAGATAACCCTTTGAGTTTCTCTACAGTTTTAAATTAGGATTTCTAAAATTTTAATGTCAGCATATAGAAGCTTAAAGGATTGTTTTAAAATCCCTCTGACAAAACCAAATTTGTTTAGGAAAGCCTAAATAAAATTATAGCGTTTAAACTATTTTATCAATATATTTTTTTAAACACAAGAGGAACACACAGTTTGTAGGTAAATTGCTGGTTTAGGTCGTTGTACGCGGAGAAAGATAGTAATTACATGCCACGATAAGATGAGACAGATGTACTGGGTTCAGTTTTATGCAATTTTAGGCTGGCTTCTTATAAAAGTAACTTTTTGAAAACTTTCAGAACGTCCGATTAGATTGATAGACAGTTATAATGAATTCTACATGAAAGTTGTCTTGTGTGTCTTTACATACTTTTCCAATAATGATTTATGAACAGTAAATGATAGTAATTATTTTCCTTCTCACGTCTAGCTTATACTTTTTAAAAAAATTCCCAAAACAACAGAACAATTAATAAAACGAAAATTTTTTCTAAACAAAATATTTTTTCTTGTTATAAAGATTCAGCAACATAAATTAACTGTGTTAGAATTTTAAAACACTATGGGCGGTTGTAATTAAGAAAAACCAGATTTTACAACATTGTAAACAAAGCAGCACAAGAAAGATATTTACAGCAACCACAATTTGGCGGAATTAATAATATCAATCAAAAGAGGTAATAGAATTTAGCGAGATTAATTGTCTGGCTTGATTGATATTGTTAATCTCGCAACATTCTAGTAACTATAAACATCCTCCCTACGCTCATTTGTTTCCAGTATTGTAAATTGGTGTTTTTTCTTAATTACAAACGCCCATTAACTAATAAATAAATCACAATAAAGTATATAAGTATTCATAATAATCTTATATAAATGTTCACATCCTAAAATCAAAATCCTATCAAAACACGTATTTAAAGAAAGTAACTGCACCACAGCAAACTTTCTTAATTTCTTACTTTCTACAAGGTATTTTTTCTATTTCTTTTCGTCTTAGCCCCTTTTAAAGCTCCCTTCTTAGCCCCTTTAACGATGCTCTTCAACTGCCCCACGCCTTTAGCCCGTTTTCTTTTATTCAATGCAGTCCTCTGCAGTGGCACATAAGCATACGGATCAAACTGTTTACCTTTTTTCTTAACATCACCTGCAGCCTTTTTACTCCTATAATCGCCTCCTAAGGTACTTGAACTAGACACACCACTCTTGACCGACGAGGCTGAATTCAGAGGGCGATGTATCCCGATTCCTCCGGATTTGTATTTCGATGGAGGAGCTGTGGAGGCGCTTAAACCACTTTTGACCGAAGAAGCACGCTTTCTTTTACGATTGCCTATAAGCAATGTTTCGGCTACGCTCGCCGCCTCGTCTTCAGTGTCCGAGCTGTCGGATTTAAAGCTGATTTTGCCTTTGTCTTCGTCGTCGCTCGAGTTATCGTCTTTAATAATAAGCCGTCCGTCTGGAGCTGTTTTAAAACCTCTGTTCTTCTCTTTAGGTGCTTTTTGTTGAATTTGTTGCTGCACTGATTGTCCAGGCTTTGTAGCGCTTATTTTGCTCGTTACAGATGGATCAGTGAAGTCTACAATGCTCTCGGCATCTTCTTCAATCCACGTGTTCACTTGCTTCTTTGATTTGGGCGGATTTTGATCGGTTTCAATGTCGTCTAAATCTGAATCGCTATCTGCAAGGATTTCTCTCAACAGTCTTGGGTTTAGATTTGACAGCAAAGTCCTCAATGCTCTCGGATTCCTCCTCGTCCTTTCTGTCTTTTCTTTCTTTCTTCATTTTATTTTTCCTGTCGTTCAATTTTCTTAAATTTTTAATTCTCTTCAACATCACTTGGTCGTCTGATGGTACAAATGGAGTTATATTTTCTGCTCCGTATTTTCTCACCAACCGATCCAAAATGTCTCTTACTTTCAGTCTGAAGTGCCTTTTGCAATCTTCGGTCATACCTACAATATAATTTATAATAAATATTTACGAATTTTATTTAATTACTGTTAAAGATTTCATTAATGCCATCTACTGTTCTCTAAGGAGTTACGCCACACTGAAATTTTCAAAATATGGATTTTTATTTGGTTAAATTTATTATTTATACTTTTAAGAATACTTCAAGCTTTACAAAATGGACTCGCAGATTGAAGGTAATATTAAAAAAAAATTATAGACTTTTAAGACGCAGACACGGTCCTTTTTTTCTTTTGCGTTTTTCTCGAAACTAACACGTAGGCTGAAAAGTGTTGGTCTAGCTACTTAAAACACATTTTTTTTGCAAAATTCGACTTTATTCATCAATACAGCCTCCTTTGAGAGTGATACAATCAACATTTCTATGCCTGGATTTGTCTTTTCCTTCAAAATAGGCCTCAGTTTCGGCGATAACTTCTTCATTGTAGCTAAATCTCTTTCCCGCTAGCATTCTTTTGAGGTCTGCGAACAGATAATAGTCGCTGGGGGCTAAATCTGGAGAATACGATGGATGAGGAAGCAAATCGAACTTCAATTCATGCAATTTTGCCATCGTAATCATTGATTTGTGACACATTCTCTTGATGAAAGAGCACTTTTTTCTTGTTCATTTGGGGCCGTTTCTCTGCGAATTCTGTCTTCAAACGCACCAATAACTTTATATAATATTCGCTATTGATGGTTTTTCCTTCTCAGCATAGTCGATGTAAATTATTCCATGCGCATCCCAAAATACAGAGGCTAAAACCTTCCCAGCCGACTGTCGTGTCTTTGGTCGCTTTGTGCTGCTTTCGCCGGCTTCTATCCACTCAGCTAACTGCCGATTTGATTCCGGTGTGTAGTGGTGGATCCATGTTTCATCCACTGTCACATATCACATGAAAAAATCTTTTCATTGCGCTTAAACAGGTCCAAGCAGCACTCAAAATCATCAACACGTTGTTTTTGGTCCACTGTGAGCCAAGGCGGTACCCATTTCGAACAGAGCTTTCTCATGCTTAAATGTTCGTGCAAAATATGACCAACATGTTCTTTTGATATCTTTAGGGTGTCAGCTATCTCACGCAATTTCACTTTACGGTCATCCAAAACAATTTTGTGGATATTTTTGATGTTTTCCGGTGTAACCACCTCATTTGGGCGTCGAGAGCGTTCAGCATCATTTGTATCTGTACAACCGTGTTTAAATTCAGCATACCAGTAGATGATGAGTGATTTTCCAGGGGCAGAGTCCCCGTAACACTTATTAAGCGATTGCTTTACTTGACGGGTATTTTTTCCCATCAAAAAACAGTGTTTAATTAACACACGAATTTCGATATATTAAAAGTAGGGTCACTAAAACCACTGTAATTTGTAAACTAATTGTCGAAATGTCATGAAATTTTGACACGTATCGTTTGAAGGTTGGTACTTCCTAAAAATCATATGGATTTTTTGAAAAGGGCGACATCTATGTGTCAGACTAAAAACTTTTCAGCCTACGTGTTACTTTTTTCAAACTCGTGGACAAAATATCCCTAGATCTATTGAACCGATTTTGATAAAATTTATACCACATATTCTTTATAATATTATCTTGAAGTTGACATACGTTTTTTTTGATTGGATGCACCGTTCATTGTTTATTAATTTTTAAAAAATCCGAGTTCATTTTTGAAGGGCTGTCACTTATACAAAAAAAAATTAAAATTTTTTCCATATGTGGCCACTTAGCTATGATCTTTCTTAACAATAAAAAATGACTTGTTTAGTTTTTAGACTATTACCGACTTCGAAAATTATCCACCACTGGCAAGGGTTTTCAAAAAAGGGTTCTACAAGATATTTCATATCTCCGCCCTTTTTTTTAATAAATATTTTTTTAATTTGTTGTTAAAACTATAATGTATTTGTGAAAAATAAAAATTATATATACAATAGTTGCGTCAAAAAAAAAATTATTTTATGCCTATTTTTCCGAGCGCCAAGGTGACATAACCCCTTAAAAAGATTATAGAAGGATGAGTAGTAAAGACATACCCAGCAAAACTGCTGCAGCGCGAATATTTTGATGTATGTTTTCCGTGTAATCAGTCCACCAAACGGTAGAAATGTTAATCCGTGAATACGGATTCGTTTGATTTATTCCGATTTTGAATACTGATTGGGGGTTGTTTGTGTAAGCCACTCTGAATGTAACAAACGAACCGATGTATTCCCAGATTAACCAATACCCCAATACAGTAGCAAAAGTGAACTCCAAGTTGGTGACGAGATTTTGACGGCGCGTTCGTCGACGGGTCCCTGTTTCAAAATGGCCGCTCGAGATGTTTACATCTGATCTCGGAATGTGTCTTTTGCAATGTATTGTCGATCGTTTCTTGATGTGACTGCAGTTTATATGAATTTAAAGACAGAAGAAAGAGAGAGTTTGTATAAAAAGAGAATTATTAAAAATGTTTGTAAGTGAAGAAAATCGAAAAGGTTGACAAACAATTTAAATAATCATGGGGAAAGGAGGTTATTGTTGTGCTGTTGACAATTGTAAACTTTTGGGCCTTATACAGTCCCAATAAACCGTCGCACAGTGGGGAAAAACGAAAAATCGTGTTTCAAAATTGTCTAGAGCCTTCAATTTTGGTTCGATTTGGACGATTTTTTTTTAAAATTGAAGCTTATTAAATTCCGAACAAAGTTGTCGGAGCCTATTTTAACAGCCACATTGTTTGCTGTTGTAGCAAAAAAGTGGCTGCTGTTGCTAAACAGTGGCTAATGCAGCAAAATATTTAGCTGTCCCTATTTTAACAAAACGTTTTAGTTGTTGTAGCCATTTTCTAGCTGTGTGAGCTGTCCTTTTCTGCGCGTATCGCTGTTTTTTGTATCTGCTAGAAAATTGTCTACGATACTCTTAAAATTTACAGCAGCAATATTCTAGCAATAACTGCATGAAAATTTAATCCCGCAACTAAACTTGAATAACTTGAATGATCTGACTGCCACAGTCTAAATGCCACAGAGAAACTTTCTTGCTCGATTCAATTTTGGCATCCGCCATACTTGATTTGTCATTTTAAGTCAATTGTTGAAACATATTTATAATTAACAACCTTAAAGAAATTATTTATGCAAATGTAATGGATATAAAATAATAATGGTACGTTTATTCATATTTATAATACTTTTATTGTTCACGGCAGCCATTTTGGGTTCATTATTATTAATCTTGTAACTGTGATATTAGATATATTATCTGCGACATAAAAAAACATACATACACGCATTTTAGCACAACTTGGTTTGAAACTGTAAGCGTTTTCTGTGTCTCAGTCGCTATATAATTAGAAACCGCCATTTTGAAGACGTCCGCCATTTTGAAACAAAAGTTTAATTGCAAAATCGGCTTCGACAACTTAGTTCGGAATTTAATAAGCTTCAATTTAAAAAAACAAATCGTCCAAATCGAACCAAAATTGAAGGCTCTAGACAATTTTGAAACACGATTTTTCGTTTTTCCCCACTGTGCGTCGGGCCCAAAATCCGATATGCCTATTCAGTTCCCTGGAGAAAATGCTAAAACTTTTGTCTGCGACATTTTTTCTGAAAATGCCTGTCAAGTTTTTCACTTGTATTCATCTCTTTTTTAACAAAACTCTCCATTCTTTTTGTTTTTCTTTATATTACTCATGCTACATTAACTTGACATTTTATTTAATCGAATATTTTCAAACATTTGTATAATATCTATGATTTTGAATGATAAAACTTTGCACAGTAACATTATTTGTATTTAAAACCTCCCGTTGGTCCCTTTTTTAACATGGGGAACTACCACGTGACATCTTGAAAACTGAGACCTGATTTTGTTATACGGTTATCCCTGAGTGTCGCTACTGTATTGTGTCTACTGTCTTTCTACATTGTATATGTACATGATACGATACAAAAGTTCCCCTAACGCTATGAAATCTTCAGCTTAGCCCGAAGTCACAGGATGCCAAATCAGGCAAAGAGTGGGTGTGACGGTCTTGAAATTCTTCGCCAAAAACTGTTGCGTACCGTACAAACTGTAGGCAGGTGTCGTGATGCAAGAGGAAACTATTCTCGCTCGACAACGTTTTTTCCGATTCGACGATGGTCTTCTGGAACGACCGTCTTCAATCGAAGATTGGCCTGCTTTAGATTGCAAAAACCACTCGGAAATTTGCTCAGGGTTTCGTCTTCAAATGCTTTCCGAATCATTTCAGTAGCACCTTTCCAGAGTTTATAACAACACTCCACTTACAGCGGACATTCTTTTTTCATATCCATTGTAAAAACAAACTGACTGAAAAATCACATAAAATACGAAATGAGTCACTTGTTTGCACGTCGGTTCGAGGCAGTCTTTCTTTGTTCCCGTTCAAAGGGACCTAAAATGACACGTTCCGCGGCCGCTAGTGAGTAAATCATTTTAACGAGACGAAAAATGTCGAGGACTCGCCAAAGCGTGGCTGGAATCGTGTCTTTGCTTTCACGGGACCCGAAATTGACGTTGCGTCAAGACGCGGCTAAATTAAGAAAACCGGATTTAAATGTGTCCCATGACATTATTGACATACTGTATTCCATTCGAAATCTTACCTGTAATAGTTTTCATTATATTTTCCAAGGAAGCCTGTACCATAATTGTAGGCAATGTAGTACAATATACTTTTACAAAACTAAGAGAAGATGCTACAATTTCTCTAGTAGGACAGCTGGCTAATGTAGCTACATTTTCCAATATCAGTCTGATGTTCTCTTGCCCCAAGGCCCCTGAAAAATTGTGTAAAACAGACGCGAGAGCCAAAATTGTACAAGAAATCATTTGGGGAGTTCCTGCTAAGCCCGCGGTAAGCATCACAACGAACTGCTGCATTTGATCATGAGACATGAGACTCTCCCCAATAGTATTGAGAACGGCATAAGCTGTCTGCCTACATCTTTCGTTTATATCTTTACAGCATAGCACGGCTTCAGGAATGGCAGACCTTATAAGCTTGCTGACATGGTCCAGTTGTGGTTGTGCTTTAAGAAGGTAATGTATACATCTGAGTCTAGCTCCTTTACTGGAAGTAGCCGCAGTGTCTAAGCTTTTCATAAGCAATCTTTGTACATCTTTTCTGTTCGATTTTACAAAGTTTTTGCAACCCTCAGACTCGCTGGAAACTATTTCTTCTAAAAGTCTGTAAGCTTTTTTCTGTTCTTTGTTATTTTTGATTTCCGGTAGATTTTTGATGCATTGATTGTAGATCGTGCCAATACTTTCAGCACTTTGGTATGGTATCAAGGCTCTGATCAGGTCTAGAATGGATTCTTTAATGAAGTGATCTTCAGGCTCATCACTTGAGGAGTTTAGGCGCTCCAAAGCGTTGGTGAAGAGTTGGTGGGTCAGCTCCACTCTAGCAATTTTAAGGTAAGTTTTTATTGTTTCCAAGGCTGCTAAATGTTGACCCTCTTCGTCTGATCCAATAGGTTTAGTAGTGTACACGTTAAAAAGAATCGGAAGGTAATTTTTGTCGAACCTTGCCAATTCAGTTAGGTCTTCTTTATTTTCACTCTCCGACGCGTTCTGTATGAGTTTTCTCAGCGCTGCCATAACTGATAGCCTCAATTCTTTCCTGTCGGAAATCGCCATACCTAGCAGCTTAGCCAAACTCTTAAATTCAGTCTTGATATCAGTAGGGTGATTGCAGAAACACGGTAACAAGTTCCACAATTGTAAATACAACAGCTCGCTGCTGTGGGCTCCAATACCATCATTTGCCTGAGCCAACTGTGAGGCCCTCTGTTGGCAAAATCTCGCCAAAGGGAAAATTGCATCTCTAAAGTAGCTCAATGTGGTATATCTTATATTTTCTTTTAAAACTGGAAGCAGCCATGATCGGTCTAGATTCAGGTCGCCATTTTCTTTTTTCAATGGAATTACATTGAGAACTTTTTCTGGACCCATCGATCGGATTGCTGCACCTATTGCATATTCCACCTCATTGTTATAACTAAAAGAAATAAAATATTAAAACTAATTTGTGTTTCTTATCACTTTTGCAGAGATTTCTGCTACCTAGATTGTATATTTGAAAATTTAACTCACGATGTATTGGGGGCTTGCAAAAGTTCGTGCCCGATTAGAAACCAAATTAAATACGACACATTTTCATGAAAAATACTATTTATTAATCAATAATGTACTCTCCGTCATTTTCTATAACTGTCTCCCATCGTTTTAATGTTTTTGAATTCCTTTTTTGTAGGAACTGTGTGGTTTCTCTTCGAAGAAAGTCATACGGTAGTTTTTGACTCCTTCCATAGAATCAAATTTTTTGCCATTCAAATTATTTTGCAGAGAACAGAACAGATGTAAATCTGAAGGGGCAAGGTCAGGGAAATACGGCACAAAAAAGAAAAATGTCCCGAAATGCTAGCCAAAATATGAAGGTATTATTCAATTTCGACAAAACTCGGTATGTCAGGGTTTTCGAAATCGCTGATCATAAATATGAAGTCAAATTTTCAAAAAACAAAATGGCAGCTCCAAAATAGCGGACCCTTTTGGAAAAAAAAAAGAAAAAACGCGAGTTATTTTTATGAAACTTTGTATATATAGGTTTTTGGGGTTACTGGTTATGAATATGAAGTTCAAATTTCAAAAACTAAAATGGAAGATCAAAAATAGCGGACTATTTTTGGAAAAAAAAAAAACGTGACTTATGGCGGACTATTTTTGGGGAAAACGTAAGATATTTTTATGAAAATCGGTATACATGGGTTTTTGGGGTCACTGATTGCGAATATGTAGTTCGAATTTTAAAAAAAAATACAAAATGGCAGCGCCAAAATGGCGAACTATTTTTGAAAAAAACGTGAGTTATTTTTATGAAACTTTTTATGGATTTTTAAAAAATTTGCTACAGTGTGCAACAATTTCCAGAATTTTAAAATTATTTTTCCAATTTAGGAACGTTTTATTTAAATTTTCAAGTATTTTTCAATTTTAGCAACAATTTCACAAAGTTGTAAACAATTTGCTACATGTTGCAATATTTTCCCGAATTGTTTAACTGACTTTATCATTTTGTAACAATTTACAGAATTTTTTTAAGTATTTTCCACATTTTGCAACAATTTCCCGAATTTTCAAACAATTAGTTGAATTTTGCAACATCATTCTGAATTTTTTAACAACACTTTCCCGAATTTTAACAAAAACAGTCCACGCACACCTTAGCACAAAATCTAACATAGATACCAAATTTGCGACATCTAGCACCCAATTTTTTGATATTTTGGCAAAAAATGTCTAATAAACAACCTCCAACTTATTTCTCGTCAGAGTTCAATCGAGTTCTTAACTTATTGCTTGTCCTTTAAAGATTTTTGGGAATATTTTCTTAAGAAACTCGATAATTGAACAGTTAATTACTCACTTAACATTAAGTAAATATTAAATTTCAGAAACACAATGAAATTGTACTCACCTTCAGGGACAGAATTCATTTTACACAATTAAAATTCATTCGCTTTTGCACTTGCTATAATAGTTTAAACTTGATGATGTCTGATGTGCTTCACGAGAGATGCTGCGTGGCACTCGACGCTTCGAAATGAAATGAAAGTTATGAGACAGGTGCGAGCGGAAGATGCACCTGAGTGGTAGTAGATCATAGTAGACGAATTGGCGAAAGTATTCAAACAGGTAAAAATTCCTAAATAGAACCTTTTGTTTCTTACATTATGGCCAGCTTTTCGGATTTTCGGACTACTGTGCGACGGGGCTGGAGGATATCCCATTTTAACTCTTTAAGTTTTTGCGGTGTCTGTTGAGCGACATGTGATCTAGCGTTATAATGGTAAAAGATGATCCCTTTTTGTTTAACCAAATTTGGACGTTTTGCTTGGATTTCAAGACTGAGTTGGGTGAGTTACTCACAGTACTTCTCCGCAGTTATTATTTGGCCACGTGGAAGCTCACAAAAAAGTATTCCTCTGCAATCCCACCAGACACATAACAGCACTATCATTGAATGCAATTCAGCCTTTACCATAGATTCTGCTCTTTCACTTCCATGCTTCTAGCTTCTTTTTCTTATTATGTTGTTACACATAACCCATTTTTCATCTGCAGTTATGACTTGATCCAAGAAAAGTTCGTTTTGTTGACGGGCGAGAAGAGAAATGGCTGTGGAAACACGGTCGAGTTTGTTCTGTTCTGTCAAAACGCGCAGAACCCATATATCGAGTTTCAAAGTGTATCCAAGTTACTTTAAACGTCAAATTGTCAACATTTAGTCTCTCAGCAATCTCTTCAGTGGTAATTCGTAAATTCACTAAGTCACAGATAGTCATTATCAATGCCGGAAGATCGCCCAAAGCAAATATTATCGTTTAGATTGAACTCACCATTTCAAAATTAACCAAACATTCACTCCTTTTTTAAATTCACATAGCATAACATGAGGAAAACGTAACTTTTCATTTTCCATTTTGAATATTAACCTTGCACACAAATTAATTTAATAAACTTTTTAAGGTTATGTTAACTGATGACACATTTATGTAGATAACTGTCAGTTTATAATATAATTATAAAAGAAACATCAGCACAGTCAAAAGTGCATGCTTCTGCCATCTTTGAAAATCAGACACGAACTTTTGCAACACCCAATATAATATAAAATTTACTTACCTAAATTTATAAGAATCTCTCAACTCAGCCAAACTCTTCAACGTCTCAATAAACATATCGCTGCAATTAGCTCCGGAGACTTCAAACATGACCCCTATTATATGCAAAACCTGGTGCCACGCAGCATTGTACTGGTAACTTAAACAAGAATGAATTATGCTAAAGCATTTTTCAAGTTTTGACCGGTGCTGATTTATAGTTTGGGTTTCACAAGCTGGACTAATCGCATCTTTTAAAAGAACCTATAAACACATAAATAAATGTAGGCAATTAAAATCCAGAAAAACTCTACTTATAATGGTACAGTTAGTTCAGAAATGTGAGAAATGTCGTTCAAATATCACAAAAATTTGCCCAGACTGAAAACTATGAGCGTCATTCAATAAGTAAAAAGACAAATAGCTCTAACTCAAAAATGGTTTATTGGATTGCTACAAAATTTGGCCTACTTAATCCCCACCAACCTTAATACACTTGTCCCACCTTCCTGCTAGCTTCTTGATTCCTGTGGCAAAGAATTCTTTCAGTTGACATCAAAGGTTCAACTTTATCCATACTGTAATAACATTCTAGAATGTATTTCATTTGGCGTTAACATCTTCTGCTACTAAAAAACTTGTGACAGAATGCTGCTCTTCTAAAATGCAGTCTTCCAAAGGACTGGCCATGGTAAACTGGACATTTTGAGGTTATGTTTACATTACATGACTGAACAGCTGATTAAAACTCATCACAAAGTTGCTAACTTACACTCCTGGAAGTATGGAGTGGTTTCGTTGAATATGGGTTTAAGCCGAGATTACTTGTATTTTTACTCATTGAATGAGCCTCGTATGTCTAATGTATGATTATATTACTTGAATTATAAAGACTAATTATAATAACCACAAAATTTAAAATATTGCGAAAAGGGTCACTGCAGCTGCAATTGATCATAAGTATTTTCACAAACAAAAACTTACCTCTAAACAATGTGTAGCTCCAGACATAACTTCATTTCTGCCACTAAGCCACATCTGTGAAACATTAGCAAAGAATTTAGGCAACAAACTGATGGCCATACTAATATCAGTATCAGCCAAATGGACATGTGCTTCCTGCATAACCAACAGCCATGCTAAAGTCGGCTGAACATCAGTATTACTTGGCTGATATTCATAGAGAGCTGCTATAAGTTTGGCATTTAAATCACTTGATATAACAGATTTTTGAGCTGCAAATAATGAGTGCAAGACTTGTAAACCACAAGACGTAACTATAGGATAATTCAAGGTCATTAAACGAAGAATAATTTCACAACACTTCTTTATATGACTCTTAGAAAAACTTTGTATTGTTTCTTTCAGTAGTCCTAATGTGTGCAGTATAGTCGTTTGCCCAGACTGTATAGAACTAACTGCTACTTTACCAGTACTCCCTCCCATAGAGCTCTCAAGTATCCCTTCACAAAATTCTGCACATTGAACGGCAGCTACATTGTGATTTGGGCTTTTTTCAAAGCAAGGAGCCCTTACTAGAGCGGCAATCGAATGCTGGGCAGCCTTACGCCACTTAGGCTTTGAGTGGATACAAAACGGGTTCAAAATGGCATAAAAAATTTGTTTTGTTGAATCATGAGTCCACATAGCCAGCTCCTGAGCCTGTAGAAGTGTTGTTAGTACTCCAAAAGTTGATTTTATAATTACGTTATTCTCTGCAGATGAAAAATCTTTCAGTATATGCAACATTTTTAAAGTAACATCAGAAAAATTTTTCCTCAAAACAGCTTCAGGTACAGTTTTGATACCCATATTTAACAAAGCTAGTACAGCAGTTATTTGGTCTTCATTTTTCTCTGCACTATTATAAATGGTCTCTAAAGTGGTTAGTAAGGAGCAGTAGTACTCAGTGGATGTCTCAGAACCACCACTCTGTTTAATAACTTCAGTTATTGCAGCCAAAATGGCAAGCATTTCCTTATGAAGAGCCGAGTCTGCATGAAAAGTCTTCATGAACTTATTAAAAGACATGTTACTACAAGCAGACCAGTCAGATGCAAATGACTGCATAGACTGATATGTTCCAGAACCAAAACTGCTTTCTGATTCCATATCATAGCTTTCTTCATCCATATCAACGTCCTTTTGAGATGGAGGATCCTTAAAAAGTTGCAAAGCATCATGTTTTCTTAGAGAATCGGTGGTCAGAGAGCTGGGTCCCAAATTCTCCTGAAAAAACCTACTTTTAGCTTGATCCCTATATTTATGAGTTTCAGGATTTGAACTGGAGCTTTGCCCTTTGGGCCAGCGCTTTCCTTTACTTTGTCCTTTTAATTTACTTCGAAATTTTCCCATTTTCGATATGTACGATTTTTGGACCTAGAATAAAGTAAGGTTATGTAAAAAAAAGGAATTTTAGGGAGTTCAGTACTTCTAAATGGAAAAAAAAATAAAAGCTTACTTATTTTAAAAAATAAGGATGTTCATACAGCGATTTCTCTAAGAAAAAAACGTGAAAAAGTACAACAAACATTGGATTAATTTGAGGTTAGAAGGTAATTTGACATAAGAGCACGTGCATCCAAAGTTAGGCGTTTTTGGCCGAGTACCTAACATTCTCATATTCCAAAAAAAACTGTATAATTGATGATTAGGATATCATAGGTTCATAAGGACCTAAATTATTGCCTCCAATTAATAGATGCCGCCACGATAGCTACAGACTACCATATATACAAGGGATTGTATATTTAGTTGCCGTTATTTATTTTATAAAAGTATACATATTTTTACATTTTAAAAATTATACGTGGTTATTTGATAACAATAATATCTCTCAAATAAGGTTTGCTTGTCTTAAAAAAAAAAAGGCTTGTATTCAGTTTCTACTCTTTCTAAAAGCCTCATTCCTGAGATGCAAACTCTTAGGTTACTGTTTTATTATTTAGATTCCGCACTCGTGCCGGTCCTGGAGCGCTTTAGGGACTTCCCTGCAGCACCTGTGCTAGACCCATAAAAAAAAAAAAGTTCAAAATGAAGGAGACCAGCTGCTACTACTTACTTAGTAATTGTTCATTGAGTTTGCCACACAACTCATGTGGACAACTTTTTCCACGGATTATAGTCGATGATTTTTCTCATTGACTATTAATATTTCAACCGTCTCCATTCATAATTTTTCATAGCTGTCCATTGTCGACTAATATTTCTTAAAGCTACCAACCATAATTTTTCTCACAGAGATTCACTGCCTACTCATATTTCATAGAGCTACCGTCCATAATTTTTCTCACAGAGAACCATTCTCGACTCATTTTATAGCGGTTTACCGTTCTTTATTTTTGTCCCAGAGACCCATATTATCTTTATTTTTTTTTTTCAGAGAACCATTATCGACTATTTTTTAGCGGATTATCGTTGTTAGTTTTTGTCCCGCCGACTAACTTTCCAATGGGCTACCATCCATAATTTTGCTCGCAGAAAGCCATTGTCGATTAATTTTTTAGCGGGGTAGTATCCATAATTTTTTTCACTGAGACTCTCTGCCAACTCATTTTAGTGGACTACTGTCTATAATTTTTCTCACAGAAAGTTATTGTCGACTAATTTTTCAGTAGGCTACCGTCCTTAATTTTTCTCACAAAGACCCATTGTCGACTAATTTTTCTGCAGGCTATCATCCCTAATTTTTGTCACAGAAAACCATTGTCGACTAACTTTTCTTAATTTTTCGCACAGACGAACAGTGTCAAAAAAATTTTCAGCTGGTTTCCGTCCTTAATTTTTGTTAGTCAATTTTTCAGCAGCTCCTCAAATTGTGTCACGGAAACCCGTTTTCGACTTCTTCGTGGAGATACCGTCGTTAATTATTGCTAAAGATACCTATTGTCGATTTTACAACAAACTACTCTCTTTATGACGACGGATTAATGGAAAATTATTAGGCAGTCAGTCTGCGTAACAAAAATACAACACTTACAGTTCGCCCTAGAAAAAATTAGTCAACAATAAGTCTTTGAAACATGGCCCAAAAAGTGAGTCGACAATGAATCCCTGCTGAAAAAATTAAGGACGGTAGCCCGATGAAAAAAATTAATTAAATAATGGACGATAGACCACTAAAAAATAAGTTAACAACATAGTGAATATTAGAATAGAGGAGGTAAAGTATAGAGCCTGCTGCAAGCGACAGTATGGTATCGGTAAAAAGAGAAAGAAATAATTAAGTCATTCCGTTTCTCTTATCAGAGCCAGCGAAAAATACAAAAAACATTCTTCTACGAGTACGCACGGCTTGCGCCGAATAAGAGAGACAGAATGACACCTATTATTTTATTCTCTTTCTATTACCGCTACGCTTCCCGCGAGAACTTACCTCCTCTATTCTAATGTCTCTATGGTTAACGATAATTCAGTAATTGTATTATACTGAACGGTAGCCTAATATAGAAATTAGGGAATAAAGACTCTCTTTAAAAAATGTGCAAACGTGGGTAGCTGGTTCTGTATTAGAATAGCTACTCCAAGTTGATTATGGATCATTAAAATGTAATACACAAAAGCACAAGTGCTCCGAGAGTATAGTACAGATATTTTAATGAAGCTAGAACTAGAAGTTATATATATATATATATATATATATATATATATATATATATATATATATATATATATATATATATATATGTATATAGATATATATATATATATATATATGTATATAGATATATATATATATATATATATATATATATATATATATATATATATATATATATATATAATAATATTCCACAATCATATTTATTCAAAAAACTGCTGTAGTACACAACCAGATATACCTACATGTGTATAATAAGTTGCCTATACGGGGAAACAACGTCCGTCGCCATCTCATAATCATTCTTGTAAAAATCCTCATAACAGACACCATCTAGAGGCAAATAATTAAAATTGAGAAAAACCTTAGATTATTGGTCCGGAACCTTGTTCCGTAGTTTCCGAACCGGAGTAGTGATTGTAATGAAAATATATTTTCGAAACGTTACAATAATTAAAATACAAATTTCTAATCATGAAAATACCCAGGAATTTTAAATTAAGAAGTTATTATCGAACATTTTAATAAATAAATAACCAAACAGAACAAAAAAAAAATGATTCAAAAAATAAGTAACACTACGGGGATTCTTATACAAACATTTATTCTTGTTTTAATATACCAATAATAATTGTGATTTCATTAACAGTAACAATAAAATTATGCACTCTAAACATTATATTTTCTTATAATTTGTTTCGTTATATAGTTATAAACTACGTTGTGCTATTTTTTACCATTACATATCTTTATTTTGTCAGTAACATCAAATATAATTGGCTCATATAAATAAAGACAATTTTTAGAATTAATATAGGAAGAATTTTCTACTTGAAGAAACTAAAGCCTTACAATATAAGGTGTTTTAAAAGTAATCTTTCGATAGTTATCATCAGAACCATTCAATCAATGAAAAAATTTAAAAGACAAAACTTTCTGAAACACCCTTTATATTAATAATACCTAATGAGTACACAAACGATATCATACAGGGTCGCATTCACAAAACTCAAAATATACGAATGACGTTCCAAAATATTGAGCATGTAGAGGTAGGATTACGAGAAACATATAGGTAGTTAGGAGGTGGCAGGGTCCTATTCGAAAATATGAGCTAAGTTTTTTTTTCTAAAATACTTGTTTAAATATTTTTATCACAAATGAGGAAGTTCCTTTTCGTCAATTATAAAAATTGGTGTTTTCAAATATTGTAACATCTCAGTTGTTTGTAGGGACTAACCTTGACTGAAATAATGAAGTAAAAAGTGGTTCAACTATTAGACATCTCCATATAACAAGGTTGTAACTTATAAAGGATCTTTCAAATTAAGTGGTTTTTTTAAATTCTTGAATAAAACACAGATGGCGTTGATTTCAAAAAACTTTTTATGGTAATCGAAGTATATAATGTACGACATTTAAACACGAAAAAGAATATCCGCCAAACGCCCATCTCTTGCAGCTTCACAAATGTCTACACCTGACCATAATGCACACCAAACAGTGACTTGTTTAGGATGTAAAGTTTTCTGATAAATCAATCGTGGATTTTCCTCACCCCAAATACGGCAATTTTGTTTATTAAGATAGCTACCAATTTAAAATTGTGCTTCATCGGAAAAGATGATTTCTTGAGAAATCTGATTGTTCTTTGGTCCAATTGAATGATCCAATGGCTTTAGTTCGTGTGTTATTTGAACCTGATATGCCTTGAGAGCTAAATCCTTTAGTAAGATACGCCATGTTGTCGATTGCAGTCCAACTTGTTATGAACGTCGACTAATGGATATTTCTGGATCTTCAGCAACACTTTCACGAACCAAATGAATATGCTCTTGTAAACGACAGCTACGACTATATCTTTCTCTTCTTTTCTTGAAATTTTTGAACAATTCGATTGACAGTGTCTTTAGATGGACAATTATGCAAACAGTAAATATTACGTGATTCTCTAAAAACATTTTTCACTGTACGCCCATTTTCATAACATAATTCAACAATTTGAACGCGTTGTATATTATACGACTCCGTTTTTAAAAATGTCATACATTACAATTTAGTAATGTCACTGTCTTATGCAAGAATTTAAAAAACCGCTCAATTTGAAAGGCCCTTTATTTTGTAACTTTTGAAAAGAATTAAGGTACTAAAAATTACTAATACTCTATCGCCCAATTTGTTTTGCCTAATAGTGAAAATTGCCAGATTTGCTTGTGGTGGCATATCATGCCTTTATTTTTTTCTACTCAAAAATAATCTAACTTTAATTACAACATCATTCGATGAGTGGATCATACTGTTATAATATTTCTATAAATATAAATAGATGCGAGACATATTTCTGCGTAACTTGACAATATACTCTACACTGTATATAACATCGTTTAAAAAAGGCCGATACAAAATAATTCGTTATTTTCCTTAACAAAAAATATTTCTATTTTTCGTCAATTTTAACAAATATTTTAGTTATTCTTTTCCACATTTAACATCGATTATTTTTAATTCACTAAGTAATAATAACATTTATTAATCGCCTATTATTTATTTATACTTTTATTTAAGTAGTTTTATTTAACACTCAAAAATTTTCTATTACTTATGATAATTTGTGCCTTCTACATATAAAGATACCCTTTTTTCAAAAGAAAATGACGGGGACAACGAAATTACGGACATTTATAAATATCATTATAAAAAACATATCAGTCTACTGTACATGAAAATATTACGAAGGTGGTCAGAAATTGAAATAATGTACCAAAAATTATCAAGATAATATATTTTATCTTTACCACTACAACAGGATTGACAAGTAACAATGACATAGTGTATTCAAAATTTGGGCAATAAAACATGTCAGACAAGTATCGGTCAGTTCCGTTGCTTTCCATAATATCGACGATTATGGAATTTCTGCCAATCAGGATTAGTTCAAATCGAGGGTGTTTTTTTTTTTTAAGTTTTCTACTTAGCTATGAAGAGCTTACCTACTTAACTCTCTATACTAAGACGCTTAATCTACCGTTTTTAGAGCTATATAATTATATCCAATTGTTTGGGCTTCAAAAAACAAGGCTAAAGTAACTTTTGGCTCCTTATCTGATAAACGTTTTCCATCTTCATCGCGGTTACCATGGATGCTACGTTTGGCGGTTTTCAAACAATTTATCTAGTAGGCGGCTGTCATACCTTAATTTGACAGTAATTATAATAATACTAGTTACTATGCTGTTGAGGTTTTTCCTTTAATAAAATATCTTTGAACAATATAAAACAATAACACAATATTTTTATTAAAACCACAAAAAATAGAACTTTTAACATTACGTAACTTATTACATATTTAAAAAATAAAAACAGCATAAGAAATTTTCTATATGTCTTCCTTCTTCTATCATACATTTTCCCATTCTTGTCATTAAAGCTTGATGAGTGGTTTTGTAAATAATTTCTCCAGATATACTATTGCACGCATCTGATTTTTTTGTCTTAAGTGCTCAATATCACTTCAACCAGAGGCTGTTTATTTTGTTTAACTCTACTGAATTGAATAGGTGTGCAAACAAGAACTGTCAGATTAAACTATGACAGCCGCTAGACAAATTATTTGAAAACCGCCATATGTGGCATACGATCCATGGTAACCAAAAAATAATATTTTGAAGGGCTTTGCTGCATAACTGTTTTGCAAAACAAATTAGAAAAAAAACAGTTTACTAAAGAAATGTTGAAAAAATTAAGTCTTTCCAATACCGTTTTACAAAAGGTATATCGATGGAAAAAAAGTTGTTTGGCGTCGCGGCGCCCAGCGTCAGTATACTTCTTGACATGCACTATACCATTCTACATTAAAAAAATATATATATCCAACAATTTTCCATAAATCGGGACCGGGCGTCTAAAAATGTACATGTCGTACAACCGCCAACTTTTGATTCTCCATGAATTCGGACTTTTTCTCTCTGCGTCAGGCTTTGCATCATCCTCGTAAATCTCTCCATTAATTGTGGACCTTTTCTCCATACATTTAAAAAGTATAATTCTTGTGTGGTTCCAAAAAAAGAGTCGTTATTAACTTTCCAGAAGACGATTGAATTGACGCCTTTTTTTGGAGATAAATTTACTCTTGCTTCGTAGAAGAATCCCAACAGAACATCCAAGTCCTGTTGGCTGAGAGAATTTGCAAAAAATAACTCTAATCGTTCTTTACATTAGCTAAATGATCTTGAGAAATTTCTTTCCTCTGGACTTTCTGCTCTGGTGTAAGGAATTTAAGGATTCATCGTACAGAAACTTTTTTCAGCCGTACATATTCGTGCCTACTCTCTCTTCCCTCTGGCTTCTCTAGACAGCACTGGGATCTTCGTTCATCGATATGACAGCAGCAAATTTTCAGTGAGCCTGATGGTTTCTTCGATTCTTTCCTCAACTGCTATTCCTCATCTGGGATCATCCTGAGTTGAGTCTCAATCCCATCAAAACTGTTTAAACCAAGATTCTCTCTTTCTCTCTCTTGGAATGTGCGAGCCATAAGCTACTCCTACTCATATCAAGAAAAAATTTCTTAACCAAACAATTTTTTGTATGACGTCATTATCATGGCTCGGTAGATAACTTAAAAAAACACCCCTGAATTTGAAAGATATTATTAACGACCTCCAATAAGGCTTTCGTAAGAAACAATTTTCTAACTTATGTCCCACATTTTTGGAAGAAAGCAATCAAATAATATAGAGAGTCCCAGGCCTTCGGACTGTTGACGGTTTTGATTATGGCTTTCTCGTTTTCTTAGAAATCGTTCCTTGCTCCCTTGTATAGAACTCCTTTATAAGGAGAACCTCATCCACTTGGAATGAACTACCGAAGACTGTGCGCACTATCGCATTATTTTATAACCTTTTTAATACTATATCACTATAAGCCTAGTTCTATCCAATGCTGGATGTAGACCTTCCCCCTGAATTTCCATCTCAATCTATTTGCAGCCGTTATCATCCATCCAATGCCCGCAACCCTCTGTATATCATACCGCCATCTTGTTTTGGGACGTCGTACATTCCTTTTCTGTTCTCGTGATATCCATTCTAATGTTCGCTTGGCCCATTGCCATTTTCGTTTTGCGACGTGTTCTATAATATCTTTTAATTTCGTTTGTTCACGTATCCACTTGTTTATTTTTCTATCTTTAAGTTTTATCCCGATCATCTGTCTTTTGTGTGCTTTTTTGCTCCAGATACATATAATTCTTAATAATCTCGAGAGCAGTTCCTTCCAAATTTAGAACTATGTTGTTATTAGTGTTGTACCTTTCTAAGCCATAAGTTAATAAATACACCATTTCAACTGTTGACCACCTTTACATACACTGTGAACCAAATGAGATTAAAAAATATACAATGCCTGTGTAAAGTGGTAATATTTTTATAGGGTAATATCGAAATTATCCCTCTTTCAATAAAAATAGATTGATTTTTTTGGTCCACAGAGTAATTTTTACATCTATATGTATATATATTGACACACATATATTTGACACATTAGAATTGCTACAGGTTTTTTTTTTGGCAAGGTTTTCTTAAGTTTTCGAACGAAAAAAAAATATAACAATAACAACAAAGCAAGATATGGAGCAAGGAAAAAATCTATTATACTAATTTTAAGCGGCTCTCATAAATATCTTAATAGTATTTTGACTTTTGTGTTTTTTGTAAAAGATTTAAAAAATTCATAAAAAAATGAGATTGTCAAACTTACGAGTTGTGAAAAAGCTTCAAAAGTTCATTAATACAACTTAAAAATAATATAATAAAATTATAATGTATGTTCGGTGTACCTCAGTTTTCGATAAGAGTCAATAAATGTTTTCTTCTTTTCTTCTTTTGCCAACTGCACCGATGGGCGGTGTCACATGAAAATATTCGTAAAACAAGGAAAAAAAGATTTGTTCAAAGATGACGGAAGAAGGGCATAGAGTAACTTGGTCGTCGTCCTTGTCGTTATGTCGGCCTTCCCATCCCATAATTCTAACTTAAGATTGTGTCGTACTGGAGTCGCTGAACATGTTTTACTGGAGCTGGTATACCATAAAATAATCAGTTAAAACTCAATGGTTTGTAAAAAGGGAATAAGATTTGTTAGCTCCAGTAGTAATCATTTCAGTGCCAATGATTCTGTAAAAGTTGGCCTGATTAAGTAAGAGTAATTATCCGGTTATGATTTTTTATGCATTGAACTCATAAAAAAACTATCTTTGTATGTATGTTTCTCACGGGGATGAATTCGACCTAAGATATTTCACAAATAAAATATACATGACGATATCGGCGAGAACACCAGCGACCCACAAAGGGGCCGCCTTGGCTTTTTTGGGGGGTCGTCGGTAATCAATTTTAAAAACCAAAGTTAAATATTAAAATTTAAAAGTAGGTGTTAAAATGTTAATAATTTATTTATGCTTGGCAACACACGAGATATGCGACGTAAGTGGACGGCTGGCGCATGCACCTCTCCTTATGCCTGGCGAAATCCGACTTATTTATCTGATATCGTAGACCAACTAACCAAGCTAAATTTGAAACTGCAGGGTAAGAAAACGCACATTATTCACTTCAGAGAGAATATCCAGTATTAAAGCTGCAAAACTGGCGCCGTAAAGTAAATCTTGGAAACTTTACCATGTTTGAACACCTTTGCACCAAGACTGAAGAATCGGAGACGGGAATTGTAGATAATCTAAGAGAGGAAATTAATAACCACCTTTAAACCCTTGAATCTGAAATACAACGTTATTTTCCGGAGTTCTCTGAACAAGAAGCTGCATTAGTACGAAACCCATTTCATGTATCTTTGGGTGTTACCGTCCTAAAATATATTTTTTCAAACCCTTTATTTTTTTGTTTTATTGATCCAATATGGCGGATGGGAAAGGGGGTCGCGAACATTTTTAAAAAATCTAAAAAGGGGCGCGATTAAAAAATATTGGGAACCACTGGTTTAAAAGGTTAGCTGGAGAAGGTGTTTTTTAAAATGGTAGTGTTATTGGTAGCTTGGAACGCCAAACTCTATGTAATGTTTTCTGTAAGAAATTTCCGGCTCCTTTTTCTGTTCTTTACTCTATGAGATCAAATAAATAGTTAGGAGAGAAATTTAAAACCTGGCCATTGTCGATTTGCCTTCTTTAAGATAGCCCTCCGTAAGCATAACCTCCTTGTATGACATATTCAGGATTTCTGAGGACTTCCTTATCAACCTTTCGTAATTAAAAAATCATTAATATCAACGAGGGAAGTTCTAAACAAGTGTACACCAACATACACTTAAGTAAAGAATTAAATTTAAGGGTTATTTTACTCAGTCTTGGGTAACTTACATAAGGGACGCGGAATTTCAAAACATTACAGATTTTTGTAAATACAAAAATGATTTACGTTAGTTTGCTTGAAGTTAGACCACTTTTGGGGTCTTAACAAGATGATAAACGATCTCCTATTCAATAATTAGTCGTCTCTAAAAATCAATAGGAAGTTTCTCTTATAAATGAGTTTTTAAGTTTGGTATGATTTTGGGTTCTTTTTATCCAGAGCATGATGGTTTAAAATTAGTGAAAAAATAACGTATTCTATTAAAAACGGCGAGGCAATGTACTGTCCTGTTTTGAAATGCCGCGCGGGGAACGTGTTAAACTTAAAATTGAGATTATATACCCTGTAATACTGCCTTATTGCCTTTGTTGTTTCATTTTTCTTCGGTTTTGTCTACAATGGCGTACACTGGTTTGTAAAGGACAATTGGCTCCCTACATGAAAAAAAAAATTAATAAAAAAAATCGACCAAGTGCCAGTCGGAGTTGCGCAATTGGTGTTCTGTACGTTGATTGCTTTTAAAATACAAATTTTTGTTACGGAGGTATACAAGGATCAATGACTTCACAAAATACATGCCAAATCAACAAAGTTTTTTTCCGATCTTTACTGAAAACTGATGACCTTGAAATTTTGTTTTTTTTTATATGTTAGATGAATTATTAAAGGTAATGCACTCGTGATAATTTTCATTCAATCTAAACCCTGTGAAGAAGATTCCAGAATTTTTTCAAAAATTTTTGACTAGTACTTTTCGAGATAAAAGGGGGGAAATGATTTTTCGCAATTTTTTAAGAATAATATTAGGAAAAGTGTGCGCAAGTATTACATTATATATGTTTTTGAACTCGTGTTTTTACGAGCTTTCTTTTGACACCCCACTTGATGACCCGGTAAATCTTTTTTTTTCACTTCCGATTTCACCCCCCAAAACTAACCCATACGGAACACTAATTGTAAGAAAGAATTATAATAAAAGAGTTCGTTATAATAAACATTCCATTCTAAAAACCATTATTTTTACTGCATTATTACTAAAAACTCAGTAATTCATGTGTTAAATTAAATACCTTAAATAATGTTCGTTGCCATCGTACACTTGTCCCAGTAGAAAATCGGGGGCCAAATATTGTCCACCTTCCACATGAGAGCACGCGTGTTCTGAAAATTTTAGAAAATATACGTAAAGGAGATAATTTTTACTGAAAAAAAAAAGCTGGAAACAAAAGTTAACGCCGAAATAACTTAGCAGTACCAAAAATTGTGTCTGCAAAACAGTGGTCGATAAAACTTAAAACAATCTAAATTGCCTGAAAACTTTGTTTTTTAATACTTTTAAGACCACTTAACCTCCAGTGAAACGTGACTTTAATATTATTTATACATTCCTTTCTTATTTTAGAAAAACATATACAACTAATAGTCACTGGTCTCTGCTAATTCTTCATTTCCTTTTATTTTCACCCGATCCTCGGAAAGTTATATGCTATTTATAAAATCCAAATTCCTCATACAATCAAAATTCATTACATAGGTAGCCGTCTTTTTCTTCATATATTCAATTTTCAGACGAGTGAACATCACAAATTGCTTGTAATAAAATTTCTGAGAGATAAGTTTCTATTCAGGTTAGTTATTGATTATCGCGAGTTGAATTTTATAGCACGAGGTGATATTTTCCGTCCCAATTATTTAAACAAAACGTTGCCAACCAGGCCTGGGGCATACAGTTATAAAGATATTTCTTTAAGAAAACAATAAAACAATATAGACGAAGTTGCTTATAGAGAGGAGATAGCGTTTTGAAGAAATCGACCTTTTGTACACTGGAACCACGTAACCTAAACACGTCGCAGTATACTCCAAATCAATAACCAGAAAGAAAGATTATTCACAAAAAACCCTCGCAGACAATTCTTTCACATAGCAATATAACGGAGGAAATAAACGTAAAAATATATTGATACTTACCATACTTAATGATGGGATGTCTGTCACTGTTAGGTATCCTAAATGGTACTGTGCCAATGGTAAGTGGTGTATTTACTGCTACCAGGTCTGGCTCCTTGTTGGTATCTAAACTTACCTTAAAAAAAGAGTTTTAGATAAAACTTAGTCAGAAAGAGTTCAAAAAAGGTTCGAGCTAGACAACCAAGAACATCAAAAAGCGACGTAAGTGCATACGAGTGACCGATCACGAGAATGCCAACCTATCAATATGCAAAAACTTAAATACCGTAAATGTGCCCAGGAGTTCGTTATAACGTATTAGTCACAATAATTTGTTATCTAGCTGCCTGATCAAAGTATGCAACTTGTTAAAAACTTCCACTTTAGAGCGTAGAGGATACTTACTGTAAGTACATAATATATCTGTATCAAGCGACAAATATTAACTAATGTCGCTGGCACTGGGGGAATCACTAAAACATTCCCACTGTCCCATTTAATTCTCTTCTGTGGCTTAACTGGGTTTCCCCTAAAATAGAGTTGAATTCATTAGGGAAGGCAGGCGTACAACCAAAAAATTCAAATATATATATATATATATATATATATATATATATATATATATATATATATATATATATATATATAACAATCCTAAGTTTAACTGCTGGGAAAACGCCCTTATAAGGAGAAGAGATGAGCAATCAAAGATCTAAAGGCTCTAGTATCTGCTTTTTATTTTTATTATCGAGCTTTCGCTGCCTAATGGTAGCTTCTTCTGGATTCTAAAAATGCAAACCAGGTACAGAAAATAAACTAAAACGTTCGTTTTTTAAAACGTGATTAAATAAATTGTACGACTGAATGTGAAATTACTTACAAAAATTTAGCAGTTAGTTCATCTCTGGTGAAGACAATGAAATTTGCATTTTTGTTGGCCAGGTGGTATGCATGATTACACAAAACATGATTAAAAGACACTTAGAGAGTTACACAAATATTAAAAATAAAAACTTGGTCAATAAACATCAGTTAAAAACACTTTTAAAGACAGAAACACAACTGCAAGAAACCATGATGTTGAAACGGTACTCCATTTTAAAATTTTTTGACGTCGAGTTTAGTAACTATTTAGTGATATTTGAGTCCGAGCCGGATATTGTTGGTAGTCCATGTCGTCATCAGGTCGACAAAAAAAAAGGATTAAAATTAGGAATGTGGTAAATTATTTTCGGTAGATGCGAATTTTAGATAAATTATTTATTATTAATGATATCTATTTTTTAGTTTTAATTTTATAAAAATTTTTTTATAAAATTAAAACTAAAAAATAGATATCATTAATAATAAATAATTTATCTAAAATTCGCATCTACCGAAAATAATTTACCACATTCCTAATTTTAATCCTTTTTTTTTGTCGACCTGATGACGACATGGACTACCAACAATATCCGGCTCGGACTCAAATATCACTAAATAGTTACTAAACTCGACGTCAAAAAATTTTAAAATGGAGTACCGTTTCAACATCATGGTTTCTTGCAGTTGTGTTTCTGTCTTTAAAAGTGTTTTTAACTGATGTTTATTGACCAAGTTTTTATTTTTAATATTTGTGTAACTCTCTAAGTGTCTTTTAATCATGTTTTGTGTAATCATGCATACCACCTGGCCAACAAAAATGCAAATTTCATTGTCTTCACCAGAGATGAACTAACTGCTAAATTTTTGTAAGTAATTTCACATTCAGTCGTACAATTTATTTAATCACGTTTTAAAAAACGAACGTTTTAGTTTATTTTCTGTACCTGGTTTGCATTTTTAGAATCCAGAAGAAGCTACCATTAGGCAGCGAAAGCTCGATAATAAAAATAAAAAGCAGATACTAGAGCCTTTAGATCTTTGATTGCTCATCTCTTCTCCTTATAAGGGCGTTCCCCAGCAGTTAAACTTAGGATTGTTTGTTGCCAGTGCCCTGTTACTGTCCTTCCTCTTTCTTATATATATATATATATATATATATATATATATATATATATATATATATATATATATATATATACGAGTATGTTTTATTAAGTTATCTACCTAGCTATGAAGAAAAAGTCTTCTCTACATAGCAACTTAGTCCAGCGTTTCTCCTTCAAAAACGACGCCATAGACGCTTTCAACTCATCATCTGAAGACAAATTTCGGCCTTCGAGTTGTTTTGTCATATGTTTAAACAAAAAAAGTTACGAGTGCTAAATCATAGCACCATAGATGGATGTTTCTGATCTGCTGTCATCCTGGTTCGAGTCCCGGCCCCATCGACTCTGTTTAAACCAAAATTTTTGCTTGAAAATACGATTGGCCGTCAGTGCCGTACACCCAGATGAATAACTTCTGACCCATTGGTCTCTTTAAAGAGAAACTTTAACTCTATCACAGGGCTCCCGTTCAGTCATTTTTCAGAAGGAGAAAAGTTATAAAAACAGCAAAACGTAACGAACTCGTACAAAATATCGTTAAATTACTTAAAACAGTGATTTGATAACCAAACATTTGTTTACATGATTTTAATAGCTAGGTAAATAACCCAAAAAACAATCCTGTGTTTTCGAAATGTTAAAATAAGTTATCAAGTACGATTTTTGTATTCACTTACCGATATTCAAAAACAAGATGTTTCTGGTCTTTAGATACTCCCAAGACTCCTCGGTCGATGAAATATTCGCAAATTTGTTCCAACCTGTCAAAAATAAAAACAGTACTATTTAAAAAAAAATTGTCAGAGAGTTTACATTATTTCACACAAAAACCAGGAACTTTCACTACTAAGGAAATTAAAAGGAAATATAATTCTTAACAGATGACAGTAAAATTATCGTGTTCAAAGCCAAATCATTCAGACAATTTTTTAGAGACTGTTAAAGATAATAGAGAGAGTTTTAAAAAGCACTAAGGACTATGGATACTAGTAGATTTTTGTAAATTTGCTTCTAGAGACTTCTTAAACCTCACCTTACTCTAAGTTTGACTTCTTCCTCGCCCTGATTGTCAATTGTAGCCTTAAGCTTTATACTTTCCTTGCACACGTAGGCCGATCGTTCAAGAACGCATCTTAGTGCAACTGTGCCCTTTTTGCAACACCAACAACAAGTAGACCGTCTGTTTTCTAATATTGTAGGTTTCTTTAAAAAAAAAGCAAATTTAGTGGGAACATCGGAAGTATCGCCTATTTTTTTACAAAAAATAGAAAGTTTTTCGAAATCGGTATAAAATAAATCGCTAGGTCAAAAGCTCTAAAGTAAAATCTTGATGGTACTTAAACTACTGGAAAAATTACTATAAACGTCGTCATGTAGAGGTCTTTAAAGTGTTACTTTCTTTGGTACACCATGGTAATAGGACTAATAATATCTTATAGATCCGTAGCCTGGAGACCAGCCCAGCTATAGAAGTCCTTCTAAAACCACCCACTCTCCTATATCCTTCTAGAAAAGGAGACAAGAAGGAAAGACTTGACCACTCTACCTCAGGAATGGAGGAGGGACTCATTCAAATGGTACCTACAGACACGCTGGGAAACATTCGGAACCACACCAGTGTGTTAGGAATGCCCAGTGATCTGGTTCCAAAAACTATTATCAACTAAACAGGGTAGGAAGTGTGAGCAAAGTCAGTGTCATCTGGATCCCGGAAAATACAAGGCTTGAAGGAAATTGATTCTCAGACCGACTAGCAAAGATGAGTGTAGAGTCGAGCTTCATGGGCCCGAAGCTTGCTTTAGGCGTTACCCATGAAACAGTCAAAAAGTACCATGTTTGATATATGCAGACCAATTACTGAAAATGGGCAATCAAAAGCTCAAGGCTTTAATAGGTCTGTACACTGACCATCGCAGGTTAAGGAATCATATGCAAAAGATTGTGGCTAACCCGAATGCTGGCTATGCGTGGAAGATGACGATCTTTACTGAAAACTGAAACGGTTAAGCACGTGGTATGTTAATGCTCTGCAGACAGCAGAACCAGGACTCTTACTTTCGTAGCGGAACCACATCACCAAAAGATTTTAAAAATATTTCACCATGCACATTATGAGGCACTACCTGCTTGGTGTAATCTAAAATGTAGGTGTGAGCCGCAATAGCTCAAAGAATCGCAGTGGAGGGCTGCAAACACACTTAACTCAAACCTAAAACCTTTTGATGATGGGTCGTTTAACTCGTATATCTATTATATATAATCCGGAAACAGTGCCCATGCAAAAGGTCAATCAAAAATAAAAAAAAAAACACGTTAAAGTCTGTTAACAATTAAGGCATGTTAACTACTTGCCTCAATTACCGTGGTGTTGTGCATAAACAGTTCCTTTAAACTAGTTAATAGGGTAATAGGTATTATTTAAGCACCACGCATCGTTTGCGTCACCCGATTCGTAAAAAAACCCCCGTTGTGACAAAATAAATTCTACATATTTTTGAAATTATAATTTAATAATTTGGGTTTTATTTAATCAGCACATTTAATTTTTGTCATTTTCTCAAATAGATTCTCACCGGCTTGAGATAATTGATGAGCAAGTGATATATAAAAAAAAATTGTTCATATGTACCTACCAAATATTGTTCGTCCATACAATCGATGTGAGGTCCAATGACAGTAAAATACTTCATACCCTGAGGTGGGCTGGCATAAGGAATATCTATGGTCACCTTAAAGAAGTATCGTATCTGACCAGCCCTACTTTCGAATGAGCACGGTAAGGCCGATTCTGGGAGGTTAAATCTACAAAAAGCCAACAAAATAGAGCATAAACATTTCTACTTCCTTTAGAATTCGAGCCTAGAATCTCGCGCTTTCCGGGTAGGAACAAGAAATCCCAGGTTTTAATCTTAATGAGACTTGAAAACTTCTCCAGGGGTAAATTCTAATACGAATTATATCAAGAATATTACGTAGTAACGAAGTTATGCGATAAAAGCATTAAAAATATAAGATTTTAAAAAACTAAATGTTGTAGAACGTGAAATAGTTATGGTGGGATACTCTGTTCCACTAGCAAATTGCCATATGTTAATTAAGAATATGTCTTAGCATCATCGCGGTGCAGGCTTAGGACAGAAAACCCTACAGCGCACAATGGGGCGAATGCGTTATTTTTGGGTCATTTGCTTATAACTTCCACATTTGTTATTGGAATGACTTCAAACTTAATACACATAATGTACGATTAATATATGTTCAGTATATGAAATAAAAATCATACTATATACTGTTATCGCGTGCGCGATAAAGCGTAAAGATGATTATTTCAAAATACTAGACAACAAATTGAAAAATTTTTCGATTACATGAGTGTGAATAGTCATTTTCAATGTATTTTTGCCTGCTGAGCACGAATCCGTTGTCCAAATTTGACTACCGCGTCGTAATTTTGAGAAAAATGACGGAAATTTGCAAAAAAAACGACGGTTTCAAGGATTTTCATGACATAACACAGGCACAAATATTTTTCTCATAAATTTCGTTAATACTACGCGTAAGTATCAATATTTAGCTTTAAAATGCCTTTTGTTTCTTTTTGGTACATTTTTTTTATCTTCGAGGTATAGTTAAAATTAGAAACACTGGTTGCGCTTACGCAGCATTAATATCATTGTCCCGTGTTAGGATTGCCCTACGCATGCGACATGTAACGGAACATTAACCCATCAAAATACACTCATGAAACGAATAATATTTCGAATATCAATTATCTGCTCTTAGCGTTACCCAGGATCAACGACGTGGACGTGACAGATATTTGATCCCTCGGGTGCTTGATTTTTGTGAGTCCCCTTACCTCTCACATTTGTACTTCTTGTTTTAATCATCGTAATCTGTATCATCATCACTGAAATGTAATAGATGTTTTACATCTTCGGACAATGCTTTCTTCTTACGTTCCATCAATTTTCGCGAATTAGATATTATCGGATCTGAAGCAATTATATATGAAGCATCATTCTTCGCGAATGGTTTTCTCTATATTTTCTGAAATATTTGTGATTTGCTTCCTGAGCATCTTCAGATAATTGCCCTATTGGCACGATAGCATTTGTTATAATATCGCTGCTATGAATAAATAACTTGTGGATTGACACTGGCATGTAGTACCATGGGTATAGTGATACAAATATTTCGGCAGTTCTAAAAGCGTAAGATTCGAACTCAATCACGTTAATTTTTTTACCACTAGCGATTGCTTGCAATAGACCTCCAAATCTGGTTATCAAATTTTCGTCTATACCTGTAATGGCAGCTGATAACTGTGGACTGGCAAAAAATTTCCTGGCAGTGTTGCCATCATTGGATGTACCCTTCCCTTGTTTTACAAAGTCTACCAAAATACCTGTTCTCGTTCTGAAAGCAGTCTGTATCTCGCGTTTTCTTTGCTCCACTTCTCGTTTATGATTTTCATTCCTTACTACCCAACATTTGATATTAATTTTATACGATATGTGTAATAAGCATTCGAAACATCAAATCCAGCAATGTAAGGAAGAAAGTCCGAACGAATAATATTGATCTTTCACCATCTTTATCAAGCCGCGTTGCCGAAAACAGGCAAGAAGAGTTTAATTGCCCTTTTTTTAGAAGTGTATACTTCATAAGAAATGAGGAGTATATCCTCATTTTTTCATTTCATTGGAATATTGCCCGAGAGAATGGCTGAGTGGAGAACGTTAGATCAAATCGCGGGAACTTTAATGTCCATTTTTTTACCAAAGGGGGATAAAAATAGGATATCTCCGGAAACTAGAGACTCTGCCCTATCAGATGGTGGAAGCGCCATCTCATTCCACCTCATTCCAAAAACTTTATACATCTTTGAATATTGAAGTAAGAATAATTTTTTGTGTCGAATATGTCAAATATTTATTAATATATTGTAGCACTCTAATGACGTTACACTAAGATTAATTTGTTGTTTGAAACCTAGTAAACAAGTTCTAGTAAGCGTTTAACTCATATTCGTAGTTATGTTGTTCACAGAGAATTTAGAATGTAATTTCTCGAATTACAGAAATTCCAACATTGACGAAAATGTCACACTTCAATTGATAATTTTAAGAAAGACAGAAGGAATAAATTAGTTATAAACATATTTATGTATGGTTTATGATATATGTTAAAGGAAACAATCGTCAATATTCAAAAAACACATCTTTAATTTTTTCATCCAATATCCGATTTTTTACGCCGTCGCCCCAATGTGCGGCGTAGCCTACAGAACAAACTAAACGAGATAGCAAGTTGGAACTTGTCATGCAGCGTTGTTAAGGATGTACCTACCGCCATCTATCAGCGCGAGACGATATTATTTCGCGTTTTTGCTATATAGCGATACACCGAGAACATGTGTAAGTACCCTACTTACTTAAAGGGAAATTTATGTACACCCCTTGGTAGAATTGGTATGGTTGTGTCTAAATTTTTTTCGCCCCATATAGTTTGTCTCTGGTCAACAAAGTACTGGTCCTCTTTTACCTACAAAAAATATTGCTACAAACTGTTAAATCTTTAATGTGGATACTGTGGTTTTCACCAGTGAGAGGAAAATAATCCTTTTTCTATATAGTCTTGAAAATAAGATGAGTTTTAAGGTCGATAAGGTCATAACCAGACACTTTAAACGCGTAAAATTTTAAAAATATTCTCAAAACGACTGCTGGTGTTCGAGATTTGTCCACCTCGGCACTCACTGACCACGCGTAAACTGTGCCAGTAAAAAACACTTATTAGGTGCCAAATGCTCTATTAAACAATAAAATATACCATTTTCCTCTCATTTTCACTTTTTCAGTCAAGAGCGCGCTTTAAACTAGATATCTTCAGTAAAGAAAAACAACTCACCGTTCTTCTGTCACCGGAAAGTAACACTTTCCACTCCGCATGAGCTTTACCTCGTAAAATTACTCTTATTGCTAAAAAATATATAAAATATTGAAAATTAAACTTATGAAATTACATTTTTCTAATATTCAACGACTCATCTTTATCTATTAAAGTCATCATGGTCAATTTTTAAGAAAATTGGTAAATTCGCTTACTTCAGCAAACACTCAGTTCTAAAATATTAGGTGTACAAATTAATTCGGTTCCTTTTTTTGCGTTGTTTTGCGGTCTGTCGCCTAGTGCTGTTCAGAACGTTCATGATGAAAGATCAAAGTCACCGCTTGGGAATCGCTAGTACCATATTTTGGATGTTTTGTTCCTCTCGAAGCTGAACAAATTTGCATCAGACGCACTTTGGAAAATCTCGAGCGGTTGCTCTTGACATATCCAAGGCATTCGACCGTGTTTGGTACGATGGGCTGTTGGCTAAGCTACGTTCTTTGCGAGTGGCAGTCGACGGATTTCTTTCTAACACCTTCACTATCAACGCCGGTGTACCCCAAGGCTCCATACTGTCTCCTACTCTCTTTCTCATTTATATTAACGATCTGCTGGAAAAGACCGAGAATCCAATCTACAGCTTTGCAGATGACAATACACTTATCTCTTCATTCACTTTGAACGCTCGGACATCGGCTACTCAGACGAATATCCGCAGACAGCAGGAAGTCATTCAACTTAACAAAGACCTGGAAGAAATTCTATTTTGGGGTGACAGTAACCAAGTGGAATTTAACGCTACAAAAACCCAGGCGGCAGTTTTTTTTTTCTAAAAAAGTTAACATTGCTGAACCCGACATAGTTATGTCGGGGCACTCCATTCCCCTAACATCGTCACTCAAATTGTTGGGCGTTAATTTGGGAGCAAATATGTCCTGGCATGAACATGTTGCAGGCATAGCAAGGAGAGCTTCTCAGAAGTTGGGAATATTATTTCGAACCAGAAAGCTTTACACTTCACAAAAACTGTTAATTCTTTACAAAGCTCAAATTCGACCAACTATGGAATACTGCTCCCATGTTTGGGGCACCGCTCCCAAACATACACTGCATTTGTTGGATTCTATTCAGAGCTGTTCATCTGATTGGAGACCCGGAACTGACAGGTGGCCTTGATTCACTGGAACATCGAAGAACGGTTGGCGACTTGAGCCTATTCTACAAGTATTTTCATGGAAAGTGTTCGAAGGATGTGGCCCGCTTAATTCCTCCCAGAGCGGTGCATGTTATAAGTACGCGTCACGCTAATACTTCACATCCGTATGAGGTTCAGCTTGTTACTCCTCGTACAACGCTTTTCAAGCAATCATTTATATGGAAAACATCATCCCTTTGGAATAATTTGCCCAGGTCTGTGTTTCCCACCGAGTACAATTTACAGCGATTTAAGAACGACGTGAATTGCGTTCTCCGCACACGTGTTGCTCCTGTAGCGCTTTAGGGACTTCCCTGTAGCACGTGTGCTAGACCAATAAAAAAAAATAACTCTAACGCGTATACAGTGCCCTGGAAGATGTTTCATAGGTCTCTCGAGTGTCTTTCTAACTATGTCTTTAAACTACAGTCACTAATCGAGGATCTTCTTCCTTTTTTGTCAGACCGCGAGATCCATGACGCACGTGTACAACTACCTGCTCAAGCTCCGTAACCTTAAATTTACGTAATAAGAATCTCTCCTCACAGCACTTCCTATCGCGATTAGATCCCCTACCAGGGAGGTACAGACCCCCTGCCCGTAATCCAGAGCGCCAAAATGCTCTCATCCGTGTGCTTCGAACTGTAGAATATTGCAATCATACACAACTGTAATAGACAAGGGATTCGGATTTGTTTTCATTATAATGGTAATTTTACTTCTTTCGGATTGGTACCTCCACACATAAAAGTGGAGAAAATAGTTTGAATTTGAAACTGAACTTTGAGATGTTTATGTCAAAGATAGCAAATCAATTAGTACACCTAAAAAGTTGTAAATTTCACTGACCCACACTAAAGAATAACTTTATCCAAGAATTACAAATCAATATTTTAAATGACAAGTTTAAAACAGGAAATAATGAAAAACTAACACAGTTACAGTAGCCAACACAAAAAAATGCTTTACTTACTTCTTAATTTGAAGTTTTCTATTGTATCCAAAATGACGTTTCCACTGACACATTCTCCTGCATAGTAGTATTCTCTCTCTAACTGTATATCAAACTCTCTTATGTAATCCATCATTGTATTTTTCCCACAATTCTTTTAAGCGCCTTGTATATTTCTGTACATATTTTAAAGCATGTGTTTTCCTCTTTTCAGAAATCTAATTTAAAGAACAGATGTTTAAAAAAAAAAAAAAAAAAAAAAAAAAAAAAAACGTACGTTTTTAATGAATAAAATCGGAATTTGATAACACTGGTCAACAAAAAAAAAGAAAATTGCTTGTTTCCTGTGATTTTTTTTTTGTTTCTATCTCAAATTGACGCGTATTTTTTAAATATGGCAACAATTTTTCTCTAACAGCTTTTGTTTTTGAGTTATAGCTAACTACTCTCATTTACTATTTTTACTTAGATTTTCGTTTTTTATTGGACACTAAAATATATTTTGTTGTCGTTTTAGATATGGCTTCGTCAAGAAGATGTTGTGCTTAATCCCGATTGTTTTTGCTATATTTGTGGTGAATATATATTTGCAAAATATCGAAAACCTATATCGGACTTTGTGAAAACTGCGTGTCATCAATACTTTAAAATAAAATTGTGTAATCAGGACAAGCCATGGGTTCCTCATATTGTATGCCAGAAATGTGTGGTATGTCTACGGTTATGGTCCAGTGGAAAAAGAGATGCAATAATGTTCGTAACACCCATGATTTGGCGAGAACCTCGAAACCATCATGACGATTGCTACTTCTGCGTTGTGAAAATAAACGGAATTAACCCTGGAAATCGAAGTAAGTGGTCATATCCTAAATTATCTTCTGCTCAACGACCTCAATTAAAATCACAAGAGGTACAACCCAGCACATCTAAATCTTCTGATGATCCAAATCTCTGTGAACCCGAACGAAATACATCAAGTGAAGACTCTGATTCAGACTACAAATGTAGCCTTTCAGAACCTCAACCATTTAATCAGAAAGAACTAAATGACTTAGTAAGAGATCTGAACTTACCAAAAGAAGCTTCTGAAATTTTAGCATCTCGTTTAAAAGAAAAAAATTTGCTTACTCCGGAAACCAACATTACATTTTATCGTACCCGAGAAAAAAATCTGTTACCGTATTTTTCTCAAGAGAAGGATTTAGTTTTTTGTAACGATGTTGGTGGTATTTTGCAGCAGATGGGATTAAAACAGTACCAACCTAGTGATTGGCGTCTTTTCATAGACAGCAGCAAAAGAAGTTTAAAGTATGTTTTGCTTCATAACGGTAACAAGTACGGATCTATACATATTGCACATTCGACGACTTTAAAAGAAGAATACGTAAATGTTTCTAAGGTTATGGAAAAAATTAAGTATCAAGACCACAAATGGGTCTGGGGGTGTGTTGATCTGAAAATGGTTTTAGGTTAACAAGGGGGGTACACAAAGTTCCCTTGTTTCATGTGTCTCTGGGATAGTCGTGACAAACACCATTGGTCACAAAATGTTTGGCCAGTGCGGGAAGAGCTAAAAGTTGGTACAAAAAGATGTTATAAACGTGCCTTTAGTTAGCAGAGACCGCATCATACTTCCACCACTTCATATTAAACTCGGCATAATGAAACAGTTTGTCAAGGCGCTTGACAAAAGTGGCGAATGTTTTAATTTTCTTTCATGCAAGTTTCCAGGATTAAGTTCAGAAAAATTGAAAGCTGGTATTTTTGATGGGCCACAGATTAGGCAACTCGTGAAAGATCCTAATTTTGTCAAATCAATGACTGAAGTCGAATCCAAAGCTTGGAATTCATTTGTTTTGGTTATGAGTAGCTTCCTAGGCAAAAAGAAATCTGACGACCATGTCAAGCTTGTTGAGTGCATGCTATCGAACTTGCAAGAGCTAGGGTGCAACATGAGCATAAAAATCCACTTCCTGCACTCGCATTTAGACCGATTTCCACAAAATCTGGGTTATTTTAGTGAGGAGCAGGGTAAAAGATTTCATCAGGATCTTCGGACAATGGAAGAGCGTTATCAGGGGCGGTGGGATTCACTTATGATGGCAGACTACTGCTGGAGTTTGCAACGAGATCTACCTAAAGTCGTTCATTCAAGGAAATCTTATAAAAGATCATTTGCTAGTGTTCAATAGAAATTTTGTTAACATAATGTATTATTTTTTTGTATTTTTTTGGCAAAATAATAAAACTGTATATTTCAAAAGGTAAAGCTGTTAGAAATCTCCCAGTATTTTTTTCATAGTCAGGGCCATAGAAATACCCAGTAACAGAAAAAAAAAATAAAGGAAACAAGACTTGTGTTGACCAGTGTAATCGAAAGGAATTGAATGACTTAGTAAGGGATTTAAATTTGTCAAAAGAAGCTTCTGAAACTTTGGCATCTCGTTTAAAAGAGAATAATTTACTTGCACCAGAAATCAGAATTACTTTATATCGGACCCGAGAAAAGAATTTGTTAACATATTTTTCTAGAGAAAATGATTTAGTTTTTTGTAATGACGTCAGAGGTATTTTGGAGAAGATTAGTTCACAATGACACCAACCAAATGATTGGCGTCTTTTTATAGACAGTAACAAGAGAAGCTTAAAAGTGTGTGCTACTTCATAACGGCAACAAGTATGGTTCTATACCTATTGCACACTCTACTACTATGAAAGAAGAGTATACAACTATTTCTTTAGTAATGGAAAAAATTAAGTATCGAGACCACAACTAGCTCTTTTGTGTAGACTTAAAGATGGTTAACTTTCTTCTCGGACAACAGGATGGATAAACGAAATACCCATGTTTTATATGTGTCTGTGGGATAGCCGCGACAAAGAACGTCACTGGTCTCAAAAAAAGTGGCCAATATGAGAGGAACTGATGGTTTTGTATCAAAAATATTATTAACTTGCCCTTAGTAAATCGAAATCGCATATATACCATTAAGGACTTGACAACTTTTTTTGAAATAAAACGCAACCCATTTGAGACATTTCGAAAATTTTACTATCGGCTTAAAGTACAATCAAAACATTTATGTATGGAATTCGACTTCATTCATATGTCCACCACGGGCACGTTTGCAGCGGTCGATTCGTTGAACCCAATTTTCGATGACTCGGCCACACATTTCGACGGAAACGGCCGCTATCTCTCTTTCAATATTGGCTCTGAGCTCCTCTAACGACGCAGGCTTGTTATCATAGACCAATGATTTAACGTACCACCATAAAAAGAAGTCTAGAGGTGTTAAATCACACGATCTAGGTGGCCATTCGACGGGACCATTTCTCAATATAACACGTTCACCGAATTTAGATTGCAGTAAGTCGAATGTTACACCCGCTGTGTGGCTTGTAGCGCCGTCTTGTTGAAACCACATATCATTAATGTCTAGCCCATGCAATTGATTAAAGAAATAACGTTGCAACGTGCCTCTGTAGCGATCTCCATTGACTGTAACGTGACGGTTATTTTCATCAACGAAAAAGAACGGCCCAATGACACCACCGGCATAAAAACCGCACCAAACAGTAATTTTTTGTGGATGAAATGATGTTTCTTCAAGCGCATGAGGGTTTTCACCTGACCAATAACGCATATTCTGTTTGTTGACGAAGCCGTTTATCCAAAAATGCGCTTCATCACTAAAGATGATTTTGCGATGAAATTGGTCATCTTCTTCCAACATTTCTAGAGCCCAATTCGAGAACGTACGTCGCTTCATATGATCGAGTGGCTTTAGTTCTTGAGTTAACTTTAACTTGTAAGGGTGCAGGCCAAGATCCTTCCGCAAAATTCGCCATAGTGTGGTCTGAGCGATGCCCAATTCTTGAGAACGCCCTGAAATCGACTGTTTTGGTTCGTTTGAGATGGACGCTTGAACGGCAGCAATATTCTGGCCACTTCGACCAACCCATTGTCTCATTGGCACGGGAACATCCAGCAGCGAATATGT
>CM032448.1:120047786-120074014 GCA_019049505.1 Pachyrhynchus sulphureomaculatus | reverse complement strand
GCCTGATCGTTAGTTTCGGTTTCCTAGCAACTACACGACCTTTCTTCTTCTTTCCTGTCAAGCAGCTCTACTTTAAAAAGCAGTTAAAAGCAATTTCATCTAGTCAACACTGTGATGAACTGCTCTTCATGTTCTGTTGTGGCTTACCGTCGATAATACCTTTTTCTTTTATTTGTGCCTGTTAATTCCCTATGAAGGGGGTAGTATACGCCAATAAAATACCAAGTTTTATTGTGATCTGTTGTATACTATAGCTTTCATCAGGTAGAGTATGGACGGCACTTCGAAGTTTGATATTCAGCTACTTTCTTGGCGCAATATTAAGAAGTTTCCGACCAAGCAACCGCAAAACCACTATGAAGCACAATTAACTCAGAAATCGCAACTCGCACTATTGTTTTGTGACTTCTCATCATATTGAAAATGTTGTAAACAAAAATGAAAAGCTACTGCATAAAGTAGTTTAAGCTACCTTTTTTCGCGTCTGCAAGAGAGAAACTTGAATATCAGAACTTCAAGCCGTTTGAAGATTAAATCTGTGTTACTTCTTAGGGTTTTGTCCTTGGCTCTTTACCTACCGTTTTTATGTAGCAATGATATCTCTCTCTTCAGTCTCAATTCCCTTCAGGAATTGTAGTAGTCACTTTGTTGCGTTGTGGGATGTTCTTCTCCACGTTTCTCTGTCCTACGCTTCGTAGACCAGTATGACAAGTGGTTTATTCGCAAGATGGATAACTTGGTCCACCCAACGGGACGGAGAATGTCCTCGAGGTCTTCTACCTGGAACTTTTCCTTGAATGATGAGTTTTTCTAAATATTCCTGATCTTTTCTCATGACAAGGCCGAAAAATTTAATGATTTTTTTTTGGATAAAACTTGAAATACGTTGCTGGACATTCAGCTCTGATTAGACACTCCTTATTCGGGATGCTGAAAGATATGTTGGTTACATCGAATAATGCAAGGATCATTGATATATTTTCGCAAAAGACAACATAAATATCGCTTTTTTAAATCACCCCAAAAATTTTCCTCCCTCTTTTTCAATGTAAAAGACAAAACTCATAAATACAAAGACTGTCATGTAACGAATATAATAGCTGTTATATAGGCCAAACAGGGAGGAATTTCGATACTAGATTGAAAGAACACCAAACATCTTTTAGGTTAAACAAAGAAAACTCTAATTTTGCTAACCACTTCCATCAAACAAATCATATTTTTGCAGACATAAATAATCTACAAATATTACATAAAGTACAAAAAGGAAGAAAATTAAATATTTTAGAAACTATAGAGATCTACGAATACAATAAAAATAAGGATACAACCCTCTTAAATAATCAAACAGATGTTCGGAATTCCACCCTGTTTGGCGTATTTTAGAAGTGTTTTTTAGATATATTTTTGAAGAAGGAATTTTATAAAAAGTTTTAAGAATATATTGAAAAATATTTCTTGAAATTTGGAAGAAATATTTATTTAAAGACCTGTAAATACGTCCATAATCATAAAAAACCTTAAAAATATACTGTTAAAAAAATATCTGATTTGGAAACAATGTCATTTCACCCTTTGTAATAAAATAATTTTAACTTAGTTCACAGAAATTTAATGATGGGTTATTCCAAATTGTACCGGGAAATTTATTGTAAATTGTAAATAAACCACCTTAATTTGTAGTATTTCGCTCCACAATGTAGAAAACCTACGAAACTGCAGTAGCAGATAAATAAAAAATAAGTGACAAATAACAAAGCAATTCGTTATATTTAATTTAGAAATTTACTCTGAGAAAGTGACGGAGACCTCAATTATACAATTATTAATATCAATGGAAGGTTTACACTCTTTGCAGACGACTTTACAATAGTTTGGGCTAGTTAATGTTCAACAGAGCTCGATAATAATGTTAAGGATTTTGTCCAGGAGATGTGGCTAAGGTTTTGACAATGTATGTATGATAAATTGAACTTTGCAAGACTGTCAAGAATACATGAATTTCAATAAGTGAGGATATCTCTAGATTTTCAAGGAAACAATTTCGGCTATATTTAGAATTTTTATTTATTTTTAAAAGAATCACATACACTTAATAAGTAATAATAATAGTAATACAAATCGGTAAATAAATGTATTTATATAGAAAAAATGTAAAAATAAGTTTACTTTATAAAAGTTTTCGTATTATAAAAATGCATGGACACAATAACGTCGACATTTAAAAATATACTTTTTTAAAAATATTAGGGTCGTTCCAAAAGTTCTCGGCCTGACACAGATATGACGTCAAAATGACCAAGTTACTATAGTTGTTACGTGTTATCTACCAGATAGCGTGCTGTGAAGTTTTAGACGTGTGTTTAGTCGTCTTTTTGTAAGGATCATGTTTCAACATTTTCTAAAAAATGGTTAAACCTGAAATGTAAGCTGTTATAAAAAACTTCGTTTTAAAAGATTTAACTCCTAGGGACATTCAAAAAGAGTTATGTCACATTAAATGATTCTTGCCCTTCGTTTTCAACGATTAAAAAGTGGGCTGATGAATTTAATGGGGTCGTATATCTTTTCAAGATGATAAACGCTCAGGACACTCGAAAACCTCTACGGTCAACGAGATTGTGACAAAAATTCACATAAGAGTACTAAATAATCGCCGACTGAAGGTACGCGAGCTCGCTGACATTGTAAACATCTCGATAGGCCGCACAGAAGAAAAATGTCCCGAAAAGCTGGCCAAAATATAAAAAACAAAAGGTCTTATTTAGGGAGTTTTAGATATTTGAATACTTTTACAGGTTCCTCTACTATGATTTACGACCGGTGGGGGGGGGGTGGGGGGGGGCCCCCCACTCAGGTGTATCTTCCGCTTGCACCTGTCTCATAATTTTCATTTCTTTTCGAAGCGTCGAGTGCCACGCAGCATCTCTCGTAAAGCACGTCAGACGTCATCAAGTTTAAACTATTACAGAATCTGCAAAAGTGAACGAGTTTTAATTGTGTAAAATGAATTCTGTCCCTGAAGGTGAGTACAATTTCATTGTGTTTTTTTCTGGAATTTCACATTTACGTAACGTTAAGTGAGTAACTAACTGTTCAATTATCGAGTTTTTTAAGAAAGGATTCCCAAAAATCTTTAAAAAACAAGCAATAATTTAAAAACTCCATTGAACTGTGACGTGAAATCAGTTAAAAGTTATTTATTAGACAATTTTTGCCGACGTATCGAAAAATTGAGAGCTAGATGGCGCTGGTATCTGTGTTAGTTTTTGTGCGGCCTGTAGGCCACAGACGCGTCAGTCTTACTCTCAGGACGGTTTTTTCTTAAAATTCGGGAAAGTGTTGCAAACTTAAAAAAATTCAACCAATTGTTTGAAAAATCGAGAAATTGTTGCAAAATGTGAAAAATAATTAACAAATTCGGGTAAATGTCGCAAAATGAGAAAAATACTTTAAAAATTCTGTAAATTGTTGCAAAATGATAAAATTAGTTAAACAGTTCGAGAAAATGTTGCAATATATAGCAAATTGTTTACAATTTCAGCAGATTGTTGCTAAAATTGAAAACATCTTGAAAATTTCAATAAAATGTTACTAAATTGGGGCAATAATTTTAAAATTCTGAAAATTGTTTCGATAGTATAGCAAATTGTTTAAAAATTCTGGAAGTTGTCGCAAAATGGCGAAAATGATTTAACAATGCGGGAGAAAGTTAGAAAATGGAAAAACAATTTTTAAAAATTCAGTACCTTGTAAATTTTTCCAATTTTATTTAATTATTTACAACAGTTACCCAAAATTAATCGAAATTATTGAACTAAAATGTACGTATTTTTTAATTTTTACAGAAAATGAGTCTGACAAGTTGGAAATTTCTTTTACGAGAAAAGACATATTCCTATTTGTGAAAAACCAATTACGTGATAACATTAATGTAATTATTGCCACTACTGATGAGGAAGTGATAAAAAAAAAAAAAACTTCGCAAACATGTATTTTGCCAGAAAATTTGAAGAAACAGATGATCAAATTGATGACAGAATTTCGAAATAGATGGCAAAAAGCCACAGAATCCAAATACAATTCTTCGCAAAGTTTGATGATTGACTCAACGTTTGTGTGCCGTTAACAAATAATACGAAACGGAAAACACGGAACCAACAAGGATGAACGCCCCATTTGGTTTTGTTAAATTTGAATTTCATATTCGTAATCAGTAACCCCAAAGACCCATGTATACAGGGTTTTATGAAAATAACTCAAATTTTTTCAAAAATAGTACATCATTGTCGAGCCGCCATTTTTGTTTTTTTTTAATTCAAATTTAATATCCGTAATCAGCGACTCCAAAAACCCATTTATATAGAGTTTCATAAAAATAACTCACGTTTTTCCAAAAATAGTTGGCCATTTTGGAATAGCCATTTTGTTTTTTGAAAATTTGACCCGACAATCCCGAAAGGCCCGATATACCGATTTGTCGGTTTTGTCGAAACCAAATAGTACCTTCATATTTTGGCCAGCTTTTCGGGACTTTTTTCTTCTGTGGGCCGTGCCCACATTTTAAACGATGTTTCGGGTATGAAAACGCTTTCCGCTCGATGGGTGCCGCGTTTGTTATCAATAGTGAATTTTTTGGCGGTTTCATATTAGTAGATGAAACATGAATTCATCATTATACGCCAGAGATGAAGGAGAAGTCGCAACACTGGGTAGGAGCAGATAATATTGCGCCCAAAAATGCAAAAACGGTTTCATCTGCAGGAAAAGTCATGGTTATGGTTTTTTGCGACTATCATGGTGTTGTGCACATAGACTACCGGGGGAAAAATAGAACCATTACCGGGGAGTATTATTCTTTACTCTGGATCAATTGAAGGGTGCTGTTCAGGCGAAACATCCACATTTTTTAAAAAAGAAAATGCTTTATCATCACGATAATGCGCCTTCACACACGTCTCGCACTGTTGCTACAAAACTGCACGACTTTCGCTTCGAAGTACTTCCGCCTCCACCATATTGTCCAGATTTAGCCCCCAGCGATTATTTCTTGTTTCCGAACCTAAAAAAATGGCTGAATGATGAAGATAAAGCTGAGACGAACGCTTATTTTGCAGAATTGGATAAATCTGATTACAACGAGGTTTGAAAGCTGGGAAATCGTTGAACATTTAGTTCAATGGCTTTGCAAGGTGAGTATGTAAAAATATTTAAAAAAAAAACACTTTAATCCTGTGTTTTTTCGTATTGATTTACAAGGTGCCTATGTAGAAAACTATTTAAAAAATCTCTTTAATTTTGCGTTTTATTCGTTACGTCAAAAACTTTTGGATCGACCCTCGTATGTAGGGTGGATGTCAGATATCCCGAAGCAGCATTCACTTTTAATATTATTAATAATAATAACAAAAACCACCCTTTGTATAAGACAACAGCAGGTAAAAATACTTATATATGACTATATGTCCTAAAAGTACTCTAAATATACTTAAGAAGCTGAGACGAACGCTGGTGCGTTCGTCTCAGCTTCTTAACAAAACACATAAATGTACAAAAAATATTTATTGGCTCTAGGCCTTAATTTTCACTTAAGTAAAAAGATTAAAAGTTCCATACTTCTTTTTAAGTACGTCATGTTAACCAAAACATTTCCATCATCACTCGTTTCACATTTTAAACGTTTCGTCATATGAGACTGTACCGACTACAATTCGTTTTTTTTTTCATTCGCCTCCCCACCTGAGTAGGAATTTTATCCTTTTTCATATCCTGAGGACATCAGCGGGGATGTCATAATACCCGTCATACTACCTATGTACGGGGCCAGGCCATATATACTTAAATAAAAGTATACCGACCTGCCGGGATTGGAGCCCGAGACCTTCCGCACCGCAAGCAAGTATTACGCCACGGACTCACGGGCCACCGGGTCGTAAAATTCAAACGTACACCAAAAAATTCTGGAAATCATTACGCTCTTGATTATTGTTTATTTAGAAATGTCAATATTTCAACAATCTGACAGCTGTCATTAATTGTCAAAATATAATAAATCTAATCGGTTAAAAATGAATCAAAAAAAGAGGAGAAAAAAATTATTGAAAAATTCCTTCGAACTCCAAATATGCCAAGGCATTTTATTACAAAGACGCTACAACACTCAAGCTCTTAATAGACCGTTATTAAACGCTATCTTCAAGCCTTAACAACAACCTATAATTTTGACCCGTCGACTAACCGTCTACCTAGTTCATTCTATCGAGCGAGTCGAAAAAAAGCCTGTACGCTTCTCCTGCCACAAACGGTCGTTTTTCGAGTTCAAAAACTCGCCCGATAGAATGAACAACTCAGCACACGGTTAGTCGACAGGTGAAAATTTCGGCTCACCCCCCTCTTGGTCTACTACAAATGATATGCTTCATCAGGAGATAGAGAATACCATCACGCGTAATCAAGCGATGCCAGTTCGTTATATTACGAATACCATAGTATGGTGCAAAGGTCAAAAGAAATTTCTAATTTAAACGCATGTTTGGTTTTAGATAACGAAACTTATGTTAACGCAGATTTTTCGGCGTTAGCCCGTACGTAAGAAGTGAGCCAAAGTTTATAATTATCATTATGCTACATCAAATATATCTTTAAAATTGCCATTTTAGTTAACAATTGCCCAAAAACTAGAGTGAAATCAGAACTCTCCATCATTTAGAATTTTACGAATTATAATCGTTACAGTCCTTATTTCCTTGCCTAATAAAGTACCACTATATGTATACTCAATACATATAAAAAATCATATATTTTAACACTTTTCTTGAGGCAATGTTCTGGACTGAATATATCACATACAACAAAGAAATTTTTAAATATATACTGTTTAGTACGGCATGGAGCGTACCCGTCTCCTACGCCACTGTCATGTTGTTTACACTGTTTTGCCACTTTTCTTTATGTTGATCAAGGCCGAAGGCTGAATCGTAGTTACCCTTGGAAATGAAGAGCCTTTTAAAGTGGGGGGTGCAGTAAAGCAGGCCTTGGTTGTAAGAATACGAGTCCATTCTGAAAAGTATATTCATCAGTTACATTTTAAAAGAGGCGAAGTTACATACATATAACTATATTTTGAAATTTTCTAGAATTAAAACGATCTAATGGTCTTGCAACATTTATAGTAGAAAGATTGGTAGTTCGGCATGTGCTAGTTTGTTTCCGGTTTTTTATAACCTGCACCAGAAATTATGGAATATTATTTTGTACATACTAGGGGCGTTTGTAATTAAGAAAAAAACGTCATTTTACAACACTGTAAACAATAGAGCGCGAGGAAGATGTTTATAGCAACGAAAAGGATCTCGCACATTTCTTATGGGAAGTGGCCCTCGGTGAAATTGTCTGAAATCGATATATGTCATTCCTCTCGAGCTCCTGATTAAAAGTTCCCATGGGCACAAAGTCGAAAAATGGACAATTTTTCAGATATCGGAGATAGAAAGACGATTTTCGGAGATCTTATCGAGAACAGCGTAGAGCCATGAGGTTGTTAATGAGTCGTTCTTCGGGGTATGCGGGTTTTTTTTCGGTCGCTAAGTCCAAATCTGGTGTCAAAAATGACATCGGACAGTTGGCAGCTGTCAAAGAACTGTCAACTCGTCTCATTTCTAATAAAATGCCCATCAGATTATACACCGGAACGTTTTTACGGTCGCTGATTCCAATTCCGGTGTCAAAAATGACACTTGAAACTTGGCAGCTACCAACAAAATGTCAACTCACCTCACTTGTAACCAAATATATATCAGATGGTTTTTTTTAATCTACTTTTAGCATTACCCGGGAACAACGACGTGGACATAGCAGATTTCTGTTCCCTTTGGGGTGCTTGTTTACTGTGCGTGCTCGTGCTTCTCATGATTGGAGTGCTTGATTAGGGTGGGTCCCCGCGCCCCTCACGATTGGGGTGCTTGATTAGGGTGTGTCCCATTTTATTAGAAATAAGGTGAGTTGACAACTTTTTGACAGTTGCCAACTGTCGTATGACATTTTTAACACCAGATTTGAATCAGCATCCGAAAAAACCCCTGTATACGTCGGAGAACTGCGTATAAAGAACCTCACGGCTCTACGCTGTTGTGGACAAGATCTCCGAAAATCGTCTTTCTACCCCCAATATATGAAAAACTGTCCGTCCATTTTCCGACTTTGTGTCCATGGGAACTTTTGATCCGGAGCTCGAGAGGAATAATATATATCGATTCCAAACAATTTCACCGGGCAACTTCCCATAAGAAATAAGCGGGGTCCTTTGGCGAAATTAACAATACGAATCTTGTGTTGTTTTGGCCGTGTGTAGTCTGACGTTGCCCAGAACGTTCACGATTCGAGATATCAAAGTCATCGTTTCGAAATCGCCGGTACCATGTCTTTGCATGTTTTGCGCATCAGAGCTATAAATCATCTGGGCAGCTTCAGACGCATCTTTTGCCTTGGAAATGCAGTGCTTCAAATGCAGATTGTCTAACAATATCGCTTTCCAGATTGCATCTTAAGGGTATTTAGTGGAATCTATGACGTGGGCTCGATGTCGAGATGCATTTATCCAAATAACTTCTCCATGCCTTCCGGGTACACCCACCCTTCAACCATGGTGGAGAAAAGCATGTTATTTGTGAGAAACCGACTAATCGAGTCGGTAGTCTCGCCTGGTTTCCCGATTTCTTTTCGGAGCCTCCAGTAGGTATATACACAAAAAATCCCCTTTTCTTCTTTTTCAACTACAAAGGCACTGATTCAAAGACTCGCTAAAAAACGGCTACGGTCTGTCGACTAGAACCGATTTCTGTTAGACCGAACATTCCCGAATCACACACCGACGAAAAATACATCCTACACGTGTCCACCTAATCTACGGTAAAGGAGCACGGCTCTCCCAGTTAGGAAGCTTCTCTCACTGCACTTAGTCATTCAGCTGATACCCCAAGTAGCTGAGTTTTACCAACAAACAGACGCGATTCCATCCATCTTTTGGTATTTGACACTGCAAAGACATGCCCACTCGACGGTGTGCCGCGAAACTCTTTTATTTTGAGATTATGTAACAGCATAGCTTAGCCAACAATTTGTTATGCTAAACGCTGTCGAATGCCTTGGTTGAATGAAGTACAATCGCTCGAGATTCTTCATAACGTTTAATCGCGTATGCCAGATATGTGAGGCATAAATTAGAAGATCTTCTGTTGATCCTTGCTTACGAAAGCCATGCCGATGGTTTCTAATAAAGTTATTTTAAAAGATGCTAATTGATTGCTTTTTCCAAAATTTTCGATAAAATAAAAAGAAAGGCAAGGTCTTTTAGCCTTTTTTGTGTATCGGTTGAACCGTAGCAAAGAAAATATTCGTTTTCTGTAGGACAATAGGTTGAAAAGTCTACAAAAAACTGGTGTTAATTGGCTCGTACTTTTTTATCATAGCAGATACTCTATTACTGTTCGAAGTATTTTTCGTGTCCATAAAAGTTCCGAGAAATAGCTTGAACTTGAGTTTTGACGATTCGATACCTATTTCAAAGGTACCGAAAACAACTATGGACAATCAGAAGGAAGATGCAGTTTTTCGTTGGACGACAAATCCATTTATTGTTAAGAGCTCAGTCTAAGTGCGTTTGCTCTCTTCTTTCAGATGAGTGACTTGTGTTATACCATACGAAAGTTGTCGTTTAGGCTTAGAGCATCCAAATTATTGATTGCACGAACTACCAGGGCTTTGTTATTATATGAAACAACCGGGTGATACTTACCGGAGGACGCAGGAGCACTCCATACACTTAAAGCAACTTTTGTGGTAAATATTTCCGTGAATGGATATTTTTTCCAATGGATAAACCTTCCCGTTACAACTCTGGCAAGTTTCTGTAATGGCTGCGGACATTTCCTTTAAAAAAATTGTAACATATACATAAAAACCTTCAATGGGAGAAAATTAAAAAACAACCTGGGTGAATAAGGGCAATTTTTAAATTCCTGTATGGTCGGAAAATAAAATTTTTTGTAGTTCTAAACTTTACCCTAAGGCTTACCGTGAAATTCTGACAACATATTCCATAAACAATAGACAGTTCATCAGAGGTGCTCACAATTGTCCGACCATGTAATTTAAAAATGTTTTGTTGAACTTTGACGATGATTTCAGGCGTGACTACAGTTAAAGGTCTTCCGGAACGCTCGTCGTCGAGCTAGCAAGAACAAACTTGTAACGCAGCGTTGTTACGGATGTACCTACCGCCACCTATCGGCGCGAGTCTATATTATTTCGTGTTCTTGCTATATAGCGTAGTTAGGGAACTTTTGGATCTTACTACGTAACTATAAACCAGTTTGAACGCTTTAAGACGGTTATGGAAATGCTATAATATTTTTTTAAATATCCGGAACGATTTTATAAGAAGTGTGAATTTATTTTGAGGGATTCCTAAGAGGTTATATCGCATCGGGGCATTCTGTTGCTATATTCATGCTGGAGCACCATCATTAGACTTTAATTTTTAGTATATGTTATATTGCCGAAGAGTTAACAACTAACTTTATTTTTGAGCTTTGAATATGTCGAATTATGTGCCAATAAAACACTATTTGCGGGAAGCGTTACTTTTCTTATTTAATTCGAAGAAAAGCGCTGCTGAAAGTCATCGATTGCTTTTGGAAACCTATGGTGATTATATTCCAACGATAAAAACATGTGAGTACTGGTTTCGATGCTTTAAAAGTGGCGATTTCAATACGGAAGACAAATAACGTCCAGGCCAGCCGAAAAAGTTTAAAGATTGGAGACATTACTCGATGAAGACCCAAGCTAAATGAAAAAAGAACCATTAGGAGTTGATTGCACAACTATTTAGCGCTTACATGCACTGGTAATGATTCAAAAGCAAGGAGATTGGGTCCTGTATGAATTCAAACCGAAAGACGTTAAAAGGCAATTTTTCACCTGTGGACAACTGCTTCAACGGCAAAATCGAAAAGGTTTTTTTGCATCGTATAGTAACTGGTGATGAAAAATGGACACGCTACGCTACTTCAAAGCCCAAAAAAAATCATAGGTGAAGCCCGGTGAACCATCAACCATCAACATCCTCGCCACGTGGCTCCAATCTTATGCGGTATATCTGGTGGAATTAGCTGGGTGTAGTGTATTAAGAGCTGCTCCAACTCAACGAAACTTACTGGGGAACGTTACCGACAACAATTGATGCAACTGAGCAGAACGTTGAAGAAAAAACACAGAAATATGCCAAAAGACACAACAAAGTGATTTTTCAACATGACAATGCCACGTGTTACAAAACCCGTCAAGGAGACGCTAGAAGAGCTTGAATATGAAGTTCCTACCTCACCCCCCTATACTCACCAGGCAGATTATCACTTGTTCCGATCGATGGCGCACGGCCTGTCTGAACAGCGCGTCTATTCTTATGAGGATACCAAAAAATGGGTCGATTCGTAGATAGTCTCAAAACATGAGTCGTTTTTTTTAACTTGGTATTCATATGCTAGCACAAAGATGGGAAAAAGTAGTGGCTAGTGATGGACAATACTTTAAATAATCAATTTGTAACCATTTTTTTACAATCAAACGATAATTTTACCGAAAAATCCCTCAAAATTAATTCACATACCCAATATATTACACAGGGCAACAAAAAAATATTTTTGTTTTGGTGCCTGGGATTTTAGAGCTGATTTTAACTATATTTGGGACGCTAAATCTATACATGCAATCCGTTTTTCTCTATCAGCTCTACTTTTTTAGATACATCAACTTATCTACCAATGTGGTTTTTTATTCAGTATATTCATTTATGAGAGTTCTAAAATTATTATATATTCATTAATGTAGGTACAATGGTTTTATTGTCAGTCTGTAATTGAGTAAATTCCAGGTAAATCTATAAATAGTGGAACCATTGCCTATCAGGTACCTGAACTGACCCTTTTATTCACCTAACTCGGGTAAGTCTCGTCAGTGTGTGCGTTCTTACTAATGAGAGTAGATCGAATTCGGCGTGTTATTTTATGTTAAGAAAAGAGTGTTTTTGTGTTATTGAACAGAATTAAAATGAGTTCAGGTTCCAGTTCAAGAAGAAGTTGTGTAAATCAACCTGATGTGTTTTGCTATATATGCGGAGAATACATGTTTCAACAAAACAGACAAACTATTACTGACTTTGTAAAGCGAGCGTATCTTGGATACTTTGGAGTTAAGCTTGGTGATCAGGACAAAACGTGGGCCCCGCATCTCGTATGTAAAACTTGTACAGAGCATTTACGGCAGTGGACTACCGGGAAAAGAAAATGTCTAAAATTCGGCGTACCAATGGTTTGGAGAGAACCAAAAAACCACTTCAATGATTGTTATTTCTGTTTAGTAAATACTAATGGAATCAATCGAAATAACCGCAGTAAGTGGACTTATCCCAATTTAGACTCGGCAATACGCCCTATCCTGCACTCAGATGAAATACCGATTCCAACATTTCATCAGCTACCACATATCTCTGATGACGAATATTTTCCCTCTGATCGCTCTTCTGATGCTAATAAAAGTTCTGATGCTAATGAAACTAACAGTGACTATGAGGGGACGTCATCAGTTCCTCAACGCTTCAATCAAAATGAATTAAATGATCTCACCAGGGATCTCAATTTATCGAAAAAAGCTTCTGAAGTACTGGCTTCTAGGTTAAACGACAAAAATTTACTGGAACAAGGAACCAAAATTACCTTTTACCGTACAAGAGAAAAAGATCTGCTACCATTCTTTTCTCAAGAAGACAATCTTGTATTTTGTCACGAAATTAGGGGACTCATGAAAGAAATGGGACTTTCTGAATATATTCCAGATGATTGGCGCCTATTTATTGACAGTTCAAAGCGAAGTTTAAAATGTGTCCTTCTACATAATGGGAATAAATATGGTTCAATACCACTAGCTCACTCAACGAAACTGAAAGAAAAATATAATACCATAGCTTTGGTCTTGCAGAAGATAAAGTATTACGAACCACAATGGATGATTTGTGTAGACTTAAAAATGGTAAACTTTCTTCTTGGGCAGCAAAGTAGTTACACGAAATATCCGTGTTTCTTGTGCCTCTGGGATAGTAGGGACAAAACACACCACTGGGTTAGAAAAGATTGGCCTCAGAGAGAAAACATGGACCTTGGGGAAAAGAATGTCATTAACGACGCTTTGGTTGAAAGAGAAAAAATCATACTTCCTCCGTTACATATAAAGTTGGGCTTAATGAAGCAGTTTGTAAAGGCTCTTGATAAGAATGGGTCTTGTTTTGCATATATAGGGGTAAAAATGCATCAGTTGAGAACAGAAAAACTCAAAGCAGGGATATTTGACGGCCCACAAATAAGACAATTAATTAAGGATCCTGCCTTCATAAATTCAATGAATCAAGTTGAACGAGAAGCTTGGACATCATTTGTTGCAGTTGTAGAAAATTTTCTAGGCAAACATAAAGCTCAAAACTATGTTGAAATGGTTAACAAGATGCTTAATAGTTTCAAATCCTTAGGGTGCAATATGAGTCTTAAAATACACTATTTACACAGCCACTTAGACCGTTTTCCAGAAAATTTAGGAGACATGAGTGAGGAACAAGGTGAAAGATTTCACCAAGATATTAAAGTTATGGAGGACCGCTACCAAGGAAGATGGGACATGCACATGATGGCAGATTACTGCAGGAGTTTAAAAAGGGACTGTTTAAAAAAACATTCAAGAATGTCGCGGAAAAGAAGCTTTCCAAGTGTTGAGTGACTATTTCATTTCTTCAATGTTTTTTTTTGTTTGTAAGTACATAATATTGTATTTCGTATAACTAAAATAAAAATTTCGTATCTACTTTTGTTTACTACACTTACGGATTTGAGTTACAATAATGTAACTTATATTTCTCTAAAATTGTATATCTTAAAAATTTGAGCTCCTAGGTACAAATGAATACGTTATTTGAATTCAGGACATCAAATTGATATAGAATCAGCTCAAAAAACCTCGACACCAAAACAGCTGTTCCCCTGTGTTATTAACGATCATATTTTTGGAATGACGCAACTGAAATTACGAAGTGGTTTTGATTATACCCCTCTAAATGATAGACTTTTTCCGGTATCTTCATCACCGTCCTTATACTTTAAGCTCCGTTCCGTAAATACTCTTTGCTCTTTACATGAAGCAATTGCTGGCAAAGAACTAAAATTGATTCTGCAACTTTGCTGAATACAGAGCTCTTGCCTCCTCCTTTGTCTTGGACGCACAAATTACACGAATATTTAAAGTGTAGAAGATCCTAAATTTCGTGCAAAAAGCCGCATTTCTCGACTTCATGAATAAGCTGAAAATAACCCTTTTGAACCCAATTCCTTTAAATCACTCTCAAATATACAGTGTCATCACTTTATACTTACTTTTTTTATTTCCATACAAAAATACACTCTTCTTATTGGTATACATTATATATTTGCAACAATTTTGTGTTTGTCTTAATTTTTTTTTACCTAACACCGTTACTAACATTTAAAATAAAACCCAGCGCGGGAAGATAAATAATTTTTATTAAAATCACTCAACATATTTTAAAAAATTGGCACAATAGTACAATCTAGAACATTAATAATAATCGATACTATAATAAAAAGTATAACAAATATAAATATTTATAAACAAGGAACGACTGAATAGATGTGCACTCGATGAATTGTTAATGTATAATTGGGAAAGAATACTGACGACAGACAAAAAATTCTCGTTAAATTATTTAAGCCCACAAACGCCGGGTATATATATATATATATATATATATATATATATATATATATATATATATATATATATATATATATATATATATATATATAATTTATTATATATAACGGATGGCTGTTTTCTGACAACTGAGTGTCAATTATGTCATGCACTTGCTGGTAACATGTGGTGACTTATAATAAAGCAATTTGAATTGTCTTCAGCATCCAGGGTTTTCGATGGATCTTTGTTGTAAATGTCTATTTGTTTATCACCTTTATGTTATAAGTTATTTACGGCCATACACGTTAACCTAATGTCGCACTTCTCATGTGACTAGTTTTTTATCTATTATACTATTTTCTACAGCAATTAATTAAGAGAAAAATAATGAATAATCTCTCCCAATGCCCAAGCTCTTTTATTTAGTAGTTTTATTCTCTCTCTTTTCAGTTTGTGCCCTAATGAAGGTCCCCAAAAAGAACCGAAATATAGGCTAAAAGAACATTGTGTGAACATCTGTTACGCCCTTTGCCGAGTTCCCCAATTAACTTCAGCTTGAGAAATATATATATATATATATATATATATATATATATATATATATATATATATATATATATATATATATATGCTTGTACTAGACTAAACGAACAAATATTCGTATTCATTATTTGTCACTTATTCAGGGATTAGTAGTAAAATTCTTTTTTTTTACGGTCACAGCTCCAGGACTATTCGGCCAAGTGTCGGTTGTCAAGCAACCCTTTTTAGTATCCGTCTCGAGCTTTAACAGAGCCTTGGAGTTATCTTACACGTCCTCTTTATTCAGCAAGGTCCACCGTTATGAGAGTCGGAAAACTAAAATCCATACCCCTAGTGATTTTCTTCGATATATTTTTCTCTTCTTTTCAATAGACAGACTCAAATGGCCACTTTTTCTTTTCTCCGATGAATTGGCGCTTGCTGCGAGACTCGCCAAAAAACTGCTTCAGACTGTCGGGTATATCCGATTTCTGTCAGGCCGAAGATTACCGAACCAAACACCCACAAAAAACACGGCCTACACATGTCCCCTTATAAAACTTAAGCATGCGTCAAAGTAAGTAAAAACCTGGTTAGGTAGGCAAGTATTTCATGTTTTAGAGTGGTCCTTTCTGCTGAAAAACAAACTACTGAGAGAATATGATTCGCTCCCTTCAGAACTTGAAGTTTCATGGGATTGTGCACAAGAACAACGTGAAAAATAACACTTAAATATTGTGAAAGCTTGTCCAGGGTATAAAGAGAATGGTATTTTTTTGTGAAAACGAATGGACTAAAAACTGACCCTGTGAATGAATGAAAATAAATTGAAACCTTGATTTTTTTTCTGCTAAATTTTGTTTTTCTTGCTGAATTGATGGTCAATTTCACGTACTATAAATCTAGTTTTTATTATAAAGACTTCTTTTGATTTAGTGTGTAGATACGCTAAGTTTTGTATCCAAGTGTAAATACATACGCGTAAAACCATTAAAGCACATCTATACAATCGGAATATCCCTGTGTACAAACACAAAATAATTTTAAAATAATCAGTAACAAACATCCTCTAATAAAATAAAACTTAGCAACGTATCTTTATTTTATTTTTTTCGGGATAATTTTCGGGGATTTTTTTGTTAGATCTAAACACTGAGAATTCGGAAAAGTCCTCTTTACGTATGCAGTAGAGTTAAAATTCTTTTAAAGAGGGTAAACGATAATTGCACGTAGTGTGAATTTCTAAAAGATTTATCCCGTATATACTTATATAACATTGAACAAATAGAGGAAAAACATGTAGTAAAGATAAATATAACAATAAAAATCTAGCAGTAGTCGCGTAAAAAAAGCGGTAATAGTTTGTATATTTAAGAAATTATAAAATACTAATATAAACTATGAGATGTCAGTAGAAACAAGAAGCGTTTTAACATAGCTAACATACTTAAAAAAAACTGAGAAGTCTATTTGTAATAAACAGTATGTCCCACGTAAAAAAAATAGTCCATTAATCAAACAAACTTACTTTAATAACAATAAAACACTAAATTTTTGGGAAAATTTCCACTTTTATTAATTTTTGCACTTAACACGTGTTTCTCTAAAACATTAGCTTTATCAAAAGTATGGATACAGAATGAAATAAACATTTTTCAGTGATTTTATAAGTAAATATTTACAGGTAGGTTATAACTAAAGGATAACAATAAAACTTAATAATTATACAAATTATCTATTCATTAAATAAATTCAACAATGGGGAAAAATAAATAAATTCCCCATTGTTGAATTTATTTAATGAATATATAACACTGCGTGACATGATTTTTGGTACCCGAAAAACTGATTGCTATTATAGTTTCCTATTAGTTATAGTATGTAAGCAGTGGATGTCTTTTATTTCTATCACGTCTTGTTTTTAAGGTACACACCGATAACCTTTTCTTAACCTACCCTCATATTGTTCATATTAATAAATGTAATCGCTAGATAATCTATTGAGAGGATATGTTCATTTCTTGTTAGTTTCTTTTTGAGATTACCTGATTAAGAGCGTAATAATACAGTTTTAAAGATGAATACTGAAAAAAGTAGTCGCCGTCAGTGCAAAACTTCACCAAACAAGTTACGTGTGTGGACAGTACATTCTCAAGTCTCAAGGAAAAAAATATCTGAAAAAGTATGTACTGTTTTGTATATCATGTTATGCTATTCTCCTGTCGTGGTTGAACGGAAACAAAACATCTATGCCATTTGCAGTACCGACTGTGTGACGCGAACCTAGTAATCATTTTAATGATTGCTACTTCTGCATGACTGATGTACGAGGATTTTCAAAGAAAATTAAGCATAATATCGAGTACCCTTCTGTGAATTCTGTATCAAAACCAATACCATATAGTGAAGACATGACTCCTCCTTTGTCTTCTAAGAAAAGTCAAACTGAAGAGTTAGATATACCAAGTGATGAAAATAACGATGGATAAGACATGGAAGTTGACAACCAAGATCCAGACTTTTTACCCTCTTCAAGTGATCTATGCCAACCGCATTTAATTCAACAACGGGAATTAAATGATTTGATACGGGACTTGAATTTGTCTGTTAGACAAGCTGAATTACTTGGATCAAGACTACAGGAATGGCACTTGTTGGCACCAGATACAAAAATATCTGTACGAAAACGAAGTAAAGAAATGGCAACTTTTTACTCTAGTTCAGAAAACATATGTTTTTGTAATGACATTGCATCTTTGATGGCTGAGTTAGAAATTCCCTATGATACAAATGAATGGCGTCTTTTTATTGATGGTTCGAAAACAAGCCTGAAGGCGGTTTTACTTCATAATGGTAATAAATATCCGTCAATACCAGTGGCTTATTCAACTGTTTTAAAAGAGACATATGAAAATATGAAATCAATATTGGATTTAATTAAATACAAAAATTTTAAGGGGAAAGTGTGCGCTGACCTCAAAGTAATAGCTATGTTACTTGGTTTGCAAGGTGGATTTACTAAGTACTGCTGCTTTCTTTGCATGTGGGACAGTAGTGCTACTGATAAGCACTATTTGATCAAGAGAATTTGTGTGTGGGAAGTCAAATGTAAAATACTTGCCTTTAATCAACCCCGAAGACGTCATTTTACCTTCTCTACACATAAAACTCGGCTTAATGAAGAATTTTGTGAAAGCGATGGATAAAAATGGTGAAGGATTTTTATATTTAAAATCTATTTTTCCAAGATTAAGTGACGCAAAGTTGAAAGAAGGTATTTTTATTGGTCCACGAATACGCCTATTAATGAAAAACAACAAATTTGATCAAACAGTAAATGACGAAGAACTATGCGCATGGACATCATTAAAAGCCGTGATAAAAGGATTTTTTTTAGGAAATCATAGAGCCGAGAATGCAGAACTCTTAGTGAACGATTTGTTAAGAGCATACAATAAGATGGGTTGCCGAATGTCATTAAAAATTCATTTCCTCCATTCCCATTTCTCTTTTTTTTTCCATCAAATCTTGGAGCAGTGAGTGATGAACAAGGGGAACGATTTCATCAGGATGTGAAAAGGCTTGAGGAACGGTTTCAAAGTCGTTGGGACGTAGCTATGTTGGGAGATTACTTCTGGCTTTTAAAACGAGATATTTCCCAGAGAAAAAGTTAAATATTTTTAACTTTTAATGTACAATATAAACTTTTTACCATATATTTTATATTTAGTTGTGTCCAAATGTATTAATAATAAGTTTTTTTAGCAGTTTTTATTTGAATTATTGGAAAATTTAATGAAGCTACGTGTACACTGTACTTTACTCCTTAATTATTTTACTTAAAATTGTTAACTATCGTACCTAAAAAACAGTACGTGATAGACAAAAAGTACTTATGTATTCTTAATAAGTGGTGTGTATGAATAAATAAACAGGAAAAATTTAAGTGGGTACTTAATTTTTTTTTAAATTTGTAACGCAGTGTAATTTGTATAATCATAAGGTTTTGTTGTTATCCTTTAGTTACAACCTACCTGTAAATATTTACTTATGAAACCACTAAAAAATGTTTATTTCATTCTATACCCATACTTTTGATAAAGCTAATGTGTCAAATTAAAAATCAATAAGAGTGGAAATTTTACTAAAAATCTAGTGTTTTATTCTTATTGAATATGAATTTCCATCAAGTAACGACCGAGTCAGTTAATTATTTAAATCATTACTTCAAAATGAAGAACTAAAGGACCTCACACACTGGTGTCAATAGGGCCTATTAAAGTGCCATTTTTAACAAAGATTTCTATAGTTGTTCTCTGTGTTCAGAGTAACGAAAGTATACAATATTTTTATGGGACACCCTGTATTCGGTAAGGCAGAAAAAGTGCGATAGTTTAACTATAAAATGTTATTGAAATTTTCTCGCTTACAACTAAAATCGAAAAAATTACAATATTAGTCAGAAAAACCAACAAAAAATTAAATTAAATTGCTTTACCAAACTTTTTATCGACATATATACCTAAAATGTCAAAAAAATCACACAACATTTAAAGTTAAATGTAAAAATTGTTCTATAACTAAATAGTTCTTCGCCTAACAAATAACTTTTCTAATAAAATCACCGTATATCAAAAAGGAAGTACCTAAAAGAGATTTTTGTTTTCTATTGCCTCTTTTTTTATTACTAAGTTTTTTTTTTTATATACACACTTATAGGAAATTCGTTTCGGTAAGGGCATTTTTCAAAATTAACGAATATTCAACCGGTGAAAAATACCGGTTTTGTTGCCGGTTTAACCAGCTAGAGCAGCGGTAATGTGCTGGTACTGGTACATATTTGATCGAATAGAGGAATTGAAGTATCAACTTTCTACGCTACGATTGTATATTAACGTTATTTATTGAATATTTGACTATTCAAAATCAAAATAGATTAGGAAATTAAAATTAGAAGCACTATTTTAACGAAATTTCAACTTCAAAAATGGTAGTTTTGGCGCATTACCGGTTAACATTTCGGTCATTCACCAGTTGGCGCCTTTAAGGAAAATGGTTAATTTTGAAAAACGCCCCACCGAACATATTTATAAAGTCTAAATTTTGAAACAATTTGTTCGAATTGGTATTGACGATATTTTTAATTAGTCTTCAACAATTATCAATAGGATTTTTAAAATTAAAGAAAAAACAGTTGTATTTAACTCGACACCTCTGTCTAAAAAGAACCAGAAATATCGAAAAAAACAATAGTAACAGTTTTATATCCCAAAGTTGACAATATATATTTATTTTTAATTTTAAAAATATATGAAAATATATAATTAAAAAATACAATAAATTTATTCATCTTAATATTAGGCATATTTTGGCATCGACAAGGACATCATTTTACCGCGCCACTAAAAAAAAATTGTTTCAAAATAGAGACAGTCGGTGTCCGTCCCAGATTCTTAGAGAACCAATGGGGTAAAAAGGGACAAAAAGGTTTAGTAAAAATTGGTGGACATAAGTGGCAAGACTTACAGTTAAATTGGTGTTATTTTTTTTTAAGATTTTAATGATATTTTTCATTTACATTGACACGTGTTAAAAGAAGGAGGACTGGTGGATGACATTTCTTAAATTCACTGCAAAAAGAAAAGTCAATCAATAAATTTTTCCCTCTCTTCTAAAAATAATTGTGATGTGGTAGAAAATAAAATTGAGGAATTACGTCAAGTAATATGACGATATAATACAATTTTATTGTTTTTTTCTTGCGGGATTATAGATTTATAAGTTTTAAAACAACAATATTGACATTGAAGACTTAATAGCGGTGATAGATATGATAAATTTAGTTACATTTTACTTTTCACAAAATGTAGACTCCGCAGATGCCAAAGGGTCAGCGTCTAGACCGGCAAGGTGCATATATGCATATACATACATATATATATATATATATATATATATATATATATATATATATATATATATATATATATATATATATATATCTGTACCATTTGGGAAAAACTAGATAAGTCGATTTTTCCCAAAATGAGATAAATACGCTGGGCGACTCATATTGGTGCCCTACACATTGTGTAAAAGTAGGTAAGTCGAAATGTCAATGGTATCCGTTAAATCGCATTGGGCGTTTTGATACAACACGGAAATTTATTTACGGATTCACATAATTGCATTTATCCATTTTTATCAAATCGGTGTTTGGGTCCTAAAATAGACTAAACGTATTTATCTTGGTTTACACAAACATTTACCCAGTTGCTGTAAAAAGATAATTACCGTTATTCAGTTCTTGAAACGCTTCTTCCATTGGCAAAAACTAGATAAGTACAATTATCCTAATTGATGACCTTAAAACTGTTGGTGATTTTTAGTAGAACTCTAATTGTCTTATTTTACTTCTCTATGGACTAAAAGGTAAGTAATGATATCTAAATATTCACGCTAAAGACGAGTTTTCCGAGAAAAAAAAAAAACTCGCTCCAGGTTTGCTGAACGCAATTCAAGGAATTTCAACTCAGCTTATTCCTTCTATGCTCGTGATTTTCTCAGTTTCTTTTAAAGTTTCGTATAGTGAGGGTGTGTTTCTCGTAAACTTTAAAAAATGGCGCATCAAAGAGCAGTTTTTTTGATGGCGCTAAAAGAAAATGCTTTCACCAAAAAAGCAAAGTCCGATGCTGTACCCACGTCTTCGAATACCGCCCTTTTACAGGAAGGTGGGTTTACGATTTTTTTTTAAATTTATCTATTAAGTAAGTTATAAATTGATTCTTGATTTTACTAACATATAAAAATTATTTTATCTATTTCTGCTTGCTAACTACCATCATCACTAAACTATCTATCTATGAACATAATAAATTTTTGGGAAATTCCTTCTTTTAGGTCAAGACGATAATTTACCTATTAACATTAATATGGACATGACATTTGATGACAATGATAACCATGCTAGTATTTTGGAACAAGGTATTTCTGAACGGTTGTTTTAAGCAAATTTTAAGTTTAGATGCTAATAATATTATACTTTTTAGACCTCTGTCTGTCAGATGACAGTGATTTGGACCCAAGTTTTGAGCCAAAAGATAAAGACTTCGTGGAATCTTCAGAAGAATACAACTCTGATAATGATATAACTTCAACTGATGATCATTTAAACAAACCACAAATTTTAAAGAGACAAAAGAAGATTCCAGAGACCAGAGGCGAAAATGGGGACAATACTGAACGTGACCTTAGATCTTTATTAGACGATATGATTGACTCAGTTGTTGGTAAGAAAAAAAAAAAATATTTAAAAATGACAGTCGAAAGCAAAGAGAACAAACAAAATTTTGTAGAAATTTTGGGAAAGCTTATATTACTCAAAGTGGAGTTCAAAAGGGTGCTAGGAAATTAGTCGATTTGGCTTCATGTAGGTTAAACTGTAAATCTCGATTAAAAAGTGAGGATAGGCAAATGATTTTTGAGCACTATTGGGCCCTTGGTACTCGTGATAAAAGAGCAAATTTTATTGGTTCTGCCGTAAAAATAAATTTACCAAAAACATTAAAAAACAGCCCCGAAAAATAGAAATAGAAGTATTTCTTGCACGTACACGTTTTTATGTCAGAAATCAGCTTACTACTGTATGCAAGCAGTGTTTTTGTAAGATCTTGGGTGAAAAAAAAAAGGATTTGTTGAATTGACGGTAAAGAAAAAGCAGTTGTCTCCTTGTGGGATTATACCAGATGATGCTCGTGGGAAACCTGCTTCTGCCAATAAACGGTCAGAACAAGATATAGCAGCAGTTTATGATCACATAAAAAGGTTTCCTAGCTATGAAAGCCACTACTGCCGGCAGCGAACGTCCAAGAAGTATCTTTCCAGTGATCTCAATATCGCAAAAATGCACCGCTTGTATGTAGAAAATGCAACTAATCCTGTCTCTATAACCTTATATTCTAAGTGTTTTCACGATTTAAATTTATCATTTAAGCAGCCTAAAACAGACACATGTCACAAATGTGATTTATATGATATGAAAATAAAATCGGAAATAGATGATGACGAAAAATTAAAAATTACTGAAGAAAGGGATATTCACCAGAATATGGCGGAATACGCGTACAAAACCAAGCGTGAAGAAAAGAACGAAGCCAAAAAAAATTTTAAGAAACATGTTGCTGCATTTGATCTACAGCAGTGTTTACCGACACCTTTTCTAAAAACATCCGTCGCTTTTTATAAAAGGCAACTGTGGTCATTCAATTTGACAGTCCACAACCTGGGGAATAATAAAAGTACTTGTTTTATGTGGGATGAAACCATCTCCTCTAGGAGAGCAAATCAAATTGCTTCATGCCTCTTCAGTCATCTGAAAAATCTGCCCTCAGATGTTGAAGAGGTAACTTTGTACTCAGATACTTGTGGGGGGCAGAATAAAAATAATATCGTTGCATTAATGTTTTTGTTCGCCATTAGGGTATTGCCCATTAAAGTAATCAATCATAAATTTCTAGTCAGTGGGCATACTCATATGGAGTGTGATGCAGATCATGCGGTTATTGAAAAAGCTAAAAATCATACTGGCATGAAAATAAATCACCTCCATGATTGGATACAACTAGTGAGAAATAGTAAAACTAAAAATCCTTTTCAAGTGGTTCCAATGAAAATGGAGGACTTTTTTGATTTTGCCTCATTATCCAAGAACAACGGACCGTTTATGTTAAAAAAACAAAATACAAATGGAGATAAGTTTTTGTGGAAACCAATACAGTGGTTACAGTATACCAAAGATTCGCCAAATATTATATTTTACAAGATGTCACTCGAGGAAAATCATGAGTTCAAGGAAATTAACTTTGGTAGGAAGGGAAAAACAATGATTCCACGATCTATTCCTCTGTTTAGCAATGAGCCTTTGAAAATAAGTCAAGAAAAAAAAAAAGATCTATTGGATTTATTACCATTGATCGATGCAAATTTTCATGAATTTTTCAAAAATCTACGAACGAATGATAGCATACCAGAAGATCCTGATTTACAGACAATCGATCCTGACGGTGAATAAAACTGAATATTAAATTTATAATAATAATAGTATCAACATTGCAGCATCCTTTTAACTCCTCTTTCTTCATTTACTTTATATTTTTAAATATTGTTAATTTTTCTTTGTGTATGGCCAATAAATATTTTTGAGCAAAATACATTAAATTAGTCATTAACATTTCATTAACTAATCATTGTGTCGAATTAAACTTTGTTATGTTAAAGTCGTAAAAAAATGTATCTCCTTCTCCAATTAAAAAAAAAAAAATGTTAATAAAAGTTATTTTTCATTTTGTATTATGTCTGCTTCTTATTTTGGTTACTACCCAGTAATTAACAAAATTACCATTGGTGTAAGAGTGAAAAAGTAAGTAGAAAAAATTAAATTCAAAAGACAAAATCATGATAATTTATGGCGAATAACTAGATAAGTGATGGTGTAAAATAGACAATTCTTCAGATTTCTGGCAATTAACTAGATAAGTGCGGGTGCAATTTTAGATAAGTCCTAAAAAATTTAAGAAACAATAAAAAAATTAAATAAACATGCATTTCTTAATAAAATATAGAGAATTTGAAGAACAATGGTGTTTGGAAAAATCATTTATGAAAAAAAATCGATTTACACTAAGAACAGAAAACTTCAAAGCGCTGCCCTGAAAACCTGTGATTTTGGACTTATCTAGTTTTTCCCAAATGGTACAGATATATATATATATATATATATATATATATATATATATATATATATATATATATATAGAATTCTTCTGCGTACTGTAAAGAACCCCTTAGGGACACGTAATTTCGTTATAACCTTCGTAGTGTAACGATCTCTTCGGATCAGTATCGGTCAGCCAATAAGTTTTGAAAGCGACACCTATGGAACATTACTTGAACCAAATTTGAAGGTTCATCTGTTATATGGACACACCCCAAATTTCAAGTCAAGTGATTAAAGTAGACGTGCAGTGATACTTTGGAAGGTTTATCAGCAACTGAAATCCATGCAGAGTTAGTGAAAGTGTTCGAAGAGTTTGCTCCTTCATTGCCAACTGTTATAGATGGACTCTAGCGCTTAAACGTGGTCGTACAAGCGTCAGTAATGATCCACGTTCAGGACGTCCAAAAACTGACTGCGAACTGTTGTGCAAGTACAAGATATGGTAATGGAAGACTGTCAATTAACCGTGGATGATTTAGCTGAGGCTATAGGTATCTTACACGATCAGTACATGAGATCTTAGCTAATGTTTTAGGTATGAGAAAGCTATCTATCATAAGAGAGGTGCCGCATTTGCAAACATCGGAATAAAAACACACTCGAGAGAAACTTTCTAAACAACATTTGGGTCGGTTAACAAAGAATAAAACTGATTTTGTGAGTCCACTTGTAACTCTGGATGAGACTTGGATTTACCGGTATGATCCTGAGCTGCAATAACAAACCCCACAATGGACTGAGTCCTAGTTGTTCAGCTCCAAAGCAGCCAAAGTGGTCAAAGTTGTACAAAAAAAATATGACATCAGTTTTCTGGGATACAAAATGAATTTTGTTAATTGATTACCTACACACCAGTAAAACAATCGCAGGAGAGTATTATTGCAACCTTTGGCAATGGCAAAACTGGTCGGATTGAGGTACGAATTGTTGGAACATCCACTCTATTCGCCAGATCTGATTCCGTCCCACCCCCATCTGCACCCAAACCTCAAAAAATTTCTACATGGAAAGCGTTTTTCAACAAATGATGAGGTGATAGCATCCGTAGATGGGTATTTTGAAGGTCTTCCGAAAAACCACTTCAGAGATGAGGTAAATGAATTGAAAATCGAGATTA
>CM032448.1:120004917-120047686 GCA_019049505.1 Pachyrhynchus sulphureomaculatus | reverse complement strand
TTTTGAACCGCACCCCAACGTATTTTTGCATCTACAATGAGAGAATTCTGCTATCGACTCCAAACAAATACACTTTATAAAAAAATTTGGCATTGGAAAGTTGGCGTCGAGACCTAAATTTTGAAAAAAATGATATATTGTATAGCAGAGGTTTTCCGCCTAAAATAGCAACAGGCAGCAAAATCCAGTAAAATGCGTAAGAAATCTCTCTTTTTTTTTTGAACCGCACCCCAACGTATTTTTGCATTTACAATGAGAGAATTCTGCTATCGACTCCAAACAAATACACTTTATAAAAAAATTTGGCATTGGAAAGTTGGCGTCGAGACCTAAATTTTGAAAAAAAAAATGATCCATTTTGGACCAAATGGCATAAAATAGGGGGCAATTCAAATTTTAAATAACAAAATTCGATTGTGCCCACTGAGTTCAATATTTTTGTACCAAAATTTCGGGGTATATTTTTGCTATAACAAAATGCACATTTTCTCAAAGTTTCAAGCCGATCGGTTTAATCGACTCGTACAATAAAATAACAAAATAAGACAGTTGTTTTTCTGCAAATGCAAATTTGTTCATTCAGTTCAACTAGAAAACGTATTTTGTTGTTTACTCAAAGTTTTACGCAAACACTACAAGCAAGTCGTCAATAAATATAGGTTAACATAATTTACGAATTCTTGAACCCTAAAAATGATTTATGTGATGTATTTTTCCGATCTAACTATATACCACGGTTGTATGATAAGGGACCTGGCCTCGACCAAAGATGGCGCTATTACTATTTAAAAAATTATATTTTTCGTAAACATTCATAAGAATCCTGTCCAATTTTCAATTCGCTACGTGATTTAGGTTGTAAGTGTTTTTGAAAAAGAAAACGAATGATGAGATAAAAGCGGTACTCAGCGAAGTTTATGAAGACGGCGCGTTTTTTTCGCGGGAAAATCACTCTACAGATCGTAATTTTCACTTAATCATGACAATTTTTTTAAATATTCGTTTTTTTATTGCCAATCGATCGGTTGAGCTGGGTTTTTGATTTTCCTTCCGTGTTTTTCACACAAATTTGAGAAAAAAATTTGTATTTCCATGAAAGGACGGTTTTTCCGCCAATAGCTTTTCATGGATGGGTTTCCTTCTATATTCAGGACAGAGTTTTCTCAATAATCAATTTTTTTGATGGACAATCAATCTACCGACCTTGGATTATTATTTTTGCCCTAGGTTTTTCACAAATTGCAGACATCTTTGGCGTTACCCAGCATTACACCACTTGGAGGTAGCGTCTGCTGGTATCACTTTGTGTGTGTGTGTCTCTCTGTCTGTGTGTATATGCTCTCTGTATGTGTGTGTGTGTGAAAAATTTCACACACGAAATTTCAGGATATATTTTATTTTTACAAACAGTGAAGATAAAATTTGACAGAAATGAAGACGTCCTAATCTTGCGAAATCAGCAAAGGACTGCAGCGAATTTTGTTGGAAATTTCATTACGAAGAGTTTTGGTTTTTTTTGTGTGTCAATCCGACTTATATAACCGGAGTTATTTGCATTTTAAGCTCTAAAGACTGGTTTTGAAAATTTAGGCTGTTTATATACAAACAAGCACAAGTTTTGCGAGGTCCAAAACTCAGGATAGTACTCCTGGTGATACCCCCGAGAGGATAAAATCATAATATTGCTATATCTAAACTACGCCTGTCTCATCATTATTTTAACCTTTTTTTACTGCGCTACCCCTAGTTTGAACCCACTTTTAATGTTGGATCGCGTTTAAATGTAAACATGCGGAACCTTGATTATATTCTAAAACCTTATTGTTAATTTGTCTTTAGATGAAAAACGGCATCCGTGCAAAACTTCCGTATATATGTATAACGTGCGTCATTTCCCTTTATGTACGGCATAGCGAATCTTAAGGAAAACGTATCTGTGTTAATTATGGCAAAATAATAGGATATCCACCTTTATCCAAACGATAAGTATTTATCATCATTTATCAGTTGATTCAGTTGATTTACCCATGTTATCTGTTACCCCCCCGCTGCCTGTCTCGGTTAGTAATTTTTTTAATGAATCCTTCTAATCGATCATACATCTAGAAAAATACTTAAAACAAAACAATTGTGTAGTTTATTTATTTGTTTATATCCGTTTTAAGTCAATAATTGCTCATATTGGGTGACTGATTTAATAAAATAATTCCATTAAAAGTAAACTAAGATAACATAAACCGAAAACCGGAAGTAGACATACAGTTTCTTGGTGAGACATTTGTTTTCTGATAAAAGATTTGTACGAAAGTTAAAATATTTGTCGGCGGAGTGTAGTCTGTGTTGCTCCTGCTGGAAAAATGTCTGCTTCAGATGTCCGAAGATTTTTTGAGGTATGCGAGTATTTTATAATTTTTAGCGTTTAAATATTTTCGCAGAGGTCTTTACTTTTAAAAATTTCATAAAAAAGAACTTGCACATGCACGGTGTTAATTAAGCACTTGCCTGAACTTCATGACGTGATTCTTTATCCAATTTTTTTAAGATCAAAAGACAAAGCGAGTGTGTTACTTTACTGTTTTCAGTTTTTCGTTTATTTTACACATTTTTAGTGTTTTCTAGCAAAATTTAAAAACGGAAGACACTTATAGAATCAGTTCGGTGTCTGTCTGTCTGTATGTCTGTCACAGCCGATTTTCTCTGGAACTGTTTTTTTTTTCTTTTTTTTTATGAAAAGCGTTGTGTGAGGAGTAACAGGCTGAACCTCATACGGATGAGAAGTATTAGTGCGACGTGTATTTCTAACATGCACCACTCTGGGAGGAATTAAGCGGGCAACATCCTTCGAACACTTCCCATGAAAATACTTGTAGAATAGGCTCAGGTTGCCAACCGTTCTTCGATGTTCTGACGAATCAAGGCCGCCGGTCAGTTCTGGGTCTCCAATCAGACGAACAGCTCTTCTGTGAATAAAATCCAACAAATGCAGTGTGTGTTTTTGGGAGCGGAGCCCCGAACATGGGAGCAGTATTCCATAGTTGATCAAATTTGAGCTTTGTAAAGAATTAGCAGTTGTTGTGGAGTGTAAAGCTTTCTGGTTCGAAATAATATTCCCAACTTTTGAGAAGCTCTCCTTGCTATGCCTGCAACATGTTCATGCCAGGACATATTTGATCTCAAATTAACGCCCAACAAATTGAGTGACGATGTTAGAAGAATAGAGTGCCCGGACATAACCCGACATAGTGTCGGGTTCAGCAACGGAATGACTTCCTGCTGTCTGCGGATATTCGCCTGAGTAGCCGATGTCCGAGCGTGCAAAGTGTATGAAGGGATAAGCGTACTATCATCTGCAAAGCTGTAGATTGGATTCCCGGTCTTTTATAGCAGATCGTTAATGTAAATGAGAAAGAGAGTAGGAGACAGTATGGAGTCCTGGGCACACCCGCGTTGATAGTGAAGGTGTTCGGGCGACTGCCACTCGTAAAGAACGCTCTCTGAGGGAACCTGAGAGCCACAAACAGAACTTTCCAGACATACCATAAAAGCCTAGCTTAGCCAACAGTTCATCGTGCCAAACACGGTCGAATGCCTTGGATATATCAAGAGCAACCGCTCAAGATTCTCCAAAATGTTCAGTTGCATTGTTCCAAACATGTGTTACATAAATCAGAAGATCTTCTGTTGACCTATGTTTACGAAAGCCATATTGGTGATCGCTAATAATATTGAATCCTTCAAGATATTTTAGAAGATGCTGATTGATAGCCTTTTCCATGACTTTCGATATTATTGAAAGCAGTGCGACTGGTCGGTAGTTATTTGGCAAGATTTTCTTGCCTTTTTTAGGTTTCGGCTGAACTGTGGCACATTTCCAGCACGAAGGAAATTTTATGTAGGATAGGTTGAAAAGTCTACAGAAAACTGGTGTTTAGTTTTAGGGAATGTTAAGGTTTTAAAATTATTGTTGAGTATACAGGGTACTTCAAAAAGTGCGGCCGATATAACATGTTTTTTTTTTTTGAAATGGAACATCCTATTTTCTTTTTTTATTAATAATGTTATATACCTAAACCAAGTAGTTATTCTAATATTTCAATTTTTTAAAAAAAATACTAGTTTTCAGTTTTGTAAAAGATTGCCAGTAGCGCCATTGTTTCTGAAGGTGGAATACTCATAATTGGTACGAGCGTTCTACAGAGATGAAAAAAAAGATATATGTAAAGAAATTTGAGTTAGATGCTACAGAGTGTTCAAAATAAATTTATGCTTTTCAACTATTTTAAATTGAAAAAATCTCAAATTTTTTAAGTGGCACACCCTGTATATTATTTTTTCTGATAGATTTTACAAAACCCTCCAACTTTTATTAAGTATGTCATATACCTATTTCTAATAGTTTTCGAATTATTTTGAATTTTTCAATTTTTATTTTTTTACCCTTGTTTTTAATACACTTACACTATAAGCCATGTATCCACTAGGCAACAATTGACGCGCAAACACGTGACGCTCTACATGTTCGGCAACGTTGCACAACAGCGCGCGACGTTGCTAGATGACGCAACGTGACGCGCGGCTTGTTTTTTGCGTGCTAAACAAAAGTTCCGCGTCGACGTTCAACATTATGAGCAACATGTTGTGCAACATGTTGGGCGTAAATTGTTGCCTAGTGGATACAAGGCTATAACATCATAGTTGCCAAGACAAAACAAAAATGTAGGCATTGTTAAATTTTGACATGTCTGTTAAGCAAGTAAAAATAGTTTAATTTGATGTAGTAAGTGACGTATAAAATGGTAATAGTTATGGATTTTCGTAAAAATGAACTAATCGATATGGTTTATAAACTGGGGCGAGGCGGGAAAGAATTGTCTTTTAGCAGTAAGGCTTTACGGAGCGAAGTACCCTAATAGACGTATACCATTTAGAAAATCTTTTCAGTGCGTAATGCAAAACGGTTTGATGATAGTGGTAGCGTTGAGTATACGAAACAAAAAGTAGTAAACCAGAATGCTGCCAATGAGGAAAAAGGAATGTAGATTTTTTCTTCATGTTGAAGATAATCCCCAGGTCAGCAGCCGTCGACTAGCTGCACCACAAGAAAATACAAGTGTCATCCCTTTCGTATGGAACTACATCAAGAACTTCAAGACCGTGATTTTGAACGACGAGTAAACTTTTGTACCACCATGAATGGAGCAATAGAGGCCGATTCAAATTTTTTATTACCAAAATAATGCATAACATGCATTATCATTCAACAGTTAACCCATTTTGGGTCCGAGAAGTTTAAAACCAAAACCATTGGTCGCTTAATATATGGTGTGGAATATTAAATTTTCGAATTATTGGTCCATATTTTTTTTCTTCCGCGAACCGCTTAAAAAACGGGTCTAGATATCTAAATCTTTTGCAAAACGAATTACCCCCAACTTGATAACTTTGAAAGGGAACAAATGTGGATTCAACAAGACGGAGCTCCTGCTCATTACCACCGGAAAGTTTCAGGAATTTTTAAACTGTCGTTACCCACAAAAATGTATCGGTAGGGATGGATTCATTCAGTGGCCTCCTCGATCATGTGGACTTAACACCTCTAGACTTCTTTTTGTGGGGCTACATTAAAGATCGTGTTTATGTGAATCCCCCTACAACACCAGTAGATATGGAAAATAGGAAAATAACGCCCTTTATGCTAAGGAAAGCGAAGGAAAATATAGTAAAACCACTACACATGTGTATTCAAGTAGACGGGCATATTTTTGAACATTTATTACGTCATAGTAATTAATCATTAGATAAGTTAAACTATTGTATATTAAAATTAATAAATATTTGTTTATGTTTCACAATAGCGTAAGTGTATTAAAAACAAGGGTAAAAATTGAAAAATTTCAAAATAAATCGAAAACTATTAGAAATAGGTATATGACATACTTAATAAAAGTTGGAGGGTTTAGTAAAATCTATCAGAAAAAATAATAATATACAGGTGTACCATTTAAAAAATTGAGATTTTTCAGTTTAAAATAGTCCGAGATGTAAAAATTTATTTTAAACACCCTGTAGCATCTAACTCAAATTTCTTTACCTATATCTTTTTTTTTCATCTCCATAGAACGCTCTTACCAATTATGAGTATTCCACCTTCAGAAACAATGGCGCTACTGGCAATTTTTTACAAACTGAAAATTGGTATTTTTTTTAAAAAAAAAATTGAAATATTAGAAAAACTACTAAGTTTCGGTATATAACATTATTAATAAAAAAGTTATATAATTTGACGCAGAACTTAAAAATAAATTAGAAAATAGGAGGTTCCATTTAAAAAAAAAAACATGTTATATCGGCCACACTCTTTTGAAGTACCCTGTATACTCAAAAATAATTTTAAACTGTGCACCTTAACATTCCCTAAAACTATTGTATTTAACATTTTTTCGTCATTCCCAAAACAAATGAGATAATGAACTTTACTCTATCTTGACTCACCCTGTACACAGTTTGGTTTAAGACTCAATGCAAATAAAACAAAATATATGATTATAAGCAAAGAATCTATTATTGAAGATGGTGGTATTACAGTCAGTGGCACAAAGATAGAGAGAGTTGATAAATTGATGTATCTCGGTAGCAATATCAACGACCACTGGACCCGACTGTGGAAGACAAAATTCGAATAAAGAAGGCCCGAGCCGCATTTATGAAGAACAAAAAAATTTTAACTAATTACGATCTATCATTGAAACTAGGGATGAAAATGGTAGGTTGCTATGTCTTTCCTCTTCTCTTGGAAGGCATGGAAGCGTGGACGCTAACTGAAGCCGTGCTTAAACTTTCAACGTGATAGGAAAGATTCGCCACACATAGCATTGAAGTGTAGTTTCGCCCTCTTTCGTCGAATTTAAAATATTTACAATGACAGCTGAAGTACCATTAATGGCAGAGTTACAAAATTACAACTGTAGCGCATCATAATAAAAGAGTAGGGTGTTGACGATCTTAGATATGTTCAGACTTTTTTTAACATGTTTTTTGGCCCTTACTACGTGAACAAAGTGGATGCTGCCATTTTTTTTCTATTTTCGAAAAATTCACTTTTTTTTGAACCCAGCAGCATGATGAAAATAAATTTATATTACAGGGTGGTCAAATCGAGATGTCAACAAATTGTAAAGCGTGCGGAAAACAGGTCTTCCAGATGGAACAGATCAAAGCCGAGAGGTCTCTTTGGCATAAAAAACTGTTTTAGATGTGTCGAATGTAGTAAACAGTTGACGTAAGTATCTTTTTCAATTAATATTATTAATCTACCGTGTATGCTTAAAAAAGGCGACAATTTGAATAAAATTGTGAAAAAGTTTGTGGCGTGTTTTATTCTGTAACAAATGGACTATGTTACAGTTGTGGTGTTAGACGAGCAATGTGACTTACCCGTTATAGTAGTTGTTTTATAAATAGTATTAGTATTTTAAATGGCTCTTCTGCACAGCTACGATGTTGTGATACGATTTATGCCAACTCTCAACATTTCTGTTGTGTTGGACGTATTGCGATATGTTTTTATTACTTTTTGACCAATCATTTTGTATAAATTATCTAGGGTGGACACATACGAAAGCAATGATGGTTCCCTCTACTGCAAACCCCACTTCAAGGCCTTGTTTGCCCCAAAAGCTGTAGAAGATGAGGCTCCCCGTAAGTACCACTCTTGTTCTTAGTGCAGATTAAATTTTACAACTCCATGTTGCCAGCTATATTTTTTTCCTTAAAATGGAGAACAACGTCATGTTCGGCAATGTGGCAAATTATTTTTGTTTCGCTTTAATTTTTGGTTAGTTATTACAGTTTTAATGAATGCAATTTTTAGTTGTTTTTTTCCGTATTTTTTTATTGTTTTTTGTTGTAATTTTCTTACAGCAAAATCTAGACGACACGAACCTATAATTCGTGAAATCAACCCCAAGAGTGGTTGCCCCCTGATGTTGTAAGAGGTAGAGAAAAGTGTTTGTTGTGATTCAAAATCTAATATTTTTTCCTTAACCCCGTTTGCCATGTATTTTAGGTGTTGTGTTACTTTTAAAAATTCTTAAAATAAAATTTAAATGTGCATTTTTTTTCGAAAGTAAATCGTGTGCCAACGAAAATATTTGTTGTATTAAACTTAACATTGACCTATTTCTTTTCCAATATGCTATTTCTGCTTAACCTTATAACAATTTATATATATATATATATATATATATATATATATATATATATATATATATATATATATATATAAGAGTGACCGCGATCTCATAGAGGAGGAAAAAAAATGTCGGAATCTTGTTCGTCTGGACCCCACAAAACGATTCCCCTTTCCAGATATTAAGATAGCCGAAATTTGAGCTCGATTAAACGACGTTAACCCGTGCCGCCGCTCGTCGCTCAAGGAGTTTGAAAAAAATTTTGGCCAAAAAGCTGACATATGGAGCCATAACTCCAGAACGGGTAAATAATAAAACACGCTTAATATCTCAAAAGAAAGCTAATGTTGTTCTTCAAAATTTATATTCTATACATAATTGTTGTTGTTTTAAGTCAAACCGAGTTACAACAGCCTTTAGCCCCAAAAACGTGACCTGGTACCACTAGGAGCATACTTCGTATATTTTGTTATTAAGTGATAAATTTTTGCTTTTTTGGTATATTTTTGAGTTTAAAGTAGAAATATAATAAAAAAAACAAGTAATACTGATAAGTCTAATGACATTTTTTTATTTTAAAATATAAAAATTAGGTATATAATACATACAAAACAGACACAGAAAAGATACAGACGTAGTACCTACATAAGTTGATAATTTTACATAGTTATCTAATCTATTCTAGAGCTTTTTTCTGTTAAAGTAGTTTTTTGAAACGTCAGGATATTAATGCTCGGCATTTACTTACAACCTGCAGGACATATTGCTTTTGGTCTTCATCTTTTGTCAGAAGGTCGTTAAAGTCGGTTATTAATTTAACACCAGGCTCAGCCATATCATTAACTACTTTTAATGTTTTTGTCAATTTTCAATCCTTCTTGGAAGTCATTATTTTGAGGCCAGGTGTTTGGATGTTGTCTTAGGAAATCGTTTTTTATATTAAATTGGTCAAAGAATGTAAAACGTTTCTTTGATAAGTAAATTTACCAATCCTCCATCAACTACCTCTTTTAAGTTTTCTTTCCTAACTTTTGGATTTACAACCCTAGCGTGCTGTGATGGTTTCATCTGTGCTACTGAGCAATTTATTAGCCATTATCAACTTTTTCATCGTCTGTAATCGTGGGATCAAAAAACGATAATCCCACCAACTTTGCATTCAAATACCACAAATGGTTCGAAAATTTGGTCAGGGGTATTTCTGCAATGTCGTTGTCACATTCTTTATAGTCTAACAGACTATGCAAAATACCTAAATCTTGCTTTGGTTGCAAGATGAGCTTTTTTGGAGCATTGAACCAAGCTTTACAATAAATTTAAATAGAAACAGAAATGGCACGCACAGAACTTTCTTCTTCTTTAGACATCTTAAATTGACGACGAAAAATGAACATTTTAAAGCAGTAAATAGCCTTTTGCCATCCTCCTAGCGTGATGAATGGCTCCTGGAGTTCTAAAACCCACAACATTGCCGTCTAGTGATCCAACAAATACGAGAACCAACTGCAATAGCTCCTTGTAGTCATCTCTGGGGTGGCTCTCAGTTAATTTGGTCTCGAATTCAGCAGTAACATTTGCAATTAGTTCTGGGAGTTAGCTGCTTTTGTATTAGATTGTCACTGATACATGTGTCGTATTTTCCTTTGTCTATCTTGGGCCACGCAGTGGTTGATCCCATTTTGTGTCGAAATACGCCTCTTAAAGAATTCCACAAGATATTTTTTTATTATATTGTTCTCTGAACATTTGCCTTCTATCAAGTAATCAAGTTTTCGAGACTTTGTACTCAAGAGGGTCAAGGTTTAGTGCTTCTAGAGTAGCTATTAAAATTTCTCGTGGCATTTCTATCGGATACCTTACATCGATCTAATAAAATGGACAATTTCAATGTTTAAAATCTCTTTAACGCCCCTGGCAAATGAAACTTTCATCCTCTTGCTCTCAGATGGTCCTGGATCTTCTGCAGCTTCTTCAGGGATGTCCATTTCCTCCAAGCTCTCAAGTTCCTGGTAGATGCTGTCCTCTTCAGTGTCTTCTTCTCCTTCTTCGAACTTGTCTTCATCATCCGTCTCTAAGAAGCAACAAAAGAAAAAGAAAAAAAAAGACTATAAAAACTTGTCGTTTTAGCAGACTAGTAATAATACATAGGTACTAAATTACCTACTTCTAATTATCAAAAGGTATTATTTAAAAAATATAAACTCAATCATAAAGATGCCAAATCATGCTCTCATGTACAATTTTCTTTCAATTATAATGACACTATTTACTTATTTGTTTATCTATTTTTTAGAATACTAATAATAAAAAAAAACTCACCAATATCAAAAGTTGCTTCTTGCATTTGTCGGTTCATTTTTGCAAGTTCCTTTTGCACCTTGATTTCTTCAGCTCGAGACAACTTGACATCCACTCCAGTCATGGAACCTGGGCGGCCCTTCTGCCTCTGTTTCACGAGAAACGCCTTATCTTCTTCCGATTTCATCAGAGCCAAGGCATCTTGTTGAGCAATATCAAAGAGATCATCCAACTTTTTCAACAAACTGTTTAAATTTGTTCTTGGCTGTTTTCGATGTTTTCTTCCGGTCTTTTTGAAGAGTTCTCCCACTCGGCGTGAAGTTTTTTCCAGCTTAGTAATTGCATCTTGCTCATGTTAAGTCGGGATTCGAGCTTTCTCCCAAAAAATGAACACTTCTCGTATTGTAAGTTTTGCTGATTCTCTTACAGTTAATTTCACAGTACGTAAATTATAAAATAAAGCACACAAAACTTGACGATTTGAGGGTAGTTTTACAACCGGTGATCTGGTGAATGGGATAGCCCACAAGAAATATTTTATCCTTGGTCCGGCTTTGTACACCTGATGTGGATGCCGTTTCAGAGGCCAATAGTAAATAACATTAACTTGGAAAATGAAGCGAAATATATTGCAAACTTTAATTTCAATAAAATGTTTTCAAATGTCTTTTAAAATAATACTATAATAGTTATAAAAACAATAACACACACACTTGGAAAATTAAAAAAAAAAAACGTTAAAATATCTTCACTAGATAATTGTTCGATCTAACCAGCTCAAAGGCACTTTAGAAACTAAACTGAATAAATAAAAGGTCGGTTTGTACGCTGAAGTAAAATCACCATCCCTAAAATAGAAATTAGATTCACCCTCCTTTTTACCTGTCAAACGGGTCTTTCTTTGGTAAACTAGTCAGGTAATCCCATATAATAAAAGATTAAATTTGAACAAAAGGCTCTTTATGTTTGAAAATTGAGTTCCAAATACTTTTTAACAAAAAAAAATGTTAATTCCGAGACACATTATGTAAAAACCCGTAAAATTCTTAGAATACTCCCAAACTGGCTCCTACTGGTACCAGGTCACGTTTTTGGGGCTAAAGACTGTTGTAACTCGGTTTGACTTAAAATAACAACAATTATGTATAGAATATAAATTTTGAAGAACAACATTAGCTTTCTTTTGAGATATTAAGCGTGTTTCTATTATTTACCGTTCTGGAGTTATGGATCCATATGTCAGCTTTTTGGCCAAAAATTTGGATTTTTTCAAACTTTGAGTGACGAGCGGCACGGGTTAACGTCGTTTAATCGAGCTCAAATTTCGGCTATCTCAATATCTGGAAAGGGGAATCGTTTTGTGGAGTCCAGACGAACAAAATTCCGACATCGATTTTTTGCGGTCACCCTAATATATATATATATATATATATATATATATATATATATATATAATATATATATATATATATATATATATATATATGTATGTATGTATGTATGTATGTATTGTATGTATGTAGTTATGTATGTATGTACGTATGTATGTATGTATATGTATACACAGGGTGCTATGAAAATTATTTAATGTATTGAAATGGATGGCTCCACAAGCCAATTGGAAACACCCAGATAATTTTTGTTATTAAATTTGAACGTTGTTCAAAATTTTATTAATAACTGGATCGCCTCCATTTTAAAAAGTAATACGGCGCGACTGGTACAGCCGAGATGAACATTAGAACACGAGATAGTTTTTAAAAGTGAATTGAAGAGAGTCGACACCCATGAGACCTGTCGGGGAGGTGTTAAAAACGTCTTCCGTGTTAACGTCTGGAAATGTTTTTGCAAAAATAGTTGTTTTTTCGTAAAGTATTGCAGATTGGTAATGCACAAAAAGTGACCTAAGTGATTCCTTAATGTTACTGAAGATAAGTAACAACTAGTTTCTGTTAGAATTTGTTTAATTAAACAAAAACAGCGATATTTCCATGGCGTGAAATTTTCACCCTATATGTGTTGTGTTGAACGCATTGTTTGTTAGGATATTTTTAATTATTAAAAAGAAACAATTATTTATTACGTATTTGGAAGCAGGCAAATAAAGAAATAGTCAACTGGCTGCAATAGTAAAATAGGTATCGGTAAGCAGGTTTCAGTTCACCGTCAGACAGACCGGGGGTCGCAATTAAAAGTTCAAGACCTCGTTAAGTTTTATTATCAAGGATCGCTATTTATTAATATTTTTCATTTGCTTTTGCTGTATTTTGAATATGTTAAGTGGTTTTCATAACACCTCTATGTATATATATATATATATATATATATATATATATATATATATACGAGGCATGTTTTTTAAGTAAGTACCGTTTTGCGATTCCGCCGCCGCAGCGATACGGTCGGCGTTCCGCGCAATGCGCGCTGGTTACCTACATCTCATGTCTACGCACTGACGCCATTACAGTCTGATTCTTCATTGTATACGTTGTTTACTGAGTGTTTAAGATGCCTCCGACAATCGTGAGTCCCGCCGATTGTGAAGTACGGGCTGTTATACAATACGATTTCTTAGTGCTAAAGGCGTAAAACCGATCGATATTCATCGTGAGATCTGTGAAGTTTACGGACAAAACATTATGAGTGATGGAATGGTAAGGAAATGGGTGAGAGCATTTAAAGATGGCCGCACAAATGTGCATGATGAAGAACGGAGTGGGCGTCCTTCGGTCGTTAATGAAGATTTGGTGCAGAAAGTGGACGAAAAGGTGAGAGAAAACAGACGCTTTACAATTTCATCATTGTGCGACTGCTTTCCTCAATATTCTCGTAGTGTTTTGTATCGCATTGTGACCGAGAACTTTTTTCTCAGGCGGCAGAATTTTATGAGGAGGGTATTCAAAAACTGGTGCCACGTTATGACAAGTGCCTCAATATTCACGGAAATTATGTAGAAAAGTAGATTAAGGTACAGGCTTTCATGTAAAAATAAAATTATAGCGATATCTTTGCACGTCTTTTTTTAATTCCAAAACGGTACTTACTTAAAAAACATGCCTCGTATATATTTATATATATATATATATATATATATATATATATATATATATATATATATATATATATATATATATATATATATCTCGATTGCTTTAGATAGTAGTTTTTATTTACCCATTACTGAGTTAAATTATTTTTATATCTATCAATATGTTGCTGCGATAACCCCCGAATATATTCGTTAGTGGGGAAGGGACCTATAGTTTTTGAGCTATATCGTTTCCGAGAGAGGAAATCAAAGGGATGGGGGTCGATAATTTTTATGTTATTACGGATTTTTTCCTAGTTTTTTGTCGGCAAGTGAATATATTTTAAACATCATTCAGTCAAACTTATATGAGTATGAGGAAGGTGTTAGAGAGTAAATAGTTTAATAATAACTCGTGTTTTACAGCAAGTGACAAACCTGATCTAGGCCTTGAAGAGCTACAGACCCTAAACGTCAAAGAACGGTTCCAAGTCTTTGAGCATTATCAAAATCAGCATGCGGAAAGTACAGAAATAGAAAGAGGGGGACCCAAAATGTAAAAAGATCACCCAGTATCTTGTCTAAATTGGCCAGGTACGTTTATAAAACATATAAAGAAAGGCATTGTTGCCGTATTAGTAAAAAATCCCTATATTACAGAATTTTTATAAATTTTCAAAAATTTCGGAAATTTCAAATATATGTTTAACTTTCTTTTTTTTTCAGATTTCAAAAGCATGGAATGGATGTAGGCGTTTCTAATGAGGCTCTAGATGGAGTTCCCATTGAGGAATCATCTTCTGAAGAAGAAGTAGAGGAAAATATTCCTGAAGGGGAAGACCCTGATTTAGTTAGGTAGGTTTGCAACAAAATAGTGTTTTTCTTCCTCGTCCATTAGAGAGACTGTATTCTTTGTATATCGCCTCCGTGGTTTCCCATCTGGCTCGGTTTCAATTAGCTTCTGATCTCATTAATAGCTTAATAGATGTAAAACAAACAAAAAATATCGTACTAGGTAATGTTTTTTACACTTTCTTTTCTTTATTTTAGAGCACAGAGAGTGCAGAAGGAGAAACCTTTCCACTTTACTGCTATGTCAGATGTCAAAAAGAAATGGGAACAAGGGGACCACGCCAGAGAAGAAAGGAGAGAGGAGACCAAACAAGAAATTCAGAATATTAGGACTAGATTATTTATGGTATGTAGGGAGTCCCTGCAGTGGGTTTCCAAGTAAGGGATCTCATACTACCGCTTCGTTACTCAATATCACGATGTTAAGACTTGAAGTGTTCCCGTTTGCTGCGCAAAGCACATCTTTAAAAATACTCAGTTTTTAGGAGGACGAGTAACAGTTGAAATTGAATATTACCGTCGTCGCCTGAGAATCAGCGCGACTAGGGAAAATATTTGCATTGTGATCGCCTTCTTCAAGACAACCGCCGTGTGGTGGTTGCTGGAATTGCTTCTAAGGTCGGACTGAGCTATGTAGTTATTACTGACAATCTTAGTTCACACAAAGTGCTCGCAAGATAGGTATATCGCGACGAGCAGAAACAGCAGCGTCTCGAGGTGTACAAACGACCATTGACACGCTATCTAGCTGAAGGGAGGGCTTTTTGCATCGAATTATTACCTGTAATGGAACGCTTTGAATGGCAAAAGCAGGAAGAATCTGCATCTGTCATAGCCAAAACGCGGCTTTCAGCTCCCGAATGTCGTAATGGTAACGCCTCGTATCACTGTCAACTGTTATCAAAACGAAACTTGTATATCGTCGAAAAACGACGCAATTTTCAACTGGAGATGCGAATCGTGCATTACTACAACACCCGGCCCAAAACAGTTGCCCAAACTCGACATCAAATTAAGGATTTGTTCTGGACTACACTGGAACACCCTTGCTATAGTGCAGACTCATCGTCCTGCGATTATCACTTATCTAGACCTTAAAAAAAGCACTTGGGTGCTGTCGAAGCGTTCGTGCGCGATTTGCTGATGTCACAAGCGTTCAAAGCTGTGTATATTTATATTTTTACCATACTTCGATAAATTTTTAAGGAATAATTCTTGTTTACATTTGATTTACCTTGGTAATTCGGTTTATTTTCTCAAATTTTGTTGACTCGTCAATCTTTGGAGGCTGATTCAAGATGTTTCTGTTGACAATTACATAATTAAGTTTAACTAACTAAAAAAAGACATTTTTGTTGTGGCCTAAAAACATCAAATTTAATAGAAATTTATTTTGATTCATGACATTTATCTTCTTTTGACTAAATTTCTGTGGGATGTGGGACAGGTGTATCGAAAAGTGGTAAAATTAATGTATTTTTTACAGGGTAAGCAAGAAAAAAATGAAGGAAGCTTACCAGAATGCAATTATAGAAAGCGAAGCGAAGAAAAATAACAATTCTGAAAAAATCGAGGTCTGTGATACTAGATCAATTAAGGAACGTTTCGAAAAAAGGACAAGTCGCCAACGAAAGAGTCAATAGGGAGATCAGTAGGGACGATGAAGAGGAGGTATATGAAAGTGGTAAGTCCATTGTTGTTATTTCTGTCAGAATCGAGCTCCACAGAGACAAGAGGGAAGTACTCTATAGCTCATCATATAATTTTTTTTAATATTCATCATTTACAGATTAATGTTTTTTTGTTTGGTACGTTACAGAGATTAGCAAGAAATCGAGGTCCTTGTTTCTAGAACTAGACGCCAGCGCTTCTAAGCCCCCGCAAATTTCTCCCGTTACCCCTCCAAAATTGGAAGTCAAAAAGGCGAGAGAAGTAAGTTGTTTTAATTTAAACTCGAGGATTAGTTGAGAAAAAAAAGACATTTTTATCCGGAAGTTTTGACCCCATTTTACTCTCCTCTCGTGTACTAATAAAGAACTAAGGAAAAAAAAATAATAAAATGTATCAGTTCCTATCAGATGCCGTTTTGTAATGATTTACTAATCTATTTTTTTTTTTTGATTAAGGAGTAGGAATATATTTTTGGGAATTTTTAATCGTTAAGTATTGAAGTTCAAGAAAAATAAATAAATAAAAATACAAACATACAATAACAATTAAAATAAGAAATATCTGTTTTACTCTTTCACAAATTCATGAGTTATTTTCTTCGGTTTTTAGAACAATAAAATGTCCAAAATTTTTGAGTAATCTATTTTTTTTTAATCGAAGGAGATTTTTTGACATATACACTACCGTCTGAAAGTATTTGCCCACCTAGTTATTTCAGTCCCAAGACAACAAATATCCAGATAATATATATATTTTTTAATTTTAATGAATTATTATTTATTTTCACATTATTTACAGTTTAGAAAATCAGAAAAAATATTCACAGTTTTTCTCATCTATGTGACCTTCTTTGTTTTTAATTACCGCTTTACAGAGTTTCGGCATTCTGTCCAGTAGTTTCTTCGGTTATTTTAACCCATTCTGCTTGTAAAAGTTCCCACAAGTGATTTTCTGATGTTGGATTGAGTTTTCGAACACACCTGTCCAAATGGTCCCACAGCAATTCGATGGAGTTCAAGTCGGGTAATTGTGGAAGCCAAGTCATCACTTCCAGGATGTCATTGGATTTCCATTGGTTCAAAAGTTCTCTAATTTGTTTAACAGAATGTTTAAGGTCGTTGTCATACTGAAAAATAAATTTCCCCTGAAAAATATCTCTTTTAGAAGGAAGCATTTGAGTTAGCAAAATTGCTTGATACTGTTCTTTTCGCATGTTTCCTTCTATCCTAAAGATTTTTCCAACTTTACCGTTGCCAAAATAATCCCAAATCATTATTGAACCTTCACCATGTTTTACTGTAGGCAACTGACAGGCTTCCAACATCTTCTCTCCAGCTGACCGCCGCACGTAAACTAGTCGATTTGAACCGAAAATTTCGAATTTAGATTCGTCACTCCAAAGGACGGAATTCCATTGTTCTGATGTCTAATTTTCATGTTCTCGAGCCCATTCTAATCGTTTGCGTTTATTCACTTGCCTAAGAAATGGCACTGCAACTCTCCCGTGTAATCCACCTTCTGCTAACCTGTTCTTCACGGTTGTCACGCTGATGGGGATAGGCCACTCCAGGTTTACTTGAGCCGTGATTTCTGGTGCGGTTAGGCGGCGATTACGTCTGCTGGACATTGTTATAGCTCTGTCTTCAGCGAGAGTCGGTTTTTCGAGGCCTTCTTGAATGTTTTTGGTTGCGAATTCCATGTCCCGCAGAATTTTTTTTTTACGATATAATCCACCGTTCTCCTTGGCATCCATATATCACTCACGATTTGTCGACTCGGAGTGACCATTTTGATGTCTCGCAATTATCAAAACCCGATTTCCAACGGAAACTTCTTTCGTTTTTGGCATTTTCACAATACAATTGAGCCTGTATCAATGACAAAGTATTGTTTGCGAATGGTTAATTTCCAAAAGGGCAATGGTATTTATAGCATAGTTTGTTTCATAAAATGTCACTAGGAATTTCCATAATCCCTAGAAACTTGAAATGAGTTCTTACTTCAACTGGAATGCTCAGAAATCGCCTCAAAACGATTATCATGCAAAACTTGGAAATTTGTTCTAATTGGTTTTTTAATTTGCGATTTCACCAAAAAGGCTGATCTAAATAATTTTATAATGGACACTTGTTAAGAACAATTAAATTTACCTAACAAAAGGGTTTAATTAGGTATTAAATTTTGGCAGTTACATTCAAATTTCTAGGTAGGCAAATACTTTCTAACGGTAGTGTAATTGAAATGGCAACATTGTATTATTTGAAGCAATTGACATTATTTGGTTTTGTTAACCTAGATGACAATTTAAAAAATGTGAACAGCGGCGTTACGATGCTATCTGCATTGTAAAAATATATTTTTTAACCAATTTAGAAATTTAAATTTGATAAAAATCAGCCAACACATGAAAGAGATATAATTTTAATTTTGCAGACTGCCTATGTCAAAACCTTTTTTTTTTATATCTACTGTACCTCATCATAATTAGTAGATCAAGAAAGCAAATATAAAACTTCGTCAATGTCAATATCTACTCGAAAAAGTATTGAGACTTTAACTGTCAAAATTGAAACAATTTTTTTATATTTTGAAAGAACTTTATTAAACCAAGTATGTGCCATTTTGTTTGTTGACCTTCTGTCATGTTTCTGGCAATACCATAATCCTGTCACTGTAGAACTTCTGTGGGATCTGGGAAAAAAATTTCCACCAGAGGTTTTCACAGCAAATTTTTGAAACTATTCAGGGTGTTCTGCAAAGACTGAAACAAACTTTCCAGCCAAGCTCCCTCAATTTTTGCCGAGTCATCAAAGATGTATGTGGTCTGGTGGTTGTCAGGGTAAAAGACGACACCTTTCCCGTTGACTAGTCACGGCCGGATTTTTTTACTCGCTTGCATCTATCTTGTCAGTTGCTGACAATAGACTACATAATCAGTTTGGCTAGGCTGCAGTTGACGCTCATGATGCACGATTTCCTTTCAATCCCACTAAACACAATGTCATCTTTTTCGGCGTCAATCCGGGCTTTGTCGTCCTTTGTAGAGCTTCATCCTTTTTGGACCACGATCTTTTTCGCACATTATTGTCGCACGCGATCCACTTGTTACGCTTGTGATCAACTGCTTCAAAAATGGCTCGATTTCGTTTCGTTTCTGTAGAGATTCGCAAATGGAAATTCGATCGAGTAAATGTTTTAACGTCAAATCAGGTGACATCCAAACATCGAGCTGCTTTTTATAGCCAGCATTCTCTAACTTTGCCAGAATTCTATCAACTTGTTTTGTCATTGCTTGACTAATGCGGGAAGCATCTTTGACAATGACATTTCCAGAACTAAAGCGACTAAACCATCTTTGGACTGTTGTTTTTGGTAACGTATTTTGACCATAAACAACACAAAATTTCTTTCTAGATCCCCGCAGTTTTTGTGCCTTTATTGAAGTTAAATTTTATAATGTAGCGAGCTTTTACAGGCGCTCAAAATTCAGTCTAAATAAACGAATTCTAACAGTTTTTGCACGTCTGTCAAATATCAGCTTTCAACTGACGTTAACTGTAGCCCGATGTAAGTTATATTACGTGATATATGTGACTCTAAAGTTAGCTAACGAGAAAATGGCTCAATACTTTTTCGACACCCCCTATATTAGAACTAAAACGTCTATTAAGTTTAAGATAAGTATATAATTAAATCATTTAAATAATTCATTTCTGAGGCGCCACTGGAAACCCAGTATATGCTGAACTACAATGTTGCCATCCCTAAAATTTCTTCCGGCGCATTCGCCAAAACTCATCTCAGCAAATTGACTCCGTATTAGTCTTAATATCAATAATACCAATAAAAATTTAAATAAGAATGATTAATGGTCAATAGGGATCAAAACTTTAAAAAACGAATGATGTAGGTACTATATTTTTTCCCAAAATCTCAGGCCTATTTAGAAAAAACATCCAAGGAAGATACCGTAAAATCAACAGAACAAATAGAAGATATCGAAGTGAAAACAGCAGATATACAGGAGAGGTTCAAATTTTTCGAAACATACAAGGAACCCGAAAAAACTAGGAAACAATTTAGGATAACGCCGCCCAGAGATCCGACGCAAGTCAAGGTTGTTAACTGAATGTGGAGGATTACTTTTTGCTGTTTACTAAAACAAAAGCATCATGTTTCGTATCACCTAACATTAACATAATGAACCATTGAAAAATACGCCCCCTCTTATTAACTCATAACTTTCAATGTAAAAGACGTGAATTCACGTTAGAATAGACGTTAAAATGACGTTTAGAACGTCGTATTATCGTCTACTCCATCGGCGGCGGTAAAATAGCGTTGTATAATCGTTATTATTATTAATATGTTATACCGACATTGTCTGTTGCAATTTTAAAAATTGAATTATATGTTAACATCCTTTTTGGCTTTTCCTTTCCTGTTTTTTCTATGAAAATAAGTGTCGGTCGATATTTTTGTCTTGGTGCCTTTGCAAAGGTTGTTTTTAAGTGTACGGGTTAATTCGGTGCCTTTGAAGTAAGTATTTCAAAATTCAGATGACTTCGAAACAATTTCCCGCGTGTTTTATGTGTGCAAGTACCCGTTTTAAAGAAGCAAAGCCGCCATATTTCATGCGATACTGCTATTCACATAACCTCAAAATTTCGCCTTGAAAGCGATGGCGTCCTATAAGTAGCAATTAAGAGACTGTATTTCAAGGTTAAGAAAATGAGTCTGAAGCCGCGCAAATGATTTTTTTTATTATGGGAGACGGTGTGTCGGGACGCATAAAATACCGAAGGGGAGGATACCAGTGATTTCGATGCGCTCTCTAATAATCTTTCGGATCGTAACGTCTTGCACAACTTCAGACCATGCACGACAAAAATCACTCGGGATTTTATCTTTTCTTCGGGATAGGAAATACTCCGTTACGCGACGTGTTGACCCCGTCTGATTACTATTCATTTCGGTTATTACCACGTCATCTCTTCAACTTCCACTTCGGTTCATTGGAGTACTCAAAACCCCCATCTTTATTTCAAGGAGAAACTCAGCTAGCTGCGGGGAAAGTGGTCGAAATTTATGGGAATAATGGGACATATTTTTCTTGGTTGAGTTGTATGCTATTTGAAGGTGCCAAATAAATTTGTACACTTATTAATTATGCTGGGGTTAATATAATCAGTTCTGTTGAGGTCGTTATGAACATTTAAACTTTATTTTTAAAATTGTATCGAAAATATGTTATTTACTACTTGGGGTGAAAAGTCCCTAAACTTTCCGAGAGATGGCAGCACAAATAAAAAAACTACATGATTTTCCGTTAGTATCAACTGTCAGAAGATTCGTGTAAAATTTTCATGACATTTTATCTATTAGTTTGCGAGTTACAGCTGTTTGAGGAACGCTACTTTTGATTTTTGCAAAACGATGGCACAAAAAGAACTTCGTGTGTCGATTAAGCATTGATTTTTGACGGGAAAAAAATACAGACAGAATCTTAGAATGGCTTGAGAAGTGTTATGGCACAACTTCTCCGTCGAAAGCAACTATATGTCGATGGTCTAGTGAACTTAAATGCGGTCGTACGAGCGTCGATGACGCACCACGTTCGGGACGTTCAAATGAGGTAGTCACTCCGAAAAAACACAAAAAAATTCCACCGTATTGTTCGCAATGACCGCAAAGTGAAAGTAAGAAAGATAGCTGATATCGTGAAGATATCGACAGAATGCGTGAGGCATATTTTGCATGAATGTTTGCATATGAGATGGGTGCCGCGCACTCTTGCGATTGATCAAAAACAGCAACGTGTTGAAGATTTAGAACGCTGTTTGGCACTGTTTCGGCGTAATTCAAAGGAGTTTTAACGTCGACTCGTAACAATAGACGAAACATGGATCCACCACTACCCGCGTGAGTCCAACGTCCAGTCTGCAGAGTGGCTGGCGCCGCATGAAAGCCAACCGAAGCGTCCAAAAACGAGAATATCAGCTGGAAAGGTTTAGCAAGTATTTTTTGGGATGCGTATGAAATAATACCGATCAATTATCTTGAGAAAGGAGCAAACAATCACCGGAGATTATTATGTTGGTTTTTTGGACCGTTTGAATGTAGAAATCAAGAAAAAAAAACGCCGCCCAGAGGTCCGACGCAAGTCAAGGTTATTAACTGAATGTGGAGGATTACTTTTTGCTGTTTACTAAAACAAAAGCATCATGTTTTTTATCACCTAACATTAACATAATTTACCATTAAAAAATACGCCCCTTCTTAATCACTCCATAATTTTGAATGTAAACGACGTAAATTCACCGTTTGAATGTTTAAATAAAGAAAAAAAGGCCGCATTTCGCGAAGACAGGAGTGTTGTTTCACCAAGATAATGCACCAGCATACAAGTCCATAAAATCGACGGTGAAATTGAACAAATTTGGCTATGAATTGCCTTTTCATCCACCTTATTCACCAGATCTGGCCCCCAGCGATTATTACCTCTTTCCAAATTTGAAATGGTGGCTCCAGGGAAAGAGATGAAGCAGTCGAATGGGAAACTGAGGCTTATTTTAGAGTATGTCGCTCTTGAAGGAAAACTATGTTGAAGAATAAAATCCATTTTGGCAAAAACATTGTTTTTTTTCTTCAAGAGTATCGGGATTCTTCACCCCATGTAGTATTTTTAAAATTGTATTGAAAATGTGCTATTTACGTGCTACTGCTTCTCTTAAAATGAGTCGTGATTGTTGTTGTTTATTAACAATTTTGGCATTATTTTCGTAGATAAACAGCCACTATTTAAGCTTTTTAACTCTGCATTAAAAATTTTCCTTCATCATGTTTACCTCTATTTCTGTACAAAAAAAACGCAAAAACATACCTAATGCGCTATGCCCATAAGATGTATCGTCGCAATCAAGACGTATTATGGAATGTATCGCACATGAATTTAAATACGTATAGTTTAATAATATTGCGGGTTTGTTCATTCCATTCAAAAAGAAAATCTTTCGTTTACATCTCAAGAAACGACGCTATAAAAGGCTTGTATCTCATCATCTGAGGAGTATTTTTGGCCCCTGGGTCTTTCTTTAGATATTTGAACAAAATGAAGTCGCGTGGCGCTAAATCAGGTCTATAAGGTGGATGTTGCAACTTGGTAAATCCACAGCTTTCGGTAATGGCTTGAACTGTACAGGCCTTGTTGACTTTGCAGTCGTCGTGCAACAGCAGAATTTTGGTTCTTTATACCAGGTGTACAAGTATGAAATGCGGATTTCAGACAACAGATGGTGCAGCAATACAGTTTGTGCTATAAAGATTTGACACTGCGCCATTTTGTTGTGTCATCAACAAGTGTCAGACGCGCACGAGTGTTAAATTGAAAAAGTGTGTGCATAGTGTTGTGTTGCGTTCAATATGTCGAAATTTATACCGAACAAAGAGCATTCGCGGACAGCATTAATTTTTTGTTTTCATTTGAAGAAAACTGCTGTTGAATCATACCGATTACTTTGAAAAGCTTATGGTGAACATGCTCTATCGCAAGATACTTGTGAACGATGGTTTCGGCGTTTCAAAAGTGGTGACTTCGATGTTGCAGACAAGGAACGTGGAATACCGCCAAAAAAATACGAAGATGTGGAATGGCAAGCATTGTTGGACGAAGATGATTCGCAACCACAAAAACAACAACAAACGGTTAATACCAAACGTTACCAACAACAATTGACCGATTTGAACCGTTCGCTGCTTGAAAAAAGTCCAGAATACGAAAAGTGGCAACACAAAGTCATTTTTCTTCATGACAATGCTCCATCACATAGGCAAAACCAGTTCGCGACACGTTGGAAGCACTCAGCTGGGAAGTTCTAAGTTCTACCCCATGCGGCTTACTCACCAGACTTGGCTCCTTCTAATTACCATCGATGGGTCACGCACTTGCTGAGCAGCGCTTTGGTTCGTACGAAGATGTGAAAAAATGGCTCGATGAAATGGTTCACAGCAAAAGGGGAAGATTTTTACTGGCGTGGTATTCACAAACTGCCGAAAGATGGGAAAAATGTATAACAAACGATGGAGCATACTTTGAATAAAGCACTTTTTACCATTCTTCCGAATTTAACATGTTTTTTTTTAGAAAAAAAAATCCGCATTTCATACTTGTACACCTGGTATATTTGGACGTTTCTTTTTAACGACTTGTTTCAGGTTTTTGATCGCTTTTCCTTAAACCTCTCCATTAATCGTGGATTGAAAATTCTGGTAAAAAACAAGATAAACAGCATTCTTTTGCAAAAACAAAAATTTATTTCTCAACCTAATTTCCATTGGGCTCAATAATTTTGGTCGAGCCAGATTACAATTCTTTTATTCCCTCGGAATAATAAAACCTCTTCATTCGACCCAAATTTCTTCCTCCCAGCCGATTTTTGAGGTTAGGAAACAAAAAAAGTCACTTGGGGCCAAATCTGGGGAACAGGGTGAGTGGGGAACTATTCAGAGGCCAGCTTGTGCACTGTTGCCATTGCAACGACCGGTATGTGAGTAGGCTTATTGTCCGTGAGTCCCGAAAAACAATTGCCACTACTTTTCCTGCTGATTAAACTGGTGGATCGACGTTTTGTCACAAAACGACACCAGAAATCGATCAAATTGTATTGCAACTTTTCCCAACACCATTTTGAAATGCCCTTCCTTATGAATTGGCGGCACCCAACGAGCACTCAACATTTTCGTTTTTAAAATAACATGCAGGATATTATGTTTCCGTTCGTAAGAAAGATCTACTATCCCGGCAATCTCGCGAACTTAATGCAGAAGAAACCTCAATGGGGCATCCTGGACGGACAGCATCTGCTGTGTTCATACGGCCACGTTTAAATTCATTTGTCCGGTAATAAACTGTCTTGAGCGCTGGTGCAGTCTCCATAAACTTTCTTCAGGTTAGTTTCTATTTGGGCCGTAGTTCACATTTTTAAATAAATATGTTTTATGAATGCAGAATTTGTTAGCAGCAGCTGACTGACTTCTCGCCTTCTTTGGAGGTGGAGAGCCCTTCAATCGACTTCTGTTTGGTGGGAAGCTCTCACCCACACCCAAGTCTCTTCAGCTGTGACGATCCTCCGCGATTTCCCATATTAATTTCACTCGGGAAAAAAAAATCGTAAAAACTGCGAAACATAACGAGCTCGCGCAAAATTTCGTCAAGCTACTTAGAACACTGACGGTAATTTAACTACCAAGCAATTTTAAACTTTAAAAACACCATCGCAATAGAATTAAAATTTGATTACCACCAAATATGAACTGCATTCACAAGAACAACTACAGTTTTTTAAACTCAACTTCTAAACTGTTTTGAAGAAGCTCTATTGGTTCCAATAAACCTAACTCTTAAGTGACAAATGTAATTCGTAAAAGGTAATGTATTGAAAAGGAGATCTTAATTTGTTTATTTCTGACATTTTTAAACCAACGATGTACATAAGACTAGCTCTTTTAATGACATTCGAAACTTAACAAATCTTGGAAACTGTTGCATTTTGGTGTTTCCCACTAACATTCATTGAAAACAGCACAAATACAAAATTCTGAACCACTTTATTTTCTGATTATTTACAGAGTGAAACACCCGAAAGAGAAATCTACAGGGATCCAGACGTAGTACGATCAGAGGAATACATTGACGATTCAAAAATCGCTAAGGAATCGCACACCGCCTCGAAAATGTTGCACAAGTTCAGAGAAATGGAGGAGAATTTGTCCAAGTCGCCAGAACCCCAAGGTAATAAATCAGATCGAATCAAAAGTACTTTATTGTCGTAAAAAATTAGTGGTTTTTCTTTGACGAAGCATATTATTAAGTCTAAGGAATATAAAAACATAATGCAAAAAACAGAACATAAATCATATTAAATGTACGCAAAATAATAAAATAATAAGGAAACCTGAAAACGAAATATATACTAAGCTAAAATATAGAACACGCAACATCAAATATATAGTAGACAAACAGCAAGATACCTACTTAAGACAAAACTAGTTCCAGTCAACGTAAAATTAACACTAGTATCTCCTCTCTCTCTCCTCAGCCTTTAGTCATCCACTCCTGAATGAAGGCCTCCTCCAATCTTTTCCACGTCGTTCTGTTTAGGGCTGTTTGGATCCAATTTCCCCCCGCAATTTTCTGGATGTCATCGCGCCACCTTTTTGGAGGTCTTCCAACACTCCTTTTGGTTTGTCTTGGACGCCAGTTTATCATTTTGCTGGTCCATCTTTCTGAGCTTTGACGAGCTATGTGGCCAGCCCATTGCCCTTTGAGTTGAGCTACTCTTCTGAGGACATCTGTCACACACGTTCTTCTTCTAATTTCCTCGTTCTGTATCCTGTCTCTCAGGCTAATTCCGAGCATAGATCTCTCCATTGCTCGTTGTGTCACTTGAAGCTTGTCAGCGGTTTTTCGGGTGAGTGCTATCGTCTCGAGACCATACGTAAGGACCGGCAGAATATATGAGTCGTATGTTTTACGTTTAAGATTTATTGGGATTTCTCTAGATTTAAGTACATACCCCAACTTGCCGAACGCAGTCCAACCTTGTCCAAGTTGTATTTTGTGTCCAAAGTAAATATATTCTGATACGTTTTCCAGTATTTGGTTTCCGATTTTTACCTGAATATTTTCCACACTCATTATTTTTGTTTTATGTAGATTCATCTCGAGTCCGACGCTTAAGGATGCCTGATGCAATTCTTTCAGCATGCTCTGAATTTCCTCCGTTTTATCGCTTATCACTATATCGTCTGCGAATCGTAAATGGTTCAGACTCACACCATCTATATTTATGCCCCTGGATTGCCAATTTAAACTCTTAAAAATGTCCTCTAAGGCTAATGTGAAGAGTTTAGGGGAGATAGTATCGCCCTGACGTATGCCTCTGTTTACCAATATCTTATCTGTCTTTGTATCTTCGTCCAGTGTTATTTGGATGGTCGCGTTTTCGTATATGTGTTTGATGAGATTTGAATACCTGGTGTCTACTCTTGCGTTGTCTAGAGCTCTCAATGTTGCCCAAGTTTCGACCGAGTCGAAGGCCTTTTTGTAATCTACAAATGCCAGGTGCAATGGTATGTTATATTCTGTGGTCTTCTCTATGAGATTGCGTACTGTCTGCAAGTGGTCAATCGTACTAAAACCTTTTCGGAAACCTGCTTGTTCTACTGGTTGATACGAATCCATTTTTTGAGTTAATCTATTTGTTACTATTTTTGTTAGCAACTTGTATAAGTGTGATAGTAGACTAATAGGACGGTAGTTTTCTATGTCATTTCTATCTCCTTTTTTGTATAGCAAAATAACGTCGGCGTTGTTCCATTTTGTTGGAATTCTTTCTTCGGTTATGCATTTGTTGAGTAGGATTCGTACACTCTCTACTAGATATTCTCCTCCCATTTTTAACATTTCAGTGGTGATTTGATCTTCTCCTGGACATTTCTGAGATTTCATTTGGTTTAGCGCTGTTCTTAATTCATTGGTATCTATTTCAGGAATTTCCTCGGATCCAATATTTTGAATTTTCCGTCTGTTGTACTGATGACCTTGGGACCTGGAACTGTAGAGATGCTCATAGAAGTCCTGAACTATGGCAACAATTTCCGTTCTACTATTAACTACGGTACCACTGTTGTTCTTCAATTTACTTAATTTCGTTCTTCCATTCGATAAGTGGGATTTTAAAACTTTCATATTTTTGTTGTTTTCAATAGTATTCTTTACCAACTTTCTGTTGTATTCTCTTAGATCTTTTCGAATGTTCTTGTCTATTTCTCTATTTGTTGTCTTATAACTCTCAGCTTCCCTATCTGTTTCTCTTCTCATTTTGATCAGATTTTTAGTAGTTTGGCTAAACTTGCCGATGTTCTTTTGTTTAGCACATATTTGTTTTGTTGCTACTTTTATGCTACTTCTTATGGTTTTACTTAGATCTTCCATTTCCATGTCCTTCAATCTGTTTGTCTCTCTTAGTTTTACGTTTAATGTATCCTGAAATTTTTCTTTATTTTTTGATAGAGTTTCCACTGTAGGATATTTTTGTTTCTTTAGTATTAGTTTGTTTCTTTCGAATTTGATGTTTAGATATATGGTTGCTCCAACCATTCGATGGTCGCTATTTGTAACGAACCGATTTAAAACGGTAACATCCTGACAAATTTCTTTTTTGTTAGTAATTATGTAGTCAATTTCATTTCTAATACTGTCATCGGGGCTACTCCAAGTCCATCTTCTCTTTTCAGGTTTTTTGAAGAATAAATTTATACAGTAAAGTTGTTCATTTCTGCAATAGTCGACAAGCTTTTCACCTCTGGCATTTCTATCCCCCACTCCGAATTTGCCGATATTTATGGTATCTTGGTTTGTATTTTTTGCCAATTTTGGCATTGAAATCTCCCATAATAATCACATATTTCGCATTTTCATTTGTTTTTGATGTTGATATATTTTCATATAGCTGTTCTACTGCTTCGCCGTCAGATGTGCTGGTTGGAGCATATACCTGTATCACTTGCATGTTATACCTCTTGTTGATTTGTATAGTAACGTAGATGACTCTATCTGATACGGCTGTCATTTTTATGATTTGATGTTTCAATCGTTTATTCCCCAATAGGGCGACTCCACCTATGTGGTCATTTGTTTCCGAATTATTCCGGTATAACAGATGACCTGACTTCAGATATGTAGCTTGTTCCCCTTTAAGTCTTGTTTCGCTCAATCCCAAGATGTCCCATTTTATGTGTCGGAGTTCCTCTTCTAATCTCGCCATGTGTTGTTGCGATCTTAATGTTCTTATGTTGTAAGTAGCAATCCAGAGTTTGTTACACTAGTATAAAAAAACTAAAACAATAATACGTAGTTGTCATTAGCAAGGGAATATATAAACCAACACAGAACAGGTGCTTCACAATCAAACGGAACGAAAGCCAACAACAGACAGAGGGGGTCATGCGAGCTAATCATCATAAAACTCCACCAGATCATAATCTTCATCATCATCATCACACACCCAAGGTGTTGGTATTTTACTTTCTATAAGGCATCTGTTAAATAGAGCTCGAAGAGCTTGAATTATCGATGCCCCTCCATACCTTATCATTTCTATAATTACTTCGTCGTCCCCTGGTTCTTTCGTTGTTGTGCGTATGTTGTAGGGCGTTCACTATTTCATTCTGATCATAATATGATTTGTTAATTAATAATTTTTTAAGACACTGTCGAAACACTCTAAGTGAGTTAGTAGTCTTAATGTGCCTGGACAAATGGTTAAACAATTTTCTGCCCTCTTATATTAATGAGTGCTTCGTGAGTGCCCTAACTGAAACAGGCAAAGGCAGATTCGCAACCCGTAGGGTGCCTCTTTGAGATGGTACCCCGCTGAATACTTAAGCGATTCTTATCTATCAACGAAGTGGTCTACAAGATACACAGCGGGAAGAGTTAAGATATGAAAACAAAACCCAATAAAACGGAAATCATGGATGACTGACACAATTCTAAAATTGATGGAGGTAAGACGCCAAGTGAAAACGGAGATAACCAGAGGTATAAACAGCTCAACATGGAAGTTGAAGTACATATAAGAAAGGCGAAAGAGCAGTGACTAAACGAGAGGTGTATGGAGGTGAAAGAGCTTCAGGAGCAACATAAAGATCGAGAACTACACCAAAAGATAAAAGAGGCCGCAGGCCTCTACAAACACAGGAACATCTCTGTAATAGAAAACGAGAACAACAAAATCGAACTCGATCCTGAAAAACAATTATGAATCGTTTGGAGATGAGAGACCAGAAGACGGTGAACCGATCGAAGGAGGGGACAGTCTTATCATACTAACAACAGAAGTCATAAGTGACATAAAGGTGGTCTACAGATAACAGGAAAGTGAGGCTCAGAATTCCCTGCGGGAGAAAGACAGGTCCACAGGATTCCGCCTGATGGGCACCAGTGATGAAGCGAACAGCCTCCTTGTGCAGCAAAAACAAAATATTCAGAAGATATTGACTGGTAAAATCCTAAAAGGGAATACCATATCTGAGATGGGACTCGAAACAATGCAAAATAAACCGTTGGCGCAATATCAGAGCCAAATTTATTTCTCGTAACGCTGATAGTAAAGCAACCCGAAGAAAATCTCTTTTTAAAACATTTTTAATGATTTTTAACATATAACATGTCGTTACACGGACATTTTCCCACTAATCAATAAGAAAATATGGAAAAGGTCGTCCCTTTTCTCAGTTTAGTTGCCTTTGGATAATACCCATTCTAATTTTTGCAGGCCTTAAACCCTTGAAATGTTTCACCCCTCCCCCTGAACCAGCCAGACCCGCATCAAGAAGTGAAGAGGAAGAATCTTCTGAATATGAAGAGGAAGAGGAGGAAGAAGTTGATCAAAGCGGAAAACTGCCGCAGGATCTCATTGAAGTAAGTTTCAGTTATTCAACAAACTTGAAAATCAGTCATATCTATGGCTCCATTCAAGGAAATGAGTTAATTTTATCTATCGAGAGCTGATTTCTACTCAGTTACTTATCGATTTATTGTTTTAGGCACAGAAAGCCGCAAGAGCCAAACAACTACGTGCCAAATTCGAAAAATGGGAAGCCCAGGAAGTGAGGAAGGAACAGCAGAATTCCGTTAATGTTGTAGAAGAGTTCGGAGAGGAACAGTCGCAAATTGAATCCACAAGAGTGTAAGTATTTCCTAAAAAAATGTTAACGACTTTTTTTAAACGATTATTAGCAGGAATATATTTACTTCTCATTACATTCTACAGAAAGATAACACCTTTACTATCAACGCCGGTGTGCCTCAAGGCTCCATACTCTTATACTACGAGGTATATTCGGAAAGTAAGGTTACAACAGTCATTAAAAATTGAAAAATGCATATTTGTTATTAAAATTTACAGAGAATACTCCCGTAGTACTCAGCTATTTTTCCACAAAATCGCCTTGGATTTCTCCGCATTTAGTGAGTCGTGGAACCAATTTTTTTATACCTACGTCAGTCGTCTTTGCCGCCAACTTCGCTACCCATTTAAGCACCGCATTATTCACCTCTTCATCGCTGGAAAAACGCCCATATGCTCTTCCAAAAGAGTGAAAAGAAAGAAGTCACTCGGTGCGAGGTCTGGACTATGGGCGGGATGGTTCAAAACATCCCAACCAAAAGATGTGAGGGGATCTGTTGTTTTTGAGTGCGACGTGGGGGCGGGCGTTATCGTGCATTAGGCAAACTCTCTTCGTCAGTCGCTCCCTCCTTTTGTTCTGAATGGCTCGACGCAGCCTTCTAAGAGTCTCGCAGTATCTGTCAGCATTAATGGTTTCACCCGGAGTCAAAAAGTCGACGAGGACTCCGACCCCAAAAAAAAATGTTGCCAAGATTTTTTTTTTTCAGACTGTTGTGTCTTGAATTTTTTTGCAGACGGGAGCCCGTATACCGCAACTGCATCGATTGTCTTTTGCTTTCCGGTCTGTAGTATGCAACCCATATTTCACCACCTGTCATTATTTAGTCAGGGAAATCTTCCCCCTCTGGTTCATAACGGTCGAGGAACGCCTGAGCTGCACGAACTCGATTGGCTTTGTGTTCGTCTGTTAGCATTTTTGGCGCCCACCGCGTGTACAGTTTTCGAAATTTCAATTTTTTGGTCAATGTTTCGTAAAGCACAGTTCTTCCGACTTCTGAACATTTCTCGTGAAGCTCATCCACAGTCATACAGCGGTCTTCACGAAACATCTCTTCAACTTTTCGAACTCCTCAGTCACTATCAATGATCTCCCGCTCCTTTCTTCATCGTGAGTGTTTGTTCGACCGTTTTTAAAATCTTGACACCACTTTGCCACTTTTTGACGAGACATTACATTACCGTAAACGGAAACAATTTCACGGTAAATGTTTGCGGCGGTCTCATTTTTAACAATCGCAAGATAGCGGATAAGTCCGCGCACTTCGCACTTGGTGGGATCGGGAATGGATGGAGTCATCTCGACAAACGATTCTGACGAAACCAGCCAGACTACTGATTCCAACGGTCGCTCGCTCCCTTCGTTAGGACCTCCTCTGCACGCAGGAGTACCAACTTAGAAAAAATAATTCGCTCGGAGCTACATGCGCGTTGTAACCTTACTTTCCGAATATATCTCGTATCTTCGTCTTTTACGTTAATACGCTGCTGGAAAGGCTGAGCTTGTGTGTGTGATATAACCTTAGCTAGGTTGCGTCTAGCTATTTATAACTTTTCTTTATCTTTTTCTAGATTGAGGGCAAAATTCGAACAGCTTCGTGATTCGAGTAGTACCGAGACATCTAGAGCAGCTCGAGTGAAACCAAACCGTTTTGTGGTAAGTTCTAAACATTAACGATATATATTTTTTTTAATTTAATTTAATCGAAAACAATAAAAACTGAATTAGATAAAAAAAAACTATTTAGTCTCTAATCTGTCCAAATTTTGTTTTTTTAAATGATACGTAGCCTTGCCGTAAGTTCTATCAGTTATGCACGTACAGTAAGAAATAAGCAAATGTATTAGTATTCATATTATTTGGTTGTGGGTGAATTAAAAAAATAAAAATGTCACAAATGAAACGGTCGGGTGGACTTATTTCGGACTAGGAGCACATATAGCTCGCCAGAATATAGAAAGGGTCATCTTCTCAATATTGCGTTGAATTTAAGAGCAAGCAATTTCCATAATCGATACTTCAAAGGATTAACGTCTGGTCTTTCAGAGGGCCAATTTTCAGGTGCGATGAATTCGACCTGTAAAGAGCACCTGTTGATAACTGCTATTTGCGTACCACCGATACAATTTTCCGGCTCTTGCGGTTTTTACTTTATGTAAAATCTCTCATAAACCGTTTTCCAGTACTTTTCAATGTGCCCTTGGTCTAAGGCATGGTTGTTCGCAAAATGTTAATTTTTCCTGCAATTATTTTCTGCTTACCGAGCGGATTTCTGTGACTGCTTTACTGGCAGCTGTAGTTCTTTTCTTGCATGATCGACCGCTTCTTAGCCTATCATCCACAGGGGACATACATCGTTGGATTATCTTCTAGTTCGATGAGTCTTACTCTTTAACTTGTAGAAGTCCACTCCTAGACATAGGCCTTTTCCAGAGCTTTCCATGCGGATGTTTGTTGGGCGGTCTTTCTTTCCCGCATGTCGTTGGATGTCGTCTCTCCATCGCGCCTGCGGTCGTCCAACATTTCTCTTTATCTCCCTTGGTCTCCACTGCAGTAAGGCTTTGGTTCATTTAGAATCTTCCGGACAGTGTCCCGCCCAACGCCATTTCAGTCTGGCCACACGCCTCGATAACTTCGCAGACTCCCATTCTTCTTATCTCATCGTTCCGGATTCTGTCTCTCAGGCTTACCCCGAGCATCACCCGCTCCATTGCCCTCTGACAAACCCAGAGGCGATTGACACAATTTGCGGTGAGGGTCACCGTCTCGAGTCCGTATCTTGCCACTGCAAGCATACATGTGTCGTAGACCTTCCTTTTGTGATTTACAAGGATCGTACGGCACCGAAGGATGTAGCTGAGTCTTCCGAACGCCATTCAGGTGAGGCCAATTCGCCGCGTGATCTCCGCTGCCTGATTATCTTTCCCAAGCTTAATATTATGTCCCAGATAGTTGTATTCGTTGACTACTTCCAAAATGTGATTCTCGATGGTGACGTTCATATTATCTGGGCTCATTATTTTAGTCTTTTTAAGGTTCATTTTGAGGCTCGCAGCTTGGGAAGAGTCTTTGATTACTTGGAGCATTATCGTTAATTCTTCTGCATCGCTACTGAAGAATACAATATCATCTGCACAGCGGAGGTGATTGAGATGCTTTCCGTCTATGTTGACACTGCTTCCAGGTTAGACCCTTGAACATGTCCTCCAAAGCCAAGGTGAACAACTTCGATGAGATCGTGTCCCCCTGCCTGACGCCCCTCCTCACCGGAACCGTCCCGGTGATTCAGCCTTCCTCGATCCATTCAGGATGGCGCTCTCGTAAATGTAGCGGAATAGGTTGGTGTAGCTGGAGACAATGCGGACTTTGCTCATCGCTCTCAGTATTGCCCAGGTCTTCATCGAGTCGAAAGCTTTTTGGTAATCCACGAAAATCATGTGAAGTGGGACGTTGTATTCCGTACATTTCTTTATCAGTGTGCGCACCGCCTGAATATGATCAGTTGTGCTAAAATCTTTCCTGAAACCCGCTGGTTCGATTGGCTGGTAAAAGTCGAATTTCCGGCTTGGGCGCCTCGTTATGATTTTTGTTAGCAGCTTCTAGAAAATAGGCCTGTAATCTTCTATATCCGTGTTATCACCCTTTTTAAAGGGGAGGATGATTTCTGCATTTTTTTCAGGATTCTAGAATTCTTCCTTCCTCCTTCCTCCTTCCTTCCTCCCCAGGTGTACAAGTATGAAATGCGGATTTTTTTTCTAAAAAAAAACACATGTTAAATTCGGAAGAATGATAAAAAGTGCTTTATTCAAAGTATGCTCCATCGCTTGTTATACATTTTTTTTTCCCATCTTTCGGGCAATTTGTGAATACCACGCCAGTAAAAATCTTCCCCTTTTGCTGCGAACCATTCATCGAACCATTTTTTTTCACATCTTCGTACGAACGCGTTGCTCAGCAAGTGCGTAACCCATGGGGTAGAACGTCCCAGCTGAGTGCTTCCAACGTGTCGCGAACTGGTTTTGCCTTATGTGATGGAGCATAGTCATGAAGAAAAATGACTTTATGTTGCCTCTTTCGGTATTCTGGCCTTTTTTTAAGCAGCGAACGGTTCAGATAGGTCAATTGTTGTCGGTAACGTTTAGTATTAACCGTTTCCCCAGGTTTTAACAGCTCATAATAGACCGCGCACCTCTGGTCCCACCAAACACAGAGTATCGTCTTTCTGCCAAAGCGATTCGGTCTTGCGGTCGATATGGATGGTGCGCCTGGGTCTACCCATGATTTTTTGCGCTTGGAATTCTCAAAATAAATCCACTTTTCATCCCCTGTAACTATACGATGCAAAAACGACTTCCTATTGTACCAAGCGAGCAAAATGTCACACGTGTTTTTGCGCTTTTCCCATCCATTTGCCTGTCGTTCAACTCATGTGGTACCCATCTACCGGTCTTCTGAATCTTTCCCATCTCTCGTAGCCGATTGGAAACAGCTTGTTGACTAACGCCCAATTGATCGGCGAGTTGTTTTTGTGTTTGCGCATCATCTTCGTCCAACAATGCTTGCAATTCCACATCATCGTATTTTTTGGCGGTTTTCCACGTTCCTTGTCTGCAACATCGAAGTCACCACTTTTGAAACGCCGAAACCATCGTTCACACGTACCTTGCGATGGAGCATGTTCACCATACGCTTCTCGAAGTAATCGGTATGATTCAACAGCAGTTTTCTTCAAATGAAAACAAAAAATTTATGCTGTCCACGAATGCTCTTTGTTCGGTATAAATTTCGACATATTGAACACAACAACACAACACTATGCACATACTTTTCCAATTTATCACTCGTGCGCGTCTGACACTTGTTGATGACACAACAAATTGGCGCAATGTCAAATCTTTATAGCACAAACTGCATTGGTGCACCATCTGTTGTCTGAAATCCGCATTTCATACTTGTACATCTGGTAATAACATCAGATGTGCTTCTTTAAGTGTTTTTCCTCTAATTTTAATTAAAATTCGATAAGTTAATACAATATTAACAGTTACAAATCGAGAATCTCCACTTTTGTAATGCGATAATGGTTCTCGTTGTTTCCCCTCTAGATGTATCATGTATCGGGTCGAAATGGTCTGTTTAATATATTGCTAGATGCGTCCAATAAGGAACACTTGTGTGTCACTTATAAGCTTTTTTTAGACACCCGCATTACGTGGGGGCAGAATTCATGGCAAGACTACGTGTATTAAAATTGGTAACAGTAACAGTCAACACTGAACTAAAATTTTGGCTGCTTTTTGTGATTATTGAGTTGTATTTATTTTTTTATTTATTTTATTCGCCCTTTTTTGAGCATATTTTTTTTGTGTTTGTCTTATTTTTTTGTGTTTTATTTTAATTTTCCATTAGGCCTATAATGTTATTTGAACAAAAATATTGTTGAAACTGAACTATTTAATTAATTTTAATGAAATACAGACGAAAACTTGATGGAATAAAATACTTATGTCGAAAAACTATTGAGTCTATTCCTCGTTAGATAGTTCTAGTGTCACATATGGCAGGTAATATAAGTCGTATCGGGTCATACTTAGCGTCAGTCGAAAGCTGTTATATGATAGTAGTCCACGTGTAAAAACTGTTGGTACTCGTTGATTCAGACTTAATTTAGAGCGCCGTAAAAATGAGCGAAATTTCTGCAAAAATTCGCTATATCTTACAATATTATTTAGATAAAGGCACACATGCTGCGCAGCGCGTGAAGATACGTTACGAAAAGCAACAGCCAAACGATGGTTCAGTCGCACTCCTCGCACTGGTCGATCAATGATAAAAGAAGTTGATAGAATTTTCGCTAAAGTTGAACAAGAGCCGCATGTAAGTAGCCATGACATCGCCCAGGAACTAAATATCCATCACCAAATAGTTTTAAATCATTTGGAAAAAGCTGGCTACAAAAATAAGCTCTATGTTTGCCACATGATTTGACCGAAAAAAATTTAGCCGATCCATTTTCCATCGGCGAATCTCTACAGAAATTTAACGAAATCGACCCATTTTTGAAGCGGTTGATCACTGGCGATAAAAAGTGGAGCACGTACTACAATAGGGTGTGAAAAGGATCTTGGTCGAAAAAGGATGAAGGTCCAGGGGATGCTGTATGTTTGGTGGAATTGGAAGCTGCTGCAGCCTGGCCAAATGATTGATTCTGTACTCTGCTCTCAGCAATTGACAAAATTATCTCAATTTTGACTTTAAAAGGCTCAATACTTTTTCGACAACGTAATATTTACATCAAAAAATTTATAAATACTGACAATTTAAAAAAAAAAACAAACGGTCTTAACATTTTTGTTCAATCTTATGTGGGAATCCATCATTCAACTTGGTTAACTGATCGATATAGAGCGGTATTTTTTACGGTTTTTAAAAAGGCTATGTGTTTACGAAACATAAGCCCCGGGCCGTTTAGATTTGTTAGTTCAGACGACGAGGTTTTGATGTTATTTCTTTGTGAATTGGTGCTGGGATATTTCAAAGTTGTCTACCTAGATATGCAAGAACACTCGCAAAGTTAAAAAAATGTGTATTTTTCTACATAACTACGGCCTATACTAATACACTCAGTAGATGTTTGAATCAAAAGAAGTGAGTAAATCCACAACTTTTGGTAATGGCTTGAAATGTTGCGAGCCTTCTGGTATCTGCTGTTGTCGTGCAACAGCAAAGTTTTGGTTTTCCATGAATTTGGACGTTTTTTTTTTCTTATGGCTTCTTTCAGGTTTTGGATCGGCCTCTCCAGTACTTTTAGCCCCTTTTCCCATAAATACATTTTTTTTTACAATTCCAAAAACCGATCGCAATACCATCGATTTTATGAAATTGTGAGCTTGTGCGTTATCTTGGTGAAACAACACTTTTATTTTCGCTAAATGCGACCTTTTTTCTTGTAATGTTATAGTGTCCGGTGATTGTTCGTTCCTTTCTCAAAATAGTCGATCAGTATTATTCTATGCGCATCCCAAAAAAAAAAAAATTACCAAAACCTTTCCAGCTGATGTTTGTGTTTTTGGACACTTCAGTCGGCTTCATGCCGTTCCAGCGACTTTGCGGACTGTTTGTTAGACTAGGCGTGTAGTGGTGGATCCGCGTTTCGTCCTTTGTTACGAATCGACCCAAGAACTCCTTTAGATTACGCCGAGACCATCCCAGCAGCGTTCTGAATCTTCGACACGTTGCTATTTTAAATCGTAAGCTTTTCCATATGCAAATATTCATGCAAAATATGCCTCACGCGTTCTGTTAACATCTTTACGATGTCAGTTATCGTTCTCACTTTTACTTCGTTCAGAATAATATTGTGGAGTTTTTTTGTGTTTTTTGGAGTAACTGCCTTATTTGGACGTCCCACTGTGGCCCAGGAATGTAATTTTTCGTTCAAAATTATCTACAGGTCTTAATTTCTAACCGATTTGGATAATTTTTTTTTAAATATTCGCAACTAAATTTTCCAAAAAATCCCTCGAAGCTGATTTTTGAATTAGGGTCAATTTTTGGTTGTTTTTCTACCATTTTTGGATAATTTTTAGTAATTTTTTCGAAGAAGAAGCAATATTTGAATGAACAAAGCAAAGCAATTTATGTTTCTCGATCCACATAATCTAAAATTTGTTTCTTTAAGACCTAAAGGTCGCATGTTGATTAACCTCGTGACCTTTAGGTCTTGAAACAACAAATTTCAGATTATGTAGATCAAGAAACATAAGTTGCTTTGGTTTGTTCATTGAAATATTAAAAAATTACTAAAAATTATCCAAAAATGGTAGAAAAAAAAACAACCAAAAATTGACTATAATTCAAATATCGGTTTCGCGAGAGTTTTTACAAATTTAATTACGAGTATTTAAAAAAAAAAAATATCCAAATCAATCGGAAATTAAGACCTGTAGATAATTTTTGAACGAAAAATTAAATTCCTGGACCACAGTGCATTCAGAACATGGTGCATCATCGGTGGTTGTACGACCGCATTTAAGTTCACTAAACTATCGACATATAGTTGCTTTCGACGGAGCAGATGTGCCATAACACTTCTCTCAAGCCATTCTTGGGTTCTGGCCGTATTTTTTTTCCATCAAAAAGCAATGTTTAATTGCGAAATTCTTTTTATTCAGTCGTTTTAAAAAATCAAAAATAACGTCCTGCAGACAGCGTTAACTCTCACACTAATAGATAAAATGTCATGAAAATTCTACATGAATCTTATGAGAGTTAACACTAACTGAAAATCATAGGGTTTTTTTTGTTTGTGTTACCATCTCTCGAAAAGTCTCGAGACTTTTCACCCCATGTACAGTGGCGTGCAAAAGTTTCCGGCCAGTGACATTTCGTACTCTAATTTATTAAAAAAAAAGACTAATGATTTTTAATCTTTATGAGATGAGTATGAGATATAGGAAACAAAATAATATAATAAAAGAATATTATTTATGTTTGTGAATACATTTATTATTATTATTCTTATATTTATTTGTGCAAAAGTCTCCGGCCACATAATATATATTGACGCAGTAGGACCTTCAAAGACGTATTTACGAATACTAGCGCGTTGAATGTTCACATTTAGTTCATAAAAGGTCGTGAGAGCATAAACATGGCTCGGCATATACAAATCCAAATTTGTGAGAGAGTAATAAAATTTTCAAAAGAAGGAAAGTCTTCTCGTGAGATTGCTTCATTACTATCGATAGGTAAAGCAACCGTGAACGATATTATTGTAAAATACCGTTGTGGATATGGTTTAAAAACATCGTCCGCGTAGTGGAAGACCAAGAAAAACGTCTAAAAAAGTAGATCGTATCATTAAACGCAAATCAACTGCGAATGTCAAGAAAACTGCTGCCGTAATTGCACGCGAGCTAAAGGATGAAAACCTAGCTAATGTTTGTTGTAGTACTGTGACACGAAGACTACATGATATGGGACTTTTTGGCCGTATAAGTATTAAAAAAACCATTAATCAGTAAAAAGAATAAGAAGGCCCGATTACAATTTGCCAAAGATCACCTAAATTGGACAATTAAAGATTGGAAAAAAAGTAGCTTTCTCAGACGAATCTAGATTTAATCTTTTTGGAAGCGATGGTAGACAACATGTATGACGTCTTATTGGTACGAGAAATAATGTTCGGTACCAACTTCCTACTGTAAAACACGGTGGAGGAAGCGTGATGGTTTGGGGGGTTCTCTGCACAAAGAGTTTGTCCATTGATCGAGATCAACGGAAATATGAACGCTGATATTTACAAGGACATTTTAGAAAACACTTTGTAATCATATGCTGAAGAAACATTGCCGCAGAATTGGATATTTCAGCAGGATAATGAGACCAAACATACATCCAAGCTATGGTTTCCTGCTTCAAATGTGAGAGTTTTAAGCTGGCCAGCTCAATCACCGGACTTGAACCCAATAGAACACTTGTGGGAAACGCTAGATCGTCAAGTTCGAAAGCATACATATTCAAATAAAGCCGCATTATTCAAATCATTGAAGGAAGAATGGGATAAAATTAATCGATTAATTGAGTCAATGCCACATCGTTGTGCGGCTGTTATCGCTGCAAAGGGTATGGCTACAAAATATAAACATAAAAATATAATTTAAGTCTATTATAGAGCATAAGAACTAATAATTTTTCTCGTAGTACAAAGTAGCCGGAAACTTTTGCACATTTAAATATAAGAATAATAATAATAAATATATTCACAAACATAAAATAATATTCTTTTACTATATTATTTTGTTTCCCATCTCTCATACTCACATCTCGTAATGATTAAAAATCATTAGTCTTTTTTTTTAATAAATTAGAGTTCAACATGTCACTGGCCGGAAACTTTTGCACGCCACTGTAGTAGACAAAAATATCTAAACAAAAACCAAATCTACCGACTTTTAATCAGTTATTATTTCGGCTAACAAATTTGAGAGCATTATTACAACGCTCACATTTTTCCGCAATGTTAGTGTACATTCATGAAACGAGAACCAGGATTCTTGTTAACCAAGTCGGTTGACCGGAAGGCACCATAATTTAAAAAAAACTTACAGTTAGGATTTTTGCATGGCTGTTACCTAATAGAATGTATTTTTGACTCTCAGTGTTGCCTCATTTTTTATTTAACCCTTCTGTTAATAACCGGATACCCGGGTACCCTTTTTGAGTTTTCAATCAACATAACTTTTTTCCTAGTAATTTAAAAAAAAATTCCGGCTAGATTGTCGTTTTTCAAGCTTTTTTGGGTTAACTAATACGTTTTTTGAATTAATTTTAGCAACACAGTGAAGTCCGCTTATAACGAACTCCAAAAAATCAGTAAAAATGGTTCGCAATATCCGAAGTTCGTTACAAACAGTAAACAAAATCTAATATAATTTTTCACTACTTTTTTATTTAGATTAGGCGCTAATTGATGAATGAAGTCAAATTTTGCAAAAAAAAAAATGTTTTTTAAGTAGCTAGACCAAAAACTTTTTCTGTCTACGTGTTATATGATGCAAGAGCAGCAACGTCTAAGATGTTATAAAAAGATGCTACTGGTCATCTTGTTGATCTCTGTGTCGTGTATCTCCTTAACATTTGATTCATCGTCTTAACACCAATTTTTGTTTTATTATAATATTCAATTATTTCTGTTTTTTTTTTCTTATCTTCAGAAACTGTCATATCTGAGTGCATAGTTGATAACAATATTACTGCTTTATTTTTTTTGGAACATACGAACATATAATTATTTGATCATGAAACCAAAATAAAGTATTCTTGTCCACTTTTAGTGGCTTTTATTTCTTCGGGAATATATTTTTTAGTGTTCCGTATGGAACACTTATAAGATCACTTCGGTGTCTGTCTGTCTGTCCGTCACACCCGATTTTCTCCGAAACTATTTGACATAGAAAGTTGAAATTTGGTACTAATATAGGAATTGATGGCCTCATCAGAGCCATGTAGTTTTGAAAGTTAAATTTTGACTTAAGGAGTTAGTTTTGGGGGGTGAAATCGGAAGTGAAAAAAAAAGGTTTTTACTAGGCTATCGACTGTGGTGTCAAATGAAAGCTTGTGAAAACACGAGTAAAATATATATATATATATATATATATATATATATATATATATATATATATATATATATATATATATATATATTGTAATACTTGCGCACACTTTTCTCAATATTATTTTTCAAAAATCGTGAAAAATCGCTGTCCCCCCCCCCACCTTATCTTGAAAAGCACTGATCAAAAAATTTAGAAAAAAATCTGGAATATTCTCCACGAGGTGTAGATTGAACGAAAATTATCACGAGTGCATTACCTTTCATAATTTATCTGGTATATAAAAAAAAAAAATCAAGGTCATCAGTTTCCAGTAAAGATTGGAAACAAACTTTGTTGAAAATTCATTTGGGGTGTATTTTGTGCAGTCGTTGATCATTTTCTACCACCGTAACAATTTTTTTTTTTTTTTAAAAGCAATCAACGTACGGAACACTAATTGTGCAAGTTCAACTTGCACTTGACCGGTTATTTTGTTTTTTAGAGTACCCACTAATGTCAATTTCCACGACAATAAATGTTAAGCTAATGGTAGTGTAGTAAAAAAAATTGTCCATTGATATATTTTGGCCAGATCCTCTATACAATTCAGCTAAATCTTTCACAACTTTTTTCGCCTTGATTCGTCTCACGACCAGTCTCACTTTTTCCAGTGTATATTTGTCCAAGTAGAGGATGAGCATTTTCGGAATCACAAGTCCACCGTACCTTTATTCCATATTTCGCAGGTTTTGATGGAATATACTGCGTGAATTGTGTTCGTCCCCGATATGGAAAAAACTGCTCATGAATAATTAAACTTTCAGATGGTCTGTACAATTGAGATAAATTAGATTCAGCAATGTCCATATATCACGTATTGG